>JAVGWX010000014.1:46496111-47096111 GCA_036924085.1 Ariolimax columbianus
CCCCTTCAAGGCGGAGGACTCGACGTCGTCCCTACCTGGCTACGTCCCATATGGACGACAACATAATGGTCTAATGTTAGTTGCAAAGCATCCGTTATACTGCGTATCTATCCGTGGCGTTGTCAACTCCCTTGACACTTTGGTCTACATCTTCCGACTTCGACGGTTGAGGTTTTCTCTCTGGATGCCTCCTTCTGTAAGCAGATTTCCTGACCAGGATTATGTGCTCTGCCTGCCCACATTTCCCATTCGGGCTTTGTTCCGTTAGACTTTATTCTGTCTGGAGCTTCTGCAAAGCAGCGGGGGTTTGATCTTTGATGTAGCCTTCACGTGGTGGATGGAGGACAAAAACAAGAACTGACACAAGAGAAGCATTTAATCTCTGAAGTGTGGATGGATTGGTGCGGACCAGAGCGTGTGCCACTTTTCGGTGGGCTCTGCGTCCACACCTGAAGGGTTCCATCTACTCCTCAGCCCCTTGATTTGACCCGTCTCTCAAGGCCTGTTCGTATTGGGTGACCCTGCCAGGAGTAAAACTCTCGCCGTCATAGCTCCTGAGGCCAATAACCATGCAACCCACAAGGGAGCATACAACTTTAACAAATACCGATCAGGTGTCATCCGTTCCTATCCCACGGCTAATGTGAGCCCCGAATGTCTGAATTGATCACTTTTTACCACCTATACCGGTCTGTCTCTCGTTCTCCGGCCGTGGGCTGCAAAGAACATAACCCTATAATGCTTTTAGAAAGACTTCTCATTGTGTTTTCTATCCAATGCCAGCGTCTCATTTGTACGTCGTGCTCTACTGGGGATTGTCCAGTGCGACATTACTGATCATCTCATACTGTCTTAGACATGTAATAATGAAAGTATGCACCTTTTTCACCATTACTGTGGTTGTGCGTAATGTCTCGGAGCCATACACTAGTACTTTGGTCATGACAATATTCATGTGCTGAAACTAAACTCTCTCTCTATATCCTTAAAGGCCCAAGCGAAATAAAGACAACTGACTTTTACATTCTTGGTTGGATGGATGGTTATTGATCCAGCATCGTATGAGCTCCTGCGCTTTGGCCCGATGCCGTAAAGCGGTATCTGCAAGCGTGTGTAAGCTGTTGTTTACTTCTGTACAAGGTGATTCATTTGTCTGTCCTTGGGGGAAGACGCTCGTTCCTAACACCGGCAAGCGCCGGACATTCAAAAACATGATGCTGAACAGTTTCACAGGGATGTGTGCACCGCCGGATCGTGGAGTATGTTCTGGTTAGATTCTGTTCAAGTGACGGTTAAGTTGTATATGTTCAGTGCAACGTCGGAAAATGGTGCTTTTGTTTCTCCTTTTCAGGAGGTTGATGTTGTCTTTGGGATTTGGGATGGCCGTATATTTGTAGATTTCTCTCTCAGTACTTCCCATTGACCATCTATTCAGCCAGGCCTCTTTATTCGCAGTCTTCAGTAGTTGTTTCGCTGTGTGTAGGGTTGTTGGTGTGCATTTTTGTTCTTGACTTGATCCCTTCTTAGCCAATCTGCCTGCCTTGTCATTGCCATGTGTATTTGAGTGACCAAGGATCCATTGTATAACTATTCATGGGATGTGAGAAGCTCTTATTTCGCTATCTCTTTCCCTGTCTCTTTCCAATGATTGATCGCCATCGTCTCTCCCTCTTCTGTCACTTTGCTCGCTTCCCCCGGGAAATACAGACCCACGAAATGTAACGGCTGGCTGTGGGGGCGACGCAGAGGCCCGTGCATCTTGATGACGTCGTCGGAGCCGACCTCGGAGATCGCCCACCTCCCCAACAAAACGGCTGGTCGCCCGGGACGCTGCCATCAAACGTGGCCATGGACATGGGCATTCGACGCGACGGACCCTTGTCGCATAAGCATACTATTGTTTTGCTGATTCCGTGCTTACGATTTTGTTAATTTTGCTGCCAAAATATATGAACAACCCTCCCTCTCCCTCTCTCTTTCCCCACCCCACAATCGGATCGTCATCTGTAGTCAAAGACAGTTATTATTTAGTGCTGCTATTTTAATTAAGCACTGAATCCTGGTATTCAAACGCACGTTCATGTCTGTTACCATTGCTTCTGCTATATCTAGTAGGTAGGTTACACCAGCGGCTTAATAGCCCTAGGGATAGATACACATAATTTGGGTATATTTTAACTATAATTTTTACCCAGGCAGCGAACGTTAGACCTGCTCTTTTCGATTTCTAACTGCCTAGTTATTTTTAATGTGTACGACAAATGAACACGAGATTACCCAGATAAGGGGAATTTTTACTAGCAAATCCACGTGCAAAATCTCGTCTGCACCGTTATTCGAGCCTGCGACCTTCCGCACTCAAGGCGGACAGCTTACATAGAGACCACTGAGCTCCTAGAAAATGAAAAGCTCGGATATTGTTGTTGGGGAATGCCCACGATGAGTAGGTTTTACTCATTAGTGAGACCTGAAAAGGACTTTAAGTGACGGTTTGCAGTAGCTTTCCTCGCATCCCAAACGTGCTGATGAAGGTGGACCGCTGTCCTCCAGGCAGTTCTGCTATACTTGGCTTCATCTGCTTGTCGCTCACTAACTTAACTTAACGTCTTTATACTGGTTTAGAAGACTCTGCAGAGTCTTTATACAACCAGTTTCATTTACATCACCCTGCTGTAAAAGCTATGTGCATCCAATTTATTCTTAAATGCATTAACTGTCCCTACCTCCAATACCTTTCGTGGCAATGAATTCCAAGCAATCGCCACTCTCTGACTAAACAAATATGTCCTAATATCTAATCTGGACCTCTCTTTACTTAATCTGTAGGTATGCCCTCTTGTTCTTTTGGGTGGCTGAATTTAAAAAAAACAACTTGTTATAGTCTAATTTATGCATTCCTCTGATCATCTTATAAACCTGTATTAAGTCACCAAGAATTATTCTCTCTTCTAGGCACTACAGGCCAGGTTTCCTGTAATTCCTGTAATTCTGGAATCCCACTATCAGCTTTGTCGATTTTTTTGGTATTCTTTCCAGCATGTTTACATCCCATCTGGGATAAGGACTCCACACCTGTACACAGTACTCCAATCTGGGTCTAACTAATGCTTTAAACAGTTTGACTATCACTTCCTTGCTACTATGTTTAATATTTCTTTTTATCATACCTAAGAATGGATTTGCCTTTTTCGCTGCTACCTGAACTTGCTCACTCACCTTACCTGTATGATCTATTATAACCCATAGGTCCCTTTCCGTATCTATCTTTCTAATAGTGTTCTCCCCCTACTACTATGAGGATAACGTCGATCCATTACCTCGTTAGCCATGCTGCCATGAAAACATCGCGATTCCAGGGAGGGCTACGAGGAAGCCGAGGTGAGGGTCTTGGCCGGTATATTTTTCCTGACCCTGACTAACATGTCTGACCCTGACTGACATGTCTGACCCTGACTAACATGTTTGACCCTGACTAACATGTCAGCATATTTCGCCTGACCAGACGTTAGTCTTCCTCTTCCAGTTCGGATATTGACTTTACATAGCGTAGCGAGCTGCAGCTAAAACCGATGTTTCACACTGGAGCGCAAGAGTGTATGATTGCATACGTTTTGAAACGGCCCTGTTTTTTTAAGGGATGAACCTGCAGTATTTACCAATGCTTCACATTGGAGATGGAAGCTAAATGATGGCGAGGCTATGGTACAGCGCCTATGAGATAATAATCGGTATTCAAACTTAATAAAGGCAATCAATAAAAAGGCTTCAACTCCTCACAGCAGAGCATAGATCCTCCACAGATATAAGTCTTCCCATCCCGCGTCAACATTTTCAGCAAAGTCTTTGCAGTCGGTTTTAGGTTTGTCTCCACTTCGTTTCTGAATGCCTTTTTAAATTTCCCCTTTTAACCTTGCCCTGAGAATTCCAAAACAGTGACTGTCTTGTAATGATATCAACTGGATTCCGAAATGTGCATCCTAACCATCGCTAACGCCTTCTCTCTACGTCTAATCCTACTGGCTTCTGTCTGGTTCTTTCTCCCAATTCCATATTAGTGACTTTATCGTACCATTTTATTCCCCCCATTTAGCGCAAGCGTCCATGGATGACAGCATGAACCTTTCTAGTTGTACCTTTCTTTGTTCTCCACATCATATCCATACAATAGGACGGAATTGACATTGGGGGTTGAAGATCTGTATTTTTGTGTTGGACTTAATTAAATTAAATTTCCACAAAAGAAATTATAGTCCCTCTCGCCTTGTCTATTCCTAATTTAATATCTCTATCAATCAGTATCTCCAACCATGTCTATATAGCTACCAAGATACATGAATGAATCTACCTCTTGTAGTACCGTGCACAGTCTGATTGTCCTTAACTGCTTTTATTATTATAATCTGTGTTGTGAGACAGAAGAGCCAAGTCATCAGTCCAGAGCATCAAGTCTTCCCCATGAAACTCCATTGAGTTCCATTTGTTGGTATGTTCAAGCCGTGTTCTTCATAATCCAGTCAATAGCCAGCAGAAAGAGGAATGTTAAGAGACAACACTGTCTCACACCAGTTCTTATCTCAAAGAACCCCGAAAGCTCTCCATCATGTTAAACTACACACTTAATATTTTCGAACATTATCTTAATTATGTTGGTGAACATCATGGGCACTCGGCAGCACCTGAACAATTTCCAGAGTGATTACCTGTCTATACTGTCTACGTGAGACAACATCATTATTTGAAGAGTCCGCTAGGTAAGTAGTTTAAGATAGACTAGTCTACACGCATTATGTACATGAGCTTCATGAGATATGTTTAGTACGTTCTCAGTCATCAACCATCTGGCCCTTCAAAAACATGCTGGAAAGGATACAAAGAAGAACGACAAAGCTGATAGTGGGATTCCAGAATTACAGTTATGAGGAAAGACTCAGAAAAACCGACACACAGTGTCTAGAGACGAGAAGAATTCGAGGGGACAATATAGGTTTTATAAAAACTTTTATTTATTTATTTCGCTTGTGTCATGTTTGTGCCTTTCAGTGTCATGTTTCATGACCGGGCTCTAGTATGTGCTTCGAACACGGGGAACTTTACTGCTTCTGTTATTTCTGCTATCCATCTTTTGCGTGGTGGGCCCTTGACTCTGTATCCATTGTATCTGTATAGCATTACTTTCAGAAGGATACTATCTGGTGTTTGACCTGTCACGTATCCGAACAATTTGGTGTGTTGTCTCTTGATGAGGTCTAACACTGGTGTTGTACCTACTTGTTTCCTAATATCTTCGTTTCTAATTATATCCCTTATTGTTACTCCAAGCATTATACGTAGGCATTTTATCTCTGGTGTTACACTGTTTCTTTTATCTTTGCTTGTAAGGGTCAGTGTTTATAAGGTAATCAAGAGAAAGGTTAGTTAGACTATATGTTCTTCAAAATGCAACCACCAACAAGAACAAGAGGGCGTAGCGACAAATTAGCTAAAGAAAGATCCAGATGAGATATAAGGAAATATTTGTTTAGTTAGAGAATGGTGAATGCTTGGAATGCATTGCCACAGAAAGTAATGGAGGCAGGAACAATTAATGCATGTAAGAACATTTTGGATGCGCATAGTTTCTAGAGCAAGGAAATTTAAATGAAACTGTTTGAATACAGACTCCTCTGCAGTGTCTTCTATACCAGTATAAAAACCTTTTTAAGACAAGCTCAACACTTCAGTTCCCGAGGTCCTTCTTGTTTCTGTGTTGTTGTCGTTGCTAATGCCACTAGCACTTGACTGAAGCACTCTTGGTGACTTTCTTTGGTGGCGTGTTACGGTGGCTCTCCTGACATCCCGGGGCGTACTTGAGAAGATGAACCGGGCTCATATTGGCTGTAGGACGATATTAGGCTCCTCAGTAAGCTCACCATTATTGGGATCAGAGTGGCGAAACCAACCTTGTTAGCCAGACTACCACGAAACAGCCAGTTTCCAGGAAAGACTGTTTGAAAGTGAGGTTGTGGGTCTTGAACAGTATGTTTCCCCTGACCCTGACTAACATATCCTGACCGGTATGTTTCACCTGATCATGACTAACTTAGTATGTTTCACCTGGCCCTGACTATCATAGTCTGATCAATATGTTTCACCTGACCCTGACTAACATAGTATGATCAATATGTTTCACCTGACCCTGGCTAACATAGTCTGATCAATATGTTTCACCTGACCCTGACTAACATAGTCTGATCAATATGTTTCACTTGACCGTGACTAACATAGTCTGATCAATATGTTTCACCTGACCCTGACTAACATAGTCTGATCAATATGTTTCACCTGGCCCTGACTAACAAAGCCTGCTGAGTATGCTTCACCTGACCCTGACTAACATAGTCTGATCAATATGTTTCCCCTGACCCTGAGTAACATAGTCTGATCAGTATGTTTCACCTGACCCTGAGTAACATAGTCTGATCAGTATGTTTCACCTGCCCCTGGCTAACATAGTCTGATCAGTATGTTTCACCTGACCCTGACTAACAAAGCCTGATCAGTATGTTGCACCTGGCCCTGACTAACAAAGCCTGCTCAGTATGTTGCACCTGGCCCTGACTAACAAAGCCTGATCAGTATGTTGCACCTGACCCTGACTAACATAGTCTGCTCAGTATGTTTCACTTGACCCTGACTAACAAAGCCTGCTCAGTATGTTTCACCTGACCCTGACTAACACAGTCTGATCAGTATGTTTCACCTGACCCTGACTAACAAAGCCTGCTCAACATGTTTCACCTGACCCTGACTAACAAAGCCTGCTCAGTATGTTTCACCTGGCCCTGACTAACAAAGTTGTTCAGTATGTTTCACCTGGCCCTGACTAACAAAGCCTGCTCAGTATGTTTCACCTGACCCTGACTAACAAAGCCTGATCAGTATGTTTCACCTGGCCCTGACTAACAAAGCCTGCTCAGTATGTTGCACCTGGCCCTGACTAACAAAGCCTGATCATTATGTTGCACCTGACCCTGACTAACATAGTCTGCTCAGTATGTTTCACCTGACCCTGACTAACAAAGCCTGCTCAGTATGTTTCACCTGACCCTGACTAACACAGTCTGATCAGTATGTTTCACCTGACCCTGACTAACAAAGCCTGCTCAACATGTTTCACCTGACCCTGACTAACAAAAGCCTGCTCAGTATGTTTCACCTGGCCCTGACTAACAAAGTTGTTCAGTATGTTTCACCTGGCCCTGACTAACAAAGCCTGCTCAGTATGTTTCACCTGACCCTGACTAACAAAGCCTGCTCAGTATGTTTCACCTGACCAGACATTAATCTACTTTCCCTATGTTTCTATGTAAAAGTGATACAGTGTTGTTGTTATGTTGCATCCCTTGAAATATTTAATGTTTCAATAACCCCTTCATAACAATTGATCGACCTATTAACGTAGTGGCAGAGCACTCGCTTTTCATTTCAAAGACACGGGGTTCAACTCCCACCACCGGCAACTCCAGTAGTCCCAGCTGTAAATGGGCACCTGGCAGACGGCTAGGGAAGACAAAAGTCAGCGAGTAAGGGAATTAGCCGTCAAGGTGCGGCCATCTCACTGAACACCATAACTTCAGCGTTTTTTATGTTGATTTCCAGTCCACTTCCCTGGCTCCTGTTTATCGTATCCATTAGGCTCTGCAGATGTAGTACTGATTACTCTGCCACTAACACTGTGTCCTTCAGCAGACTTTAACCGCTAATCGGAAATAGTGTTAGATAAATCAGTATCCTAATCCGTAGCTTGTGTGAGATGGAGTGGCAAGTCCTCCTCCTCTGGGCGTTCTAATTTCCTAACATTAAGTTAGTGATCAATTTACAGTTGGGTAAACTTGAACGTGACGGTTGCGGAACCTTGTTCCGTGAAAAGAGAATGCTCTACCATTACACTAATCAACCGACCTGTTGTGTCTTTCCCAGGTGGAGGGGCTGCTTACTTTTTTTTTGGCCATATTTGCAGTTCACTATTGAGTATGGATTTCGTTATCTTGAGAATAGTTGCCTGCCTTTTTTATTTTCCACTGCCAGAGTTAAAGCATGTATACATTGCCTCCGAGTTTATAGCCTGTCTGCGATAAGACTAAGCGTCCGATCTCAAATTCCTTAGATTAAACGACGATTGAAACTTGGAGGATTCGAATACACACTTCTTTGCGTATTCGTTCGTTCGTTTCTGTGAGCGCCTTTCTTCTGAGCTATAGCGACCGCCATTTTGAATTCACAAGTTGCGTAAAAACACAGGACAAATACGTTTCATTAAAAGATATAACTAGTATCACACAAGTAAATGATTGACATTTACCAGGCACTGCCATCTAACATTCAAATTTATAACCAATATTGTTTTAAATAAGCCGACGATGTCACACAACGACTCATGTCTGCTTGACCAAGACCCCATTCTGCCTGTAGGTGGCGGTCTACGAAACCGGCTGCACTAGTGTATACTAAAGTAAAGTAACCCATAGCATTACTGCCGTAGGGGTGTGAGGTGTTAGCGATCTCACATTTCAAAGGATCAGCTATATGAGGGCGGTAGCCATCTCCTCTCCCTCGCCGATTTTACTTCCCGGACTGAACCGGTACCCATTTAAGGCTGGGTCGACCCGGGAGCCATTGCGGTCGGAAAAAACATTACCGCCTCAACTGGGGATTGAACCCAGGACCACTCAGATGCGAAGCCAGAGCGCTAACCACTGCGCTACGCGGCTCTCTAGTGATGGATAGCAGTGGGAAGACAAACCAATACTCAATAACGTCAGCTGAAAATGGATGTGTCAGGCAGAAAGGTACAGATATCTAGATCATGATATAAACTACGTAAGAACGCCCTTAAGTTCTTTTCAGAACGAATCCTGAGTAAGCAGGTGTCCACAACCAGAGTACAGCTAGCGAATATCTGCCTAGAATAGACCCAAATGTGTGAACCAAACTGGAGATTCATCACGACCACGAGAAATCAGTTGAGTACCTCCTGACTCTGTGCCGAGTGCTGGTCGATCTGAGAAACTGCTGCTTTGACCACACTCTACCATTCACTCCATCCACTCGACACATCACATCAGCAACTGAGGAAGGCGCGTGATTATTTCCGGGAGAGATAGAGATGTCCCGAGCTACGGGCTCACATCTGAAGAGATTATATCGTCATCATCATCACCACCATCATTATTATCATCATCTACTTCCTTTTCTTCATTCTTCTCATTTGATCAAGACGCTGAGCAGCGCATGAGCTGCAGCAGTCAGCCACCCATAGCTGACTGCTAGCATCAGGGCCAGCGAACCAGAGCTGCCAAGACCCTTCTACACCTCTACGCGGTGATCCTGGATAACAGGCTGCAGCAGGGCAGACTGGTTAAGAAGAAGGGATCGAAGAGGGAATGCTAACCCGGCACTAAAAAAATCTTTGCTGAAGTCGGATATGTTGGACCGAAAGATGCAAATATTGCAGTCAAGCTGTAAACTACGACAAGACGCATTTCGTTCTCTGGATTACATTCGCTACTTAAGCCCGTTTCGGGAGATTGAGAACGAAAGAAGCCAATCCATTTCATCAACTGACGCTATGCTTCTAGCACTGTGAGGTTCGCGAAGAAAACTGATCGTTGGAGCGACCATACTAGAGAAGCTGTGGGTGACCGACGGAGACCTGAAGCGCAGAGTTGTCTTTCGTGGACCTCAACGGTCTAGTTGCACAGCATCAGTTGATCGAAGAAATAGAAGAAGAAGAAGTAAACTTTGTGTACCGCTCTCTAAGATTCTCTTTGTTTCCTGACCTTGTCTGTCTATCCTTATATGTGCATGTGTGAACGCACCTCCCCTAAACTATCCCTCTCTCGCTGTCTCCCACTCCAACTCCCTCCCTCCCTATGTATATATTTCCTTTTTTCGGAATTAAAATGTTGCCTTTTATTTCATTTCCGATAAATATATATATCGGCCTCTCTTTATCTCTCTCTTTCTCATTTTCTCTTTTTATCGCATTCTCCCATTCTCTTTAATCTCTTACTCTCTTTTATTTCTCATTGTTTCTCTGTTTGTTCAATTCTCTTTCTCTCATTATATTTTTTTCTTTTTTCATTTTGCTCTCTTTTTCTTTTTTCATTGTGCTCTCTTTTTCTTTTTTCATTTTCCTCTCTTTTTCTCTTTTCCAATTTTATCTTTTTCTCTCTTTCTCTATATCCGTTCTCTCTTTCTCTGTCTTTTTCTCTCTGTCCTTTCTTTCTTTCTATGTCTCAAACTCGCTTTCTGTTTTCCCCTCTTTCCCTGTTTCTCTCTTTCTCTCTTTCTGTTCTCCTCTATTTCTCTTTGTCTTTTTATCTTTTCCTCTCTTTGTCTTTCTTTCTCTCTCGTATTCTCTCTTTCTTTCTGTCTCTTTTATCTTTCTCTCTTTCTATGTTTTTCTCAGATCCCCCCTCTCTCTTTCTTTCTGTCTCTCTTAATTCGTACTCTAGCGAGAGTGTATATATCCACCACTTCCGAGTGCCTCATGTATTACATTTATTGCAGATAACTGCGTGCTTTTGCAATGGTGGTTTCTTAAGCAATTTGTTTTATATGATCATGTAGCTAGACCCAATCACAACTCTCTCTAGCCACCTTTTGCTATGTTTATGTGGATCTATTTTGTCTTCTCCTGTAAGAGCTCAGGGATTTATGCGGAGAATCTCTCCCTCTCTGTCCCTCTCGCCCTCTCTTTCTCTCTATTGCGTAAACCTAATTGGACTTGACAATCCGTATCCTCTAATTTTATGTGCACCTCTCTCTCTCTTTCACTCGCTCTCTCTCTCTCTCTCTCTCTCTCTCTCTCTGACCCCTTCAATCTCTCACTCTCGCATTTCGTGTGATTAATTTGCCTAATTTGAATCCTTAGTCATTTACACGTCTCTCTCCCTCTCTCCATATCTATCTCCACGTCTCTTTCCTCTCTCTATCTCTCTCTCACTCTCTCTCTCTCTCTCTTTCTTTGTCCCTTCTCCATGTCTTGTAAACTCCTAATCTTTCTTTCCATTTCTCGTTCCGCCACATTTGCGTTCTTATTATCAGACTGGTTAGAGCGCTTGCATGACACAACAAAAGTGCCGGTTTAATTCAGTTACCGACACGTTCTAGGAATGTCTAGCCATAAAACAAAAACAGCTTACTACAGGGATTGGCATGGCAGCAAGAAAAGAAACTGGCCACAACCATCTCCTTTTGGCTGCCTGGCTAACGAAGTGGAGGATCGACGTGGTCTCCGTAGTAGGGAATGATACGCCGATGAAGCCAATCATAGCATAACCGTCTAGAAGACTGTGGTCCACCTTCATCAGCACGCTCGTGATGTGAGGAAAGCTACAGTAACCAACCACATAGCGCCCTTTTCAAGGCGCACAAAAGAGTAAACTTACTCATTGTGGGCTTTCACAACTACAACAGCAGCAGCAGTGACAACAGCGGCAACAAAACCAGCAACAGCAGCAGCAGTGACAACAGCAGCAACAAAACCAGCAACATCATCAGCAAAAACAACAGCAACTACGACAACATCGTCAGCAGCAACAGCAGCAACAACAGAACAACGAACTTTCTAACACTATCACCAACGATATAATCTAAAATCTGTCACACTCTCTCTCTCTCTCTCTCTCTCTCTCTCTCTCTCTCTCTGTCTGTCTCCCGCTCTGCCTTTCTTTATTCTGTCTCTCTGTTTGTCGTTCTCCCCCCTTCACTCTCATTTCATGTTCTTCATTTCGGATCTGACAATTCCCCTGGCGAGGATACATGTGCCGACATCTATGATCTGATAATTCCCCTGGCGAGGAGACATGTGCCGACATCTATGATCTGATAATTCCCCTGGCGAGGATACATGTGCCGACATCTATGATCTGATAATTCCCCTGGCGAGGAGACATGTGCCGACATTTATGATCTGATAATTCCCCTGGCGAGGAGACATGTGCCGACATCTATGATCTGATAATTCCCCTGGCGAGGAGACATGTGCCGACATCTATGATCTGATAATTCCCCTGGCGAGGAGACATGTGCCGACATTTATGATCTGATAATTCCCCTGGCGAGGAGACATGTGCCGACATTTATGGTCTGATAATTCCCCTGGCGAGGAGACATGTGCCGACATTTATGGTCTGATAATTGACATGAGCCGACATTAATGGTCTGATAATTCCCCTGGCGAGGAGACATGTGTCGACATTTAGCATCTGACGATTCCCCTGGCGAGGAAACATGTGTCGACATTTAGGATCTGACGATTCCCCTGGCGAGGAGACATGTTTAGGATCTGATAATTCCCCTGGCGAGGAGACATGTGCCGACATTTATGGTCTGATAATTGACATGTGCCGACATTTATGATCTGACGATTCCCCTGGCGAGGAGACACGTGTCGACATTTTATGTACTATCCAGCTGCCTCTTAAAAAAAAAAACAAATAATGTATATGTTTATATATCTATTGTATGTGTTCATCCCTTCCTGTATTGGTCACTAACTCATTATTTTGTCATTGTTTTCCCTGACGAATTCCTTTTGGTCGTAACGAAGGTTTTTGTTTCTTTTTTCGTTCCAGCTAGGTATCTCACTATCTATACATGTCTTTTACACTTTATTTTAAGCCGCAGTGCCGCCGCAGCCTCCCCTTAATTCTTCGATACCTAAGCGCGCGCGAAAAAGGACTGAGTACAATCTGCGACCTCGGTACGTTTCAGTCAACCCAATTGTATAGAGGTACTGGACTTATTGTTAGATTTGGCAAGGCAGCAACGAATGGTACTCTATCCATACTTACTATCGTGTATCGCACAGAAAATTAATAATCTGATCGAAGCTGCGACTGTCCTGAAGGCAACTAGTTTATTAAATATAATTCAAGTGTGGTCTCCAGAACGAAGGTTGGCTGCAATGTACCGCCAATATTATCTATCTCTAATCTTGATGGTACACTGGCTGACTGGCGTTAGTCCATCTCTAATCTTGATGGTACACTGGCTGACTGGCGTTAGTCCATCTCTAATCTTGATGGTACACTGGCTGACTGGCGTTAGTCCATCTCTAATCTTGATGGTACACTGGCTGACTGGCGTTAGCCCATCTCTAATCTTGATGGTACACTGGCTGACTGGCGTTAGTCCATCTCTAATCTTGATGGTACACTGGCTGACTGGCGTTAGTCCATCTTCTAATGTTGCTCTCCCACATATGCCGCTGCCCGCCTCTTGTCCGCCGATCTTCAACCTTCCTCTCCAGTATTGTTTTCAATAAAGTATCGTGTCTTTTTTTATGACCAAAATATTTTTCATGTCTAATGTTTAGTCAAATTAGTTGAAGAATCAATGTCATTGCAGACGGTTTAGACCACAAGTGCTCTGTTCTTCTCTATATTTAATGTGAGAGTTTAGTTTGGGGCTTGAGATGACTTGTAGTAAGTACACTCCAAGAGTCTGTTAGAATGACCGTTTTCTTTAAGTTATCTTTTGGCTGATAAGAATCTGAGTTGCTGCATGAACAGCTCTTGCTTCAGCTCTGACATTGGTACAAGTCTCTCCTTCTGGTTTGGAGTGATTTACTATGTCGCCATTAGATTCTGCGATGTAAATTCCACTGCCTCTCCCCGAGTCCGGTCCATCTGTGTACACTTGTGTCCAAGAGTTGCTAGTGTACTGTCTCTTGAGCTCCTGCAGAACGTGGATTTTTTATTTTGTTGCTCCTTCGTTCATTTTTTCTTCTGAATTGTTGGCCTGCCCACAAATGTTTTGCCTCTGTTTGCGTGAACCACGACATCGCCCGCCAATGATAATTTCCGCTGGTCGAGAAGTGACGGTTCTGCATGCGCTGTTTGCGGAGAGGAATGTCGTCCATGCGTCTCTCAACAGAAGCCTGGATCACTCGCAATTTGTCCTCCATTTCTTTTGTAAGTGTCCATGTTTCAATAGTAAATCAAACTGTAGGGAGCTCTGTGGAGTTGAAGAGAGAAGCGCGTAGGATCCGATCCCGGGAACCTTCTAGGACTCATATTCTTTATTCTGCAGCACTGGCACGCGCACACACGCACGAACGCACACGAGCCAAACCATCAATATTTCAATAACTAGTATCCACAAGCTATTGAAGTGTAATTCTGTATGCTTCTTTTCCCAGACGGGAATTATTCACGGCTTCTGTCGTTGACCTCTCTTTCATTCACATTCTCACAACCGTCCAGGGAGATATTAAACCCAATCCGCGTGAGGTTTGACGACACACGCATAACACAGTTCGCTGACTCACATCCACAAGAAAACGTAGTTAGATTCTTCTTCTTCTTCTTCATTGCTTGATAACAAATATCCAGACTAATAACTATGACAGAGTCGTCTCTACTTTTCATATTAGGGGGCGCCATGCTGCGTTTTGGATAGAGCAGGCAGTGTTTAGTATGCATCTTTCTTCAGAATGTAATTGCTTTCCCCTTGGCAGGCCTTAGCTCACCTGCATGGCAATAATTGTTTGTTGTCAGAATATCTCTTCTAGGAAATGCGATACAAAGAGATCACACATAATATTGTTTTTGAATGGTGCGTGAGGTGGCCATGGCAACCGAAATCTCATTAGCGCAGTTCACGAAGACAATCCAAAATAAGGATCTAGGGAGAGTGGTAATTGAGTGGCGAGATCAGTTGCGGCATTGAAGCTGTGCCATATTAAGAACGTTTTGATCTCTGGGTAATCCACAGAAATGGTATACTTGTTGTCAATGTACACAGTGAGTAAGTTTACTGTTTTGTGCGCCCTGTGTGTACATAAAGTGGCGGGTTGTAGTAGCTATCCTCACATCCCGAGCGTGCTGATGAAGATGGACCAGTGTCCTCAAGACTATTGTGCTATGCTTGGCTTCATATACGCGTCACTTACGGCTTCGGGAATAAAGTCGATTCCCCACCTAATTAGACAGGATGCCAAGAAGAACAGCCTGTTTCCAGGGAGAACTACGAGTACGACGGGGTGAGGGTCTTGGTCAGTGTGTCTGGCCTGACCATAACTAACATGTCTGATCAGTATATTTTACCTGACCATAACTAACATGTCTGATCGGTATATTTTGCCTGACCATAACTAACATGTCTGATCGGTATATTTAGCCTGGCCCTAACTAACATGTCTGATCGGTATATTTTGCCTGACCATAACTAACATGTCTGATCAGTATATTTTGCCAGGCCCTAACTAACATGACTGATCAGTATATGTTGCCTGACCATAACTAACATGTCTGATCAGTATATTTTGCCTGACCATAACTAACATGTCTGATCAGTATATTTTGCCTGACCATAACTAACATGTCAGATCAGTATATTTTGCCTGGCCCTAACTAACATGTCAGATCAGTATATTTTGCCTGACCCTAACTAACATGTCTGATCAGTATATTTTGCCTGGCCCTAACTAACATGTCAGATCAGTATATTTTGCCTGGCCCTAACTAACATGTCAGATCAGTATATTGTGCCTGACCATAACTAACATGTCTGATCGGTATATTTTGCCAGGCCCTAACTAACATGACTGATCAGTATATGTTGCCTGACCATAACTAACATGTCTGATCAGTATATTTTGCCTGACCATAACTAACATGTCTGATCAGTATATTTTGCCTGACCCTAACTAACATGTCTGATCAGTATATTTTGCCTGACCCTAACTAACATGTCTGATCGGTATATTTTGCCTGACCATAACTAACATGTCTGATCGGTATATTTTGCCTGACCATAACTAACATGTCTGATCGGTATATTAAGCCTGGCCCTAACTAACATGTCTGATCGGTATATTTTGCCTGACCATAACTAACATGTCTGATCAGTATATTTTGCCAGGCCCTAACTAACATGACTGATCAGTATATTTTGCCAGGCCCTAACTAACATGACTGATCAGTATATTTTGCCTGACCATAACTAACATGTCTGATCAGTATATTTTGCCTGACCATAACTAACATGTCTGATCAGTATATTTTGCCTGACCATAACTAACATGTCTGATCAGAGAACATGCGACACTCATTGGGAGACAGAGGACTGAATTGGATCCAAGCCAAGAGAAACATGGCCGATAGAGCAGTCTGGTGATCTCTCTAGGAAACCTCTTCTCTACAAGGTACAAGAGGAGCGACTAAGTAGAAGACTCTACACCCCATGGTAGAAGAGGAGTTAAAGTAAGATAGAATGCTCCACATCTCAGGGTAGTAGAGGAGTGTAAGTAAGGTAGAATGCTCTGCACCTCAGTGTAGAAGAGGAAAGTAAAGTAGAAGACTCTACACCTCATGGGAGAAGAGGAGTGTAAGTAAGGTAGAAGGCTCTACACCTCAGGGTAGAAGAGGAGTGTAAGTAAGGTAGAATGCTCTGCACCTCAGTGTAGAAGAGGAAAGTAAAGTAGAAGACTCTACACCTCATGGGAGAAGAGGAGTGAAAGTAAGGTAGAAGGCTCTACACCTCATGTTAGAAGAGGAGTGTGAGTAAGGTAGAAGGTTCATGTGTCCATCAGCGTTAAAGAGGAGTGACTAAGTAATTTTAGTAGAAGGTTTTACACCTCATGGTAGAAGAGAAGCGGCTAAGTAGTTAAAGTACAAAGCTCTACACTTCATGGTTGAAGAGGAGTGACCAAGTATGTAAGGTAGAAGACTCTACACCTCATTGTAGAAGAGGAATGACACAGTAATTAGAGTAGAAGACTACACCTTACGGTTGAAGAGGAATGACGAAGTAAGTAGAGTAGAAGACTCTACACTTCATGGTTGAAGAAAAATGACCAAGTAAGTAAGGTAGAACACTCTACACCTCATTGTAGAAGTTGAATTACTGTTTAGTAAATAAAACATTAGAGTTACAGGCACTGATGTCCCTGTATATATTTCTAACAGAAATTTTAAAAAACGGAATTGCAGAAAATATAAACATGAGCGTCCAAATACCACAGTGGCGGGGCACTTTCTTTTCACAGCTCGTCTTTGTATCCTTCCTATCATGTCTATATCCACTCTTATGATAAGGTTTCCACACCTAAACACAGATCTCCAATTTAAGTCTCACCAATGATTTAAATAGTTTGACTATCACTTCCTTGCTCCTATGTGTAATGTTTCTTTTCATCATACCCAGCGTTGAACTAACATTTTTCACTGCCACCTGGACTTGCTCATACACCATACCCGTATGATCTATTATATGTTGTTGTAGGTGTTATCCCATAGCTGCTGAGCAAGTCTGCTCTTGGCATCCCAATGTCATTATAATATATATATACAGGTATTCTTCAGTTGTGTCAATGCTCCAAACAGTGTGTTGGTAATTGTCGGCAGTGCGTGTAAGAATCTTTTCCTCGTGTCCGTAAGCGCCTTGCACTCAATGAGTAGGGGTCTAACTGTTTCATCAGGATGAGAGCAGTGTCTGCACAAGGGCAGGTGCTGGGGATTGATGCGGTTCAAGTGGCTATTGACTCTGGGATGTCCTGTACGGAACTGAAAGATGAGACTTTGAACTCTTCTATGTAGTTTATTTATGTCATCGTTACTTTTTGGCTGTGACATTTTGCTAAATACATTTCGACCTACTGTTCCCGTCGCCCACCTGCTCATCCAGATTTCTCAAGTATTATTTTTAATAATTCATTTTACTGTGTGGTAACTGCAAGGTCTATCCAATTGTTGTTTCAAGGTTCCTATTTTTGCGAAAATGTCGACCATCTCGTTCCCTAGTAGCCCACTATGTCCAGGGATCCATTGCAAGGTGACATTTATCCCGTGGGTCGTGATGATGTTGTTGATCACCCTCCTCACCAAGAATATCTCCTTTTTTTTGTATGGAATGTTCTTCAACGCCTCCAGAACCGACTTGGAGTCACTAAAAATTACGAAATTAATCTGCAACATTTCGACCAAGTCAAGCTGTTGGTACAAATTCTCAACTACTGTTTTTATAGCCTCGACGCCCGCTTCGTCGTTTGAACGAGTTTCGCCGCATGAATCACAAAACTCGTATATGGACCGATCCTGGTATTTCATAGGGATACCACAACCTGCAAAAAAGGTAGATTTGAATGCTGATCTATCCGTATAGACCAGGACTGTCAATTTTGGGTAGCTAGAGACTATCTATAAGACACAGGATATTAGGTGTAGTCTCCTTGGTGGCTACCCTTTCTCTCAGGTGTGTTTTTATGACTGATAGGCAACGATTTTCCCAAAGGGAATGGTCCAAAAAACCTATTTTCCATTTCTTTCTCCTCTAGCGGATAGTGAGTATGGCTTTCCTCTTCTGCTACGTCCAGTGGGAACAATTGCTTCAATCTTCTCTTTTGCTTCCAAGTGTCTCTTTGTACCCTATTTGGGTGGTAATTTCCTTGTCTCTTTTACCTCTCTACCGCTTCAGTCAGTGCCCCCTTTCTCCTGAAACCTGGCGGTTCTAGGTTGGTGTGTATCTCTCTACTGCTTCAATAAGTGTCCCCTTTCTCCTGATACCTGGCGGTTCTATGTTGGCCTCTATCTCGCCCGCCGATGTATTTCCTTTTTTGGTGTCATAATATTGTGCTGTCCCATTCTGTAAATAATTCCCGATTGCATGGCTGTACATCATTCTACATTAAACTCCATCTGCAAGCTATCCGACCATTTTTTTATTTTATCGAAATCCGATCTCAAAATATCCACCTCTGCCTGAGATGAGACCCTGCCACATAGTTTCGTGTCATTCCAGAATTGTGCAATCATGTACCCAATATCATTGCCCAAATCATGAATATTTAGTAAGAACAAAATTGGTCCCAATACGGACCGCTACAGCACTCCACTTATTATATTACACCAATCAGAGTACTCCTTCTTTATGCCAACGCTCTGCCTTCTGTCCGTTAACCAATTGTATCTCCAATAGAGTATATGTTGTCTGTTACAGGGGATTGAGTGTGGCGTTCAGTTTGAGAGCTCGGAGAAAGCTAAACAAGAGTGGTCTTTTACTCTCTACGACTTTGATGGGCACGGGAGGATTACCAAAGAGGTAAGAGTAACTATTGCATCATCATGGTCATCTTCTTCTTTCTTCTTCTTCGTACGCTGTCAGACGTCAACCTGTACGTCATGGTCATCTACATCATCATTATCACCGTTATCATCATCAAAATTTACGCACTGTGGAGTAGGCAATCCTGAATATAACTGCATCTTTTTTTTCGTTCGCCTTATTTCTTTATTCCCCAAGGCGATGTGCGTTTGCACTATGTTTTTTATTTTTCGCCTGTCGGACCAGTGCATCCGATGTAAGCGTTCATTTTATGCAAGAGTCTGCTTCCTCCTGTATTTTGTAAGGGTTTTCTTCAGCGGGGTAACGGACGGTGCTATGATGAGGAGCGAATCCAGCGGCTTCGAGTTGTGAGCCATGTCACTTAACCACTAGCCCATGCTATCAATTAACTTTATCTAAATAGGGTTTTATATCAAATGAAGTATTGAAATTATGTTACCGCTCGCCTTACCGGGGTCCGAAAGAGTAGCAAAGAATAGTAACACTGCAACCCACCAAATGCGGTAAAGGGGAGAGTGAGGGTTGTGTATGAGGTCAGCTGGTCCATTCTGTAGAGATTGTAAGCCACAAGAGAACAAAAAGGAAGACTTATCTACCCTGTGGTAAAAGAGAAGCGACTAAAAGTCAAGTTAAATTAAGGAGGGTTGTGCGTGGAGCTGGCAGCCCCATCATGTTTATACTAGCTATAAGCCAGAAGAAACAGAAAGGAAGGCGCGTATACCCTAGGCACGAAAATGACAATTGGCTCATAGAACCTACTTGATTATACGAGGGCCCCACCCCATAGTGCTCTGTCTATTTCAATGATAAAAATGCCAACTACACGGCGGCTCCGAATTTGCCCCTGACTTCATCAGATACCCGTTTGCTGCCGAGTCAGCTGGTGGAAGAGGTTTTACTATGAACAAACCCATACATACCCGATCTGTCAAACTGAATGCGACGGGATTTGAACCCGGCACATCGGGTTTGCAAACAAGCTCACAGCAATTTGCTTACACTATAGAAGTGGCGACTTGGTTCAATCTTTCTACTTGTGCCGATAAGCGACAAGGAGAGCTTACTTCGCCTTTATTGGGCCAAGTGTGTGGCTTTTGCTGTTGTAATAACATGACAGAGTAAGTTTGCTGTGGTGTCTATCCATCTGCGACTAGTTTAACCTCGTAGCCCATAACTAGATCGTCGTGCTGTGTAGGCTTGTAGTGTAATATGTTCATGTCATATTCGCATAAGATCACCAGACAATCGAACTTTTTTTGTCTAGGTAACACGTTTGGTTAAGAATGAGATGAGCAAGGAACCAATTATCTAACTAGTTAAGAATGAGACGGGCAAGGAACCAATTATCTAACTAGTTAAGAATGAGATGAGCAAGGAACCAATTATCTAGTTATGTTAAGATAAGATGAACAAGGAACCAATTATTTAGTTAAGTTAAGATGAGATGAACAAGGAACCAATTATTTAGTTAGGTTAAGATGAGATGAACAAGGAACCAATTATTTAGTTAGGTTAAGATGAGATGAACAAGGAACCAATTATCTAGTTAGGTTAAGATGAGAGGAACAAGGAACCAATTATCTAACTGGTTAACAATGAGATGAACAAGGAACCAACTATCAAGTTAGTTTAGAATGAGATGGACATGTAACCAACTACCAAGTTAGTTTAGAGTGAGATGGATATGGAACCAACTATCAAGTTAGTTTAGAGTTAGAGTCATGGAACCAACTATCAAGTTAGTTTAGAGTGAGATGAACATGGAACCAACTATCAAGTTAGTTTAGAATGAGATGGACATGGAACCAACTACCAAGTTAGTTTAGAGTGAGATGGATATGGAACCAACTATCAAGTTAGTTTAGAGTTAGAGTCATGGAACCAACTATCAAGTTAGTTTAGAGTGAGATGAACATGGAACCAACTATCAAGTTAGTTTAGAGTGAGATGGACATGGAACCAACTATGAAGTTAGGTTGGAGTGAGATGGACATGGAACCAACTATCAAGTTAGTTTAGAGTGAGACGGACATGGAACCAACTATCAAGTTAGTTTAGAGTGAGACGAGCACGGAACGAACTACCAAGTTAGATTAGAGTCAGATGGACATGAAACCAACTACCATATGTTGTAGAAATTCTAAGCAACAAGATATAAAGGACCTCTACACCAAATGGTATTAAAGGGGCAAGTAAATTTAAATGGAAAAATTCTTTTCACAAATGTTAAACTGTTTTCACCAACGTATCTTAATTTACAATACTAATCAAATTTTCGTCTTTATCTCGAATAAAGCCATTTTCTTTCAGATTTTTCTAGTTAGTTTCTTTGTGCTGCTGTACATTTATTTAATATTCCGGCATGCTGCAGATTTTCTTTCCAGTTAATCTTCTTTGTCTTAGTCATTCGTTCACAATCTACCGCTAACAAGAACTGAAAAGGGCTTTGCAAGTAGCAGGATGTTGTCCGGAGAACGGAATGCGTTGTGTCGTAGTTTACATTTTGACTGCGATATTTGCACATTTCGGTCCGACACATCCGCCTTCAGCAGGGCCAGGTAATCAATATATTTTATTGTGCATATTCAGATGCCATAAACCCCTCCACATCCCACCACTAAAGTCTCATTTTCTAGCTAGTATCATAAATAAACGAGCACCTGAGATTGTCAGTTAGAAAGTTTAAACAGCGATGACTCTGTTATCCTCACGTGGTAGGTAAGCCAAAACAGTAATAGCTGATATATTGCAACCCTTACCTTTGGTCATACCACTTCGTTTGATCAACTGAGTGGTAGAGCGTTTGTATTTCGCGACAACTCTACCGGGTACAATCCTATTTATTGACGTCCTCCAGTCGACATGACCTGGTTTACTGTTTTGAAACGAAAGGCAACTTCTTGCTCTTCTTCTTCGATCAACTGAGGCGATGCTTCTATCTCGGCCAGTTTCACGAAGGAGACTGCGTTTCAAGTCTTCGCTGGTCCCCCATGGCTATTCGAGGATGTTCGCTTTCCCTGGCCAGATTGCCTCTCTTTGGTCTGTTTAGTGAGGCAGTCCTGAAGCACATGTTCTGGTGTTTGCTTGGGTGCTCTACAACATGTGCGGTGTCTTTAAGACATATTCTATGGAGGTGGGCCTTGAGTCTGCAATGAATCGTTGTGAGTCGTCTTCTATTTCCTCGTTCGTCTTCCGACCTCGACTTCGATTACTCTAACGAAGCCAGCAGTCGACGTGAGGCTCCGTGCACTTCCGTACAGCTTCTCGTGGAAGGACACTGGCTGTTGCCAAAGGCTACTTCTTTTGTCGGTAAACAGTGGACAGAACTGCAAAATGTGTTTTGCCGTCATGGGGGCTGTGCCGCAGACACCAAGGTCCGTAGTGCCAATCTTTAACTTATTGTACAGATAACTGAAGATCTTAGTCTGTCGTCTCTACAAAGTTTTCTGGGCTTACTTCTTTGTGCTGATCTCTCTGGAATCAGAACGGGACATTACAGACCTCCACAGAATTGTTCTCAGAGACACCGCTACGTGCGATTTTGGATCATCCAAGCAAACACCAAAATATATTATGTAGAAATGCCCTACCTAAACAGACCAAAGAGAGGCAGTCTAGCCTGGTGGAGCCACCATCATCGAAAAGCTGTGGAGGACCGTTGAAGACCTGAAATATAGTCTCCTTCGTGAGCATCAGTTGATCGATGAAGATGAAGAAGAACTGTAGGACTAAATCTTGGTTTTTTTTCTGACAGCAGCCCAATGTTATATTTTTGTTCTCCTGTAAGAGTTTATCTTGTTTGGACCTTGAGATGGCCTTCAGTAACACGTGGCCGAATGTTTTCGAGGCCTGCCTGCCGACTTGGAGAGCAGCGGTTCGAATCCACGGTATGGCATATGTTTTTCTGTTGGGGGTGAAATAAACAAACATAGCCAGCACACGACGTGGCGACAGCAGTGGGGAAGCGGCCTGTAGTTCTCAGCCTTAAAAACCCTCGACTAAAAATGTCGTATGACAGATGGCCTCGGGATGTGCTTCTGGAGTATGATAGAAGGGCCGTTTTTCTTGTGGGTGTTTTTGGCTGATTGGAATTTGAGTTGCTGAGGCTGGTGAGTAAACCTCTTCTCAATCGTGGCAAGAGCTCTAATTAATCCTTCCCTCTGAGCTTTATTAAATCGTAAAGTTAGAGGCATATCAGACACTGTTGTCGGGGATGAAGTGTTAGAAGCACCATTGTACAAGACCAGGTCATTTTATGAGAACGACGATTCACGTCTGGTCAGGAAAGGCATACTGGCCAAGACACCCACTTCACTTCCAAGCAGGTCTACCCAGAAACTGGCTGTTTTCATGACCGCCTTGCTGAAATGGTTGGATGGACGTGATCCCTGTAGTAGTCAGCGACACGCAGATGAAGCCAAGCATAGCACAACCGCTTGGTCTATCTTTATGAGCACCCTCGGGATGTGCGAACAACTACTGCAACCCGCCACTTAGCGCCCCTTTCAGGGCGCACAAATGAGTAATCTTCTTCATCGTGGTCTTTCGTTGTCAAACTTCCGCCATCAAGCCCTGAAAAGGGTTTTGTAAGTAGCTGGATGTAGTCCGGAGAACGGAATACGTTGTGCCGTAGTTTACAGCTTGACTGCGATATTTGCTCCTTTAGGTCCGACACATCCGATTTCAGCAGGCAGTTTTTAGTTCCGGGTTATCGTTCCCTCTTCGAGCTCTTCTCCTTAGCCAGTCTTCCCTGTTACCGCCTGTTATCCATGGTCACCACGTAGAGGCGTAGAAGGGTCTTGGCAGCTCTAGGTCGCTGTCCCTAACGCTAGCAGTCAGCTCTGGTTCGCTAACCCTAACGCTACCAGTCCGCTTTGGGTCGCTAACCCTAACGCTAGAAGTCAGCTTTGGGTCGCTGACCCTAACGCTAGCAGTCAGCTCTGGGTCGCTGACCGCAACAGTTCGTGTACTACTCAACAAGTTGATCCCAAATGAGTAACCTCATTATTATGGGCATTCAACGACAACATAAATTGGGGTGAGCAGTTCCTTTCTTCGCTGCCCTTCTATCCCCAACAGTAATACAAGTACCAGTTTACAGCTGAGTCAACTGGAGCGTGTCGGTAACGATGATTGAATCCGGCACGTGTGCAGTGGAAATCCAGATCTTAACCACCAAATTAATCTAAGTTCGTTTATATTAGTTAGTTGCCCATCGCAAGCCAAGATGGCGATACCATCAGACAGGTTTTGTCTTGACGATGTAACTACCGCTGTATTTTGATTATAGTGAGCAAGGGGCTGCGCTGGTTATCAACCTCACTCTCTGGTCCCGAAATACCTTAGGCCAGTGGCAAGACTTAAGTCAAAACGACTGGAAGTATTTCAGAATGCAGACGCTCTGGCCTCACCTCTTTGAGACCAGGGGTCGCTTGAAACCTGTTGGACTCGAACACACGCCGTTTCCATTCACCACTTCTAAGAGGCGAGTGCCTTAACTCTCTACCACAGCGACCCTTCGTTTATATTATACACGCCATCACGTTGTTATCACTCTCCGGAACGACCCGGCTTCAGTATTTGCCTCTACCCTCCTTAAGTTAACACGGTAAGTAACGTTGAATCTTGAAGGTAATCCTTTCGTGTATCGAAGGATTATATTTCGTTCGTAGGGATTAGCTCAACCCGTGGCCAGGTAAACCGGTCTTAAATTTGACGGGTGGAGTGGCTCTGATGTCTGGATTTCATGACTAGTTTTACTTTGAAGTTTGAGAATTGTGTTCCTTTGTTGAAAGATTCAGTGCAAGATCAAAGGCGTATTAGTTTGACTGCAGGCCATGTTTCAAGGGGTCTTAACTGGGAGTTTGCATATGTTGTTGGGTATTCATTCCATCGGTGGTATATGTACATCATTTGGTAGTATCAAACCGCACGGGGGTTCACATTTTCCTAGGCGACCTCTCTCTCTTCTTACCTCACACTATGTTTCAATTGACTCTGTCCAACAACCACACTCTTACACAACTTGCATACGCGCCCTCAGGATGAGGCCCTTCCATTGTATTTTGGTTGGGTTGATCTCTGAGATCGCCCTAACTAGGATAGATACATACAGACGCATACAAGCACCGGTTAATTCGTTCTGGTATCACCTAATTGACTGCGGTCTGAGATAGAAAGCGGTGTGCCTCCGTCAAAGAATACAGATAGGCAAACCTTTAACACACACACAAAAAGAAATACCCATTGTAGTATATATATAACCTTTGGTGGGTCATACCTTTTGGTGGTATACAATCAATACAATGTGTTGGTATCCTTATAATTTTGGGTAACTTCTTCTTCTTCCTCTGCTTTTTCTTTGTACGCTTTCGTGAGCCATCTTGGATATATCTAAAGCTCGCAGTGGTTAGCCTCAGGCTATTGGTATCTCCATACAGCTTGTCCAGGAATGGTGTCGGGGATTGCCTGTATTCTTTGTCCCTCGCAGATGTAGCTCAGCAGTCATTTTGTCAGTACCGCAGACACTGTATGTCCTATTCATAGTTTGTTCAACAGATGGGATCTCGGTCTTGTGGCCTGTGTGGAAACTAAAGATTACTACCTGCTCACCTCTGTCGAGCTAGTAATACGCGTCATTTGGTTGATGACCTGTGTGCTCTACTTCCCACTTGTCCCTGCATCTACACCTGGTAAACCTCTTGGTCTCTATATAAGTTATACCTATATCCTCTACATCTGGTAAACCTCGTGGTCTCTATATAAGTTATACCTATATCATCTACATCTGGTAAACCTCTTGGTCTCTATAAGTTATACTTATATCATCTACATCTGGTAAACCTCTTGGTCTCTATATAAGTTATACCTATATATTCTACATCTGGTAAACCTCTTGGTCTCTATATAAGTTATACCTATATCATCTACATCTGGTAAACCTGTTGGTCTCTATATGTTATATCTATATCATCTACATCTGGTAAACCTCTTGGTCTCTATACGTTATACCTATATCATCTACATATGGTAAACCTCTTAGTCTCTATACAACTTATACCTATATCATCTACATCTGGTAAACCTCTTGGTTTCTATATAAGTTATACCTATATCATATACATCTGGCAAACCACTTGATCTCTATTTAAGTTATACCTATATCAAGTATATATTTGTACCTATCTTCATTGCCAGAAATGTTGCAATGAGATGGAATCTATTGTACTACAACTCTCTTCAACCGGTGATATAGTTTATAGAGTATCACTCTTAGTTCATTTAGTTCTGTATTTTTCGGACTAACCAGCGTCGCAACCACTGACTGTGTATCTGTGTGTTTTCATATATCATTAGAATATCTGTTGCAGTTTTCAAGGCATCTGCTCTGAAATTACGTGGCAATTTTCCAGAGGCAACTGACAGCTGTCTTTGTGTTCTGTTCTTTAGGCTTGGAAAGATCACTGCATCTTCATTCTGCTTCATTTTATGCCGATCTGTCTGTATTATACATGGATCCAGATGTTGCTTTGGTATTGATGCTATATATGTTTTACAGTTAGGGTTCTTCTTTCTGTTCCTGTCTGACTGTTTTGTTTAACAATACCTGGGAATGTTGTCTACCAGATCTGGAAAGCGTTTTTCTCTAGGTGGGAAGCGTTGTATTCTCTAGGTGGGAAGCGTTGTTTTCTCTAGGTGGGAAGTGCTGTTTTCAGGTAGGAAGTGCTGTTTTCTCCAGATGGAAAGCCCTGTTTTCTCCAGGTGGGAAGTGCTGTTTTCTCCAGGTGGGAAGCGCTGTTTTCTCCAGGTGGGAAGCGCTGTTTTCTCCAGATGGAAAGCCCTGTTTTCTCCAGGTGGGAAGTGTTGTTTTCTCCAGGTGGGAAGCGCTGTTTTTTCCAGGTGGGAAGCGTTGTTTTCTCTAGGTGGGAAGTGCTGTTTTCAGGTAGGAAGTGCTGTTTTCTCCAGATGGAAAGCCCTGTTTTCTCCAGGTGGGAAGTGCTGTTTTCTCCAGGTGGGAAGCGCTGTTTTCTCCAGGTGGGAAGCGCTGTTTTCTCCAGGTGGGAAGTGCTGTTTTCTCCAGGTGAGAAGCGCTGTTTTCTCCAGATGGAAAGCCCTGTTTTCTCCAGGTGGGAAGCGCTGTTTTCTCCAGGTGGGAAGCGCTGTTTTCTCCAGGTGGAAAGCCCTGTTTTCTCCAGGTGGGAAGTGCTGTTTTCTCCAGGTGGGAAGTGCTGTTTTCAGGTGGGAAGTACTGTTTTCTCCAGGTAGGAAACGCTGTTCTCTCCAGGTGGGAAGAATGTGTGTAGTGTACATAGGTTTTATTTGTGATGTGTCATTTATCAGATCTGTTCTCCACTTTTCTTTCTCTGACGACACAATGCTGCTCCGATTGAGTCTTCCCCCTTCCAAACTCGTTTATTCTCTCGTACATTGGGTGGTCTTTCAGCCTTCTGAACTTCTCACCTTGTTGTTGTGCCCTAATGTCTCTTCTGTCTTCCTCTAATTGCAGGTTTTCACATTTATGCTAGTTCTCTAATGGGCGTGGTCCTCGCAAATCATCTTTTCACTTGCATTGCTTAGTTTTGTACTTTATGTATTTTGTTAAAGTTTGATTTGGCTGCAGTTTTGCCCATGTCCCAATGTCGTGTTATGAGACTGGTCTCAGACACCTAGTGTACAACTTATTGAATGCACTTTCATTTGCCCCTCGATGTGTGCAAGCACGCCGTCTCACACGTTCAGTGTACAGCTTATTGAATACACTTTCATTTGCCCCTCGATGTGTGCAAGCACGCCGTCTCACACGTTCAGTGTACAGCTTATCTTTCTTTTTCGTCTCATTTTCGCGCTACCAAACCCAGAACAGGGCTTTGCAAGTAGCAGGGTGTAGTCCAGAGAATGGAATACGTTGTGTCGTAGTTTACAGCTTGACTGCGATCTTTCCATCTTTCGGTCCGACACATCCGACTTCAGCAGGCACTTTTGAATACGGGGTTTCCTTCTCTCTTCGATCCCTTCTCCTTAGCCAGTGCTTTGTTGCAGCCTGTTATCTAGGATCACCGCGTGGAGGTGTAGAATGGTCTTGGCAGATCTAGTTCGCTGACCCTGACACAATCAGTCAACTGCGAGTTGCTGACCGTTGCAGTTAATGCACTGCTCAGCGTCTTCATCCCGTACAGCTTTTACACAGCTTATGCACGGCTTATACACTTTAATCTCTTCCCTGAGTTGTGCTAGCACGTGGTCTTAGACACCCAGTCTACATTTCATTTAACACTTTCATCTCCTCCCGAAATGTGTCAGCCCCCCGCCCCCCCCCCCCCCCCCCATAATTGACATTATCTGTCTTGAACAGATCCGGTTCCTCTCTATCTGTATTTCCCCCGTCAGCCGCCGATCAAAGGAAATATATCGGGGTATCAGTGTCATATGGTGGTATTTATATCATTTGGGGGATTATCATTTGGGGGATTCCAATAACAGAAAGATAGCAAATATAAATCCAAAGGTGAACAAAATGCACTGCAGGCTAGCACCGATATTGAAACATATATGCGTCACTATGCTCATTAAAAAGACGCTCATAAACACGTTGATCATCCCCACGTAGTGTTGTCAGCGTCGAACTTGGGACCAACGCGGTCGGTCACCTTCACCTCTATTCAGAGCTCCATTCTTAGACTAAAGGTTTTGCTATATACATCCGTCACCACATTCTAACGACCATGCCTGTCACTCTAAGAGATAACACCCCCTCTTGCCCCCCCCCCCCTGCCATATGAGTGTACGTGTAACAATAATAATAGTACGCTTAAGCGATCAGGGCCCATCTCTCCGAAGGACCTTGTCCGTGACCAGGTCTGATGGCTGAAGAACAGATGGTCTGAAGCTCTGTTGGGCATGGGGCGATATGTTTCAGCTAGATGTTGCGAGGGCGGCTCTCGGAACGTCTCTAAGCACAGTGGTTTTCGC
Source organism: Ariolimax columbianus (assembly GCA_036924085.1). Lineage (NCBI taxonomy): Eukaryota > Metazoa > Mollusca > Gastropoda > Stylommatophora > Arionidae > Ariolimax > Ariolimax columbianus. Next base: position 46,525,194 of record JAVGWX010000014.1, read on the forward strand.
CATAGGTTTTTGGATCAACTGGTATGTCGGGCCTACCTGGTGGAGGCGGGTCACTTGACCGGAATGTGGACGGTGGTCTATCTTAACTTAACTTAGCGTTTTTATTCTGGTTTAGGAGACTCGACAGAGTCTGTATACAACCAATTTCTAGCAGAGTGGTTTTTACCGATGTGCGAGTTCATCTTAATAGACTCAAACACAAGAGCTAACTAGACACACAGCCTGTTAGACGTCTATAGCTGCTCTCAGCATACCATCTGGGGAAAGGTGCAAATAACTTTGGTAGATTTTTTAAATTTTAATTTTTCCGGGGCAGCTGTCGTTAAACCTACTCTTTTTAATTTCCAACTGCCATGTTTAACGTGCTTGACACTGAAAATTGGATAGCGCATAGCTTGTAGGGCAAGGTAATGTAAATGAAACTGGTTGTATATAGACTCTGCAGAGTCTTCTAAACCAGTATAAAGACGTTAAGTTAAGATAAATTGAATACGGGAGTCCGATCTCACTACCCAAGGAACAGGGGCATTTTTACTAGAAGATCAACGTGGAAAAAATCTCGGTCTCCACCGTGATTCGAACACGCGACCTCCGGCACCCGAGTCGGCCATCTTACTTCGAGACCACTGAGTCCCCCAGCCGAGTCGGCCACCTTACATCTAGACCACTGAGTCCCCCACCCGGGTCGGACACCTTACCTCGAGACCACTGAGTCCCCCACCTGAGTCGGACACCTTACCTCGAGACCACTGAGTCCCCCACCCGATGTGGCCACCTTACCTCGAGATCACTGAGTTCCCCACCCGAGGCGAACACCTTACCTGGAGACCACTGAGTTCCCCTATCGTCAAGGTTACAGTGTCAACGATACAGGTCCAGCTGCAGTAGTGACAAAGTATCGGAACTGTACATAAAGAGGGGAAGACCCATACAGAGCAGAAACGGCAATTAGAATACACGGATATATCGCCTTGATGTGTAATTGAGCCCAAGTCGATGTATCGGTTCTACGTTGCGAACAAGTCCACCTATTTAACTTAATGTCATAACTTAATGTTGAGGAGCCGCATAGCGTAGTTGTTAGCGATCTGGTTTCGCATCTGAGTGGTCCCGAGGAGGAAACATTTTACAAGACCGCAATGGCACCCGGGTCGACCCAGCCTTAAATAGGTACCGGTTCATTCCGGAAAGTTAAAAGCGAGGAGGGACCCACGTGGCACCCGCCCTTACATAACCGAGCTTTGAAAGGACGTTAACACTTCACACGGAAGTAATGCTATGGGTTACTTTAACTTTTGACATAACTTAACGTCTTTATACTGGTTTAGAAAACTCTACAGAGTCTGTTTACAACCAGTTTCTTGTAGGGTGGTTTAACCGACGTGCAAATCATTCTTAATATACTCAAACACTAGAGCTAAGTAAACCCGCAGCAAGTTAGGTGCGATCTATAGCTGCTCTCAACAAACCACCTAGAGAAAAAGGTACAAATTTATTTCAAAGCTCGGCGTTTTTATCACCTTGGGTACGTGATTGATTTCCACATTTTCTCTTTCTTCTCTGTCTTATTTCTCTTGTTCGCCGCTTACATTTTCCGAGTACAAAAGTACGCATTTCTTAAGGTATTTTTCACTACAAGAATACTTGATTCTCTTTGTTGGAGTACACCAGGGCGGAACAATAAATGCCGCGTACCCCTGAAGTCGCCACATAGTGTACAGCCTAGGTTTTGATTTTACTTCCAATATTTAAAAATACCTCGAGGAACTGCTGGCCAATTTGTGTGGATACCAGGCTTCTAATAACGATAAAATAAAAATCTAGCCTGGACAGTACGTGGCGAATGCAGAGGTAAGTGGCTTTTATTCCTTAGCTCAATAAATTTCTCTAGTGAGCACAGGTTCTCACCCAATTATTACTTTATCAGACACCTGAATTCTAACCACTGAACCAACCGCCAAATACCTCACTTTAGAATTCAGACATGTCCACTAGGGTCAAAGATGTAGCAACGACACATAGCTGGCTTTTATCTGGGTCAGTGATCCATAACTTACCAAGACTCTATTAAGTCTCTAATTGGCGGCCCTGCAAACAGACTGCAACCACGCAGCCTCAGAAATTAGGGATCGAAGAGGGAAGGCAAACTACGTGCCCCAAAATACCGTGCTGAAACCAGATGTTGGACCCCGAAAGGTGCTGAAATCGCAGTCGGGTGTAAAGAACGAAACGTTACAAACTTTCTTATCAGGAAGAACGCACAAGAAGGAAAAAAAATTACGCGAAGAAGAGGAGAAAGAAGAAGAAAAAGAAGAAGAAAAAGAAAAAAATGAAGAAAACATCGAAGATAAAGAACAAGAAGAAAACGAGGAAGGAGAAAAAGAAAAAAAAATTAAAAAGAAAAACATACGAAAACGAAAAGATGAAGAAGTAGCAGCAGAAGAATAAAAAGAAAGAAAAAGAAGAAAAAATAGGACAAAAAGGAAGAAAAAAAACTAAAAAAGGAGAAAAATATAAAGAAAGAGAAAAAAAAAGAACAAGGAACAGAAAAAGAAAATAAAGATCCACAAGGCAAAGAGGAAGAAAAAGAAAATGAAGAAGAAACAATTTAGAAGAAGAAAAAAAAGAAGAAAGACATGAAGGAGAACAATTAGAAAAAGGAAAGAAGAAGAAAAAGAAGAAAAGGAAGAAGAAAAAGAAGAAAAGCAAGAAGAATAAGACGAAGAAGATGAAACTATCGGCTTCTCCAGTGCATGATTTATTTAGGGAAACCCTGGGGATTTGACCCGTTGCAATCGCACAATGAGTAGCTAAAAGGTCCGCCCTGCCTCTTTTATCTCACTCTTATCCTGGCTTGTGTCACTCAACATTCCTAGCATCTCTCATTACTGATAAGTTGATGTCGACATAAGTATTTGCACTTCTTGAAATAGAATCTCCTATTAGCTCTGACAGAGTTCCAGGATCTGATGGTTGCAAGAAAAATCCAAGAGACTTCAAATTGCGTCTCTTATCTTGGCATACAGAAGCGATGTCTGTCTAACATTTTTCCTGGGCCATGTCCTTCTGGAATACTGCAGAATCATGTATTTTTTAATCCATTGTGGAAACCGTGAATAGGAGTAGCGGGAGAAGTGAATAGGACCACTGCAGGCTTACGTTTGAGGGAAGAGTAGAGGGCAAAAGTGCCAGAGGGCAGTAGAGGTACAGATGGACAGACAACATGAAGATGTGGTTAGCAAACAGTTTGACTGAGTGTGCCAATCTGGCACGGGACAGAGGCAGCTGGGGGAGGGGGGGGGGGGTCCATTAACGTCAACATACGATGCGGAGACGGCACTTGATAATGATGAGGGTTCTACGAAGCGCTTGGGTAGCTAAGCCGTTAGTGTGCCTGTCTTATGTGGCAAAGTTATTTGGTTCAATCTCTAGACCAGTTCGATGTTTTTGATGTTATAGGAGATCTTGATATTGAGTTATTCTCTTCTGACGAAATCTTTCTGGTAATAACGGCATTCGACTCCCGCAAAATGTACGTACCAGTTGACCAACCTGTTAATGGGTACCTGATTTATGTTAGGTTTGGTTAAATCAGCCATGAAAAGAATGTGCCACCCAATTGCTCTTGCATCATGTGGCTTAGAGGTTACCTGCACCACGTCTGTCGACGGTCATTGTACTCCAAGGTGAAAGACAGGCACATATTCAAGCAGCTTTTGGCTGCCTGGCATCAGGAAACCTTGTCTGATTGCATACCAGGACCCAAGTATTCAAGTAAGAATGTCCGTCGCCGTCTATGAGGACCGCCAACCTCTTACGGTTTAATACTACATCCTTAAGGCAGTAGGTTCGCCTGTGACTGATCAAGCCTATGCGAGCCAGAAAAGTTATAATGCATTGGTAAATATTGTCTGTCAATCTAATTCAGGTGTCGTCTCCGCAACGAAGGTTGGCTGAAATGGTTCTCCAATATCCGCTTGTCTTTTGTCTTGGCGGCACACTCAGTCAGACTGACGTTAGTTCATCTCTTGATGTTTCTTTTCCCCTTATATCGCTGTCCGTCTCTTGTCTTGACGGCACAGCCAGAATGACATTAGTCCATCTTTTGATGTTTCTTTCCCACTTATATCGCTGCCCGTCTCTTGTCCGCCGACCTTCGACCTCCCTCTCCAGTATTGTTTTCAATATTGAATCGTGTCTTTTTAAATGACTAAAGTATTTAACTTGCCTAATTTTAATGTCTGTCAAAAGTTCTCTACAAACATTCTCGTTAGAACGTCGCTATCTATTTGTTTCCTTCCACGAAATGCGACACACTCTTCTGTTTAACCACATGCCAATGGCCTCTATTTTGTTTTCCACCTATTTGTTCATAGTCCACGTGTCTGTACAGTATAATAATTTTGAATACATATAACAGTATGATCTATAGCTGGCACTAGTATTCCTTCTGCTCTTGATTTCCTAATCGCGCGTCTATCCTCGGCGACCAACACACAATGCGTCGTGTTAACCATGTCTTTCCATACAAAAACGATTTTGGGCCAAATTTTTCCAGGTGGTAGTGTCTATTTGATAGCATTTGAGCAAGGTGGCCAGCCCATCTCAGCTGAGCTCTCTGCAAAAAGACATGCATGCCAGGTATATTGTCTTTGGACATGGACTTCATTATGTGTGTTATGGTTATGACAGTGAACATGGAAAAAGCGATGAGGTTACTGAATCTCCAAAACTGAATTCACGTCCAATGGTTGTCTGCTTAAGGGCTCATTTTAGCGGGTTGTTGTTGGTCGTGTTACTGAATGCCCACTCGGAGTAAGTTTACTCTTTCGTGCGACATGAAGAGGGTGTTAAGTGGTGAATTGCATTGGCTTTACTAACATCTCAAGCGTGCTGATAAAGGTGGGTCCCTCAGGCTTATGCTATGTGTGGCTATACCAGCGTGACGCTCACCAGGACGGGGATCAGGATGACCCACGTCTCATTAGCCAGACTGCCTTGAAATATTACTCCTGACCCTGACGCGATGTCCTGGCCAGTATGTTGTGCATGACCCTGACACGACGTCCTGGTCAGTATGTTGTATCTGACCCTGATCCGACGACTAGGTCAGTATGTTGTACTTGACCGTAACATGACGTCCTGGTCAGTATGTTGTAAATGACCCTGATCCGACGACTAGGTCAGTATGTTGTACTTGACCGTAACATGACGTCCTGGCCAGTATGTTGTACTTGACCGTAACATGATGTCCTGGTCAGTATGTTGTACTTGACCGTAACATGACGTCCTGGTCAGTATGTTGCACCTGGCAGACGTCCTGGTCAGTATGTTGTGCCTGACCCTAACGCGACGTCACGGTCAGTATTTTGTGCCTGACCAGACTAGCGTTTCCGTTACCAAAGCGGATTGTTCTAAAGGCTCTTTTTACATTACAAAGAAACTGAAGTACGTGGGTTAGTATCCTCCTGGCTGTAGTGTAATGCAAAGCTTCTCGGTAGGATCGCCATAAAGGGGAGCACAGTCACGATCCCGTCACGCTTACAAGACTTTTGTAGCACAGTATGTATTCAGAAGTACATGGGCGTGACGCGAGAGTCGTTAGCCATCATACCCGAAAACCTAGCCGTAGATGGGTACCTGATTCACTTTTAGGAAGACAAGAAGGGAAGGATGTTAGTCATCTCATCTAAAAATAAAATGAAGATATTGTTCAATGAAATCTTGTTTTCACCTGATCCACGACGGCAGTGTCAAATATACCATTACTTTCTTACTCTACCAACTTCGCCTCTTGGTTAAACCTAAACCACCCAGTCTTGACATGTGCTCAGATAAGTAGATCGCCAATCTGTAGTCGTTGTTAAGACTTGTCATAGGATCAAGATTCTCAGCAGTACACGAGCTGTAGCGACCAGCGGACCATAGCTGACTGGTAGTGTCAGGGCCAGGAGCCCAGAGATGTCAAGACCCTTCTACACATCCTCCTGGTGATCCCGAATAGCAGGCTGTAACAGGGCAGACTAAGCAGATTGGATCCTTCTTCTTCTTCTTCTTCTTCTTCTTCTTACGCTGTCAGACAACCTTTATTTTTTTCAAAAAAAAAAAAAAAAGGTCATCCTGAGGCTGTCGACACTGCCATAGAGCTTGTCTAGTGTTGCCACTGGTGATGGCCACATCTGCTTTCTCTGATCCTCGTATGTCGGACAGTTTTGCAGCAGAGGTTCAGCGGTCATTTTCCCGGTACCACACGAGCATTCGTCAGTGCCACATATCTTCAATTTGTTGAATAGGTCTTTTGTGGCCAGTGCGAAGTCTGAAGACCACGACCTGCTCTCTTCTGTTCAACTGGTAATAGGCATCGTTTTTTTGTGTAGCCAGTATGTTCTGTTTCCCATTTGGCCATGTATCTAGCTCTAATTAGCTTTTTTGACTCTTCGTATGTCATACTAGTATCTGGTTGTGGTAGTCTTGCACCTTCTTTTGCCAGTCTGTCTGCCTCCTCGTTGCCTTGGATGTTACAGTGGGATGGAACCCACTGTACCACTACTCTTTTCGGTGCGGACTGCTGGCATAGCTGACAGAGTACTGCTCTTAAATCATTAAGTTCAGTATTTTTCTGGCTTTTTAGTGCTGTGACTACGGCCAGGGCATCTGTAAGCAGGACTATGTGGCTTTCATTCCTTTTACCTGTCACCATTTCTTCGACTGCAGCCCTCAGTGCTTCTGCCTCCGCTCTGAAATTGCTTGTGTATTTTCCAGTTGCCACTGACTGTTATTTTTCTGACATTTTGTAGGCTCAGGAATACCCCTGCCCCTCCGTTCTGTGTTGTATTTGTTACAGACCCGTCGGTATATGCATGGGTCCAGTCCATGCTTGGGTAGTTTTGCGTTATGTACCTCAGGGTTGTATCTCTTCTTTCTTTTTCAGCCTGGCTGATTTTGTTTCCAATACCTGGTATATTTTCTTCCACCTCTGGAAATATATGCTGCCTCCAGGTAGGTTTTCGTACAGTAGGGATGGGCTTTGGTGTTGTTAGTGCGCTCATAGAGTCTTCATTCATCTTTGCTTTGGCTATTTCTGCAAAGTTTCTCCGCTTTAGTTTCCCATTTCCAAAATTATTTAGTCTCTGGTGCATTGGATGGTCTGTCAGTCTTCTTAGTTTCTCTGCTTGCTGCTGGGCTCTGCAGTCTCTTCTGTCGGTCATGGATTGCAGTTTTGTAATCTATTCAGGTTCTACAATTGGCGTTGACGTCATGCCTCCTGTTATAACTCTCATGGCTTGGTTTTGAAGTTTGCTAATTTTATCGAAGTTCGCCTTTGCTGCTGTTGTCCATGCCGCAATGCCATACTCGAGAACTGGTCTCACTCTTCCAGTGTACAGTTTCTTTAGTATACTTTCGTCTGCTCCCCAGCTTTTTCCAGCAAGTTTCCTCATGATTGCCATTCTTTCTCTGGCTCTCATTCGGTTTCTCTCGATCTGACTTTTCCATGTCATGCGCCGGTCAAATGTGACGCCCAGGTAGTTTGGGTTGTCGTTTGGCCGCAGGTATTTGCAGTTAAGACTTATTTTGATATTTTGGGGTTTGTTTGAAAGCGAGAATATCGTACATGTTGTTTTCTCCTCATTTATTTTGACCAGCCATGAGTTCGCCCACTCTTCCAGCGATGTTAGGGCTTGCTGCATCCGATTACTTGCTTTGGTGAGATTCTTTTCAGAGGTCCACATAGCCAGATCGTCTGCAAACATTGAGCTGTGGATTCTTCTTGGTATATTCTCTGTTATGTTATTTATATATACCAGGAAGAGTGTGGGTGACAGTACTCCCCCTTGGGGTACTCCCTGCTCAAGTGTAATCTTTTTGCTCATTTGCCCTTGTACTTGAACTCTGGTCGTTCTGTTTTTGAGGTAGTGGCTGATCCATTTGTACATTTTCCCACAAACTTCACTTCTTCGTAGCTTGACTTTAAGTCCCTCTTTCGCTATGATGGGAGGCTACGACATGGCTGGGACCTGGAGCTCGCGTCTCAGCCCGGCCCGGTCAAGCCGCAGAAATGCACCTGGCCAAATGCACTCCTGCCTTGCTCTTTACCTCTGTCTGCTATCAGTCATCCCAATGGACGCAGAAGAGATGCAGTCCAGCGGACATTGCACCCCCTGCCCTATTGTGACAACCTCGCAGGTTGCGGGGAATGCTAGGCGTGCTATAACTGCAGATCATCCGAGAAAATAAAGGGAGCAAAGAGATACCTCACTCACATGCATATGCTACGTTTCTGGTAGGACGTGACGATCCTGGGATACAGACACACTGGACTGCCTCTCTTCCGGGATAGTACAAACTAGTACATAGTCCATCATAGCATATCATTGCCAAACTCTATAGACACGAGTGGGGAAGACTCCATAGTCCTGCAAGACAACTTCCCTAAGAGAGACAACTCTGACCAAAAACAACTGCTGCCTTGTAGTTAGGCTGGGGACAGCCAAAGGCTAAGGACGGCATCCCTACCGAAACGCCTGTTGAAATCGGATGCACTGAGCAACAGGCTTAACAAAATAAAACAGTGCTACGTATATCGCTGTAAACTACGTACGATGAGGAAGAAGAAGAAGTCCCTCTTTCCAGACTTTGTCAAATGCCTTTTCTAGATCCACCCAGACCGCTACTGTGTGTTTTTGCTCCTGTTAGGCATCCTCTATTTCCTGGGCTATGAGGGTGATCTGATCCTCAGTGGATCTGTGCTGTCTAAAGCCTGCTTGCTGTGGAATTAGTATTTGTTTTTCTTCCAGATGCCACATCAGTCTGGTGTTTATCATACGTTCCATCAGTTTACCTACACAGCTCAGTAGACTGATAGGCCTGTATCCATTTGGATCGGTTTTATTTTTTTCTTTCTTTGGTACTGGTACAATTACTGCATCTTTCCTTGCCTGAGGTACAATACCCCTTTTCCAGCTTTCGTTCAGGACTGATAATAACTTCCTCTTTGCTGTTTGGCCCAGCTCCATCAGCATCTCGTTTGTTACCCCATCTCTTCCGGGTGATTTCTTTTTCTTTAAAGTTCTCACGGCCTCTTCCATTTCATTCATTAGATTGGATCCAAGTGGGAAGGCTCACCAGGTACCCAAACATATCATGCTGAAGTCGAATGTGTCGGACATATGCTACTTGCAAACACCTGCCAAGATGTTAGCGGGAATATGAGAACGAACGAAAGAGGAAAATGACTTGTTAGTTGTTTTTATTTGTGTTGTTTCTTGTGCTTGGCGAAGGTCTTTTAATCGCAACGCATGTTGTGTGTATGTTTCTGTTCCGGCATGCTGTCTGAGCTTAACTTATCAATGTGTTCATCAATTTCAAATGTGACGAAGGATATTGATGGTAAGGCGAAACATCACATTCATCACACCCTCGTTCGTGGACATAGCACCAGAATGTGCCACATTAGTCCGGCCAACGTCCTAGAGGCCGCCACCGTAATTCTTAAACTGTGAGCTTTTCACTAGAGCTAGAAGGACCCGAAAACACCTTCTCACGAACCTTTCGGAACGTAAGAAGAGACACTGTAACCGGTTACAAAAGAAACGTCTTTATTAGTTTACTCAGCACGAGTAGCTTCGAGCAACATTAGCTTAAAATCACGTGTCTTACAGAGGCGTGTCCTGGTCCCTGATACAAGGGCTCCTACATTCTTTGAATGTAATACTATACAAAATCAATGTTTCTAGAATGACTTTCACACAGCATATGTTCATTGAAATTGTATTTATCACCTGATCTTCTTGAGAGTACAATTGTGTTGTTCCATAATTCCATCAAACAGAAGGAATTTAACTTAGAAATGTATAAAATACATTTCACAACACTTTATACACTAATATGAGATCATGTGGTTCGCATGCCAGATAATCGGATATATGTTTCCGTCTCAGGGGTGAGATGCTGAAAGGCAAACGCTCCAAAGAGGGGGGGGGGGGGTAAGCGCTTTAAGGACACTCTTAAAACGTCTCCAAAGACTTTCAGCATATATCCTCGAAACATGGGAAGATGCTGCGCAAGACCATACACCCTGTTGCACAGCTCTGCGCAGAGGTGCAGCGTCATGCGAGACTCTAGAATTCGCTGCAGTAGAATAACGGAAACAGATTAGAAAAGTCTGTGAACTATGACCGTCTCATGAAGCGAACATTCCATACCCCCACTGACGGCGAGTACACAGATCCAATATTGGAATCGTCAAATATCTTCGCACCAATCCACAACCCCAACTCTCAGAAAACTCAACTGAAAGAACTGGTTGAACGAAAAGAGATAAAGTCTTCGCTATTCATGATTGACCAACAATAGCACATACACTAATCGATGCCCTCCATAATAGTACATCAACTGGAACTACATATATATAATTGATCAACTTCGTTGTTGTAACAGATCCAGCAGCATCCGGGCTTTCGCCCTTTGGCCCAATGCCATGTAATCGTATCGGCAGATGTTTATCAGTTGTTGTCTAGTGCCATACAAAGTGTTCCATGTATCTGACTGCGGATGAAGAAACATTTCCCTAAAATCGTTGACCGCTGAGCACTCAAAATGATGATGATCCACGGTTTCATATGGATGTGTACACAAATAGCACTCTGGAGTATGTTGTTGTTTGATTCTGTTAAGATGATTTTTAATTGGAATATGCTGGGTTCTCTATCGGAAAAGTGTGCTCTAATCCTTCCTTGTGTATTGATTTACTCTGTCATTTGGACTGAGGCTTGTCAAATGTCTATAGACCTCCCTTCCCATGTTTCTCATGGCCCATTTGTTCAGTCAAATTTCTTTGTTTGCTGATCTTAAGAGCTATTTGTCAAGTTGTTGCTGTATGTGACTTTTCTTGTCTTGATCCCTTCTTTGCTAGTATGTCTGCCTTGTCATTGCCAGGTGTGTTTGAGTGTCCAGGGATCCACTGCAGAACTATTTTGACAGCACTGGAAGTGATAATGTGGTCAATGTCTAGACATATTTAAACAAGGTCAAGTCTACAATGACCAGCAACTTATAATGCTTGAAGGACTGACATAGAATTTGTAAAAATAACAATATTTTGGACTTTTGTAAAACACCGGCCATTGTTTTGTGGTTTGTTTAGAGCAGCATCATTGACGCCTAACAGGCTGAGGGTCTACTTTGCTCTAGTGTTTTAGTCTACTAAGATAAACTCGCACATCGGCTAACTAATCTTCGTGAGCGCTTGGCCCAACGCAGGGATTATTAAGCTGCTCGAGCCGAGTCCACTAAGAAGAAAACTTTTCTCCAGGATACATTCCAGCTGATACCAGAGCTAGGACCTGCACAGGGGGAGCTCATACCAGAGCTAGGACCTGCACAGGGGGAGCTCATACCAGAGCTAGGACCTGCACAGGGGGAGCTCATACCAGAGCTAGGACCTGCACATGGGGGAGCTCATACCAGAGCTAGGACCTGCACATGGGAGAGCTCATACCAGAGCTAGGACCTGCACATGGGGTTAGCTCATACCAGAGCTAGGACCTGCACATGGGGGAGCTCATACCAGAGCTAGGACCTGCACATGGGGGAGCTCATACCAGAGCTAGGACCTGCACATGGGGGAGCTCATACCAGAGCTAGGACCTGCACATGGGGGAGCTCATACCAGAGCTAGGACCTGCACATGGGGGAGCTCATACCAGAGCTAGGACCTGCACATGGGGGAGCTCATACCAGAGCTAGGACCTGCACATGGGGGAGCTCATACCAGAGCTAGGACCTGCACATGGGGGAGCTCATACCAGAGCTAGGACCTGCACATGGGGGAGCTCATACCAGAGCTAGGACCTGCACATGGGGGAGCTCATACCAGAGCTAGGACCTGCACAGGAGTATCTTCCCCTGTAGAAGTACATGTCCACTAAGAACTAAGGACGTATGTGTGATCAAGAAACACAAGCTCACAGAAACCATTCTTCAATCTCGATGGCCGTATAACACACGTGTGTGTGGTACGTATGTGTATGTGTACGTACGTATATGTAAACCATTATTTTAGAATAATTTCGCTTGCAGAAATTGAATACATAGTTACTCCACAAAATAAGTTAAATGTTAATTTCTTCTACCCTTAGGACCTCGCTAGTCTACTGAAAGCTTTGTACGACGCTGTTGGCTCTTCCATCAAACTCCCACCAAATGGTGCTACAACGTTAAAACTGCGGCTGTCTGTTGGCCAGGACAGCCCCGCCCAACTTCAGAGTGTCAAATCAAAACCATCATCACAACGTAACAAAAATATTAACAAAGCTCCAAAACATAAAGTTCGTGAATTTTCCAAATTGAATAATTTGACAAGGACACAAGTAAAATGCACCAATGAGAATCAGGGTCACTCCGGGTTACTGGCCAATCATCATCCGCCTTCTGCTGGTAACCAATCAGAGATGAGAGGTCAGAGTTCACAACAGGCTGCAACGAATCATGTGACAGTTCCTGATCCCCATCAACAGTTGGCCGACCTTGTCCAGGTCAATATGGAGAGTGTGCAACTCAGACACTTGAGGCAAGTTTTGATAACTGTGGAAAACCTTTTTCGTTTGTCGTGTATTGGGCACATGTCGCTCTTTAAAACTGAATTAATTAGTCTGTCTTAGTTTTAGTTAGTTTTTTTGTGGAGTGCAGGAATGGATTTTATTTTTATCTATTTTTATTATCAGACCGTTACTCATTTAACACCATGGCTATTATTAGGGCATATTTGCCTTTATGCTGTAACCAAGCTTTTATTGCATGTTGTCAATTGCTGTTGTATTGTGCTTTAGTTCTTCTATGGTGAGATGCAGAAGGGCAGACGGCTTCCATGGTGGCCAAATAATCCATTTAAAGACACGCGTAAAAGTCTCTAATGGCTTTAAGTAATAATCTTCGAAACATGGGAAGATGATGCGCAAGACGCGCAGCTCTCCGCAGAGGAGCGGTGTCATGCGAGGCTTCCAAAAAGGATGAAGCAGAACAACGGAGGCAAACTAGAAAAGGTCGTGAACTATCGACATCTCGTAAATCAACATTCAATTCTCTCACTGCCTGCGAGTATGCAGATTCCCTATTGGACTCATCAGCCATCTTCGCATACATCCACAACCCCGACTCACAGAATACTCGGCTTAAAGGACTGATAAAAATGCTTCATCACCGATGATGGACGAACAACTGCACAGTTCTTGATAAAGCCAAGATAAGATAGACGGGACATGTTTGCACACCACCACCCCCCCCCCTCCCCAATGAGCGCATCCTCGAGCAGCTGCTAAACGGTGAGCTCAGAACAGGCAGACGTTCATCCAGGGGGACAAAATAGACGTTACAGAGGCTCCTTGAAAATGTCTCTGAAAAACTTCAACATTGATGTCACTGACTGGAAGATGATTGAACAGAACCGCTCCTTCTTGCACGCTAGCATCACCAACGGTGCTCAAATCGCAAAGCCATCCCGGAGACTCAGAGAAAGTGTGCCGACGGAAAAACAGAACGCACGACGACTCCTGACATGGCTGCGACAGGGCCTGTCATGCCAGGATTGTATGACTTTACAGTCATAATGAGAACACACCTCACATCATAAGTTTGATGATGTCGTCATCCTCGCTTGGAATGGGAGTTTATTATTGTCATTATTATTATTATTATTATTTTTATTACTGTTAGTGTTTCATCCATGAAAAAAACTCTTGGTCTTGATGAGGACTGGTTGTCTTCCCTTGCTGTTGAATGCCCACAATGAGTATGACCCTATTTGTGGTCCGTGAAAAGGGTATTAAGTGGCGGGTGGCAGTGGCTTTTCTCACATCCAGAGCGTTCTGATGGACTGGGGTCTTCCAAGCAGTTGTGCTATTGTTGGCTTCATCTGCGTGTCGCTCACTACAACTGGAATCTCGTTGATCACCCACGTCGTTAGCCAGGCTGTTTCCACAGAATTACATGGAAGGAATCTAGAGGTCGGTATATTTGGCCTGATCCTGGCTAACATTGTCTGTTCAGTTTGGTTTAACTGACCCAGACTAACATTGTACGATCAGTATGTTTTACCTGACCATGACTAACATTGTCCAAACAGTATGTTTCACCTGACCCTGACTAACTCTGTCCGATCAGTATGATTTACCTGACCCTGGCTAGTCGTTAGACTCTTCTAACAGAGGGACTACAGTAAAACTTAAAATACACAGCGCCCGAATAATACATTGAGATTACATTTCCTTTTATGGGTTGGTAGCAGATGTTAGAGTCACAGCTTTAGATATAGGATAGGATTACACAGTGTAACGACCCAGCGTTGGAGTTAGAGCTCATGAAATAATCTGCTTGATATTGAGTAGACATTAAACAACTGTACGTAACATTCATATTTAGAACATATTGATTACAGACGTATCACATGCACGCTACACAGTGGTCTGTGGCCTATTCAAGTTAGATTATCCCTTGTGGTAATATATACAAATATGTCGCAAAGAACATTATCAGAATCAAGTACAAGGCAGGTGCAACATATTGTCTCACGTCCACATCGCGGTCTTAAAGACACGCTGTGTCACAACATCTCGGTCAACTAGGTGAGGATCAACACTGTGATCCCCATGGCGGCGAGTTTATTAAGACACCAGCATTGCACTACAGCAAAGAGAACCGGGTACCAACCTCATCAGTACGTCTCGGAATATAAGAAGAGTCACTACACCCAGCTACCAGATCCAATAGGACTGAAGAACTGAGTTGTAGTAGCTTCTATAAAACCAGTAGGCAGTGTGGCGAAGGGATAGAACGTCCGTTTCACAATCCTAACGGGCCGGGTTCAAATGACATTGTGTCCAATCTGGCGGATCGGTATTGTCAAGGTCCGATCTAGCGAGTGCCTGCATCCTGAGTTACCTCCAGTCGTCTCTAGACAAAATGGCCGAATACTATCAGGAAAACCACCTCAAAGGCAATCGCAGTAAAACACAGGTATGGGCTTTCTACTTGCAGAACAGAGAAGCAAGGCGACAACTTCATATTCAATGGCGGGACAGGTACTTGAACATAGCGATAGACTCACGTGTTCAGGCGGGGTAATGGACCGCACATTATCGTACACATTACAATACGGTAAACAAAAAGTCAGTGCAAGAAATAACATAATTCGAAAGCTGACAAACACTGAACTCCGCACATCAGCCCGTGTATGCCCTATTTCTCTCAGCGGCAGAGTATGCGGCGCCAGTATGGAATGCATCTTCACACACGAAACAGGTCGATGTGGCAGTGAATGAGACATGCTGAATTCTATCAGGATGCCTTAAACCGACACCAACAGACAAAGTCTATGCAATGACTGGACGTCTCTGGATATAAGAAGACATGTTGTATCGGAAGCTGAGAGACAAAAGCTGTCCTGTGACCAGAGAAACCCTCTTTTGGGCATACAGCAGAAGGAATGCGACTGAAATCAGGACAACTTTTCTGCGGACTGTGCAGCCCTCAGAACAGAGCCCCGAGAGAAACTGCATTGAAAAATGGCGCCAAAAGAACGGTGATAGTTGGATGGAGAGCCTGCATCAGGTTAGGGTTTGCCATATGCTACCTGGGCATCTCTGAACAGGTGAAACAGGTGTGTCCAGATGTGGGTCTAACCTGAAAAAGTGGGGATTTACAGATAAAGAATATTATGATTGTGGGGCCGTCCAGGACCTGGAACACCTGACTCTGTGCCCTAGGATGCAGGAGTCTTGTGCAGTGGCAAATGATAGAGCACTGTCAGTGGCTGATTTTAAGGTCCAGATTATGTGAGGTTGCCGGGCACGCAAAGTAAGTAAGTATCGACTGATAGGCTTGTTACTGGTTCAAGGTAGCTTGGGACGAGAGAGTGAGGTTGGCCAACGTAGCTTTTTTACTCATTATAATCCAAATCCAGCATAAGTTACATCATCAAAATAAACCACAAAAAAAACCGTCTGATGAAGTCGCCAGCATTGCCTGCGAAGGACGACGACGACAACAGCAGCAACAACAACAACAGCAGCAGCACAGCAGCAGTAACAATTACAACAGCATCAGCAGTAACAACAACAGCAGCAGTAACAACAACAGCATCAACAACAACAACAGCAACAACAACAACACTAATACATTTCTATATTGTTTTGTTTTTTCCAGAAAATATCATGGTGACAGTCGTGGCAAAGGTCAGGGACACCAAAAGCGACAGCAACGAATCACCGGAGTCTTCTGTCCTGTAACTTCCGCCTGTACTGTTCTATCAACAACTGTGGTGAATCGTCCCATAGAAGATGGAGCAGATACAAGTTCTAAACCAGCAGAAGATACATCAAGCGCGCCAAAAGAAAGCCAGGATCGTAGGAATTATTATCTAGATCTTGCAGGAATCGAGAACAACAACTCAAAGTGTCTGAACAAGTCCTCTATTCCTGCTGCTGTCTCAAGCTGTGTTCGACCCGGAAGCGGTAACCGCAGGTCAAGGTCGCAGGATGTTGCTGTAGCAACTAAGTGTGATAAACAACCATTAAGTGAGAAATGTGATGTTCTTCTGTCTTCGGCTTTGGAAAAATGTGATAATCTTCAGCGAGAAAATGATCGACAAGGGAATAAGGTATGTCCTGCTAGTACAGACAGTCACATTTTGCGGTCAAGATTACTAGGCCCTCAGGATGTGATCGGATTGAACCGCTCACCAAAGACGAACTCAAGCCCAAAGGGTGTCCGCGAAGCTCTTAATACTAACAATGGACACAGCAGGTTCCGACCTGTCAGTTTGCCAGGGCCCGTGCCCTTAACGGTTTTACCTGACTACCACCGACGTCATCGGCACCGCGAGATTGACCATGGTATGGCCATGCAGCAGGTAGCTCAATGGATAGAGCGAGAGCACGCTTGCGCTATAGATGCAGATCGAGTCCTTGTTCAGAGACATGATCATCATCATGTGCACGAACATCACCACCACCACCACTTTCATCATCACTATGAGGCGTGAGGAATAAAGGGAAATATTTTGATGAGATACGAGAAATAATATATATCTTCTTTTCTCCCCCATTGTCTTTTGCTTTGTTTCATAAGAGTGTATTATACTGTGTTTTGCAGCTAATTGCCCATCTGACTTCAGCACGATTTTAAAAAAAATTGTACTTCCCTTAGGGACACAACCATCAAATCAAATCCAGTCGTTCCTCTTGGAGCATAGGCCATTGACAACATCTTGACAGCATACACGGTCCTGGGTTGTTCTTTTTACCTCTCCCGTGGTATAATTGTTTAATCTTAGTTCCTTTATCATATTCTCTTCTCTGTGTATTTTTTTTACATATTTCTTTCTGTTCCCTTAAGGATTCCGTGTAAGAGAATATTTGACTATGTTGGACAGTGCCATTCCCTGCATGTGTCCGATCCGGCTCCATTTTCTTCACGTTGATTGATGCCCACAGTGAGTTAGTATACTCTTTTGTGTGCCCTGAAAAGAACGTTAATTTATTGGTTGCAGTAGCTTTCTTCACATCACGAGCGTGCTGATGAAGATGGACAGAGGTCCCCCAGGCTGTTGTGCAATGCTTGGCTTTATTTGTGTGCCGCTCACCACTTTGAGGGATCACGTTGATCCCCCACCTCGTTAGCTAGGTTGGCATGAAAACAGCCAGTTTCTATGGAGAACTGCAAGGAGGTCGAGGTGACGTTTTGGCCAGTATATTTTGCATGACCCTGACTAACATGTCCGATCAGTATATTTTGCATGACCCTGACTAACATGTCCGATCAGTATATTTTGCATGACCCTGACTAACATGTCCGATCAGTATATTTTGCATGACCCTGACTAACATGTCCGATCAGTATATTTTGCATGACCCTGACTAACATGTCCGATCAGTATATTTTGCATGACCCTGACTAACATGTCCGATCAGTATATTTTGCATGACCCTGACTAACATGTCCGATCAGTATATTTTGCATGACCCTGACTAACATGTCCGATCAGTATATTTTGCATGACCCTGACTAACATGTCCGATCAGTATATTTTGCATGACCCTGACTAACATGTCCGATCAGTATATTTTGCATGACCCTGACTAACATGTCCGATCAGTATATTTTGCATGACCCTGACTAACATGTCCGATCAGTATATTTTGCATGACCCTGACTAACATGTCCGATCAGTATATTTTGCATGACCCTGACTAACATGTCCGATCAGTATATTTTGCATGACCCTGACTAACATGTCCGATCAGTATATTTTGCATGACCCTGACTAACATGTCCGATCAGTATATTTTGCATGACCCTGACTAACATGTCCGATCAGTATATTTTGCATGACCCTGACTAACATGTCCGATCAGTATATTTTGCATGACCCTGACTAACATGTCCGATCAGTATATTTTGCATGATTCTGACTAACATGTCCGATCAGTATATTTTGCATGACCCTGACTAACATGTCCGATCAGTATATTTTGCATGATTCTGACTAACATGTCCGATCAGTATATTTTGCATGATTCTGACTAACATGTCCGATCTGTATGTATTACATAAGCCTGACCAACATGTCTGATCAGTATGTTTTGCCTGACCCTGACTAACATGTCCGATCAGTATATTTTACTTGACACTGACTAACATGTCCGATCAGTATATTTTGCCTGACACTAACATTTCCGATTAGTATGTCTTACCTAGACCTAACTATTATGTCCTATCAGTATGTTTTGCCTGACCAGACGTTAGTCTCCTCTTCCCTTTCCTCTCCTTAATCTGTTGTTCCAGAGGCTGTTGTCTCTTTTTCTATAGATCTTCATTCCTCACCATGTCCTACCACTCTATGCTTATTATTGGTGACGCTATTCTCCAGCTGGAGCGAAAAAGCGACAAGAAGAAGAAGAAATATTAAAAAACCAATCATTATCATAACAACTACATACACAGGGGAGTCTACAATTATATTTAACCCTTTACAGTCCAAACTAATTGACAAGATGTTAATGATGAAGACAAGAGCGGTACTTTTATGTTTCATGGCTTACATAAAAAAGTCATTAAAACTAAAATTATGATTTAAAAATACTGCGTTTGTTTATGAATCAAATTTAGCTAAATAACAATAAATGGTTGATAAAAGGGGGAGGGCTTCAGATCTGACGGGACATGATGCTACTCTAGTTGACTACAATGGACAATTTAAACTATAATGAGTTAATATTTTATATTGACAAGAATATGCACTATTTAGGTTAATGTGTGACACTCTATGGTTCAAATATATCATTCGTTTGTAAATTTTCACCAATTCCTTCGCTTTGTTTCCCGAAGTAGAGTGCATTATTATGTGTTTTGTAACTAACAGTCCAGTACATTCGACTGCATGAGTTCACATCCAATTGGCGTACAACCTTGATGGTTATTGAATCCAAATGCATAAAAGCTTGGTGTCTGAGCCGTTCCGCTAACAACATGCATGAGTAGTGATGAGTTACATCAGGGTTAGGGGAAATACACTGTTCAAGGTCGGGGGAAGAGTTACATCAGAGTTAGGGGAAATACGCTGTTCAAGGTGGGAGAGGGGGGGAGAGTAACATCAGGGTTAGGGGAAATATACTGTTCAAGGTTGGGGGGGGGGGGAGATATAACATCAGTTTTAAGGGAAATATACTGTTCAAGGTTGGAGGGGGGAAGAGTAAAATCAGAGCCAGGAGAAATATACTGTTCAAGGTTGGAGGGGGGAAGAGTAACATCAGACCCAGGAGAAATATACTGTTCAAGGTGGGAGAGAAGAGTGACATTAGGGTCATATGAAAAATAAATACTGATCAAGGTGGGAGGGAAGAGAAACATTAGGGACAGGTGAAAAATACTGATCAACATCCCATTACATCACGTCACGCACCTGGAAACGGACTGTGTCACAGCTGTCTGGTCAATGAGCTCGAGATAGACCTTACAATTCCCATATTGGCGAACTTTTTAATAAGCCGCATTTTGCACTACAGCTAGTAGGGCCCAAGTCTAACTTCCTAAGTGCGTTGCAGAATGTAGTAATTTGCCACCAAAGAAATGTTTAGAGTTGAAATTACCTCAGTGTGAATGGCTTCCATTAACAACGACAACCACTTTTCTACCTCGCCCTCGGAATAAGAAATGAATAAATGCTGTCAACTGAATGTTCTCAACATGCACGCACAAACCCTTGATGTCGTCTGCCAACATGTATAGCCTACCCCACTCCCGTTGTATTCCTTATTGAATGGTTATTTCCTTTGATACATTTTCTGTTTTCGGGCTCCAGAAAATAGAATGACTTATAACACACATGAACGAAACGTTATAATAAACAGGATAGGCTGAGCTATCCCACAATTTTAGTGAAGAATTAGAAAAGACATCTCTTTGTACGAAACAGATGTGAAATGGATTAGAAATTGTAATGGTCATTTTTGTTCAAGCATAATGACATGTTAGCAAACGGGCGTAGCGGGAAAGCTGATTGCGTACAGTCTAATACCGCGTAGGAATGAGGTCAATTGGTAGATAGGAGACGGTCATGAGTGCGCTATTTTTTCTCACAGCCTAGTAGCTACAAATTAGGCCGGCCTTCCTTGACTGGATTTTTATTATTAGAACAGTGGAACCATTATGTTTATGACTCAGCTTACCCTAAAAATTATCACCACGCTTGGTAACACAGATTTTCTCATTAATGTATGTCCATCCTCTGATTTGTATCCTGACACCAAGCCACCACCCACGCCCCCCCCCCCCACCCCACCCAAATATATACGAATGGCGTGTTCTTTCCAATATTTCTACATTAGTGGCCTTGCCCTTCCAGCGGATTCCCAGAATTTCCGACAGGCACAAATTAATGAAAATCATGCGTTGCCCGACTTTCTAGAAAGTGACTTTTATGGCTGAAGCTCTTGCTACCCAGCGACTTCAATGGATGCCACAATGACCTTCTGTGGGATGGGGGTGTTGTGTTTGGTTTAAAACTTGTATCATGTATAGTTCGTCAATTCTATTTTGGCCATAAAATGTAAACACTTTTGGTCACATCAAGAGAAACAACGGTCTTGAGAGAACAGTGATGGAAGGTATGGTGCCAGGTAAAATAGGCAGTAGGAGGCCGAGCAGACGATAGCACAAATATATCCAGGAATGCCTGGGTATGATTGTGATGGAGGCGGGAGTTTTGGCAAGGGAAAGAGTTCCTTTCAGACAGACTGTGATGAGAGCAACGTTCTATAAAGGACATGCTACATGATGATGATGATCATGTACAGATGTTTACTGCCATCTTTGTAACATTAATATTTAACAAACAATATTTTTGAATATATTGATTGATTCACTCATTTATGCATTCAGGAATCCTGAAAAGAGAATGATTGTTAATGCAGTTAGATTTTCTCTTTAGCTCTTTACAACATGTCTAATACATTTCCTTCAGAAACCGAAAGGATAATTCTGAGCAATTCAATAATTCACTATATTTTAAACTAGAACACCATTTCAATCTAATTTGTAAGTCTACGAGTGATGCAAAGTAGTATCTTCCTGAACGGGAGTTATTGAGACGAAGTGGTCAAGCCGTGTGTTTCGTGTTCAGGTGGTCAGGGTTCGAATTCAAGCTATATCGGTTCATGGTGTAATTTTTTTCGAGAGATCTCTGGGTTCATCGCTGGAGCTACGGAGTTTGTGCTTTGTGCGATGTTCTCAGCAGGTGGGGATACATCTCTGCTGAGAGAGACCGAGCCATATGGGGAACCCCGAGGCGATTAAGTCGAGTCCTCGCCTTTAACCTTTAACCTTCCTGCTCTTGAGAATATGTTGTTGTTGTTCCTGTTGTTATCCCGTTGTTCCGGTAAGATGACAACCAAGCAACAGCTGCTCTCGTGGTCTACGATTTTCATGTGGTTTGTGCGTTCCAATTACTGTATGGAGTGCAGTGTTGTGTGGCTATCATTTTATAGCGTGTCCTACATTCACAGGAAGCCTATGTGTGTATTTTCTCTCGGAATTCGGAGAAAACACGATCTAGTCTTCATGTGTTATAGAATACACGTTGTTGGATAGGACGTCACTACAGATTGCGCACCGTCCTTGGTTGGTGTACACGACCTACTTGGAAATTGCGTCCATTTTCATTGCATGCCACGATCGTAATGTCCCCTCAGCCATGGTTTAATGGTCCCTCACCTAGACCTACAGATGTGGGCTCTGGTCAGCAGCAGCGTCTTCTAGTCTACGCGTGGGGGCTGCTGCTGTCGAGAGGTACGACATTCGCCTCTCAAATCGTCATGGAAACGGTGGACGATCGACTCCCACAAGTTTCAAGCGACCCCTGGTCTCACGGATTGTACGGCCTGAATGTCTGCATCTTGAGCTACTTCCAGTCGTCTTGATTGTATGTCTTACCACTGGTTCCCGGTAACTCAGGACGAGAGAGTGAGATTCATGTCCAGCGCAGCTTCTTTCTCACTTTAATCCAAATTTAGCGCAAGTCACATCTTCAGGACGAGGGCAGTCTGATGATGTCGCCATATTCTTTGAGATGGGTAACATTGTTATTATTGTTATCCCGTAGCTGCTGATTAAACCTGATCTTGGCAGTCCATTGCCATTCTTATATAGATACAGGTCTTCTTAAGTTGTTTCACTGCTCCAGACAGTGTGTTGGCAATTGTCGGCAGTGCTTGTAAGAATCTTTTCCTCATGTTCGCAACAGCTTTGCATTCAATGAGTAAGTAAGTGTCTAACATTTTCATCAGGATGAGAGCAAATTCTGTACAAATGTAGGAGCTGGGGATTGATGCGGTTCAAGTGGCTACTGACTCTGGTGTGTCCTGTTCAGAAATGAAAGATGAGACTTATCTCTTCTATATAGTTTATATATATCATCATTACTTTTCAGCTGTGACATTACGATAAGTACACTGCGACCTGTTGTTCCCATCACCCACTTGTTCATCCAGATTTCTCTGGTATTGTTCTTAATAATTTGTTTTACTGTGTCTTATGAATACGTATTTCCCGTTTCGAGGGTTAGAGTATAAAGGTTTAATGAGTGTCCCAGTCTCTTACACCTCTTCTGTATCATGTCCCGAACTTCCTTTGAATGTCCTGTTCTGTCCAATATCTTTACGTTTGTAGCCTCGTCATTCCAGTGCTACCCCAGTGTTCTGGGCAAGCACATGTTAATGAAAGTAAGTCCATATAAACGTGTTCAAAGGTAACTGGTGAATGTTTGAAATGCATTGCCATAGGAAATAGTGGAGTCAGCTATTGACACTGGTGTGTCCTATTTGGAACTGAAAGATGAAACTTTGATCTCTTCTATGTAGTTTATCAGTGAAAACGTATATGCACTTCTCTTTGCTGATGACCAGGCACTCACAGCAACCTCAGAACAACAACTGCAGTAACATGTCAACAATGAGGGATGCACAGATTACAAATGAGGGATGCACAGATTACAAATGAGGGATGCACAGATTACAAATGAGGGATGCACAGATTACAAATGAGGGATGCACAGATTACAAATGAGGGATGCACAGATTACAAATGAGGGATGCACAGATTACAAATGAGGGATGCACAGATTACAAATGAGGGAAGCACAGATTACAGTCTGAATATCAACATAGAGACAACCGAAGTTATAACGATTGCAAGAATAGAAATAGAAACAACAAAATTAATACAAAACCAACAAGTAAAACAGGTTTTACTTTACTTTACTTGTGTAATTTCAGAGACGGCAAAGGAGACACTGAAATCCAGCACAGATGTAAAAAAGCAAGTCAAATCATTGGACACATCTCCCCGAAATTACAATGTTAACACGTGACAATGGATACAGAAAGAACGCTATACAACACAATATTCCTATCCACAGTGTGCTATCCACATATATATTTTTTAAACCATCGTAAAAACAGAGATGAAATGACTGCATATAATGGTTGGAGCAACAAGAATGGATTGAATCAGAAACTAGGATATTATGGGACAGGTGCTAGACCTCATCAAGCGACAGTAAACCAAATGGATTGGCCACGTGACACATCAAATACCAGATAGTATCCCCCAGAAAGCAATGCTATACAGATACAATGGATACAAGGGCCGAACACGTCAAATGTGGATAGCAGAAATAACAGAAGCAGTAAAGCGTCTCGTGTACGAAGCCCGCATTAGGGTCCGGTCAAGAAAACTCTTCATAACCTGACGCTGAAAGGTACAAGCAGGATAACAAACGAAAAGAAAGAAAGAAGAAGAAAAGGAACTAAATATATGAACTACAGATGAATGTGTTTAGGCCACCTACAAAAAGATTGTTGACCATATGATACAAGGATGTCCAACAGATTGTTGACCATATGATACAAGGATGTCCAACATACGAGTAACAGAAACCGGTACATATAATCGCCACCAATAGCCTCAAGCTAACCACTGCTTTATTTATATATATATATTCAAGTTGACGTCGGTAGGCATTCCAAGAAGAGGAAGATGACAAAGAAGAAGTATAAGAATTGTCAGAGATCCCATTGTCATCTGCCTTAATTGTGACTCCTTCATTAACAGAAATCCCTCTCCCCATTTTCTGCTGGGTCAACTTGAGCGTATTGACAGCTGAGATGGGACCCTGTTCCTTTTCCACGAGAAACTTGTACTCTACCACTCTGCCATTCATACGCTAGCATAAACTTACACAGGTTGTGAATTACAATGCACTATCTTAATCGTTTCTTATTCCACAACTGTCTGGAACCTCCTCTGGAGACTGATGTTGTCATAAAAAAATATGAACTTGAACATGTGTTTTATAGAGCTGCAGTTTTATAGCATTATTATTTGGTCCTACCAAGGAAGTCAATGAAATTATGATATTCATGTGGCAACTTATATGTCTGAATTTGTACAAAACAAAACCGTGCCAATTCTCCAATTGTCTATGTGTTTTATGTGTGAATGGTATATTGATGTGATATATGGTTGCCAATGGTAACGGGACACCGAGACGCTAGTCCGGTCAGACACAACATACTGACCAGGACGTCCCGTCAGGGTCAGGCACAACATACTGACCAGGATATCGCGTCAGGGTCAAGCACAATACACTGACCAGGACGTCGCGTCAGGGTCAGGCCCAGCATACTGACCAGGGCGTCAGGGTCAGGCACAAAATACTGACCAGGACATCGCTTCAGGGTTAGGCACAATACACTGACCAATACCATAATCTCTCTTCCATCTAGCGTTCCCTGGAAACAGGCTGTTTTCAAGGCAGTCTGGCTGACGTAATGTGGATCGATGTGATCTCCATAGTAGTGAACGTCACGCATATGAAGCCAAGCATAGTACAACTGCATGGAGGACCACGGTCAGGATGTGAGGAAAGCTACCACAATTAGCCATTTAACGTCCATTTCAAGAGGCACAGAATAATAAACTTACTCATTGTGGACATTAAACAACAGCAAACAATGCTCTATTTTTGATGCTCCTGTTGACTGTCAAGCTCTTATCATGTGATATCTTGCTACTGGGCTAATTCCATCCATCAACCGTTGGAGGGCTGTCAACATCGCCATCAATACCTAGCATAATACCATCAAATGGACGAAAAACAAATATTTCACACACAAAAACCTACACTGAAACATTGGTGAAAATAGCAGACAAAAACATCTCAAGAAATATTGAACTTACAAATATCTTATCAGCCTTGAGCTCTCCAAATAAAGTCCAACCAATGAAAAAGTAAAAGGCACAATTAGCAAAGAAATAAGATTCATCTGTATTATCCTTTTAATTAGTAAATCAAAAATTGTTCGGTTACGTCCGTTTAATTAGTAAATCAAAAATTGTTCGGTTACGTCCCTTTGACCACTAATCCCCCTCCAAGTGCAGAAATTCCGCAGTTCCTGTCGTTTGGATTGGTACAAACAACGAAATATATTGGGCATAACGACAGATTAATACTCGAACATGAAGCTAGGGAGGTATTTAGAAGAAGCTAATATTTGCCTGCCAAAACATGTGAAACAAAAGAGGTCACACATCCCCAGGACGTCTAACAGCATAAGTGGACTGAAGATAAGTAGATAGAAACAAACACCTCTTCTATCCACAAAGCTGGGTTCCTCCAACATTTCTTTAATTGCTAAAGGACTACCATGAATATATTTCCTCTTCATGATTGGAGATTTAGGATAAAATTTGACGTATGCTAAATGGAATGGATATCTTTAAACTTTGATTCATAATAAAACTCTGAATTACTTCCATTAACAGAAGTCATTTACTGATGTCCACCTGTCAAAGTTAAGATGATCTGAGTCCTTGAACAACCCATGCAATGAGGCTGCCATGTTTTATATCAAACTGTCCTGTTAGTGAATCTCTGATGTCAACAAGATTATTCTGGTTTGTCTATATTATGGATGGACAACATATTTTATCCAGCTGGCCACAGAAGACTGTGTGCATCCTGTTACAGGTCTCACCACTACAAGAATGACAAATCTGTGAAATAGTCCTAGCTTTTTAAAATTAATAATGACATTGTAACGAATGCTGATGTGACAGTTTTGTCTTTTCTCCATTATTTGCACTGTTTGGGATACATTTTGTAGCTAATCCCTTACAGGTAGCCTGTCCATTTCAGTCACCATCTCCACATGGTATGTTGGCTGCCATGTTTCTTAATAAAAACATTCCTTTTGAAATATCTGCTATAGAAACAAAAGGTATAAAAAGAGTAAGAATAAAAAAGAGTCATAGAAAATCGTTCAACATAAATACTGTTCATAAAAAGAACAGTCACATTTTATAATATTCACTATTAAACAGTCACTAAAAAACAGTCACTATAAAATGGTCATTAGAAAAGCAGTCATTATAATTATACCATTCAACATAAAAACAGACACTATAAATCATCCAACATAAAACAGTCAATAAAAACCATTCAACATGAAAACAGTCGCTATGAACAACAGCAGATATAACAACATTAACTATAAAAACAGTGTCTTTAAAACCATTCAACATAAAAACGGCAACTACAAAAACAGATAGTATAAAAATAACATTTAAAAACAATAATTAAAAAAAAAATAAAAACATAAAAAATCATTAAAAACCCATTCAGCATAAGAAAGGAACTATAAAACGATTCAAAATAAAAATAATAACTATAAAAACGTTCATAATATAAAAACATTAGCTTCAAAAAAATCAATATAAAAACACTCTAAGAACATTCACTATAAAACATTCAAATATAAAAAGACATACTTTAAAAACAGTCACTATCAAATCTGTCATCTATAGAACATTCACTAAAACACCATGCAACATATAAAGAGCCACAATAAAAAACAGTAAATAAAAATGCATTCAAAATAAAAAGTCTTTACATACACTGTCACTCAAAAATTAAAGACATTAAACATAAAAACAGTCGCTGTAAAAGTAGTAATTTTAAAAACAAACATTAAACTTCAAAACCAAGCCATGAGAGTTATAACAGGAGGCATAAAGTCAACACCAATTGTAGAACTTGAAAAGATTACAAATCTGCAATCCATGACCGACAGAAGAGACTGGAGCCAAGCAGCAAGCTGAGAAACTCAGAAGACTGACAGACCATCCAATGCATCAGAGACTAAATAGATTTGGAAAAGGGAAACTAAAGCGGAGAAGCTTTGCAGAAATAGCCAAAGCAAAGATGAGCAAAGACCATATGAACACCATAACAACACCAAAGCCCATCCCTACTCTACGCAAACCCACATGGAAGCAGCATATAATTCCGGAGGTGGTAAACAATATACCAGGTATTGGAAATAAGAACAGCCAGACTGAAAAAGAAAAAAGAGACATAACCCTGAGGTACATATCGGAAAACTACCCAAGCAAGGACTGGACCCATGCATACACCGACGGTTCTGTAACAAACACAACACAGAATGTAGGGAGAGGGGTATTCCTGAGCCTAACAAATGGTAGAAAAATAACTGTCAGTGGCAACTGGAAAATTCTCAAGCAATTTCAGAGCGGAGGCAGAGGCACTGAAGGCTGCAGTAAAAGCAATGCTGACAGGCAAAAGCAATGAAAGCCAGATAGTCCTGTTTACAGATGCCTTGGCCATGGTTATAGCACTAAAAAGCCAGAAAAATACAGAACTTAATGATTTAAGAGAAGTACTCTGTCAACTATGCCAGCAGTCCGCACCAAAAAGAGTAGTGGTACAGTGGGTTCCATCCCACTGTAACATCCAAGGCAACTAAGACGCAGACAGACTGGCAAAAGAAAGTGCAAGACTACCACAACCAGATTCTAGTGTGACCTACGAAGAGTCCAAAAGGTTTATTAGGGCCAGATACATAGCCAAATGGAAAACAGAACATACTGGCTACACAAAAAACGATGCCTATTACCAGTTGAACAGAAGAGAGCAGGTCGTGGTCTTCAGATTCAGCACAGGCCACAACAGACTGAGGTACCATCTATTCAATAAACTGAAGATAGGTGGCACTGACGAATGTACCTGTGGTACAGGGAAAATGACCGCTGAACATCTGCAAAACTGCCCGACATACGAGGACCAGAGAAAGCACATGTGGCCATCTCCAGTGGCAACACTAGACAAGCTCTATGGCAGTGTTGACAGCCTCAGGATGACAGCTGCTTTCTTCGAACAAATTCAAGTTGACGTCTGACAGCGTACAAAGAAGAAGAGAAACAATCATTACAAAAACAGTCACAATAAAAACAGTCACAATAAAAACAGTCATGATGAAATATCTGCTATAAAAACACAAAGTATAAAAGAGAGAGAGAGAGAGTAAAAAGAGTCAGAAAATAATTCAACTTAAAAACTGTTAATATGAAAACAGTTACTATAAAACAGTCATTATGAAATTAGTCATTATAATTATACCATTCAACATAATTGCTTTTATGAGGGCTGTTTTATAATGACTTTTTTTAATGTTGAATGGTTTAATAGCAGTTTTCTTATGTTGACTTCTTTTGAAGTGATTTTTTTTGTTTAATCGGTAGAGAGAGAATATTTTTATAATTACTGATTTTGAAATGGTTTTTTTATTCTGGCTGTTTTTGTAGCTGCTGTTTTTTATGTTGAATGGTTTTATAGACACTGTTTTTAAATCTAATGTATATCTGCTGTTGTTCATAGCGACTGTTTTCATGTTGAATGGTTTTAATTGACTGTTTTATGTTGGACGAATTATAGTGTCTGTTTTTGTGTTGAATGGTATAATTATAATGACTGCTTTTATAATTACCATTTTATAGTGACTTTTTTAGTGAATTTTTTTTATGAACAGTATTTATGTTGAACGATTTTCTATGACTCTTTTTATACCTTTTGTTTCTATTGAAGATATTTCAAAAGGATTGTTTTTATTAAGAAACATGGCAGCCAACATACCATGTGGAGATGGTGACTGAAATGGACAGGCTACCTTTAAGGGATTAGCTACAAAATGTATCCCAAACAGATCAAATAATGGGGAAAAGACCAAATGTCACATCAGCATTCGTTACAATGTCATTATTAATTTTAAAAAGCTAGGACTATTTCACAGATTTGTCATTCTTGTAGTGGTGAGACCTGTAACAGGATGCACAAAGTCTTCTGTGGCCAGCTGGATAAAATATGTTGTCCATCCATAATATAGACAAACCAGAATAATCTTGTTGACATCAGAGATTCACTAACAGGACAGTTTGATATAAAACATGGCAGCCTCATTGCATGGGTTGTTCAAGGACTCAGATCATCTTAATTTTGACAGGTTGACATCAGGAAATGACTTCTGTTAATGGAAGTAATTCAGAGTTTTATTATGAATCAAAGTTTAAAGATATCCATTCCATTTGGCATACGTCAAATTTTATTCTAAATCTACAATCATGAAGAGGAAATATATTCATGGTAGTCCTTTAGCAGTCATAGAAATGTTGGAGGAACCCAGCTTTGTGGATAAAAGTTGTCATGAGGTGTTTATTTCTGACTGTTTATCCTCAGTCCACTTATGTTGTTAGCCGTCATGGGGAGGTGTGACCTCCTTTGTTTCATATGTCAGGCAAATATCTACTGGTGACTTGCCAGGTCAATCTCAGCATCTGTTAGTCCCTGGAATATACTATCACCTATTTTTGGGATTGCTGGTGGAGGAAGTATAAATTAGAGCAAGGTAGAAACGCAGCCTGTCAGGCCCCTCTATATTGCTCTGCTAACCACATTACCAAGACCTTTTGTTATAGCCACGCAGTCTCCTTTTTGCGACATATTCTCTTTGGGGCGAGAATCAATAGACCAATTTGAGTCTATTATTAACTTTTTGAATTGTGTCCGAGCAGCGATTGTTAAGCCTACCATTTCCAATTTCCAACTGCTAAGGTATTTTTAACGTGCGCTCCACTGCACGCGGGTATATGATCTCACTATTCAGAGATGAGGAGAAATATTTACCGGATGATTGAATTGAAAAAATCTTGGTCTCCACAGGGATTTCTTCTTCTTCTTCGTACGCAGTCAGACAGTAACCATTATTTTTTCGAAAAAAGCGGCGGTCATCCTGAGGCTGTCGACACTGCCATAGAGCCTGTCTTGCAGTTCCACTGGTGATGGCCACATCTGCTCTCTCTGATCCTCGTATGTCGGGCAGTTCTGCAGCAGATGTTCAGCTGTCATTTTACCGGTACCGCACGGGCATTCGTCGGTACCACCTATCTCTAATTTGTTGAATAGGTGGTACCTCAGTCTATTGTGGCCAGTGCGAAGTCTGAAGACAACGACCTGCTCTCTTCTGTTCAACTGGTAATAGGCATCGTTTTTGGTGTAACCAGTATGTTCGGTTTCCCATTTGGTCATGTATCTGGCTTTGATAAGCCGTTTTGACTCTTCGTACGTCATACTAGTATCTGTTTGTGGTAGTCTTGCACCTTCTTTTGCCAGTCTGTCTGCCTCCTCGTTGCCTTGGATGTTGCAGTGTGATGGGACCCACTGTACCACTACCCTTTTTGGTGCGGACTGCTGGCACAGTTGGCAGAGTGCTGCTCTTAAGTCATTAAGCTCAGTGTTTTTCTGGATTTTTAGCGATGTGACTACAGCAGTGATGGGTTTTGGTGTTGTTAGTGCGTTTATGGGATCTTCGTGCATCTTTGCTTTGGCTATTTCTGCAAAGTTTCTCCGCTTTAGTTTCCCATTTCCCAAATTGTTTAGTCTCTGGTGCATTGGATGGTCAGTCAGTCTTCGGAGTTTCTCTGACTGCAGCTGGGCTCTGCAGTCTCTTCTATCGGTCATGGATTGCAGTTTTGAAATCTTTTCAAGTTCTACAATTGGCGTTGACTTCATGCCTCCTGTTATAACTCTCATGGCTTGGTTTTGAAGTTTGCTAACTTTATCGAAGTTCGCCTTCGCTGCTGTTGTCCATGCCGCGATGCCATACTCGAGAACTGGTCTCACTCATCCAGTGTACAGTTTCTTTAGTATGCCTTCGTCTGCTCCCCAGCTTGTGCCAGCAAGTTTCCTCATGATTGCCATTCTTTCTCTGGCTCTCATTCGGTTTCTCTCGATCTGACTTTTTCATGTTATGCGTCGATCAAATGTGACTCCCAGATAGTTTGGGTTGTCGTTTGGCTGCAGGAATTTGCCATTTAAACTTAATTTGGTATTTTGGGGTTTGATTGAAAGCGAGAATATTGTGCATGTGGTTTTCTCCTCGTTTATTTTGACCAGCCATGAGCTCGCCCACTCTTCCAGCGATGTTAGAGCCTGCTGCATCTGATTTCTTGCTATGGTGAGATTCTTTTCAGAGGTCCACATAGCTAGATCGTCTGCAAACATTGAGCTATGGACTCTTCTTGGTATATTCTCTGTAATGTCGTTTATATACACCAGGATGAGTGTGGATGACAGTACTCCCTTTTGGGATACTCCCTGCTTGAGTGTCACCTTTTTGCTCATCTGCCCTTGTACTTGGACTCTGGCCGTTCTTGGTTTGAGGTAGTGGTTGATCCATTTGTACATTTTCCCACAAATATCACTTCTTCTTAGCTTGACTCTAAGTCTATCTTTCCAGACTTTGTCAAATGCCTTTTCCAGATCCACCCAAACAGCTTCTGTGTGTTTCTGTGCCTGGTAGGCATCTTCTATTTCCTGGGCTATGAGGATGACCTGGTCCTCAGTGGATCTGTGCTGTCTAAAGCCGGCTTGCTGTGGAATTAGTATTCGTTTTTCTTCCAGATGCCACATCAGTCTGGTGTTTATCATACGTTCCATCAGCTTGCCGACACAGCTCAGTAGGCTGATGGGCCTGTATCCATTTGGATCTGTTTTGTCCTTTCCTGTTTTTGGTACTGGTACCAGTATTGCGTCTTTCCATGCCTGGGGTACAATTCCCCTTTTCCAGCTTTGGTTCAGGACCGATAGCAGTTTCCTCTTCTCTGTTTGGCCCAGCCCCATCAGCATTTCGTTTGTTATCCCGTCTTTTCCGGGAGATTTTCTTTTCTTAAATGTTCTCATGGCCTCTTCCATTTCGCTCATTGTTAATTTGGCCATCATATGCTCTTCAGGTGCCGTATTGATGTTGTCGTGCCCCTTTTGCTCTTCACTAATGTCTGTATGCCTATCTGCAGGGACCTCGATGTGGTTTGCTCTGGCATAGTGATCGACAAAAGCGTTTGCGGCTTTCTTACCAGTGAGCAAGTTTTCGCCCTGCTTGATGGTAATTTGTTTGTTTGATGGGGTTTCGTCGTTCATGGCTCTGACTAGCTTCCATAGCTTGTTCCCTTCTTTGTCCAGGTTTAGGCTTTCCGTTTTGTTTTTCCAGCTCTCTCTTGCTGTTTGCTTGAGAGTGTATTTGTATTTCGCCGTGGCGGCTTTGAGGGCGATGTTTGCCTCCATAGATTGTTCTCGCTCTGCCATGTTCCTATCATTTGTTACTGCATCTTCCGCTTTCTGCAACTCATCATTCCAGTAGGGCTTATAGTTTTTCCTAGCTCCTCTTTCAGTGGCGGCTTGCTTTATTGCCTTGCTTAGGCTTTCCGCCATGGGCTTCATTTTGTTGTTTCGTGTTTTGATGGTTTCACACAGCCCGTCTGTCAGGGATTTGAACTCGTGACCTCCAGCACCCGAGGCGAACACCTTACCTTGAGACCACTGTTTGTTTACAGTGGTATATTAGATACAGTCGCTGGGGATGATGTGTGAGATATCTCATTGTATGACAATTGTTTATAGAAGCATCTCAGATACAGTCGTTAATGAGGAGATAGTGAGCTCATTGAGTGAGATCGTATCTTACAACCCATCTAGAATCAGGTGTTGTATTGACTTTGTTTATGATGTGTTAGGGATCGCATTGAGAGAAATCTTATTTTATTGATAGCCATATAGCAGATGCTACTTATGATAATGCAGTGTTAGGGAACTTGTTGAGATTTAATCTTATTCTAAGTCCTAAAGCGTGAAACTGCCATTGAGAAGAAAGTGGGGAAAGCCTCCTTTTGCAAGGTCTCACCTTACAATTAGTCACATGGTAGCAAAAATGTAGTCTGCAATCAGAAAATGCCATTAAGGTTGACGTGTCCCCAACTTTTGTGTAGAAGGCTTCGTCCTAAAGGTGACATCCCAAAATGCTTTGTGGAGAACAACATGCTACAGACAAGGTACAATAACAGCTTCCAAACGTCATAACCAAAATCACATAGACCTTTTACAATAATTTATAAAACAAATCATCGCTATAGTGCAGCCAAGCAGCTCCTACAGAGAAGAGAAATGTTCTGTTAGAAAGAGATTAGGATCACTGCCACACTGTATATAACTAACTCTTGTGAAATCTTGGTTAGATCAATCTTTGAGTAACACAGATGAGAATAAGATCACTACCACAATGAGAGATTATCCTATATGGTGAATGATAGTGTGTCTTTCTCACCCTATGGTAGAATTCACTCCAACTCATCACAATTGCTCAGTCCCCCAATCAATCAAATAAGAAAACTCCTCGTGTGAAACAAACTTCTGAGTTTGAAATGAACCCTAAAAACAATATATGTATTCCATATATGAAACATAAATTTAAAAAGTGAATAGATCCATTTTATGAGGATCACACAAAAATTGATAAAGGAGTATCAAAAGGAGAGATGAAGAAGAAGAAGAAGAAGAAGAAGAAGAAGAAGAAGAAGAAACAGAATAAGAATACTAAGTGAAGTGAATGTTATTCTCCATTAAACATTTACAATTGTCATTTTGTCTCTATATATCTTCAATCTTTCTTTTCAAGTGTTCTATTTCCTGTTACATTAAAATTAATGATTCTATCAAGTCTTACCAAATCTGACTAGGTGTTCAAGTAGACATCAGTGTCCCCTGTTGATCAGGCTAGACATCATTGTCCCCTGTTGCTCAGGCTAGACATCATTGTCCTCTGTTGCTCAGGCTAGACAACATTGTCCCCTGTTGATCAGGCTAGACATCATTGTCCTCTGTTGATCAGGCTAGACATCATTGTCCCCTGTTGATCAGGCTAGACATCATTGTCCCCTGTTGATCAGGCTAGACATCATTATCCTCTGTTGCTTCCTGTTCAGACATAGAGAAAACGTGTTATTCATCTTATATTGATGTACCATATTATTTCTAGAACTTTCTCTCACTTTTACAAAGTTAATCCACTTTCAACAAATATTTGATCTTTGCAAATTTCTGAGTGTGCAGTAACCATAAGTTGAAGAGTCTTTTACTTTAGAGTTAGGGGGGTTAAACTACATTGCTTGTCACTTTTTACGAAATGTTGTCAGTAGGGTAGTGATTATATTCTGGTCTTTGTCAGTCTCACTCACTCACTCACTCACTCACTCACACACACACACACGCACGCACGCGCGCGCGCGCACACACACACACACAGAGCCGTATGCTGTGGAAAGATAAGACACCACTATTAATTGTATTTTATGACAAGTTCTCAACCCGCAAAGAGAGCATGTCGTAAGAGGCGACTAACAATGCATAACACCGGCCATGATTACGTGGTTTGTTTAGAGCAGCTTATTTGGCGCCTAATAGGCTGGTCGTCTACTTTGCTCAAGTGTTTGAGTCTATTAAGATGGACTCGTTCATCGATAAACCACCCTCCTTAAGCGCTTGTTCCAACGCAGCGGAGTATTAAGCTGCTCGAACTTATCCTGCTAAGCAGGAAACCCTTCATTCCGACTACATCCAGCTCATACCAGGACTGAAACCTGCCATATGCCCCTGTAGAAGTACAAGTCGGCTAAGACTAGTTTTCACAGTGACAGGTATCCTTTTCTCGTCTGTCAGTTCTACCCAACATGGATTAGACTATTCTTAGTCCTTTCCTATGACATGATGTCCGTGTGGTAGTAGTACTATTCTCCACTATGTATCAGTGTAACACACATAACGTTTTCTACTCCATAGAGTAGTCGATACTTCAGACTTACCACCTATTAGTTTGCTTGAGGTGCACTTACGTCTTTCATTGCTTGACAGAACAGAGACATGACAGATGCACTATTCTGGTGATTGCAACACACTGAAACTTTGAACTGTTGAATCACAATGTCAGCTGGTTATATCCACATGCCGTCAATGTGTCAGTGATCGTTTCCGCGTCCCTTTCACATACATATCCTTCCATCGAGCACCTTCGATGAACAGTTATAATAAAACAATACTAACCAAAAGAGGAAGTACAATAAATAGAAGATCAACACAGGACACAGCTGTCAATCCCGAATGTCCGGTTTAAGCTTGGCGTGAATGTTTAGCAAGGAGAAAGGTCAATGTGTTTGTTGTTGTCGGCTATTTAAATCTGGAGGTCAGTAATTGTGACAGAGAGTCGCTCTCATCCTGGTGTCTGAAATGTTCTGTTTGTTTCCGAGAAGGAACTTGTCGGTGTTTATGATTAGTAATTTTGAAGTGTGCGAAGTTCCAAGAGAGAACCAAAAAAAAACAGACTACTAAGGAAAAGCTCCAACCATCTGGCCAGAGAAATCCACAAAAAACACACAGACATCCTGGAAGTTGAAACCAATAAGTGCGATGCGCTCATTCCAGAACCTTGGACACGGAGCCAGGACCGGTCCAAAATAATTTTGGAGGTTCCAGGCATGATGAAGAAAAATGAGCAGTCAGCAACAGAACAAAAATTACCCGTTCTGCAGGAGCTCAAGGGACAGTACCCTAGCAACTCTTGGAGACACGTTCTACAGGAGTCTAAGAAACAGTAACCTAGCAACTCTTGGACACACGTTCTACAGGAGTCCAAGAAACAGTAACCTAGCAACTCTTGGACGCACGTTCTACAGGAGTCCAAGAAACAGTAACCTAGCAACTCTTGGACACACGTTCTACAGGAGCTCCAGAGACAGTACCCTAGAAACTCTTGGACACACGTTCTACAGGAGTCTAAGAAACAGTAACCTGCAACTCTTGGACACACGTTCTACAGGAGCTCAAGAGACAGTACCCTAGCAACTCTTGGACACATGTTTACACAGATGGATCGGCCTCGGCGAGCGATTCAAGGGGAGGCAGTGGAATCTACATCGCACACTCAAATGGCAAAATAGAAAATCACTCCATACCAGCAGGAGAGACTTGTACCAAATTCAGAGCAGAAGCAAGAGCTGTTAATGCAGCAACTCAAATTCTTATCAGCCAAAATATAACTACAAGGAAAACGGTCATTTTAACTGACTCCAGGAGTGTACTCCAAGCTATCTCAAGCCCCAAACAAGATAGACTCTCACATCAAATAAAATACAACATAGGATTGCTGTCTCGAAAAACAGATTTAGTCCTACAATGGATTCCTGCGCAAAATTGGATCCCTGGAAACGAGAAAGCAGGCGAGCTCGCAGAAACCGGAAGTGGCGGCAAGCAGATTCCACATTCACAGAGCTACACAGAAGCAAAGACACTCATCAAATGATCCATCAGGACAGAATGGAGAGACCAGCACTAAGAACACACGCCAGAAAATGAGAGAATAGACACATTTGGCAGAGATGGGCAGACAAAGATCTTCAGACAGAACAGGACATTGCAGACTCAAGGTCCATCTCCACAGAATGGGTCTCAGAGACACTGTTACGTGTGATTATGAAGTACCCAAGCAAACACCAGAACATATTCTGCAGGACTGCCCTACCTTTGCAGATTAAAGAGAGGCAGTTTGGTCTGGGGGAGCGACCATGTTCGAAAAGCTGTGGGCAACCGGCAAAGACCTGAAATGCACAGTCTCCTCCTTGAACCTTACCGGATTAGAAGCACAGCAGCAGTTCATCGATGAAGAAGATAAATAAGGATTGTGAACATTTTCGTTTTTTCGGGGGAAGGGGGTCGTGTTGACAATTTATGAAGTATTCTGGTCGAGTCTATGAGGTCTCCTGTTGAAAATCCGCGAAGTGCATTGTTGTGGATCTATGAAGTGATAGCAGTGCTGTGTGAAAACCTTACACTACGCATGAAGAAATCCTCTCTAACACAACAAAAG
The DNA here is from genome assembly GCA_036924085.1 of Ariolimax columbianus. NCBI lineage: Eukaryota > Metazoa > Mollusca > Gastropoda > Stylommatophora > Arionidae > Ariolimax > Ariolimax columbianus. The sequence continues at coordinate 46,562,843 of JAVGWX010000014.1, forward strand.
TAACTTTCTTCTGTTGAAGAGGACCAAATTTGAAATTTCTATACATTTAATATAAAAGATGACATTTACATTAATGTTGTTGTTGAGCGTTTGATTTCCCACTTAAACAATGTATGTCCTGATGTCTCTGAAATGGTAGAATGGATGTCTTTTATTGCCACTTACCTGTGTGAGACATGCCACTTACCTGTGTGATACATGCCACTTACCTGTGTGAGACATGCCACTTACCTGTGTGAGACAATGTTCTCAGCTCATGTGCTTCCAATACCCGAATGTGGAGCAAAGAATTGTGACATTGTTTTCAGCCACGCATGTCCAAATGGGAGGAGCAAGGAGATTTGGGCAACTTTCTGACTGCAGGAACTATAAGCCACAGGAAACAAATAAAAAAAAGACCCTTACACTACATGGAAGAAGGAGAGTCCCTAAGTATAAAAAAAAACAATGTTGTCATCAGCTCTTAAAGATAGCTATATTAAACATAGAGAAACAGACGTAGTATAGAGGTCTAACCTTGACTTCATGTTATTGGTCCGGCGATTTGAAAGCTTACCACTGAAAAACTTCATTAACAATAGATGTATGTTGAATTATACAGATCAACTTTTTCTTATACCGATCCTCACGTAATAAAATCATTCACTTTCTTTTGCGCTTTCATATGTGGGACATTGCGTGTGCAGTTTTCTTTTAAAATGATGTAGAAAACCCCGCTCTCAGTTGCCATTTAGTATGTGTGAATGGTGTCGTGTTCAAATATATGAGATGTGACGTACTCTACTGTACATCCGTTACACGTGATATTTATTTCCTATCAACGACATACTCCGAATGGGATAGTGGAGCAGCTCTGTCTCTATAACACCAGAACTAACGTCTTCATTATTCCTATTTGTTAGCAGAACCCAAAATCACTCCTGTATCTTCTCATCCCGATGCGACTTGATTTTTCAACGATATTCGTCTTCATGGTGTATTTTTTTTCTTTTCTCGCCTCATTCTCCAACCCACATCAAATGCAAATTTTGTTTTTTTAGCAAAAGCATCTCTTCTAGGAAGTAAATTTTACTGGACTATCAAGCTGTACCAAGATGAGTCTTCTAGAGTGAGGGACTAGACGCATTGTTCATAGTGTGTTACCACACGCTCTCAGTGTTGCAGTCGTGATATTCTAGTTTCTATTACTCTTAGTTTCACAGCAAAACCGATTGACAAAAACATACTAATTAGTCAACCCACTTTTATTAATAATAAAACAGTATTTTATTATCGGTGCATATTATTAATATGAAATTGGTTAGGTAAAGTCCTGTAATTGTTTGTTGAGTTTTTTGGTGGGCAGGATGATAGGGTGGAGAGGGGTGACATGTAAAGGATTCGTAATTTGACTACCATTGTCTTCATGGAATAAGAAATGTAAAAGGTTGAGAACTACTGCTGTTTTGTGATTTGAAGTATCGTGCCGAAAAAAGCGGGGACGTCATAAAATAGGTTGTGTAAATTTATATGTTTACAACAATTAGGTATGAATCTCTACCATGTTTTATATTTGGTGTCAGTTAATTATGTCATATACTCAATAGACCAGATGTGTACAACTTAGACAGTAAAGTGACATTTTTTTCAAAAACTAAAATGCAAAAATGTGTGCTCCAGGTGTTTATTTACTTTCAAGAATAGAAAAATTTGAGATGTGCAATGAAACAGAAAAATAAACAAACAGATATACACTGGCTTAAGACCTAGTTTCATGTTTATTTTTTCAAATGTCAAACGCTGAAAAAAATAAGATAATATTTCTTAAGATAGCAGTAAGCAAGTAATGTGACACATGATTGGTATTATTATAATTATGGCAAAGTAACGTGTGATTGAAATAGGCTAGGGTAATGTTCAGACTTGAGTGCAAAAGGTTAATATGTTTATAGACGATGTGTTAAAAAAAGATAATAACACAGTTGACCTCTTTTTGCACCCTATTAGCCAACACTGGAGCAATGAAGAAACACACACGTATTTAATATAAGAACTTTAAAGTTACATATAACAGAGAACCCAACACAGGACAATCGAGTAGCCAGATAATAGTTGCACAGCCAAGTCGTGAGCTGTGTTCCTGTATTCATATGGGCAACATTTACTTCGTCACAAGGGCGATGCATTTCTTATAATAAAGGAAAACAATAAATGCTACTTTCAAAATAGTAATAAATTGCTGAATATTTATATAAAAATACAAGCCATCTTCTATAATGCCAAAGATTTATGTTTTTTTTTGTTGAAAATTCCAAATATATATCGAGTCGTGTTGTTTCAATTGGATGTAGAACATTAATATTATTATATTTCTTTGTTAATAATATTCAAATTTTTTATCGTTATTATTTTTGCATTTTCACGTTATTTATGTATCAAAAAGTTGTTTATATTTTTAGGCAGGGATATTTCCCTTTACAATCAGAGAAGGGTAATACACACTTTAATTTCAAATTCTTGAATATTCTTTCAAAACAAGGTTCTGCTTATATAATGCAAAATTATAAATTCATTTTGTGAAACATGCTCTACATTAATGTACCATGTAACATTTTCATACCTTAATTACAATTTTTTGTAAGGAATATGCAAAACCGAGGTTACCACCACAGCGGTTGGAGGTTCACATGTTGCGGCATATATACAAATTGCAACTATAGTAGTTTCAGCTACACCCTGGGGGCCACTCTTCCCCTTCTCTCTCTTCTCACCTCACTCAATTTCATTTGACTCTGTCCTACAGTTACACTCCTGCACAACTTTCGCACGCGTCTCAGGGCGAGGCCCTTCCATTGCACTTTGGTTGGGCTAGCTTCTGAGGGCGCACACACCTAGCATAGGAACATGCAGACGCACACATACATCCAAGCACTGGTTTATGCGTTCTGATATCGCCTAATGGACTACAGTCTGGGGTGAAAAATGGCGCACCTCCGTCAGTAGAAACTAGCGATGAAAACATCTAAGCAACAACAAAGTTTCAGCTACAGGAGCAGCCAGTGTTGTCTTCTGCCAGTTACTTGTCTAGTTCGCTCCATGACTTCGACGCCGGTCAAGGTTCAAGGTTCAGCTCTTGTGTCAGCACGGCTTTGCAGTCACAATCGCCGCCCGGGGTCACGAGCTGCTTCCTCCCCATATGCCTTGTACACAGACGAAAACAAGCCTGAGAAATTTGGCCTGGTGGATAATTAACACCTATTGCCTTCAGTGTACAGATGCCAATGTACACGTCTATGTGGTTCTGGTGTAGGGCCATAGCTTACTCGTTCTGGGTCTGTAACCTGGATAAAGAGGGGAGACGCCCAAGCTAGAACCTCTCACGCGAATTTGTTATGTTGGAATAACTCTTACCTTTCTTTTTTTTACAATTTATTTGATTGGGTCCCTTTCTATGTTGCGAAAATTAATAACGTAAACTGAATTTCTTGTATATATAACTAGCAGCATGGAAATACACATGCAAATAATGAAATATGTCTTTAAACTAACTGTCACAAAGGAATAATTGATCCACATGCGAAGTAGAAGAAAAAATATGGTTCTCTTGTAGGTATGATTAGCTACTAAGGTACATTGATGTAGATCAAATATCAATTGGAAGCATTTTAGGAAAACAATACGTGCAAAAAGAGAGCACAGCATGTAATGTTGTTAGTGCGGTTGCTGTTCATTCAATGGTATATCATTTGCTCTTCAGTCGCGACATGTTCCAGTCAATTCAGTTGAAAATTGGAACCTGATTAACTGTTAGTGGTGGCATGACATAGTGGAAAGGAAGTAGTTCTCCGCAACGTTGCTGTCTCCAATAATGAAGCCTTTAGTACCTCATCCCTGACGGCAGTGACTGACATGGGACTAAATGTCCTTCTTTCCGATATGAAAGACAAGACATCGTGAAAGGAAACTGTTCACCTGTATTCACAAAAGCTGATACATCTTACACTGAAGTTTCTGCCACTTCATCCCCGACTGCAATGTTTCTTTATATTGATTAATAAGAGACATGAACAGAAATAGCGAGCTGACCAAGCTTATATATCTACAATCTTTTCTTTGCCAACAATTTCAAATTGAACTAGTCTTGTTTGTTCGGTCGTTACGGTTGATGTCAGGCCGTTCTGTTGTTTGTGAGCTTTGCTCTTCTGCTTTTTTTCTTTTTTGTCCCTAAACTTAGCCGTGGACGGCGAACATTGGTGCATTCTAAATGACCACATTAATGTTTGTTTTAACGAATTAGCTTTGTAGTATCGCCTAACTGTTGACAGAGAAATAATAAGACTAAAGCTAAGAGTGAGAGAGAGAGAGAGAGAGAGAGAGAGACATAGAGAGAGTGGAAAAGGAAAAAGAGAGTGGTGATGTACACTGTTATAAATGTTAATTGGTGCATGGATTAGAGAAGAAATGATTATGTCGAGAAAGACTAAAGGCAATGAGCAGTCACTGTCGTCAAGGATGAAGTCTTAGTGGATCCACTGTAATAGGCTTGCCAGTTTCTATCAGGTAAGCTGGTCAGTTGTAGTTTACTGTAGCATACGTATTTTTAAAATACAGTGGCCTTGTTATAACAGATAGTTAGTGACTTGACAGAATTAAATAGCATGGAACAGTGAGCGGTAGTAACACTCAAGTGACACTAGGCCTAGTCATTAGCGATACGTTGTCGAAAATAATACCAGCGACATTTTTTTTTTTTATGTTGCTTTAAGAAGTATACATTTTATTAGGTATTAATATAACTTATTGGCTAACAGAAATAAATAGCATAATTAGTATGGCCACTAAGACGAGACGAAATGCTGCGAAGAAAGGCCAAGTCAGATTGTGTGATTTGAGTGGCGAAAATGTTAGTATTACTAGTGTAGGGATAGAAAGGCCTACAACGTTGGAAGATGAAGGTACCGTTTTATGTTGGATATGGAGAGTTGAAGAGAGGCAGGCACAAATGGAGTGCAATATAAGGGAAAATGAGAAGAGATTGGAGGAGATAGAAAAGAGGCAGATGGAAATAGAAGGGAAACAAGTGAAAATGGAGGAAATTTTAAAAAAGCTGCAGTCAGGGTGTAGTCAAGGAAGTAAGGTAGATTTGAGTGAGGAAACAGTTCACAGGGCAGAGAGCTTTGGAGAGAAGTATGCACAGATAGGTGAGGGGTCAGTATTGGTAGTAGGAGATTCAATAGTGAGAGAGGTTGGCAGACTATTGTTTAAACAACACAACATGTTTGAAAGAATGGATATTGGGAGAGCAAAAATAGAGGATATAGAGGGGAGAATAAAGAGGATAGATGACAAAGGAAACAGTCATGTAGTAGGAACAACTAATGTAAAGAGAGATGGTACAGAAATAATTATGGATAAATATAAAAGTCTTATGGGAACACTGAAGGAAAAAAAGTTTAGAAAGGTCACAATGATGGAATTTTAGATAGAGCAGATGGGTCAAACTATCTAGATAGCAAAATAATAGGTATCAACCTTAGGTTACAGGTGATGTGTGCGGACATGGGAATGGATTTTATTGATGTTACAGTAGACAAAAGTAAAATGTTAGATAGGGGAGGTTTACATCTAAATGAGATAGGACAGCATGTTGTAGCAAAGTATATGTTCTATCATTGTGTTAGAAATTTAAACTAGTAAGGCCTATGAAGTATGAGACTAAAGATAGGCCTACAATAGGGTGCTATAGAGGATGTAGTCAAAGGGGTAATTTGGTGTCAGGGAAGTGTGAAATACATTGTAAAAAAGCAAACACTAAAATGATAAAGTAGAAGCAAAAAGAGGAAAACCAACAACATTACAAACTAAAATGTTTTTATGCAAATGTGAGAAGCATAGTAAATAAAAGAGAAGAATTGGAACTGTATGTAGAAGAAGAAAAACCAGATATAATAGGATTAACAGAATCATTGACATATGAGGAGATTGCAGATAGTGAACTTGAAATTGAGGGATATACAATGTTAAGGAAAGATAGGATAGTTGGAGACAAGACTAAGGGAGGTGGCGTTTTATTATACTGTATAAATTCTGTTAATATAACGATCAAAGATTATTTATAATGTGGTAACAAAAATGAAAGTGTATGGGGAGATAAGAAAGTGGGGGTGAAAAAACAGGGATTGGAGAATGCTATAGATGTCCATCAAGTCAAAAAGAGGAAGATGAAGAGCTGATTAGTAGCATAGCAAAGGCAAGTGAAGGAAAATTATTATTAATGGGAGATTTCAACTTTTCAGAAATAAAATGGGATATGGCAGAAGCACGTAGAGTCAAAACCTTTTGTTAGTGCATAACTGACAATTTTTTAATTCAACATGTAGAAGCAGCCACCAGAGGCAAAAACCTACTCGTCCTAGTTTTAACTTCAGAGGAAAAGATGATTGAAAACGTTACCGTTGGGGAACTGTTTGGCTCAAGTGACCATCAAATCATCCGTTGGGATTCCCTTGCAGGGAAAGAAGTAAACATAAACACGCGAACATACGACTACTCTTAGGCAGATGTTAAGAGGATGAAAGAGGCAGCGAACCACATAATCTGGAAAGATATTGTCGTAGGAACAGATGTTGAACAGGAGTGGGAGAGTTTTAAAACAGTTCTAGAAACGCTAAAAGAGGAATGTGTTCCATGTAGGGAGGTAAACCCCAAGCGTAAAAAGTGGATAACTAGATTTGTAGTGAAATGTAGAAGAGCAAAAAATAAAGCATGGCAAAAATATATAGAGGCAGGTAAATCAAAAGAAACATATGTAAAATATTTGGACAAGTAGAACATATCTCAGAAAGCGAATAAAACAGCAAAAATAGACTTCGAAAAAAAACTTGCTCAGAGGATCAAGACTAACAGTAAAAGCTTCTTCTCTTATGTTAGAAATAAACAAAGAACGAAAGACAAAGTAGGCCCTCTCATAGACAGTACAGGAAAAATAATAAGTGAGAATAGGGAGGCAGCTAATCTGCTCAATCAGTACTTTGGCACAGTCTACACAAAAGAGGACTGCTCCAAGATCCCAGAGCCTATAGATATTTTTCAAAGAGACATGGATACAGCGGAATTAAGATCAATCTGTATTACAGAGGAAATGGTTTTTTAAAAAATTGGAGGGGTTGAAAGTGAATAAATGTCCAGGTCAAGATGGTATTCATCCAAAATTGCTGTATGAAATTAGAGACCAACTAGCAAAACCATTGGCTATATTATGGTCTCAATTACTTACAAAAGGGATTGTTCCACGGGATTGGAAAGATGCAGGAGTGATCCCCTTATTCAAAAAAGGCAAAAAATCAGATCCAGCAAATTAAAGACCGGTGAGTTTAACGAGCATAGTCTGTAAATTGTTAGAGTCAATAATCAAAGAAAGCATTGTAATGCATTTAAACAAATTTAATCTAATTAGAAATAGTCAGCATGGGTTTATTAGAGGGAGATAATGCTTAACAAATCTATTATAATTCATGGAGGAGGTTACTAAAATCATAGATAAGGGGAGCCAGTGGACGTTATTTATCTAGACTTTGCAAAGGCCTTTGATAGAGTACCTCATCAAAGATTATTTCGAAAGTTAAAATCACATGGAATAGGTGGGGAAGTTGCCAAATGGATTGAAAATTGGTTAACGGGAAGAAGGCAGAGGGTGGGCATAAATAAGGAGTACTCTGAGTGGTGTGAAGTGATATATATAAATGATTTGGACATTGATATGGGATCCATGATTGCAAAATTTGCTGATGGCACACAACTATGCAGTAGTGTCTCATCTAAAGTGGAAGTGGATATATTGATGTCGGATTTAGATAAATTTCGAGAATGGTCTGTAAGCTGGCAAATGGAGTTTAATGTAGATAAATGTACAGTTATCCACATGGGTAGATCCAATATGGAACATAATTACAGAATGGGAGAAAACACTATTAGAAAGATAGATAAGGAAAGGGACCTAGTGGTTATAATAGATCATACAGGAAAGGTGAGTGAGCAAGTTAAGGTAGCAGTGAAAAAGGCAAATGCAATGTTAGGTATGATAAAAAGAAATATTAAACATAGGAGCAAGGAAGTGATCGTCAAACTGTATAAAGCTTTAGTTAGACCTAGATAGGAGTACTGTATACAGGTGTGGAGTCCTTATCATAGAGGGGATATAAACATGCAGGAAAGAATACAAAAAAGAGCGACAAAGTTGATATTGGAATTCCAGAATTACAGTTATGAGGAACGACTCAGAAAAACAGGCCTACAGCGTCTCGAAGAGAGAAGAATTCGTGGTGACTTAATACAGGTTTATAAGATGATCAGAGGAATGGATAAATTAGACTATAACAAGTTTTTTTAAAATACAGCCACCCACAACACGAGGGCATAGCTACAAGCTGACTAAAGAGAGGTCCAGATTAGATTTTAGGAAATATTTTGTTTAGTCAGAGAGTGGTGTCTGCTTGGAATGCATTGCCAGGGGAGGTAGTGGAGGCAGGGACAGTTAATGCATTTAAGAATAAACTGGATGCGCATAGCTTTTAGAGCAAGGTGATGTAAATGTAACTGGTTGTATACAGACTCTGCAGGGTCTTCTAAACCAGTATAAAGACGTTAAGTTAAGTTAAGTTAAGCTAAGTTCCCATACTCGCTGCATATCGGTTGCTGACAGTAATCGAGGTATCAATTTAAAACTGAATAGATTTTTAAACTGGGAACAATTTCATTTCTATTATAATGAAAGGTAAGACCTACATCGCTCTGCCTCTGCAATGATTAAAGATGAGAAACAAAATTATGTAGGGGGAGGGGGGGGGGGCTGCTGAAGAGGGCACAGAACCAGGGATAATAAAGTAGTCAGTGAGAGAGAGAAAGAGAGGGCAGGAGTGAGAGAAAGAAAGGGAGTGATATAGAGAGAGTAGGAGAGAGAGAGATAGAGAGAGAAAAGGAATAAGAGAGAGAAGAAAAGAGAAAAGGAGTGAGTGAGAGAGAGAAGGAGCCAGAGAGAGAAGGAGTGATAAAGAGAGAGAGATAAGGAGTGAGAGAAAGAGAGAGAGAGAAAGACTTACTGGGATTGTTTGCTGGATGGTAAAGAGATGGAACATTGCTGAAAGTTTAGAATAAAAGAGAGTAGGAAACATGCTGAAATGGATTGCTGGGTGGCAAGGGGGCATAGAATGATTGGGAGAACTAAACATACTCAAATAATTGTTGAAAGGGTGGGAAACTAGGGTGAAGAAGAAGAAGAAGAAGAAGAAGAAGAAGACGAAGAAGAAAAGGAAGAAGAAGAAGAAGAAGAGGAAGACGAAGAAGAAGAAGAAGAAGAAGAAGAAGAAAAGGAAGAAGAAGAAGAAGAAGAAGAAGAAGAAGAAGACGAAGAAGAAGAAGAAGAAGAAGAAGAAGAAGAAGACGAAGAAGAAGAAGAAGAAGAAGAAGAAGAAGAAGAAGAAGAAGACGAAGAAGAAGAAGAAGAAGAAGAAGAAGAAGAAGAAGAAGAAGAAAAAGAAGAAGAAGAGAAGGAAGAAGAAGAAGAAGAAGAAGAAGAAGAAGAAGAAGAAGAAGAAGAAGAAGAAGAAGAAGAAGAAGAAGAAGAAGAAGAAGAAGAAGAAGAATGAAGAAGATTAATATGTTTCAAATTAAGGTACAGGACAACGGTCTTGAGAGAACGATAATGGACGGTATGGTGCCGGACAAGAGAAGTAGAGGGAGACCAAGAAGGCGATGACCCCAAGATGCCAAGGAATGCTTGGGCATTACTCTGGAGCAGGCTCAAGATTTGGCGAGAGATCGAGTTTCTTCTCATACGGGATGTGATGGACGCCACACTCTGCCATCATCATGCTACATGATGATGATATCCAAAGATTATCCCAAAAACATCAATAAAGTATATTGTAGTCGGGTTTGTACCTGTCCTGGAAGCTCAAGTTCTCTAGTTTATCGGGAAGGGCCTACATTTTCAAATACACGAGTTAATCCTAACTAACAAGTGAACTGGAATCAAATTATTTTAAATGGAATGCTCTAACAATTCTGCTAACTTTTATATTGTCCTCTACTGTTTGTGTTTCTTTTTTCTTTAGATTGTTGTTGTTGTTGATTGCCTATACTGAGTAGTTCAGATCTTTTTATGCCTCTGAAAATGTCATTAAGTGGTGGATTGAAGTTGATATCTTCCTCACATCATATCGTGCGGGTGGAGGTGTCCTCTAAGGTGTCCTCAGGCGGTTGTGCTTTCCTTCCCTTCATCTGCGTGTTCCTGACTACTGATGATGATGATCACAAGTGATGAAGACCACTCTTTGTTCAGCCGTGTGAACATCTCTTCTCTTGCTGTGTCCGCTGAAATGGGTGACTTGAATTCAAGTGAGGAAGAAACTGCACATTTTGTCAACCTCGCTCTCTGATTCTGGACTACTATTGACTCAGCACTACAGGGATCACGTCGATCCCAACCTCCTTAGTCAGGCTGCCATAAAAACTGTCAGTTTCCAGGGAAAACTGTGGAAAAGTCAAGATGGGGGTCTTGGTCAGTCTTTATTTGCCTGATCGTAACACGTCTTTTTTGTATAGTCTATTTCTAAATTTGCATTTCTGTTGCTTCTTCTTCTTCTTCTTCTTCTTCTTCTCCTTCGTCTTCTTCTTCCTCTTCTTATTCCTCTTTTTCTTCTTCTTCTTTTGCTCCTTCTCCTTCTTTTTCTTGTCTTCTTCATTTTCTTCTTCTTCTTGTTCTTTTTCTTGATCTTTCTCTCCTTTTTCTTGCTCCTCCTTTTCTTCTTCTTCTATTTCTTCTCTGTCTTCTTTTTCTTCTTACTCTTCTTTTCACCGGCATCACTTATCTCTATCCAGACAGCACGAGTGCAGTCTGTTTCCAGTGCTGCTGCTTGCAGGTAGAACAGGATCTCTGCCAGCTTTGATTCGCTGACCCTGTTAGCTCATTCACTGTGCTACATCTTTAGCCCCTTACTAGCATTCACTAAGCTCTAGAAACAGGGGACAAGAAACGGAATAATTAGTCGCGTGTGAGACTTGAACCCTGACCATCCAGCTAACGAACGCCTCTTGCTGATAAAAGCGACATATTTTGGAGGTCGGCCAACTAAACATATTTGTTTCTTTCCTTATGGCTTTAAAGATGTAGTTTTTTATTTGTTAATAAACCACGATGAATTCTTTCGAGGTGACTCATCTATTTATGTACAAAGTCTAGAACAGAGTTCCGGATTGCGATAGTTTTGCGATCAAGCAAAGCTAGATCACTTGATCTCAGGGCATATAGTCAGTTTACGTTAATATTGGACGATTTGAATGATTAAACGTAATTTAACTGAGTTGTTGTACTTGTTGTCGGAATACCTCTACACGTGTGAGACTCTGACAGCTGCACTAGAACGTAAAATTTGGGCAATGGAAATGAGATGCTTGCGAAGAATTCTTGGCATTTCATATCTGGATTGCGTTACAAGAGAGTGTTTGTTCTTCAAATTGTTAGGAAGGAGTTAGGCCATTGGAAAAACCTACTGACTATGTTAAAAACACGAAAATTGACAAGGTGTGGAGATATATCACAATCGCTGGAGCTGACCAACATCGTCCTGCAAGTCCCTGTGCCTAGGACGGGTGGGAGAGGGAGACCCAAAAAAGAGATGGGAGGACAATATAAAAGAGTGGACGAAAAGGTCTGTAGCTGAAACTAATACTCGTTCGACAAACTGCAATAACGGTCCTCAACGACCTTCAGGTTACGGGACTGATGATGATGAGAACAGGGTGTTGTTGTAGAGTACACAAAGTGACTAAATTTACTCTTTTGTGCGTCCTAAAAAGGCGATAAGTGACGGGTTGTATTAGTTTTCCTAACATCCCGAGCGTGCAGATGAAGGTGGATCGCAATCCTACAGGCGGTTGTGCTATGCTTGGCTTCATCTGCGTGTCGCTTACTACTACGGAGATCACGGCGATTGATCACTTCGTTATCCAGGCTGCCAGGAAAACAGCCCATTTCCAGGAAGGACTACGAGGAAGTCGAGGTGAGGGTCTTGGTTAGTATATTTTGTCTGACCCTGACTAACATGTCTGATCCATATCTTTTGCCTGACCCTGACTAACGTGTCTGATCATTATGTTTTGCCTGACCCTGAATAACATGTCTGATCAGTATGTTTTGCCTAACACTGACTAACATGTCTGATCAGTATGTTTTGCCTGACCCTGACTAACATGTCTGATCAGTATGTTTTGCCTGACCCTGACTAATATGTCTGATCAGTATGTTTTGCCTAACACTGACTAACATGTCCGATCAGTATGTTTTGCCTGACCTGACTAACATGTCTGATCAGTATGTTTTGCCTAACAGTGACTAACATGTCTGATCAGTATGTTTTGCCTAACACTGACTAACATGTCCGATCAGTATGTTTTGCATGACCCTGATTAACATGTCTGATAAGTTTGTTTTGCCTGATCAGACGCTAGTCTTCCTCTCCAACTATAACCGTACAGATGTTGGACTAGAAACCACAGGAGAAGAGAAAATACGGAGCAAAGTGTCTTTGTAAATGTGTGTTTACAAGCCACTGCCGTCATTAGCGTTTGTTTCACCCGGTGCCATTGATGGATGTACGGATGGATAGATGGATGGAATTATAGTTAGATTGTTGGTTTTATGTCGATCAATCGATGGATTAGTGGTCGCATGTGTGCATGGACTGACGTATTGGTATAATAGATGAATTTGGTAGAAGGTTTTATTTATGTGTGCCTGTGTGGATGGATGTAAAAATGATCTCATATTTGAATATCGGATAAAAAAATGGATCTATGTATGGATATAAGTTTGGGTTTGGTGGATCATTGAAGGGTTGGTGGAGGGTCAGATGGATAAGTTGACGTATGTATTGTCAGGCCGTTTAGTTGATGATGGATGTATTGATTTAAACTGTTTTGGGTGGATATAAAAAGGCATGGATAAGCTAATGTATGGGATATTAGATTATTTAATTTAGGTTCAGATGAATGTGTGCGGGGATAAATGTATGGGTGAATGAATGCACTTGTCCCTGCTCGAGCATAGGCCGTTAAGCAAGAAATCTCCCTTCCGGCTATAAGATCATACTAGAACTGTGACCTGCATATGTGCATTCGCCCCTGTAGAAGTACATGTCGACTAACAACTAAGCAGATAATGCCAAGACGCGCAGGTTGACCCATCACTAAATATGGGCCCACCTCCAAGTAAGCCTGCGCTAAAGCAGACCATGTCGATCTTATACTTATGGACCAATTGTGTACATGCTGAAGTTGACAGCTTCATGCAGTTCCAATTACCTGCTGGGTAGCTAGATGGTTAGGGGTATTGCTCCCAATCTAAACATGCATATGCTCGAATCCAGTACGGAAGAGCTTTGAGGGAAAGTAAAAGCAAAATTAAGAAATTCGTGATGAAGTAGGATGGGTGCAAAACGCAGTGCATGCAATTCATTCCGCCGAAGGAAACAAAGAGGACGGACACAAATAAAACGGTTTCTTCAGTTGCAAATGAGTAGAGTCCATCAGTAATGATATCAGGTTCGATCCCCTCTATCGACATGTTACAGTTAACCCTACTAGGTAAGGGTACCTAGCTCATTACAAGTACAATTTTTTTTAAACGGCGAGGAATGGAATAGCCCACGTACCTCATAAGATGGAGTCTCTAGCACTGCATCCCTGACAGCAAGTTCTGCTATGGAACTACTTTTGTTATGGTATGGTATGGTATGGTATGGTATGGTATGGTATGGTATGGTATGGTATGGTATCCATTTAAATACCCGGATGGGTCCATTTACCAGTTTTTTTATTCATGCGACGGAAGCCGTTCAATCGATGAAGCGGAGGCAGAGGCTATAAAAACAACAGTTGAGATTTTGCACCAACAGCTTAAAACATCGAACCTTGAGCCTCGAAACAACAATTTGATAGTCCCTGCAGGAACCACACAGTAAAACAAACTATGAAGAATAATACTCGGGAAATCTGGATGAACAGGTGTACGACGGGAACAACAGGTCGCATTGTATTTAGCGAAATGTCACAGCCAAAAAGTAACGCGATGACATAAATAAACTACATAGACGAGATCAAAGTCTCATCTTTCAGTTCCGATGAACACATTTCAGAGTCAATAGCCACTTGAACCGCATCAGTCCCCAGCACCAGCTCTTGTGCAGACATTGCTCTCATCCTGGTGAAACAGTTTGACACCTACTCATTGAGTGCAAGACGCTTGCGGGTGTGAGGAAAAGATTCTTACAAGCACTGCCGACAATTATCAACATACTATACGGAGCAGTGACACAACTGAAGAAGACCTGCATCTATATTAGAATGACATTGGGCTGCCAAGAGCAGGCTTGCTCAGTAGCTATAGGATAATAACAACAACAACATGGTATGGTTCAGTGGTTAGATTATATCCTCCTTAACAGAGACTGACATCCAATTGAGCGGATGGGCGTAATATCGTGTCATAACCGTATGCCATGCTTGGAGTTAGTGACACGGCTGACAACTCCAAATTTGCCGGGTTCGGATTCTTGAATCATCACGGTCCCTTGCAAATGGTTAGTAAGCTCACTGAAATTTCGTGCTTAAGTCGGATGAACTAGGTTATTATGATGGAAGCACAGAACAAGGCACACTTTCTTAAGAGAACATGAATAAACCACACAAACACACACACACACACACCCTCATACATTTACACACGGGGCCGTAGCCACAGAACAGTGAATGAGCTGACAGTAGCCTGCTTGAATCAGAGTCAGGGAACGAGAGCTCACCAAGACCCTGGTCCGATTCCAAACGTCTGCCCTAGAAACAGATTATACTTGTGAATCTGGTTAAGAGATTAGGGATCGCAGTAGGAAGGCAACCAAGGTACCCCCAAAACCGAATGTGAATAATAATAAGAAGAAAAACACGCAGAAGAAGGAGAAGAAGAACACACATAAGAAGATGAAGAAGAAGAAGAAGAAGAAAAAGAAGAAGAAAAAGAAGAAGAAGAAGAAGAAGAAGAAGAAAAAGAAGTAAATGAAGAAAAAGAAGAAGAAGAAGAAAATGAACTAAAAGAAGAAAAACACGCAGGAGTAGATGAAGACGAAGAAGAACAAGAAGAAGAAGAAGAAGAAAAGGAAGAAGAAAAAGAAGAAGAAGAAGAAGAAGAAGAAGAAGAAGAAGAATGAGAAGAAGAAAAAGAAGAAGAAGAAGAAGAAGAAGAAGTAGAAGAAGAAGAAGAAGAAGAAGAAGAAGAAGAAGAAGAAGAAGAAGAAGAAGAAGAAGAAGAAGAAGAAGAAGAAGAAGAAGAAGAAAGACCCAGAATAACCGGCCTTCTGTGTCTATATACCAGAAGAATTCAAGTTGATACAGGTATATAAGATAATCAAAGGAAAAGATAAATTAAACTATAACAAGTTTTTTTTTCAAAATACTGCCGCCTACAAGAACAATGGGACACAGTCACAAATTAATTAAAGAAATATCCTGATTATATACCAGGAAATGTTTCTTAGTCATAAAGTGGAATGCATTGCCTCAGAAAATTGTGGAGGCAGTGTCAAATTAATGCATACAAGAAAAGATTGGATGAGCATGTGTATTTTTAGATTAAGTGAATGTAAAAGAAACTGGTTGTATACATGCTCTGCAGAGTCTACTAGACCAGTATAAAGACGTTTAGTTAAGCTAAGTTAATTTAAGGTGAGACGAGATGGGGGCAAGTGGGCAGGTGAGACGAGATGGGGGCAAGTGGGCAGGTGAGACGAGATGGGGGCAAGTGGGCAGGTGAGACGAGATGGGGGCAAGTGGGCAGGTGAGACGAGATGGGGGCAAGTGGGCAGGTGAGACGAGATGGGGGCAAGTAGGCAGGTGAGACGAGATGGGGGCAAAGTGGGCAGGTGAGACTAGATGGGGGCAAGTTGGCAGGTGAGACGAGATGGGGGCAAGTGGGCAGGTGAGACGAGATGGGGGCAAGTAGGCAGGTGAGACGAGATGGGGGCAAGTGGGCAGGTGAGACGAGATGGAGGCAAGTGGGCAAATGAGACGAGATGGGGGCAAGTGGGCAGATGAGACGAGACGGGGGCAAGTGGGCAGGTGAGACGAGATGGGGGCAAGTGGGCCGGTGAGATGAGATGGGGGCAAGTGGGCAGGTCGGACGAGATGGGGGCAAGTGGGCAGGTGAGACGAGATGGGGGCAAGTAGGCAGGTTTAGACGAGATGGTGGCAAATGGACAGGTGAGACGAGATGGGGGTAAGTGGGCAGTTGAGACGAGATGGGGGCAAGTGGGCAGATGAGACGAGACGGGGGCAAGTGGGCAGGTGAGACGAGATGGAGGCAAGTTGGAAAATGAGACGAGATGGGGGCAAGTGGGCAGATGAGACGAGACGGGGGCAAGTGGGCAGGTGAGACGAGATGGGGGAAAGTGGGCAGGTGAGACGAGATGGAGGCAAGTGGGCAGATGAGACGAGATGGGGGCAAGTGGGCAGATGAGACAAGATGGGGGCAAGTGGGCAGGTGAGACGATTTGCTGATAACACACTTTTGTCTGAACAAATAGTTGTCTGTATTATTCATTCTGTTCGTGGAACAATAAATACAATAGTGTGATTTCATAATGTGCTCTTATCAAACTAACGGTAACCAGAGGGTTAGTGTGTGTATGCATATAACAGGCTTGTTACTGCCTGCTGGTGCAACGGAGAGATAGCAGTTTCAGGTCGCGAAAACAGAAGTTCGGAATCTGTAACACGTTCCAGCTTATTTATGGTGATGTTGGGAATTGTGTCCGCTTAATTGCAAATGGCAGTTTTCCGTTTAATAACATCGCTTGATATTGGACAGACAGGTTGGATTCGAAGCTGGGAAATCTTGCACCGGTCGAATCGCAACGTGTAGAATTATCACGTGATTAGGGGAAAGTAAACTAACTTCTAGCTCTGCAGAAAATACTGATCACACATGTCAGTTAGGGTAAGACTTAATATACTGGTCCAGACTCCCAGTTCAACTTCCTAATTCTCCATGGAAGCTGGCTGTTTTCTTGGCAGTCTGAATAACAAGGCGGGGATTGACGTGGTTCTCGTAGTAGTGATCGATACGAAGATGAAGCCAAGAGTAGCACAATCGCCTTTATTACCCTGTCCTCTTTCCCAGCACGCTCGGGATGTGAGGAAAGCTGCTAAAATCCGCCACTCAATGCCCTTTTCAGAGCTAGCAAAAAGAGTAATCTTACTCATTGAGGGCATGCATAATCATCTTCATTTTCATCATCTATAGGTTAATCTAAGAAGTGCAAAAATTCATGGGGAAAGTCAGTTTAATCGGGGCCTTGCTGTTGCCCCATGCTCCAATTGGAATGATGATATTGAATCCAAGGAGTGACAAACATTGTTATATGAACTTTTAGATTTCGAAAAGCCATTTCAGTGTTGACCTAACAGGAATATTGAAATTATTTAAGCGCTATGAAATACCAGATAAATTTATACGAACTTAACAAGATGTGAATGAAGAGACCAAATGTAGATTAATCTATAAAGGAAATTGTCAGACCCCTTTACAGTCAAACTGGGCAATGTCTGCAAGGTGAGTACGCCTAACTACTTCACTGTTGGAAATCAGATCGAGAGCGTCTAGAAAAGGTGACATCAATTTCAAAACTAGTTCAAAAACATTTTCAGTGAGTCTTTGTAACGGGAATTCTTAAACATCTGAAGATTGTCTATTACCTTCAGTGAGTCTTTGTAACGGGAATTCTATTACATCAGAAGATTGTCTATTCTGTGTTCACAGTACGGCAACTCCGTTAGAGACTTTTATCGACATTTATCTGTGTGCGAGCAACATGCCCAGTCTATCAGCTAAGATCTCTAGATCTGTGTTTAGATACTTGAGAGTCTTGTCCTGTTGAGGACTTCAGCGTTGGGTTCTTAATACTGTCGTATGAAGGACCCTGGTCCATCTTCATCAGCACACTCGGTATGTAATGAAAGCTACTACAACCCGCCACTTGACGCCCTTTTCAGGGCGAATAAAAAAGTAAACTTACTCATTGTGGGCATTAAACAACAACAACATTAGCAACAACAACATTACGACGATGAAGAAAGTTGATAGTTAGTCAGATCTTTGACATTGAAACGAATTGATAATGTATGTCATATGTGACTGGTACTGAGTAACAGAAGCAGTACAGCTCACCGTGTTCGAAGCCCATACTAGAAACTTCTTCATAACCTGGCGCTAAAAGCCACAATCTCATACTAGGGCCCGGTCAAGAAACCTCTTCATAACCTGGCGCTGAAAGCCACAATTCCATACTAGGGCCTGGTCAAGAAACCTCTTCATAACCTGGCACTGAAAGACACAATTCCATACTAGGGCCTGGTCAAGAAACCTCTTCATAACCTGGCGCTGAAAGCCACAATTCCATACTAGGGCCTGGTCAAGAAACCTCTTCATAAACCTGGCTCTGAAAGACACAATCCAATACTAGGGCCTGGTCAAGAAACCTCTTCATAAACCTGGCTCTGAAAGACACAAACAGGACAAGAAGGGAATAAAAGAAGACTGGGGGACCTACGCGCTCTTCTCATCTACTAAATGTCTATCATCAGACTACGGTTTATTTTTTTAACTTGATGTTCATTACAGCAGAGAATCCAGCTTTGCAGACGTAAGTGCCTCCAAACATTATCAACAGTATATTTTTTACAACCTTTAGATAGGTGCTGAAACCCAGAAGTTGAACCGAATGTCATCTGAAACTCAGTTGGTGGTATATCCTTGTTCTGTGTCATCTGAAACTCAGTTGGTGGTATATCCTTGTTCTGTGTCATCTGAAACTCAGTTGGTGGTATATCCTTGTTCTGTGTCATCTGAAACTCAGTTAGTGGTATATCCTTGTGTTTGTTCCGGGTCATCTAAAACTCAATTGGTGTTCTATCCTTGTTCCGTGTCGTTCAAAATTCAGTTCTTGGTCTCTCTTTGCCTTTGTTCGGGGTAATCCAAAATTTCAGTTCACACCCCCCCCCCCCTCCCCCCCCCCCCCCGCCTCCCTTCCCCGATAATTGCATCCCGGTTTCTAAAGTACAAACGTTACAATATAAGGGATTGTCAATAAAATACATTAAAAGAATCATATTGTACATTACGTGTCACCTGATTCCGGTAGTATTGATTCTGATAGTCAAGTTGATTCAAATGCATTTAGAAATGTTATTCTACACGTTTACACAGCGGCAGCTGCTTGAAGAAGTTAGGTGGGTGTGTCAACACAGTGGGACAATGAAATTCATATGAACAGGGGTTCAGAGTTCACTTTTTTAAAGAATATAATAAAATCGCCTTTGTGGTTTGGTAAACCGAAATTGACCAAATGAAATACTGCCTCTGTGCGTTTTTCCACAAATCGCGAGAACATCTGACGGGCCACATGAAATTGTCTAGTGGGTGGCACACGTTCTGCGAGCCGCGGGTTGGACACCACTGCTGTACAGTAATGTTTGGTTTGTGGTAAGACTTCATGTGAACAGGGTGCAACATTATTTCCATTTTCTTTTTGTGTTCACAGAAAAACGAAAAACGAGTGTACTCATTCGAAAATGTAATGCTCATTTTCTACAAATCTTTTTCTGAACAAGTGTTAAAGATGCATTCATCAGCAAAAAGGAGATCTAAAATTATTAGTCCACGCCACATTAGTCATAGACGGTTGACGACTTAGATTGATTAGTATCTGTAATGTCTGACTCTCTAAATCCTAGTATTCCTCTTTTTCTTCTTCGTTCGTTTTTAATCTACCGCTCCCAAGCCCGGAAAAAGGCTTTGCAAGTCATAGAATGTTGTCTGGAGAATTGGTCGCGTTATGTTGTAGTTTACAGCTTGACTGCGATTTATGCCCATTTCGGTCCGACACGTCCTACTTCAGCAAGGCTTTTTGAGCACCGGGTTAGATTTTTCTCTTCGATTCCTTCTCCTTAGGAAGTCTGCCCTGCTGCAGTCTGTTATCCAGGATCACAGTGGGGAGATGTAGAAGAGTCTTTGCAGCTCTGGTTCGCTGGTCCTGATGCTAGCAATCAGCTTTGGGTCGCTGACTGCTGCAGCTCATGCAATGCTCAGCATCTTGATCCTATAGGCTGGTATCAATTCAGACACGTGGGTCTGATGCCAGCAGTCAGCTTTGGACCATTGACCGCTGCAGCTCATGTCAGCTAAATGTTGAGTGACCCAGAACCTCATTCATGCCATCTGTCTACCTTAACCTCGGTGACACTCGAAGGACTCTGAAGTTATTGGGTCACCTGAACGTCACTCTTGGTGTCCATCTGGTATCCGGCAAGCTCACCACATGGCCGGCCAATCTGTATTTTCGTATCATCGCGACATCTATGATGTCAGTGAAGGAAGTTCGACGTTTGATCTCTGCGTTGCGGATTAGGTCTCGAATGAAAATCATCAATCTTCTTCGCTCCATCGCTCGTTGGGCAACGAGTCTATCTGCATCAGCTTTCTGTAGGTTTCACACGTCGCAGTTTATACCATGGCTGATTGATGTTTCACACGTCGCAGTTTATACCATGGCTGATTGATGTTCCACACGTCGCAGCTTTATACCATGGCTGATTGATGTTGCATTTTTGAAATTCCGTTAGTCTGAAAAAGATATCAAGCGCCGTTTCTGCATCGAACGTTGGCTGCAATGGCCCTCCAACATCCTCTGTCTCTTTCCTTGATGGTACACTCCACCAGACTGTTGTCAGTCCATCTGTCTCTTATAAGGTTGTCTTCCTCTTGCCGTCTACCGTCCACCTTCCCCTTTTAGCTTTGTCTCATGCATTGTGTTATTTCTCTTTACATGATCATCATGTAGCATGTTCTTTATAGAACGTCGCTCCGATCACAGTCTGTCTGAAAAAAACGCTTTCCCTTGCCAAAACTCCAGCCTCCGCCACAGTCATGCCCAGGCATTCCTGAATATCTTGCTACCATCGCCTTCTTGGTCTACCCCGCCTCTTTTGCCTGGCACCATACCTTCCATCACCGTTCTCTCAAGACCGTTGTGTCTCTTGATATGAATAAAATATTTACATTTTTGGCCAAAATAGAATTGATAAACCCGCTCGCCTCTATGCTCAACTCTTGCCGAATGTTTACATTTGTCTTTTTCTCCGGCCATGGTATTCTAAAGATCTTACTGTAACATTTTAACTCGCATTCAATTCTTTGTCTAAAAGTTTGGATAATCGTCCATGATTCGCAGCCATAATCTGCTACAGGAAAAATACAGGCTCTCAAGACTTTCAATTTTGTCGTTTTGTTAATGCTCTGCCATAATTTCTTTAGGCTGTCCAGATTTTGCATTGCCATGGCTATTCTTCTTCTGATTTCTTTCGTTTCTCTTTATTTGTTCTAAATATTTTATTTCCCCAATTTTTATCTCCTTCAGCTTATCTTTTGCGATTCCCAGTCTCTTCTTGACCCCCCTTTTTGTTCGTTTTTCCTTCTATGAAATGCGGCCACCATTCTGTATACCCACATTTCAAATTCTTCAACTATACTCACAAACTGATTGTTAATCTCCGATGTTACCACACCATAGAACAAAGACAAATATATATTACACATGCCAACTCTCATTTTTAGTAAATTTGTTTCTTGTCTGTATGTCAATATATTGTTAGTCTACCACATAATTGATTATATTAACTGCACCGCATTTTATTTCCAAATGAAGCATAAATCCATCGCAGTTTACACCTTTCATAAAGCAAAGAAAACCAGCAAAGATAGCGCCGTACTGGCTGCGTGTCTACATTGCTCTGGTGTTTTAGTTCCATATGGATGCGGCCAGACCACGAATTTCCCTGCAATTCACTAATCGACTACTTATACTTGTGTTCAGGGAAACGTGTTGTTGTTTTTCCATTTGGACTGGTTAATTCGTCTGTTTGTTTTAGTGTTTTCTTCTCTGTTATACTGGAATGGACATCGACTATATCAATTAGCACTGCGCTTAAATTTGGGTCGTATTCTCACGGTCTATTGCACACAGCCGAACTTCACGAGATTGACGTCTTATGCGCTAGCTGCAGACAGTGTCGATTTTGGCGTGTCTGTGAAATTAAGACACGACTATAATGGACAAGAACACGGTCCGGGAGAGATGCCCAACACATCACTCATCCACTGAGAAATGTCCCTACGACCTCTTCCGGTTATGGGAAACGCACGACATACAACGATGTAAGCCACTCTACCGCTGCCTTGCAGGACTCATGTTTACGGGAAAGGCTTCGGGAGTAAACCTTGAGAAAAAATCTGCAATCTGTGCTATCTCCAGTCGTCTCGATAAAATCCTGCCTCTGGCAAAAGGTAGCTCAGGACCAGAGAGTGAGGTTAATAAAAGGCGCAGTTGCTTCTTTACTTTGGTCCAAATCACCGCACAGGTCACCCATTTCAGGAGACACAGCAAGAGACAAGACTGTCCACACAACTGAACAAAGAGAGCGGTCTTCATCCCATGTGATGGACGAATCCCATCATAATCTCATAAAACATTGGCCTATGTAATTCACTTACTCTTGCATTGACTGTTTTTGAAGCAATTCTAGTTTCAGACACACCTCTCTTTAGTCGACTTTTACAACACGAATGGGTGTAGAGGTCAAGGTTAGTCCCATGGCAGCAGTTGTCGTCCGTTATGAAGATATCTTTTTATGTAGTACGCCGCAGCCTGTGAGATGGGGTGGCCAGTTTCCTTCCTTGCTGTTCATACCTACCCTAACTGATACAGCTGAGTCGACTGGAGGAGCAGTCGTACCAGGACTGAACCACACCCGGATTGTTCTTGTGTCCGTCCGTCACTTCGAGTTCTGCAGCGCTGTGATCACAGTGACCATATTCTGTACTCCATAGTAAGGAAACCGCGGGTGTATTTATATTAAAATTAATATAAAATAATTAACGAATAAAAAAGAAGATAGCTCGTTAAAATATTGGGGGGGGGGGGACTGCGTGGTCTAGTGGTTAAGTGGCACGGCTCACAACTTGAAGTTTCTGGGTTCGATCCCCATCACAACACCGGTCGTTACCCCGGAGAAGCAAACCCTTAGAAAATGCTGGTGGAAGCAGACCCTTGCATAAATGAATGCTGAGGCCGACAGGCGCAAAATAAAAACCACAGCGCAACGCACACCGCCTTTGTGATTAGAAAAATAATGAGAACGCAAAGTATTTTAACAAAAATATTTTTGTTAGAAATGTTTCCCAAGGCAGAGTACGTTGTACTGTGTTTTGTGCCTTACGGCGTGGTTCATCCAGGTCCTGCACACATGTCAATGCGTTTAACTGCTATAAGGACATTACCCTGATGAATGTGAATATGCATGCTAGGTCTGTGAGCCGCATCAATAAACACTTCACTAAACAGCATGCAACTGATAAAACAGGACTCGGGTTATAAGGGGCGTAACTTCGCACACAAACAGGTCGACCTGCCACACAAACACTCGGTAAGGAGATCAAATGTCTCCGTTGCTTTAATTGATCTAGGATATTGTATTTGTTGGATGGTATCGTCGCTTCAGTTGGTGTCTAGTGGGTGTGAAAATATGAGGTAGCGATACCAATAAATCGATGTCGCTGTGTTATATATTTAGTATATGCCGGATGGGTTTAGCTTACCGTAAAATGGAATTATTTACGCCTCCCTGTCATCTGCCGCCCATTTCCCTCACATCAGCAGAGTACATTCTACAAAACACCCACACACACACTCACGCACCAACACACAACGACACACAACCACACACACCCACACACACACACCCCACACGCATACACATACACACACACACACACGTACACACACACACAAGCACACGCACGCACGCACACACATACACACACACACACAAGCACACGCACGAACACATATATATATATACACCACCAATAAATATACATTTACAAAAAAACCAAAATACATAATAATTCAAGTTATGTATCACATCGAGACCTAGTCGTTATTGCGCCCACATCTTCTCCTTTCTCTTCCTTCTCGTTGGTTGTCAATCTCCCGCTACCAATCCATGAAAAAGGATTTACGAGTAGCAGTATATTGTCCACAGACGAAAATCATTGCATCGTAGTTTACAGCTTGGCTGTGATATTCGCACCTTTCGATCAGACATATCCGAATTCAGCAATAATTTTGTTTAGTACCGGGTTAGCCTTCCCTCTTCTATCCCTTCTCCTTAGCCAGTCTACTCTGTTGCAGCCTGTTAACCAAGATGACCACGTGGAGGTGTAGAAGGGTCTTGGCAGCTCTGGGTCGCGACCCTGACGCTAGCAGTCAACTTTAGGTTGCTGTCTGCTACAACATATACACAACTCAGCATCTTGATTCTGCATCCTTAAATCAGAAACGAAGCGGAAATGATTGTGCTGCTCTGATGCCTTATTGCAATTAAATGAACAATTTTTGATAGTATATAGACGCTTGAATTAGAAACGCATTTCCCCTTGTGTTAGACATTGGTGTCGCTCGTTATAGCCGGGACTTTGACCCCTCTATAGTAGAAGACTTTGCAACTCGTGACATTACATACCACAGCACGTCATTCATACAGCTAATCACAATTTTTAGCGTGGAGTAGACTTCTGGAAGTGAAAGTAAGCTCTAGAAATAGAACGTACATAGAATACATGAATAAAGGAGCAACTAAAATGGTTTACCTGCGATTGGAAGAAGAAGAAGAAGTAGGAACAAAAGAAAAAGTAGAAGACTGAAAACAAGGGTCAGGCGAAGAAGAAGAAGCAGAAGAACAATAAGAAGAAGATTCAGAAGAAGAAGAATGAATGAAAAGAAAAGCCCGACATACGAGGACCAGAGAAAGCACATGTGGTCATCACCAGTGGCAACACTAGACAAGCTCTATGGCAGTGTCGACAGCCTCAGGATGACAGCTGCTTTCTTCGAGCAAATTCAAGTTGACGTATGACAGCGTACGAAGATGAAGAAGAAGAAGAAGAAGAAGAAGAAGAAGAAGAAGAAGAATGAAAAGAACAGACGGAGAAGAAGAAGTAGAAGGAAAAAAGGAGACAAAGGAGAAGCAAAAGAAGAAATAGAAGGGAAAAAAGTAGAAGTAGAAGAAAAACAAAAAGAAGAGGACGAATACTAAAATAAAGACAATGATGACGAAGAAGGGGTAGAAGAAGAAGAAGAAGAAGAAGAAGAAGAAGAGGAAGAAGAAGAAGAAGAAGAAGAAGACGAAGAAAAATAAGATTAAGAATAAGGAGGAAACACAGTAGTAGAAGAGAGAAAGAAACACAAGAAGAATTAGAAGAAGATCATCGTTGTATATTAGCGTGTGTACCACGATCACCACAACAGCTATATGGGTGTTACGATAGCTACCAGGATCTCCCCTAGTCTGAGAGATTGAACTCTAGGGACCAGACAATACAGAAACTCAAACGTTTTGCCTTTCAGGTTGACTGGAGAAAGTTTAAAACTGTAAAAAAAACTACACATTTGTACAAAGTATTCACTGAAACCGGATGCAACGGCCCCCAGACGTAACAGAACAGTACACTTCATACTTCATGCATACGACCAAGATAAAGAACAAAACCCACTCGTGATTCACATGTCAATTAAATTAACTCTGCTGTTATTTGTGAAATGTTTAGTTCCGTTTATAGCAAATGCGAGTCTCTTCGACAGTCTTTAAGGGTATATTATTATATTGTGTAGATGTGTGTGTGTGTGTGTGTGTGTGTACTGCTCTGTAGCCCTCCCATTGTCGAGTGTTCCCTCGCTCCATTGTCGAGTGTTCCCTCGCTCCATTGTCCTAGCCTATCCGGCCAATATTCCTCCGTATTTCATCAGTATCATTTAAGGACAATCTTTTGAAGCTTTCAGGACAACAGAATGTCACTTTCATTATAACCTTGTGTTTTCCGTTCAGGACATTATTTGCCCCGTTCGTTACAGCCTTGTGTCCGTTTCAGGTCAACTTTTTGTCGCGTTCATAACCCATTTAGTACCTTTCAGGACTCACTTTTAAAATGTATTTTTGTTTGATAAAAAAATTTTTTTTTTTTTACTTGATGTAGGGATAAGAGTACAATGTTAATATAGAAGAGAGGGATCCGATGGATTAGTTATAGTACTTACTCACTTCCCATGTCCTGTGCATCACGTCAGTCAATATGTATCTAATGTTCGGCAACATTGCATTGTCATTCACCCTCTACATTACATCTAAATTATTTGTTTCAAGAAGGTTTCGGCAGATCACCAGGTTGTCTGGGTCTTGTATTGCTCAACAGTTGAATGTCTCATCATTCCTGTATCCTCATCCCTTTACGTACTGCATCGTGGTACACCAGTTCGGAGTCTATTTAGGCTTTTCAATGTTGAGCAAAGGAAATAGTGTCCAGGCGTAGATTCCTCCCTCAGCTCGATCCAGAGGATCTGCGTCTGTTCATTCCATTTTTCAATCCGGCCGTTTCTGGAAGAAGTCTGTAGAGACTGCGTTGACTACGTCTAGATTTGAGTTGTGCAATGCATCAGGTGTCTGAGCATACAATGCATTGGGTCGTTGGCTTATTTCTCTCTTTCAGAGTCTGATGCTACACTTCTTCGTGTCTCTGATGGCATTGCGCCAATTATGGATTGTACATTTTTAGTTGAAGTAGGTTTTAGAATAAAAATGGCATGTTCGCAAGTAACATCTTCTTTACAGAACTTCGCTTCTTACAACCTCCAAACTATTTGGCTGCTGTAAGCATCTTGACAGGGGTGCAGTACGGCATGTTTGCCATAACTTTCGGTACATGAAGGAGCGATCGCACCGAGAGAAAAAAAAACGGTGTCTCCCAAATTGGACGCAGTGGACTTCGAACCCGGCAAGTGCTTCAAATATTGTAACACGTTGTTTATAATTTATGGACTATGAAACTCTTGTCGCTTTTTATGAGAGGACTTGGAAGATGGGGAATATGCCGTGAGAGAGAAAGAGAGAGAGAGAGAGAGAGAGAGAGAGAGAGAGAGAGAAAGAGAGAACAAGCCAGTCCATTGTGCAAATGTAACTAATTCTTTGGTAAAGAAATATAACCCTTCTCACAGTTATGACGAAAGACCCAGAAAAGACAGACCTACAGTGTCTAGAAAAGAGAAGAATTCGAGGTGACTTAATACAGGTTTATTAGATAATCAAAGGAACAGATAAATTAAATTATAACAACTTTTTTTTCAAAATACAACCACATACAGGAACAAGAGGACATAACTACAAAGGAACTAAAGAAAGGTCCAGATTAGATATTAGGAAATATATTTTTAGTCAGAGAGTGGTAAATGCTTGAAATGCACTGCCACATAAAGTAGTGGAGGCAGGGACAGTAAATGCATTTAAGAATAGATTTAATGCGCATAGCTTTTAGAGCAAGAAAATGTTAATGAAACAGGTTGTATACAGACTCTGCAGAGTCTTCTAACCCAATATACAGACGCTAAGTTAAGTTATGTTATATACACTAGACATTTAATTCGGAAACTTCATCAGACTGACAAAGACTATTTGGCTTTGAAACGCTAGTGATTTATTTGTAAGTTGATATAGATGTTCCTATTAGGACAACACTTCTTAAGTCAGAAGTTCCCAGTGTCAAGAGATATCTCTAAGTCTTCACGGCCCATTTAGATAACTCAGTAAATATTTCTATGTATCCGACATGTACAAACGTGGAGGTCTAGTTTCATCGGAATATTTAGAGCTAATATGTCAGTCAAGGTTGTTTGAGACCAAGGATGCCCAAACTATGGGGACCCAGTGGTCTGGAGGTGAGGCCTTGGGTGCCGGAGGTCGGGGTTCCTCTTCTTCTTCTTCTTCTTCTTCTTCTTCTTCTTCTTCTTCTTCTTCTTCTTCTTCTTCGTTCTCAATCTCCCACTACCAAACCCTGAAAGGGCTTACGAAGCAGAATGTAGTCCAGAGAACGGAATGCGTTGTGTCGTAGTTTACAGCTTGGCTGCGATATTTGCACCTTTCGGTCCAACACATTCGACTTCAGCAAGCATTTTTTGAGTACCGGGTTAGCATTCCCTCTTTGATCCCTCCTCCTTAGCCAGTCTGCCCTGCTGCAGCCTGTTATCCAGGATCACCACGTGGAGGTGTAGAAGGGTCTTGGCAGCTATGATTCGCTGGCCCTGACGCTAACAGTCAGCTATGGGTCGCTGACCACTGCAGCATCTTGATCCAGGTCGGAGCTCAAATTACGGTGGTGACTGGGATTTTTTTCACGCGGATCATCCTGTGAAAATGTCCACTGATCTGTGAGTAGTGAGATCAGACACTAGTGTGCAGTGACGTTGCCGTTTAAAATATATTAACAGTT
Source organism: Ariolimax columbianus (assembly GCA_036924085.1). Lineage (NCBI taxonomy): Eukaryota > Metazoa > Mollusca > Gastropoda > Stylommatophora > Arionidae > Ariolimax > Ariolimax columbianus. Next base: position 46,591,296 of record JAVGWX010000014.1, read on the forward strand.
GGAAATCGAAAGAAGTAGGCTTAACGGCCGCTGCTCGGATTAAATGAAAGTTATAATTCTACTGAAATTATTCTAGGGATTCTCGCCTGACGGAGAAAATGTCGCAAAAATAAGACTGTGTGGCTTAACGTCAGGTCTTGGTTATGTGGTTAGCTGAGCGTTACATATGTCGCCTTACAGGCTTCGGGTCTACCGTGCTATAATTTACATTTCCACCATCACGAGTCCCAACAATAGACCATCGTATATTCCATGGGCTACCAACCGTTAGGTTGATAATAGATACTGAAATTGACCTGACAAGTCATCAGCAAATATTGGCCTGCCAGACATTATAACTTAACGTCTTTATACTGGTTTAGAAGACCCTGCAGAATCTGTATACAACCAGTTACATTTACATCACCTTGCTTTAAAACCTATGCGCATCCAGTTTATTCTTAAATGCATTAACTGTCCCTGCCTCCACTACCTCCCCTGGCAATGCATTCCAAGCAGACACCACTCTCTAACTAAAAAAATATTTCCTAATATCTAACCTGGACCTCTCTTTAGTCAGCTTGTAGCTATGCGCTCGTGTAATTGTAGGTGGCTGTATTAAAAAAAAATTGTTATAGTCTAATTTATCGATTCCTCTGATCATCTTATAAACCTGCATTAAGTCACCACGAATTCTTCTCTCTTCATGAAACTGTAGGCCGGTTTTTCTGAGTCGTTCCTCATAACTGTAATTCTGGAATCCCACTATCATCTTTGTCGCTATTTTTTGTATTATTTCTAGCATGTTTATATCCCCTCTATGATAAGGACTCCACACCTGTGCACAGTACTCCAATCTAGGTCTAACTAAAGCTTTATACAGTTTGACGATCACTTCCTTGCTCCTATGTTTAATATTTCTTTTTTATCATACCTAACATTGCATTTGCCTTTTTCACTGCTACCTTTACTTGCTCACTCACCTTTCCTGTATGATCTATTATAACCCCTAGGTCCATTTCCTTATCTATCTTTCTAATATTGTTTTCACCCATTCTGTAAGTATGTTCCATATTGGATCTACCCATGTGGATGACTGTACATTTATCTACATTAAACTCCATTTGCCAGCTTACAGACCATTCTCGAATTTTATCTAAATCCGACATCAATATATCCACTTCTGCTTTAGATGAGACACTACTGCATAGGTTTGTGTCATCAGCAAATTTTGCAATCATGGATCCCATATCAATATCTAAATCATTTATATATATCAAGAACAAAATTGTTCCCAAAACCGAGCCCTGTGGCACACCACTTTTCACTTCACTCCCCTCAGAGTACTCCTTATTTATGCCCACCCTCTGCCTTCTTCCTGTTAACCAATTTTCAATCCATTTGGCAACTTCCCCACCTATTCCATGTGATTTTAACTTTCGAAATAATCTTTGATGAGGTACTCTATCAAAGGCCTTTGCAAAGTCTAGATAAATAACATCCACTGGCGCCCCTTTATCTATGATTTTAGTAACCTCCTCCATGAATTCTAATAGATTTGTTAAGCATGATTTCCCTCTAGTAAACCCATGCTGACTATTTCTTATTAGATTAAATTTGTTTAAATGCATTACAAAGATTTCTTTGATTATGACTCTAACAATTTACAGATTATGCTCGTTAAACTCACCGGTCTATAATTTGCTGGATCTGATTTTTTGCCTTTTTTGAATAAGGGGATCACTCCTGCATCTTTCCAATCCCGTGGAACAATCCCTTTTGTAAGTCATTGAGAACATAATATAGCCAATGGTTTTGCTAGTTGGTCTCTAATTTCATACCGCAATTTTGGGTGAATACCATCTTGACCTGGACATTTATTCACTTTCAACCCCTCCAATTTTTTAAAAACCATTTCCTCTGTAAAACAGATTGATCTTAATCCCACTGTATCCATGTCTCTTTGAAAAATATCTATAGGCTCTGGGATCTTGGAGCAGTCCTCTTTTGTGTAGACTGTGCCAAAGTACTGATTGAGCAGAGTAGCTGCCTCCCTGTTCTCACTTATTATTTTCCCTGTACTGTCTATGAGAGGGCCTACTTTGTCTTTCGTTCTTTGTTTATTTCTAACATAAGAGAAGAAGCTTTTACTATCAGTCTTGATCCTCTGAGCAAGTTTTTTTTCAAAGTCTATTTTTGCTGTTGTATTCGCTTTCTGAGATATGTTCTGCTTGTCCAAATATTTTACATAAGTTTCTTTTGATTTACCTGCCTCTATATATTTTTTCCATGCTTTATGTTTTGCTCTTTTACATTTCACTACACATCTAGTTATCCCCTTTTTATGCTTTCGGTTTACCACCCTACATGGAACACATTCCTCTTTTAGCGTTTCTAGAACTATTTTAAAACTTTCCCACTCCTGTTCAACATCTGTTCCTACGACAATGTCTTTCCAGATTATGTGGTTCGCTGCCTCTTTCATCCTCTTAACATCTGCCTAAGAGTAGTCGTATGTTCGCGTGTTTATGGTTACTTCTTTCCCTGCAATAAGATCCCAACGGATGATATGATGGTCACTTGAGCCAAACAGTTCCCCAACGGTAACGTTTTCAATCATATTTTCCTCTGTAGTAAAAACTAGGTCGAGTATGTTTTTGCCTCTGGTGGCTGCTTCTACATGTTGAATTTAAAAATTGTCAGTTATGCAATTAACAAAAGGTTTTGACTCTACAAATGCTTCTGCCATATCCCATTTTATTTCTGGAAAGTTGAAATCTCCCATTAATAATAATTTCCCTTCACTTGCCTTTGCTATGCTACTAATCAGTTCCTCATCTTCCTCTTTTTGACTTGATGGACATCTATAGCACACTCCAATCACTGTTTTTTCACCCCCACTTTCTATTTCTCCCCATACACTTTCATTTTTGTTACCACATGATAAATAATCTTTGATCGTTATATTAACAGAATTTATACAGTATAATAAAACGCCACCTCCCTTAGTCTTGTCTCCAACTATCCTATCTTTCCTTAACATTGTATATCCCTCAATTTCAAGTTCACTATCTGCAATCTCCTCATATGTCCATGATTCTGTTAATCCTATTATATCTGGTTTTTCTTCTTCTACATACAGTTCCAATTCTTCTCTTTTATTTACTATGCTTCTCACATTTGCATAAAAACATTTTAGTTTGTAATGTTGTTGGTTTTCCTCTTTTTTGCTTCTGCTTTATCATTTTAGTGTTTGCTTTTCCACTATGTATTTCACACTTCCCTGACACCAACTCTCCCCTTTGACTACATCCTCTATAGCACCCTATTGTAGGCCTATCTTTAGTCTCATACTTCATAGGCCGTACTAGTTTAAATTTCTAACACAATGATTGAACATATACTTTGCTACAACATGCTGTCCTATCTCATTTAGATGTAAACCTCCCCTATCTAACATTTTACTTTTGTCTTCTTTAAGATCAATAAATTCAATTCCCATGTCCGCACACATCACCTGTAACCTAAGGTTGATACCTATTATTTTGCTATCTAGATAGTCTGACCCATCTGGTCTATCTAAAGTGCCCATCGTTATGAAACAAAGGAGGTTACTCCTCCCAGCGACGTCTAACAACACAAGTGGAGTGGAGATAGTAGTAGGTGCCCAGACTATATCGACTTGGAATATTTTGAATCATGTTATTGAAAGGAGGAAGTGTATGACTGCTGTCAGGCGATCATGTTCGTTCATCATGTGTGTTGAATACCACTCTCTTTGTTCATCATGTGTGTTGAAGGACCACTCTCTTTGTTCATCATGTGTGTTGAAGACCACTCTCTTTGTTCATCATGTGTGTTGAAGACCACTCTCTTTGTTCATCATGTGTGTTGAAGACCACTCTCTTTGTTCATCATGTGTGTTGAAGACCACTCTCTTTGTTCATCATGTGTGTCGAAGACCACTCTCTTTGTTCATCATGTGTGTTGAAGACCACTCTCTTTGTTCATCATGTGTGTTGAAGACCACTCTCTTTGTTCATCATGTGTGTCGAAGACCACTCTCTTTGTTCAGCTGTGTGGAAATTTTTTTCTATTTCCGCTGAAAAGGGTGACTTGCTCTGTGATTTGGTTTACGGTGATGATGGTTGCGCAATATGTCAACCTCACTCTCTCGTCCTCAGCTACCTTTGTCCAGTGGCAAAACACTATCAAGACGACTGGAGATAGCACAGAATCCAGATTTTTTCTCGGGGTTTGCTCTTGAAGCCTTTCCCGTAAACATATATTCCGCAAGGCAGCGGGAGTGGGACATCTAATTGGTTGGGGAAGTAGCATGACGAGGATCATATATCTTCCTTGTTCAGGTATTAATTTGCAGCTGGGTCGACTTGATGAACGGTCGTACCACGCATGAACCACGGCCCGGATTTGTTTTCTGTCCGTCTGTGAATTCGAACCCTGGTACGCTGTAATCGAAGTCAAGAGTGCTAACCAGAAATAGTTTCTCTGCTTGAAAACCTGTTTTGTCCAGCTGTCCACTAGCTTGTGGAAGACCTCAAACAAAAAATCGTTTGATATGACCTTTAACCATATTTGCACCGCCTACATTACCTCTTTGTCAGCTGTTTTGAGGCACATCTACTTTCACACTTTCCTATATCCGAGGTTTTCATATTCGAGGTTTGAAGTTGGTTGAATGTGGGGTCGGTTGATTGTAGAGTCGGTTGTGTGAAGTTGGTTGAGTGTGGGGTTCGTTGAGTGTAGAGTCGGTTGTGTGAAATTGGTTGAGTGTAGGGTCGGTTGAGTGTAAAGTCGGGTGTGTGAAGTTGATTGAGTGTGGGGTCGGTTGAGTGTAGAGTCGGTTGTGTGAAGTAGGTTGAGTGTGGGGTCGGTTGAATGTAGAGTCGGTTGTGTGAAGTTGGTTGAATGTAGGGTCGGTTGAGTGTAGAGTCAGATGTGTTAAGTCATTTGAGTGTAGAGTCGGCTGTGTGAAGTCGCTTGAGTGTGAAGTCGATGGAGTGTTGAGTAGACTATGTACTGATTGTGACGTCCGTGAGTGTTATGTCTAATGCGTATGGAGCAATCTTCTGAAACCCCAAGACAAGAGCAATAGCGGCAGATCTAAACACTCACTGGGAAGGTAGATAATCATTTAGGTAACAGGATATGAAGACGTGACGTTAATTGTTGAAGATGTATGCTCCAAAGGGAGCTGAAAGACGTTGACTGGTTGATAGCTGGTATACCAGTAAACTGGGTCTATGAGCTCCTAGAAAGGCTAATTAAGCTCTGAGATGGTCTCGCCTTGCCACTAAACAAACGCCATCAATTTATGACGTGTGACTTCGAGCAACAATAATAATAACGGCAACAACCGGAGTGATACTTGAGATAATAGATCCGGGTCTTCCTGGCTGTAGTGTAATGCGAGAACCACCCTGTTACATTAACTACCATCTCCCATATTTCTCCTGACTTTAGACCTTTGCATTTAAAACCTGTATTATCAAGACTGTATGCAGATATGTGTATATGTACTGGGTGCGTACTTATATACACGTGTGTGGAAGTAGTTATATGTTAATGCATGTACGTTTGTTTTTTTGTTTTTTTCTATGTATGTGAATAAATGAATATATGCTTGGGTGTGTATAAATGAATATGTGTGTATAAAGAAACATCTGTAACTGTGTATAAATGAATAGGCATGTGTGTGTATAAACAAATAGGTATGCGTGTATAAGTGAACATATATGTATGGATACACATGTGTAAGCATATTGCCTTTGCAAATATCTAAAAGAAACAAAAATGTACATCACTAACTTCTTGAAAATGTAAATCATTTTAAATTGATGTCACCACTCACTTCACAAAATGTAACTCCCACCATCTCGTGTTTCATCTCATGGGAAATTATCATTTCATTTCACTTCACATCATGTACAAATTTTATTAGAAATTTGTTGTTCAAATTTGAAAATTGTAATAATTTATTATGTGCAATAAAGAATTTTTTAAAAAAAAAGGACTGCGAGAACCATCAGTAAGATTACGACTTTGGGGATGACCCTGTCGATCCCCACCGTGATAGCCAGACTGTTGTGACACATACAACCTGTTTCTGTGAACAATGAAGAGGTCGCGAGCCGAAGTCTTGGTCAGTATATTTTACATTACCCGGATCTTGGTTCCTAATCCCATCTCGCAAGAACTATCATGCCCAATGAAGAGAAAAGGCGACCTCTACCCCTCCTTTCTCATTATAACAGAGGGATTCCAAAGTCAGACTAAAGGATATGGGGTCGAAGAGTCGGCACAGTAAATGAGCTGACAGCGGTCAGTGATTCATAGCTGACTGCTTGAATCAGGGTCAGCGAACCGGGGCTGACCAAGGCCATGTTTTGCCTCGTTAAAACAGGCTGCGCTGGTATAGTCAGGCCAAGACGATAGGGATGGCAGTGGGAAGGCTAACCTCGTTCCGAAAGAAGCCAGCTGAAACCGGATGTGTCGGGCCGGAAGGCGCAGATTTCGTAGCCTCGTCGAAAACTACACTACAACGTCACAATGTCCATTTCACGACTGACGCAGAAGAATAAGAAGAAGAAGAGGAGGAAAAAGACGAAGAAAAAGAAGAAGAGGAAAAAGAAGAAGAGGTGAAATGGATAAAGAAGAAGAAAAAAAGAAGAAAAAGAAGAAGAGGAGGAAAAAGAAAAAGAAGAAGAGGAGGAAAAAGAAAAAGAAGAAGAAGTAGAAGAAGAAGAGGAAGAAGAAGTAAAAGAAGAGGAAGAAGAAGTAGAAGAAGAGGAAGAAGAAGTAGAAGAAAGAGAACAGGAAAAATAAGAAGAGGAGGAAAAACAAAAGACTAAGACGAAAAAGAAGAAGAAAAAGAAGTAGAAGAAATTGAAGAAAAAGAAGAATAAGAATACTAATTATATTTTGGCATGGGGCCAGCTTGCCACCCAATCATCCCCACCTCACATACTACCACCTCGCGACAGGTCAGTGGGGCCTGCTGCATTGCTTGAGAACCACCGTTTTAATAAGATGACTTGCACATGCCAAATTATCTTTCTTCTTGTTGGAACTGGTAAACATAAGTCGGCCAGAGAACGCAGAATTTGTCGTGAGATACTGAGATGTGTTTGTTCATACGCCGCCTGATTGTGTGATACCATGAGTTCTCTTTTTGTGTGCAGATATCGGCTTTATTGAATTTCAGTGACGATTTGGAAGGTAAACATTGATTACGTTTTTAGTGCATTGCTGATTAAGAAAAAGTGTGGACGGTGCAACAAAGTCGCGTATGTCTTAAGTGTATTCTGATACGGTAACTTTATGTTGATCATGAATTCGTTTTCCTCTAAGCGTAGCTCATGGCCACTATTACAGCCGTTTAATTGAATGCGATGTTTGACCTCCTTTCGCGTAAGACCGCTCTCCGTTCAGCCATGGTTTTTGACAGCATTGTTGGTTATGTTTTGGAAAGTGTCCTTGTTGTGTTGTTGTCACGTTCGTTTCATCGGGTGGGACATGTTGAAATTGTTTTGTATTCTTTTTCAGACGTCGACTTCAATGACTCTAACAAAGGCAGCAGTCGACTTGAGGCTCCGTGCACTTCCGTACAGCTTTTCGTGGAAGGACAACATCTATCTATCTATATATCTATGTTCTTTGCGCGCGAAGTATAAAGCGCGTAAGGCAGAAACAAACGATCTCCAGTTGGAACGGTGTGACGCCACTGTTTTTAGTTCTTGTATGGTGCTGAGGCCCATAGTTAAGCCCTCTCGGATGATTGTTCTTCTGAGTTTTTCCTTGAGTCGCCCTCTTTTCCGAACGCCCCTTTGTGTCCATTCGAGTGCTTGTCATGGAAGACGGTTATTGTTCAGCCTAAGGACATGTCCGATGTATGTCCATCATTTTTTTCCGGATGATGGTCGACACGTATAGTTAGTTTGTCTCTGTTCTTATCGAGGCATTAGTTATGAACTGGTCCCAGCGTATTTTCAATAATATTCTGAAACATTTATTTTCAAAGATATTCAGTTTGTTTTCTGGCGCTTTTGTTGTCTTCCAGCTTTTACATTCATATGTCAGGACTGATATTACGATTGATTTGAATAATATGAGCTTGGTATGTTTGTTCGGTGTCGTTGATTTCCAGAATTTGGTGAGCGTATTAAAGGCGCACGAGGTCAAAGCAATTCTAGTGGACATTTCTTTCGTGGCATCTCCATCTTGTATTATTTTACTTCCCAGGTATGTTGGACATTTTGTAGAGATTTCCCATGTAGCTTAATGTCAACCGTTGTGGTCGTGGAAGCCATTAGTTTCGTATTGTTATACAGTGGGTAGGACTGCAAAATGTGTTCTGCAACTATAGAGGCTGTGCCGCAGACACAAAGGTCCGTAGTGTCAATTTTGAACTTATTGTACAGATGACATATCATCCTGTTGTGGTCTGTGCGTAGCTGGAGAATCGTTGAAACGATTGATTCGCTTTGTCGGTCATGCTAAAGCATAGGGCCAGCACTAAAGCTGGCAGCATTATAGTGAAGCTGTATCAAAGCATTTATATCTACCGATATTCTTTGAACGTCAAACATGGAGCATAAGGCAGATAAAAGTACTTTCCAGTGTGAAGGACGGGACTGATGGGGCGACGTTAAGTGCAAGACGGGAAAATGTCCACCCACCAGACTGATGTTTATCACCAACTCTGATGGCAAGACTAGGTGATCATTCAAGATTAACACTACGAATTTTTGTAGCTGACTCCTAACGTCAGGGTCAGCGAACCAAAGCTCAGCAGCGCATGAGCTGCAGTGGTCAGCGACTCATAGCTGACTCCTAGCGTCAGGGTCAGCAAACCAAAGCTGAGCAGCGCATGAGCTGCAGTGGTCAACGACTCCTAGCTGACTGCTAGCGTCAGGGCCAGTGAACCAGAGCTGAGTAGCGCATGAGCTACAGTGGTCAACGACTCATAGCTGACTGCTAGAGTCAGGGCCAGCGAACCAGAGCTGAGCAGCGCATGAGCTGCAGTGGTCAGCGACTCATAGCTGACTCCTACCGTCAGGGTCAGCGAACCAGAGCTGAGCAGCGCATGAGCTGCAGTGGTCAGCGACTCATAGCTGACTCCTAGTGGCAGGGTCAGCGAACGAAAGCTGCCAAGACCCTTCTACACATCCACGCGGTGATCCTGGATAACAGGCTGCAGCAGGGCAGACTGGCTAAGGAGAAGGGATCGAAGAGGGAATTTTAACCCGGTACTCAAAAAATGCTTGCTGAAGTCGGATGTTTTGGACCGAAGGTGCAAATATCGCAGTCAAGCTGTAAATTACGACACAACGCATTCCTTTCTCTGGACTACATTCTGCTACTTAAGCCCTTTCAGAGTTTGGTAGTGGGAGATTGAGAATAAACGAAGCCAAGCCATCTGAAGCTCACATAACTGGCAGTCGCAAAAGTATGTTGCCGTCCAAATTATAAATATGTGCGATGTATGTCTCCCGTTTATTACTTACGACTTATTGTTGTTGTTGCTGCTGTTGTTATTGAATGTTTACATTGAACAAGATTGCTCTGTTTTGCCCCCTGAAAAGGGCATTGAGTGGCAAGTAGCAGCAGCTTTCTTCATATTTTGAACGTGTTGTTAAAGGTGGGGCGAGGTTCTTCAGATGTTTGGCTACATCTGTGTGTCTCTCACTACTACAGGGGGGGGGGGGGGGGGGGGGGGGGAGGTGAAAAAAAAGGGGGGGGGCACGTAGATCCACCATCTCGTTGGTCAAGCTACAGAAAACAGACCCTTCTCATGAAAGTATGATGTGAGTCTGATCAGTATGTTTTATCTCGCCCTGACCCTGACTAACATTGTCCGATCTGTATGTTTTACCTGACCTTAACTGACATTGTCTGATCAGTATGTTTTATCTGACCCTGACTAACATTGTCTGATCAGTATGTTTTATCTGACCCTGACTAACATTGTCTGATCAGTATGTTTTACCTGACCCTGACTAACATTGTCTGATCAGTATGTTTTATCTGACCCTGACTAACATTGTCTGATCAGTATATGTTACTGACCCTGACTAACATTGTCTGATCAGTATGTGTGTTGGTGTGTATTGTTGTTCTTGCCTTGATCCCTTCTCAGCCAGTCTGCCTGCCGTGTCATTGCCAGGTGCATTTGCGTGACCAGGGATCCATTGTATAACTATTCTGACTTCATGTGATGTGAGAAGTTGGTTGGCATCTAGGGATATTTGGGTAAGTTCAGACTTACAGTGACCACCATCTTCCAGGCATCAAACAGCTCATCAGATGTTCTGTCTGGATACTCTATGTAGACTCCATTTCCTGCTTTGATGGTGATCTTAAAAGCTAATCCATCAGTATAGATAAGTATCTATTCTTCTGGGTAGGTGTCAATCGTCCTTGTGATGCTCTCGTAAGACTGACTGGATCAGAGCTTCTTGTTGTATTATCTGTTAGTTTTGTTTGAATTTCTTGCACTGTTAAACATGCATGTGGTGGTACATTTCTTGTTGCTCTCTGTATGTCTTGTCTTTTATCTGGTACGTGATATCTGTCTTTAATCTTACTGTCGTGGTGGAGGACTTACTTTTGTTTTTTTCTCTGCTTTGGTTGCCATTTTTCTGCAAGTCTTCTATTGGGTTGGTCTTTGCTCTTTGTCGGACCGAAAGGGGCAAATTTCGTAGTCAAGCCCTAAACTACGACACAACCTATTTCGTTCTCTGGACAACACCCTGCTACATGCAAACCCTTTTCAGGGCCTGGTAGCGGAAGATTGAGAACGAACGAAGAAGAAGAATAAGTTTCATCTGACCCTCATTACTCTTCATTCCCTCTGTCATAGCTTGGAAGGACCATATAAGGTCCAGGCTCTGGTCTTTCTTGGGTCGTCTGATTGTCTGATCTGAAACTAACTGGAATTACAAGATTAAGTTACTGTGGGACAGAACTGGACACATTTCAGAGAGACTTAATATAAGAGGACTACGCTGATAATGGATAGATCAGGTCAGGTCAGGTCATCCCGTAACCGGTAAGGTCGTTGGGACACACATGAAGACATCCTCACAACACCACGCCACCATTCTCTGTCAGCGGCCGCTACCAATGCCTCTTCTGGGCGGAGATTTGTTGTCCTCCCAACTCTTTTTTGAGAGACCCTCTTCGTCGTCTGCCTTGCACCTCTCCATGGAGGATCATATTTGCAAGACCATTTGATCTCGATATGTGACCGTACCAAGACCATTTGATCTCGATATGTGACCGTACCAAGACCATTTGATCTCGATATGTGACCGTACCAAGACCATTTGATCTCGATATGTGACCGTACCAAGACCATTTGATCTCGATATGTGACCGTACCAAGACCATTTGATCTCGATATGTGACCGTACCAAGACCATTTGATCTCGATATGTGACCGTACCAAGACCATTTGATCTCGATATGTGACCGTACCAAGACCATTTGATCTCGATATGTGACCGTACCAAGACCATTTGATCTCGATATGTGACCGTACCAAGACCATTTGATCTCGATATGTGACCGTACCAAGACCATTTGATCTCGATATGTGACCGTACCAAGACCATTTGATCTCGATATGTGACCGTACCAAGACCATTTGATCTCGATATGTGACCGTACCAAGACCATTTGATCTCGATATGTGACCGTACCAAGACCATTTGATCTCGATATGTGACCGTACCAAGACCATTTGATCTCGATATGTGACCGTACCAAGACCATTTGATCTCGATATGTGACCGTACCAAGACCATTTGATCTCGATATGTGACCGTACCAAGACCATTTGATCTCGATATGTGACCGTACCAAGACCATTTGATCTCGATATGTGACCGTACCAAGACCATTTGATCTCGATATGTGACCGTACCAAGACCATTTGATCTCGATATGTGACCGTACCAAGCGAGTTTTCTTCTTTTGACAGTTGCCAAGAGGTCTTCAAAAGGCCCTTTTGCTGTTGTAATTCTATCTCGTATTTCCTCATTTGTAACTCGATCTTTGTATTGTGACGTTTAAAAGTCTTCGGAAACATCTCATCTCCAAGGCCTGTATCCTTCGCTGAAGGTGAGCTTTAACTGTCCATGTCTCACAAGCATAGTGGAATATTGACAGGACCAGTGCACGCATTAATCTGATCTTCGTGCATAGTGCTTACCGTTTATCTTGCCAGATTTTGTTAAGCCGTGCAAGCGCCGCTATTGTCTGTGCTATTCTCATATTTTGATCCCTCATCACTGACAATCGACCATAGATATTTAAAACGGTTAACCACTTCGAGTTCCTGACCGTTAGCTTTTATCCTGCTGTTGAAGCCCTCGGATAGATCATCAACCAATATTAAGATTCAAACGAAACAAACGCTTCTCGCTGCCGTTAAGCCTTCGGAAGCCTGCAACAATGGAAGGCATTTCTTCAGGTTGGGATAATCATCTCAGTTTCTAGTCATCGTTAATTCCCCCTTACCCCATTAATGTAGGTTGCAGTGTAATGTTGTTTCTGTTTCCCCGGGTCCGGTAACATTTTGACAAAAAGTAGATATAATTGAATGAACAACAAGAATATGTATCAAGATAAAGAATGATAGACGGAGAAAGTGAGATGCTGAAGAGATTACAGGTATGACAACAGTATTGATGACACGAAAGAAAACTACACCTCCCCACTACGTCCACTGACACAAATGGATAGAAATAGAAGAAGAAGAACAGGAATAGAGCAAGTATCATAAGAGAAATATATTGCAAGATGGACAGAATATGCAAGTGAATTGGTAGATAAAATGAACTTATAGGGGAAGCGAACCAAGGTCATGCATAAATGGAGGCCTAGAAACGACCCTATCTGAGATAGATAAAACTACACAACTGAATGTGAATAATTGCAACGTTTGCATGATATATAACAAATCGTATATGACCTTGGTTATAACAAAAATCGTATCACAGCTGAAGGCAAACACGATACATTCACAATGACTTGACGATATCACACTTTTAAACTGGGCACACGCAGACAAAAAATACAATTTAAAACTAGACGTGCCTTGGAATGGAACTAGCACGAAAAGGGAACTTATACATACGTATTTATATATATATATAGTTAACACAAAGCAAGCAACATCCACTGATGTGAATCCAGTCTGATTAATTCAGTGGTAGAGCATTCGCTTTTCGCGGCAAAGGTACGTGGTTCAACTCTCGGTACTGTCACGTTCCAGTTCACATAGCTGTAAATGGGTCCCCGCACTTACGGTTAGGGAAAGAAAAAAGCAAAGAGGAAGGACACTTTGGCGCAGTATACCGAAGTCTAACACTCAACTTCCAACCAGCGTATAAGTCTGCTCAAGGACACTCGTTGCCTTGAAATCTATAAATATGCATCTGGTGGGGTCCCAGACCCCTTACATGGAAGGGAAGAAAACATACTTCGAGCGTGGGTTAGTGATTAAGTGACACGGCTCACAATCCGAAGGTGCTGGGTTCGATCCCCATCACAGTACCGGCCGTTAACCCTGGGAAGCAAACCTTTAGAAAATGCAGGAGGAAGCAGACCCTTACATAAAATGCATGCTAAAGTCGTATCCACTGGGCCGTATGTGCAAAATAAAAACCACAGTGCAACGCACACCGCCTTGGGGAGTTGAGAAATAAGGCGAACGCAAAATAAGGCAAAAATAAAAAAATTCTTCCTGTGTCCAAACTCCTCGTCATACAGTATGCATCCAGTATTCAGACACATGGATGCCTTGTCATTAGCCTCCTGCATTTCGCACGTATTGCATGTTTCCTGGAGGTTGCGGCAGGTCATCAGGTGGTCTGGGTCTTGTCTCGCGCCACAATGACATGTGTCATCATCTGTGTATCTCCATCTCTTCATTTTCCTTTTACACGGGGGTGCATCAGTTCGGATTCTGTTTAGTGACTTCCATGTTGTATATGGTAGATGATGTTCAGGGACAGGTTTCTTCCGAAATCCCATCTTTGAGGCCTGCATCAATTCGTGCCATCTCTCGATACTGCATGCTTTCAGGGTTAGTTTGTATGGACATTGTTGATTTTAGGAAGCTAAATTGACCCTCTGCAGCTCCATGTATGTAATAATTCTTGACTAAAGAGAGTTGTGCATGGGATCAGTGACCTCGTTGAGTGAAAGCAAATTGATTATAAAACCAATACTGCAAATAAGCACGCAGGGTCCTGCCGAAGACGGATGTGTCGGGCCGAAAGGCGCAAATATCGCAGTCAAACTGTAAACTAGCGACATAATGCATACCGTTCTCCGGACTACATCCTGCTACTTGCAAAGTCCTGTTCTGGACTTGGTAGCGGGAGATTGAGAACGAACGCCGAAGAAGAAGAAGAAGAAGAAGAAGAAGAAGAAGAAGAAGAAGAACGCAGGGCGCTTTGTAGCAGGCTTCCTAAACTAGACCAACCATATTGATGATCCTACAATTCGGCTGGAGTGATAAGGAGACAAGGAGACGATCCTGTAGAACAATCACACTTCTACGAAGAAGACGGACCATGGTCTGAAACTTCCTACCCAATCCGTGCCCGGATATCTCGGTCATACAATCTACAGATATCTTTCATTGTGTCCGTCCGATTAAGTGAAAAGTTTTGTCCCTTGAGACTCATCAGAAATGAGGCCTACATATGATGCCTAGATACAGAGGAATTATGGGACAATATGTTGGCACTTTAGCTAAATGCCACCTAAGTGTACACAATACATGGTGCCAATTCCGTCTCTTGTTGCTTTTACTTCCATAACAGTAAGCCAGGTAAACATTTACAGCCGGGTCAATAACATGCACCAAACGTTTGGCCCTTACCTACGTAAAGGTTGCATGTGCATTATTCACACAAAAAATCTGAAAGTCTTAGAAAACTTAAAAACTTATGCGCTTGAATTATTTATTGCAGTACATTAGAACAGAAAAATACAAATTATATTAAAATGAATATATTATGATTGCGTGTTTATAATTTGGTTCCCTTGATTTTTATCAGAGTGTTTTATTCTTCTTCTTCTTCGTACGCTGTCAGACGTCAACTTTAATTTGCTCGAAGAAAGCAGCTGTCATCCTGAGGCTGTCGACACTGCCATAGAGCTTGTCTAGTGTTGCCACTGGAGATGGCCACATGTGCTTTCTCTGGTCCTCGTCTGTCTGGCAGTTTTGCAGCTGGCAGCTTAATACTCCGCTGCCTTGGGACAGGCACTTACAGAGGGTGGTTAACTGATGAGTGAGTCCATCTTAATAGACTCAAACACTAGAGAGAGGGGACGGCGTGGGCTAGTGGTTAAGTGACACGACTCACAACCAGAAGGTGCTGGGTTCGATCTCCATCACAGCACCGGCCGTTACCCTGGGGAAGCAAACCCTTAGAAAATGCAGGAGGAAGCACACCCTTACATAAAATGCATGCTGAAGTCGGATGCACTGGACCGACAGGCGCAAAATAAAAACCACTGTGTAACGCACACCGCCTTGAGGATTAGAGAAATAAGGCAAACGCAAAAAAAACACAACAAAATAACACTAGAGAAAAGTAGACCCGCAGCATATGCATACATACATACACACACACGCGCGCGGACATACACATACATACATATATTACACACACACGCCCGCCCGCCCGCACGCACACACATGTGTAATGGGAGGTATATGTCAGGGCATGTCATCACACTGACGCGAGGTTCAGTCTATATCTCTATGTTTCACCTGATAAACGCCAGGAAGGGGGAGGGGGGGGGGAATCTATATCAGCACGTGTCATCTGATCCTGACTTGAGGTGAGAGTCTGTGGCAGTATATCATGGGCATTCGACAATAACTACAATGTGACAGACGCGAGATGTGTCGCCTATGTCATTATGTGCCAGTTCATCCTGACGCGAGGTGTGAATCATCGTCAGTATATTTTACCTGACTGACGCCATCGACTTATAATCCTCTTGATGAGAATGATCCTCGCGAGATTTATAATCGCTAGCTGGCTTTCACTAACTCGCTAACTGCGCAGCGACTTATAATCCTCTTGATGAGAATGATCCTCGCGAGATTTATAATCGCTAGCTGGCTTTCACTAACTCGCTAACTGCGCATTAATCTATCCTTTACTGCCTCAATAAGGGAACTAGGAAATCCCAGTACTTTTATCTGGTAAAGGATCAGCAATCTTGCCATGTTTGTTTTGGGTCAGTTTAGCACTAGACTTTGTCCCCAACCATGTGAATGGTTTAGAGGTCACAGAATAAAAAAGGAAAAGCTATACCAGTCCTTGTTGTCTGTACACAGCGTTAGTGCAAGACATATGTAATGTGAACAAGGCGTTATTAGAGGAATTTCTTATTCAAATTGACTGGAAAGTGCGTCCCTACAGAAAATGGAATTCAAACAAAAAGTTTGTATTTTTCCTTTTATTTTTCTAAGACTTTCGATTGAAAAAAAAATAAACATTTGTTGGTCGGAATATAGTAGGTACTTTGTTCATAAGGTTGGTTTATTTTATTTTACTGGAATAATGTTTTTTAATGAGCAAAGTACGGCCAACGACAGTAAAGACAAATATGGTTCAATCGCAGTGAAAACATACACAACAGACAAAAGTTAAAAGTATAAAGTAACAAGATATCCTTGGGTTCATCAGAAAGGGAGATTTTTCAAAAATAGGTATGCCAGATACCGAACTATATTAAGACGCTGCAGTTATCAACTTCTCAAAGCTGACTGCTAACGCCAGTGGCATGAGACCCAGAGCCGACAAGACCTTTCTACGCCACCATGTGGTGATCCTGGATAACAGGCTGCAACAGAAAAGATATTTCAAAGGAGAAGCGATCGATGAGGGAAAGGCTAACCTAGTCGGATGTGCCGGGTCGAAAGATACTAATATCGCGGACAAGCTGCAAACTACGCTGCAATACATTCAATTCTCCGGACTGCATCCTGCTACTTTCAAAGCCCTTTTCTGGGATTGGTAGTGGGAGTTTGAAAACGAACGAAGAAGAAGAAGGAGAAGAAGAAGAAGAAGAAGAAAAAAATAACAACAACAATAAAAGGAGAAAAAGAGGAACAAGAAGAGGAAGAGAAGAAACTAAAAAAAAGAAAAATAAGAAGAAGGAAGAAGAAGAAGAAGAAGAAGAAGAAGAAGAAGAAGAAGAAGAAGAAGAAGAAAATACCGAACTAAGACGAAAACACAAACAAAACCGGCTCTACGACTAATAGGCGTTCATCGTGGACAACGAACAGCAACAACAATTATTTGTGTTGTTCGTTGTGCCTGATGATGGCTTTTGGTAGTAATGTAGGTTTCGTTTGTTTTTTCGTCTTAGCACGATATATAACCATTATCTATTGATGTCTTTTGTTAACACTTTATTTTAATCCACCGTGCCACCGCAGCAACGCCTTATTTAAATGAACTGGAGATGGCTTGCCAAGGGCCTATGCCCCTGAATAGGACGACGGGCCTTTGATAATGATGGACGGTGGACATGCTCTTCTGAAGGGTGTATACTGGGTCCGCAACGACCAGTCTGTAGTTTAGACACGTCGAACCCCGGAGCTTGTTAAAGCATGACGTCATTCGTCGTTGAAGGAGCAGTGGTTGTATTAGCAGGGGGCATCTGCACCAGGTATGGTTAGCTTGGTTAAGGCCTACTTTAGATAGGCTTTATGACTCGTCGAGAACATCCTATCGAAACGTCACATTCCAAGGCCCACAAAATAATGGAACTCATATTGTGATAAAGTTTATAATCAATCCATGATCCACACAGAACAATAAATACAAATTCAAGGAACAAAAACACAACAAATT
The DNA here is from genome assembly GCA_036924085.1 of Ariolimax columbianus. Lineage (NCBI taxonomy): Eukaryota > Metazoa > Mollusca > Gastropoda > Stylommatophora > Arionidae > Ariolimax > Ariolimax columbianus. Next base: position 46,609,190 of record JAVGWX010000014.1, read on the forward strand.
ATTGTTGAGAGTGATCTTTTCACAGAATCCTGCCCTAAAATCAACTGCATATCCATCTTTGTTTTCCGAATACGTATTATAGTTGATAGTTGACACATGCAAGTTGCGCTGTTTAGTCAGCCTTGGAATGTGATGTTTCAAATGGATTTCTCAGTAAGTCAGAAGGCTAGTCTGTACAGTAGGCTGTGGCTTAGCTCACATAGGCTATATTTTTGTTGCAGGTATTGCCTACAAGTTCTTTCGTCCTAGACAATTCGTTACAACTCTGTCCGGGTTTCTCCGGTTTCATTTGTTTATCCTGACCTCTCTTCTCCATCTGTGTTTTAGTCTACCTCTACTTCTCATGCCTTGGAAATACCAAAGATAATTACCATCATTACTTTCATGATTTCTCAGTTGTTTTAATGTGTGTTGTACCTTGTCCTTGGTGAAAATCTTTCGGTAGTAACGTAGATTTCGTTCATGTTTTTTTATACTGAGGAATCCATCTGCGGCACTGGGAAATTGACTCTCACTACAACGGGGATCAGTCTGTTTCCAGGTAGAACTGCATGGAGGTGAGGTGGGGGTCTTGGTCAGTACGTCTATGCTACTATAATCTGTAATCAAATATCCGAGAGATATCGCAACGAGTATAGCGACTCAGAAACGGTGGCTTTCAACAGCGATAAACAAAACGGGAGAAGTAACACAAAGAAAATAGGTAATTATGATACAGGCCAAGGAAGTTTAAGAGGTCAGCGTTCCGGCCTAGTTCGAGTATAGAAAGACAAATCTGACGGCAGCTCTGAAAATAATAATAGCAAGCACAAAGGTAGACCAAGGGTTAAGGTGAAATTCATGACACGCATTCAAAAATAGAAGGATTGATTCGCATTGTGAACGCTTACACTAGACTTAAATAACTGGTGCATGTTTTTTTTCATACGAAGCTGACGTCATATTGGGACCTGAGAGAGAAAAAGTGAAGGAACGGTAATCAAGGTTATGTGTGAGTGTGACTGAGTGGTCCGTCTGGGTCTTTGTGTACGACAGAGACAAGAATAGCACCACTGCCTCACAGAGAGCATGTGGTAAAAGGCGACTAACTGTCTGACATGGCATAACACCGGCCATAGTTAGGTGGTGTTTGTTAAGAGCAGCAAAGATGGCACCTAAAGGCTGCGGGTCTACTTTGCTCAAGTGTTTTTTTTTGTTTTGTTTGTTTGTTTTGTTTTTTGCGTTCACCTTATTTATCTATTCCCCAAGGCGTGTGTGCGTTACACTGTGGTTTTTATTTTGCGCCTGTCGGCCCAGTGCATCCGACTTCAGCATGCATTTTATGTAAGGGTCTGCTTCCTCCTGCATTTTCTAAGGGTTTGCTTCCCCGGGGTAACGGCCGGTGCTGTGATGGGGATCGAACCCAGCACCTTCTGGTTGTGAGCCGTGCCACTTAACCACTAGGCCACGCCGTCCCCTGCTCAAGTGTTTGAATCTATTAAGATGGATTCGCCCATCGGTTAACCATCCTCCAAGAAACTGGTTGTATACAGACTCTGCACTTTCTTCTAAACCAGTGTAAAGACGTTTATTTAAGTTAAGTATGTGTGTATATGTGTGTGTCTGCGAGTGTGTTTGTGTGTGTGTCTGCGAGTGTGTTTGTGTGTATGGATGTGAGTGTATGTGTGTGGGTGTGTCTGCGAGTGTGTGTATCTGTGCGAGGATGTGTTCCTGCGTCTCGCAAGTTTTAAGCATCACCTGATCTCAACAATATATACACACTTTTTCTATTCTTTTTTGGTTTGCTGAGATTTGATTGACTGATCAGATCACGTGGTATCATAAGTAGTTTAATGTGTGAGTCACTGCGAAGGTGAATTGTGTAAGTAATATTATGCTGCGATTTGACTGGCTGGTTGAATCAGGTGATATCTTGACTTGGTTCGTTCGTTCTCAATCTCCGGCTACCAAACCCTGAAAAGGGCTTAAGTAGCAGGATGTAGTCCAAAGAACTGAATGCGTTGTGTCGTAGTTTACAGCTTGACTGCGATATTTGTACTGTTCGGTCCAACCCATCCGACTTCAGCAAACCATTTTTTTAGTACAGGGTCTGCATTATCTCTTCGATCCCTTCTCCTTAGCCAGTCTGCTCTGCTGCAGCCTGTTATCCAGGATCACCGCGTGGAGGTGTAGAAGGGCCTGTTGGATGGCCTTGACGATAGCAGTCAGCTATGGGTCGCTGACCTCTGCAGCTCATGCGCTGATCAGCGCCTTAATTAGATAACGTTTCGTAAGGCGATTACGGGGATATTTATGAAAGTTTTAAATTTAACAAATTGTCCTTAAAAGATCAAAATAGTGTTCCAAGAATGTCATTAAAGTGTATTGCCATTGGGTTTTATGTGTCCTGAAATTTCCACAGCCCTCTAGCTGATCGGGAAATGTCCGAATTTTCAAGTCTCAGATTTTACACTAAGAACGTAAATACATACATATATACATACATACATACATACATACATACATACATACATACATACATACACACATACGTACATACATACATACACCCAGACACACATACATACATTCACACATACATACATTCACACATATATACATTCACTTCACACATATATACATTCACTTCACACATACATACATTCACTTCACACACACGTACATGCATTCACACATATTAACAAACGAAATTAAATAGAAGCCTCTAAAAAGTGTTCAATTTATGTATTGATATTAAGATACTCGTAGTAGGGAAATATTTTGTGCTTATTCTGACACTTCCCTCACATCTTCCTTACCTCGCGTGACCCACACATCTGCCCATAATAGAAAGATTGAACACACAAAGCGAGCGTGAACTTAAACATATTGTGAGCGTAGAATACCAAGTGTTCATGCAGTTCTTTGATCAGAGGGATGCATCATTGTTTCTCTTTGACTGGTTATTTTTTTTAATCTTTAGTTTGAACTCCACATGTTTGCAGTACTTTACCGGTTGTGTACTTTTGTGGTTGGCAAATATTTCTGTTCAGCAGATTGGTGCGTTTCAACAAACGAGTCGAGTAGTTTTGGGCCAAACGCAGATCACCAGTTGTTTTGGGGTAGGAGTGGGGGTGAGGGTGAGGGTGGATGTGGAGAGGTGGGGTGTTGATCAAGTTTATAAGATACATATGTGCGTTAGTGGAGGAAGACAAACGTCTGGTCATCTGCCGAAGGTGAGGGTGGATGTGGAGAGGTAGGGTGTTGATCAAGTTTATAAGATACATATGTGCGTTAGTGGAGGAAGACAAACGTCTGGTCAGCTGCCGAAGGCGAATGTGTCGAACCGAAAGGTGCAAGTATCGCAGTCAAACTAGCGACACAACGCATTCCGTTTTCCGGACTACATGCTGCTGCTGCTTGCAAAGTCCTGTTCGGGGCTTGGTAGCCGGAGATTGAGAACGAACGCAGAAGAAGAAGAAGAGGTAGAAGACGTCTGGTCAGCCGAACATACTGATCAGACATTTTAGTCAGGGTCAGACAAAACAAACTGGTCAAGACCCTCACATCGGTTTCCTAGTAGCGCTACCTGGAAGCGGCCTTGCTAACGAGGTGAAATATCGACGTGATTCCCGTAGTAGTGAACGACACGCAGATGAAGCCAATCATAGCACAATCATCTGTAGGACCCCGATCCACCTTCATCAGCACGCTCGGGATAGGAGGAAAGCTACTGCAACCCACCACTTAACTTCCTTTGCAGGGCGTACAAAGAGTCACCTACTCATTATGGGTATTCAACTACAACAACACGTGCGTTCATTTGTAGGACAAATTGTACAATGTAAAAGTTATGACGGACTTCGTTCTTCTTCTTCTTCCTCTCCATTTTATTATCATTATTTTTTTATTATTATCATTTTTTTTTTAAATTTTGCGTTAGCCTTATTTCTCTAATCCCCAAGGGGGTGTGGGTCGCACTGTGGTTTTCATCTTGCACCTGTCGGCCCAGTGCATCCGACTTCAGCATGCATTTTATGTAAGGGTCTGCTTCTTCCTGCATTTTCTAAGAGTTTGCTTCTCCTGGGTAACGGCCGGTGCTATGATGGGGATCGAACCCAGCACCTTTGGGCTGTGTGACGTGTCACTTAACCATTATTGTTCAGCTGTTCTCAGCTATTAGCTCCTGGGGTTTCTAGTTAATAGTGTCGAGAGGTTCTGTGGTTTTCTTTTACACCTTGGTCAGAAACCAGAACTTGCTCCCGACTACAGAAGGGAGCGTGATGCATTCGAACGTTAGCGAAGTCGAGGTCCGAGCTAAAACAATTTTGAAGAGATGACGGAAATAGATGCCGTTATATGAGTTATAGCTTGTCTTGTGACATGAGAATCGTGGGATAGAACGCTAGCGTTATGATGGAAATATATGCGGTTCTTATTGAAGTGCCAGGAAACGAGAGATTTGGCAAAGGAGGATGTACTAGTTACATACCAACCAAGGATAAGGGTGATCAAATCAATCAGCAAGCCACCAACAGTACCACAAGGCGATTATCATATGATGAGCAGACACAGCAAACTGGTGTGTTGCGTCTTAGAACAGGACACAACCGACTTGCGGGCCCCATTGATATTAAAGATTGGTAAATCAGCCAAGTGTGTATGCGGGCAAGCACTCTAGACTGCCAAGCACATACTATAGAACTGACCCAAATATGATATACAGAGACGATCCCATTGGCCCATAGAAACAAAATGGAAGACAAACTTTATGGACCTATGTGTGAACTACAATAGACAGTGAAGTTTATAAGACACTACATTGCAGATATAAACATTATATTTTCAAGCGAACTAAAAGAAGAAAAAGAAGAAGAAGAAGAAGAAGAAGAAGAACAAAATGCGGTAGTATGAGGGATAACCTGTGAGTGACGTGAGAATGCTAAGACAGACCGCTACGGTTATGAGTGAGAGAACGAAATGTCGTTATGTTAGTGTAAAGTGACAAAACAAACCGCTCAATGACTGAGGTTGTGTTTTTTTTGTGTGGCCAGTAGGTGTGGCTATTTAATGGGGCCGAATAAGAAAAGACTTATTGTTGTGTTCTAGGCTTTTCACCAATTTTGGACTAGACGGGAAACTCAATCATAGACGAGTGTTCTTATTTATATCAGAGCGACGGTTGTCTTTGGTGAATGATGCGGTAATATGTGCAGACAAAGCACTATAGATGGGCAGGTAACACGTTGCGACGAAACGATAGTCGATTGAGCTCGACAGTAGTCCTGTACCCCCTAGGTAAAATAATACCGCGGGGAAAAACCTCCAATGCGTTGGACAGACTGCCTTGCTGCACACATCTGGAGTAGTGCTTGCCACCCACCGGATTTCTATGGCCCAAGACAGGGTCCGCTGGAGATGAAATGATACTCGTTGTTGTGCATAATGGGAAAAAAACATGAAAAAAAACTAGTAAAAGTTGATTAAGGTTGAGCTTAATCAAAATTTAAAAATGGGTATGGTCAGATACCGCACCGAGACGAGAACACAAACAAATCCTACGTTACGACCAATAGGCCTTCATCAGGGACAACAACACGGAACTAAAAACTCGTTGTTGTGCAGCAGCCGGCGAGGGTTATTTCTGTGGAATAATCGTTTCCTATTTGACCTAGCCAATTCGACTTCAGTTTCAGTCAGCCTTGTTGATCAAAGGCTGATCGTTTCTCAGATAATGGGACTAGTCACGCGTATAGTTTTGTTGTTCTTTGCTGGAACTTCTGGCTCGTCAAGGGTGTGTGGGCATGAATGAATATTTTATTGTTGTTGCTGTTGTTGTTGAAATCCGAATGACGAGTAGCGTTGTTTCTTTGTGTACAGTGAAAAAGGCGTTAGGTGACAGGTTGCCGTAGCTTTCTTCCCATTCCGAGCGTGCTGATCAAGGTGGAACGGAGTTCTCCAGACAGTTGTGCTGTGCTTGGCTTCATCTGCGTTACTCTCACTACTATTGTCCATCTTTTAATTCATAAACAAGGTCCGAAGAAATTTTCTACTAAACTGCATGTCAGATCCAAAGGATTTTTCGCATACAACCTTATAATATCCATGACGTTAAGTAAATATTGTTTTTCTCTAAGAAATTTGATGTAATTTGAAAAATGTATTCATTAGGCTACATTAAAAACAATCTCACTGAATTGGACATAATTTTAACATGTATGCGGTACTCAGTCGTGCAGTTTAAAAAATACATGTTATGGCATTTAAATGCATTGAGTTAAAAACAAATTCCTGAATATCCTGTGCCGCAATTAGACATTTTGTCGAATGCGGAGAACAACCAATGTCATTCATGCTAAACTGTCGCTCAGTTATAGGTGTATCCCGATATTATAGGTTGTGGGGTTGTTATTGGGAAATATATTTGCTTATTTCAAATGTTACATTGATATCAATTTCAAAATGAGTTTGAAGTGGACATTTATAACAATGCAGAAGGTTACCGTTTTACTATATCCGATTGCAGTTTTGAAGTTTCCAAAAGTACTCTTTCGAAAATTGTAAGAGCCGCCGGCTTTACATTGATGAAAATTTCAGGAGGCAGGAATATTATATATGAAAAGCCACATTTGATTGCTGCCCGAGGAAATATCGGAGACAGATACGAGAACGGCGTAGGCAAGGCTATGATATTGTATACTTGGATAAATTCTGGCTCACCATACCTAGAGTAAAGAATGGCAATCAGTAGACGTGAACAGAAAAGACAAATTATAAGCAGCAAAGGGCAGCGTATGATACTAACGCATGCCGGAAGCAGTCAAAACCGACTTGTCCGTGACACTGAACTTATTTTTCAAACAGAAAGTAATGACCGTAGAGATTATCACACTGAAATAAATGGACAAATTGTCAGGCACTGGGTGACGAATGAACTGATTCCAATGCTGGATAGACCGCCATGCCTAGTAATGGATAATGCATCCTATCACAATGCAGTATCAGAGGAAGACAAAGTACCAACTGCATCAAATACAAAAACTCAAATTAGGACACGGCTAGATAAGAAAACAAATGAATTTCAATAACTTGTATTTGAAGCCAGAGTTGTTGCAGCTTGTGAGGAAGACAAATAAGACAAACGTGTATCATATTGACACAATCATTGAACAGTACGGTCACACTTCTCTGCGACTACCTGCATATCATGCGCATTTAAACCCTGCAGAGCTTGTATGTCAAATGGCAAGTTGCGAAACAGAACATTAGAAATGTGTGATGTTGAAGTTCTGACACGTGAGTACCTTTCAAAAATAGACATTCAGTTCTAGAAGAAGTGTGTTGAACATGTGCTCCGGGAAGAAGTACAGTACTAGCAACGAGATTGATTACAATTTGTTCAGTTAGTAACAATTATCAACCTCTTTGAATCGACAGATTCGAAATGATTAATATCATCTTTTTTAGACATACGAATTAGCAGACTTGGGTGAATTAGCGTATGTTTATCAAAAAAATTAGGTGTACATACAATGGCAACAAATACATTTCAATATTCAAATGCGTTACACAACATAAAACTAGAACATCAAAAGATTTCGCCGATGTGCAAATGTCTTAACATCTATGGACTAAATAATATCAATGTTTTAGCGTCATTGATATTCTTAAGGCTGCATGCGAAAAATCATTTTGATCTGACATGCAGTTTTAGTAGAAAATTGCTTCGGACCTTGTTCATGAATTAAAAGACGGACTATACGGGGACCACGTCGGACCCCACATCGTTAGACAGACTGGAAGAGTCTATTTCCAGTGAGCACAGCATGGAAATGAGTTGGAGTCAGTCAGTATGTTCCCCTGATCCTGACTAACATTGCCTGATTAGTATGTTCATATAACCCTGACTAACATTGCCTGATCAGTATGTTCATATTACCATGACTAACCTTGCCTGATCAGTATGTTCACTTGACCATGACTAACATTGTCTGGTCAGTATGTTCACCGGACCATGACTAACATTGCCTGATCAGTATGTTCACCGGACCATGACTTTATTTATAGGCGTCTCAGTCTTTGCAGAACATGCGCTTGGTACCCTGGGAGTAGCCTCTCAGAGCGCAAGCCTGGGCGCTGATTATGGAGACCCTGGGCTGCCCAAACTGCAAGATCCCCCTCTCGACCTCGCTGGTGTACTCCAAAGAAATGCAAAGTATGACATTTTGGCACCAGCTCAGATGCAGGAGCTGCTGGAATGAGTTCACAATTTTGAAAATAACCGCCTTAGATGCTACCACTCCCGATTTTCTGTCTGGGTTTACTTCCGCAGCTCTACCCTCTCCCGAGGTTTCCACAAGGCAGTGGAGTCGTTGCCCGCAGATGCTAGTTACTCGAGACATCCGATGATACTCTCATCGTCCCAAGACTAGCCAACACTCTCTTGGACTTGTGGGTTTAAAATCAGTTCCTCCTCTCATATGCGAACTTCCTGAACAGGCTAACGAGCTTAGTATACCCGGGTTTAGAGTCAGAGTTTACCTTCTCTTAGATTGGCTGCCAACCAAGGCTTTTGAGCCCAATCTGCCAGCTCAGTTATACCGCCGGGTACTAGGTCGCGGCCCACAGCAGACTCTGTAAGAAACAGGGGGCCCATCATGAAGTTTTGCTGGGGACACAATACAGTAGGAGATGCCATTGGCATGAAAACTCCCGAACGGCAGAGCCGAACAGTGAATCCAGCGGCGATCTCTACACCTGGAAAGGAGAGGCTATATCAAACGCTTCACTTACCTTTAACGAGCGGGATGTCCAGCCTAGACCTCGCTACCCATCCTCCCCTCCCCGCCTCGACCATGACTAACATTGCTTGATCAGCATGTTCTGCCTGACCGGACATTAGTCTCCTCTCCACTAAGAAAGTTTATCGACACAGTTTCCGAGTATAGGCATTGGCCACGAAGACACGTTGTCAATGGCTTCTCCCTCAGGATTCCATTTTTGTACTGCTTGTTAAAAAGACTAATAACTAGCAAAGAAAAGAAAAAAACTCGTGAGGTTAAATGCAGCTAACGCCAATAAGATGGTATTAGAAAAAGACACTCATACAAGATCCATAACTATTCATATATAGATGTGGGGACGGCGTGGCCTAGTGGTTAAGTGGCACGGCTCACAATCCGAAGGTGCTGGGTTCGATCCCCATCACAGCACCGGCTGTTACCCCGGGGAAGCAAAACCCTTAGAAAATGCAGGAGGAAACAGACCCTTACATAAAATGCGTGCTGAAGTCGGATGCATTGGGCTGACATGGGCAAAATAACCACAGTGTAACGCACACCGCTTTGGGGATTAGAGAAAATAAGGCGAACGCAATAACAACAACAACAACAAAATATATAGATGCTAATTGAACAGGAGCTAGGAATTTTTTTAATCCGCATCTACCAGTCCTGCGTGGTCCCAGTCCTATTTTACGGCTCCGAAACCTGGACATTGCTGAAACATGACATGTAGATACTAGAGGCCTTCCACATGCGCAACCAGCGGCGTATCCTGGACATTCGATGGTGTGATTACATTCGCAACTTGGAGGTCTCTGCTAAAACAGGCCTACACCAAATCTCAGAAACGTTTGACTAACGCCGAGTTTCTTTGTTCGGTCATGTTGCACGGCTTGGGCAAGGAAACCCCGGCCCACAAGATACTACACAAGTCGTTCCCCCGCGCCAAAAGTCTTCCCCCGAACGACTGGAGGCGCAGAAGAGGCCGTCCCCACATAGTATGGCTCCAGAAAGTAGCAACTTCCTTCTCCACCGTGGTCGAGGCCTGGAACCACGATACAGCTGTGGATCATGAATGTAGCCTATCGACACATCGGGCCTCAGACACCTCAACGAACATGTCATTATTATTTTTAATAAAGAAGCAAGAATAAGAATGTAAAAAAACAAGTAAGGTTTTTATCCAGTGGCATAGAACGATATTGTGCGGCCTGGCAAGGCCCCTGAGTTTGTGGCCTGGCTAGGCCCCTGAGTTCGCTTCTGGCGACGCCCCTGAGTTCGCCGCCTGGCGATCCCCTGAGTTTGTGGCCTGGCGAGGCCCATTGAGCTTGCTGCCTGGCGTGGCCCTTGAGTTTGCTGCCTGGCGAGGCATCTGAGTTTGCTGCCTGGCGAGGCCCCTGAGTTTGCTGCCCCCTGGCGAGGCTCCTGAGTTTGCGGCCTGGCGAGGCCCCTAGTTCGTTCCTGGCGAGGCCCCTGAGTTCGCCGCCTGGCGAGACCCCTGAGTTTGCTGTCTCTCTCATTACACGTCACACATACTTTAACAAAAAGTCAAAACAAATCAAGATGACATGTTCATTTCGAATGTGAAAAATGTGATTTGAACATTCTACAATGTTATTTATCTTGCTTTTCTGTTAGTAAAATTATCGATGATATTGTTGAAGTCTATTTCGTCTGTCAGTTGATGTTTTACAGACAGTATGGTAAGAGTTTTTAAACCACAAGATACCCATTGTAAATATTAAGTAATTCTTGATCAATTTTAATTTAGAAAAACTACTGTCACCAGATAGCGACATTCTTGCGTCTGCCCATCTGTAAGTGATTACTTGGTTTAAAGTTTTGGGAAGTCAAGGAAGCGAGGACGTAACCTACCCCGTCGGTTAACCACCCTACGCGGCACTTGTTTCCACGCAGCGGAGTAATGAGCTGCTCGAGCCTAGCCACCTAAGCAGGGAATCCTCCTCCCGGCTATATCCAGCTCACGCCAGAGCTGGGACCTGTACACACAAATGCTTTGCTCCTGTAAACAGCTCGACTAACACACCACGGCACTAACATTAGAGTTACCGTACAGGATGGCAAGTCTGCTTTGAAAATGCACTCATTCCTTTGGCCTGGCTTGGCCTCGTTCGTTCTCAATCTCCCTCTACAAAGTCATGAATAGGGCCCTGCGAGTAACAGAATGTAGTCTGGAGAACGGAATGTGTTCTGTCGTCATTTACAGCTTGACTGCGATATTTGCAGCTTTCGGTCCAATACATCCGACTTCAGCAGGCATTTTTGAGTACCGGGTTAGCATTTCCTCATCGATCCCTTCTACTTAGCCAGTATGCCCTGTTGCAGCCTGTTATCCAGGATCACCGCGTGGAGGTGTAGAACGGCCTTAGCAACTCTGGTTCGCTGACCCTGACCCCGGTAGTCAGCTATGGGTCGTTGACAGCTGCAGCTCATGTGCTCCTCTGCATCTTGATCCCAATATTGTGTTTAATTACACAGCATACAGCTCAGCGTTTTTCCGTGTCTTCATCCAAGGCCAAACACGTGTTACGAACAGCTCGGACTAGCAAACAGTGACATGGACAACTTGTGGCCCACGGCTTATTTATGACTTCAGTGCAGCGACGGTCAATCCAGGAGTCACAAACATCTCTTTCCTGGGCCAAGTAGTGACGGCTGCGTAGTTAACTCCACACAGCTTATCTACAGGTGGGCTGGCTATACGGCGAACCGTTTAATTGAAACGTGCGACCAGTTCGTTTCGGATCCCGTTCTACCAACAGGGAGAGAAGAAAATATACCTTATCTTATCATTACCGATCTGCTATGTCTCCAGTAATGTACTACTTTACTTAGTGGTCTGTACAAGCTGTTATCAACTAGTAGGCGATATTATAATTGAAGTGAATTGTATATTTCGTGCTGGTGGACATGTGTTATATTCTTGTGGTGTCAGTTTAGCGTTACATTTTCTTCTTCTTCTTCTTCTTCTTCTTCTTCTTCTTCTTCTTCATCTTCTTCTTCTTCTTCTTTCTCTTCTTCTTTTTCTTTTTCTTCTTGGCTGCACTTGTTTTAAATTATGATTTCATGGATTCCAATTCTCTGGATAAAGGTTGTTTGTTTTTGGTTAGATTAAAAGTTTGTTTTTCTGGATTTTACTTGTGAAGGTACAACTCTTTCCACCCCAGATCGTAACCTTTGGGGCGAGTATGGATGTGTATGTATATCTGTTTGTAATGTTGACGTATTGGCCAGTGTATATTTGCGTGTGTGTATCTCTTAGTATTGCGGACGTTTTAGTCAGTGTATGTTTGCGTGTGTGTATCTATTTGTAATGTGAACGTATTGGCCAGTGTATGTTTTGGTGTGTGTATCTATTTGTAATGTGGGCGTATTGGCCAGTGTATGGATGAGTGTATATACCTGTAATGTTGACACATTGACTAGCACATAGATGCTTGTGTGTACCTGTTTGTAATGTGTTCCAGGACAATAGTTTTGCCAATCCTTTCTATACGCGGAGAAATAGTCATCCCGAGATAACTCCGACATGCCCAATCAAACCGGATACGAAGCGATTAAGGTTGTCGTTGTGTGGTTGAGAGCTCTTTAACCAGCGCTATGTACGAAGATTCGTCTCCTTAGGTCTCAATGCGCATGATTAACAAATACGTATTGTAGGATATGTTCGGCTGTTTGATCTGCCTAAGTTGTGGGACTACTTTTAAGCTATGTTAGTGGCTAATTACAAGAGCCTTTCTCAATATTTGTTATCTTAGAGAAATCATTGAACTATTTTTCAGACGAACAACTTCATAAGAATTATTTATATATATATATATATATATATATATACCATAAGAGAACTACTTGATATCTACATGAACACAATTATGAAAACTTGGAGGGTTCAGGAACGTGTGGTACGGGGCAGGGCGACTTGACTTGTATTTGAAGAAGACCAGCGTTTCACAATAAACTTACAATTACAATTGCAAGTTAGTGGTGTCAATAAATTGTAGTTTCAATTGTGTAAGATTAATTGTATATGATTTTTCGATTGATGTGATTAAAATCGATATAAACACGCAAATGTAGTAATAATGTCGAACAGTCAAGCTACTAAAATCATAGATCAAAAGAGTTTAGGTAACAAATATATAATTGTTTTTCTTGTGTGTTCGTTATAAAAAGTCATTGCGTCCTAGTTTACACCGAGGCTGCCAAGACACAAGTACCAAAAAAAAAGCGGTAGTTCTAACAGATTCCAGGATCGTACTCCAAGTGATATCAAGCCATAACAAGATAGACTCTTACATGAAATAAAATATACCATTGCGTTGCTGTTACAAAAAGAGATCTAGTCCTACAGTGGGTTCAGGCAAACTTTGGAAACAAGAAAGCAGATGAACTCACAAAAGCCGGAAGTGACGGCACTCTGACTCACAGAGCTATAAAGAAGCAAAGGCGCTTATCAAATGATACATGAAGACAAAATGGAGGTACTAGCACAAAGAATACAAGCCATAAAATTACAGCATAGACAAACTTGGCAAACATGGGCACACCATGATATTCAGACTGAGAATTAGACATTGCAGACTCAAGGACCACCCTCACGGAATGGATCATGCGATTGCGGAATATCCCAGCAAACACCAGAACATATCCTGCAGGACTGCCCTCATTATGCAAACAGAAAAGATTCTGTCTGATCTGAGTAAGCGACCATGCTCAGAAAGCTGGAGCGGGGCGGGGGAACTGGCAAAGACCTCAAACTTATATATTCCTTCGTGAATCTCACCGGACCAGAAGCACAGCATTAGTTGATCGAAGAAGAAGATAGCGGTGCTGCGATATGTACTCATTTCAGCCCCACACATTCAATTTCAGCTGGCTTTTATTTTAGGGAAGCGGATTTGCCTTACCGCTGCGATCTGTACTTTATTTTAGCCAGACTAAACTGGCACATCCTATTCAGAGGACCGCCTCTAGTATGCGTAATAGTGTCCTGGTCAGCCCTCGTTCGCTGACCCTGATACAATCAGCTAGCTGTGAGTCGCTGACTGCCGTCAACTCATTCTTTGCTGTATATTTGGTCCCATTATGTATATATAACGATCAATGTACGATGGTTGGATCAATGATTTCAACTTTGATGGTTTCGAATAATTATAATTGCTGTGCCAACAGATTGTATTGTGCCTGACACAAGTCATGCGTACCAGTTTCGATACCAATGACCCTGTCAGTTTCCATTATATGATCGACTTCACGCTCCACAACCAACGTTTGAGAGGACATCACAACACCGAGGTACGCCAAATGTCATTGGTGAAAGATGCAGTTGCCCAAGCAGACAAGGTAAAACTTCGCTTGGCTGGTCACCTGCTTCGGAGCAAAGCGACAGCAGTCTGGTACCCATAAAACAGCAGATGACAACGTAGAAGACCACATACGAGCTAGCCCAACTCCTGCACACTCAGAAACATCATCCACGATGCTACAGACATGGAACGTATCCTCCACTGGTCCACCGTGGTCCAAGCCAGAAGACAATGGAGGTCAAGTTTCGCACTCGCATCGGCGTAACCGTCTCTGGGGAGCGGGTCTTCCATTTTTCCATTAAATAAATTGATTTTTTTAAATATCTATTTAAAAATATACGAATGTATTTGCAATGTCGAACAGCTGAGCTACCAAAACATTAATCAAATCAGTATCATCATCATCATGTAGCATGTCCTTTATAGAACGTCGCTCCCATCACATTATGTCTGAAAGAAACTCGTTCCCTTGCCAAAACTCCAGCCTCCGCCAGTCATACCCAGGCATCCCTGGATATCCTGGTGCCATCGTCTTCTTGGTCTACCCCTTCCTCTATTACCTGGCACCATACCTTCCATCATTTTTCTCTCGAGACCGTTGTGTCTCTTGATGTGACCAAAGTATTTGCATTTTCTAGCCAAAATGGAATTGATAAACCAGTTCTCTATGCTCAATTCGTGTCGAATGTCTACATTTGTCTTTTTCTCTGCCCAGGGCATTCTGAGGATCTTTCTGTAACATTTTTACTCGACATATTCGATTCTTTGTCTGGAAGTTTTGGTAAACGTCCATGACTCGCAGCCATAAGCTGCCACAATCAGTATAGGTATACAAATAAAAGCATTTCAAATGCTTACTGACAATCTGTTTTTTGTTCTTTTTCGGATAGTATTTGTTCCAATTATAATCTCTCACGTAACCTGTAGTGATCTTTTACTGAGAACTATTGTTTTGAAGCGAGTTCTGAGCTATACTATCGCGATCGGAATAGAGAAATAGCACTATAGTTTTTCAGTATTAATATATATTATGTATGTTCGGGGTCTATGTGGAGAAGTGGTCAAGCCATTTGTCTCGTGTTCAGACGGTCGGTGTTCTCTTCTTCTTCTTTGCATTCGGTTTCGTATGCTCGTTTTATGCCACCAGGTGGGCTGCCTCCATGAAGTGACACGTCAGTCGCAGGTCGTCAATGCCCCCCCCCCCCCACCCCTTTCCACAGTTTGTCTTGTATGTTTCTTTCCTCGAGCCAGGTCTTCTCACGGGAGCCTTGGTGCAGTGGACATGTTTGCAGGATGTGTTCTGGAGTCTGAGGTCCTCTCTGACATGTGCATTGTGCAGTCTGTGCTGCTTTAATTTTATGCGTGTGTTTCTGAGGCGGAAAATTGTAGTATACTGGGTCGGGGTTCGATTTCGAGCTATGACGGTCGGTTCATGGTGCCAGAGCCCTATTGGGAAACCCGCAACGATGAAGTGGAGTCCTTGCCTTTAACCGTAACCTATCGAGATCTGAATAAACGTCGCAGCAGAAATCGAACGAGAAAAACAGGAGCACGACCAAAGGCAGCCGGGTACAAAACACAAGACTCAAATCCAGACATAGCTTTCTAAAAACAACAAACCCCATACATACAAACCCTGAAAGTCGCCGTATCAAGAGGTGGCACGAATTGGTGCAGGCCCCAGAGATGGAACTTCGGGAGGAACCTGCTCCTGGACATCATCTATCATACACAATATGGAAGTCGCTGAACAGACTCCGAACTGGTGTATCACGGTACAAGAGGAATATGAAGCGATGGGGATACACAGATGATGACACATGTGACTGTGGCGCAATACAGGACCCAGACCACCTGATGACCTGCCCCAACCTCCAGGAAACATGCAATAGGTGCAACATGCTGGAGGCAAATGACAAAGCAATCCATGCCGCTGGATACTGGATGCAAGATATATAACGTGGTGCATGGCCACGGAAATTCAATTAATTACCGTAACCTATTATGCACGCAGTTAAGTACTATATTTTTTATGAACTTTACAAGGTGTTAGTAATTGGTTAGCAGAAACCATTTAAGTGGTTTCTGTATTAAATCGGTTTTGAGCTGGTGTTGCGGTGGAGCACTTCTATTAACTCCATCAAGGTGTCGAGGACTCTTAATTGCTTCAATGGAGCTTACAGTGGTGGTGTCAATGGCAGTTGTATTGCATGATGAGGTTGCTAGCCCCATGTACAACCATCTTTAGTCCCTATTTACTACCAGCAAGGTAGCCGTATTCATTCATTCCCGAGTACCAGAAAAGTTTCTGGAAACACGGCGGTAATAACAGTTTTGTTGTTGTTTCTCTGAGCGATTATACGTCGCCGGCATTCGTAGTCACATCTCGACATCAATGATTCTAACAAAGGCAGTAGTCATCTCGATATTGTCATACACCTTCTTTTGAAAGGAAACACGTTGCGGAAACGTGTTTCAGCTCTCTCTTGTGATATTTAGGAAAGCGACTGATAACTGAATAATGATTTATGTTCATATCTGCTGGATAAAATCTACCGGTAATTTATTCACACTTTGTACGTCAAGTCGTGAAAATGATAACATTCGATAACCGATTTACACAAACAAGTACTCAAGTTTTTCTTTTTATAGCGACAATAATGTGGCTGATAACTGATCAGGGCATGCATTTTCCCGACTGGTGACTTACGGTTGTGAAACATAGACATTAATCAAATGAGTTGCAAAAAAGACCAGAATTTTGAAATGAAATGTTACAGAATGATATTGAAAATGTCATGAAAAGGAAAAAAGACAAATGGAGATATTTTACGATCGCTGTTTTAGTACAGAAAGTTGTCTCATAGACATCTTCATCTCCATCATCATCGGCGTCTCAGTGTCTGTAGACCATGCGCTTGGCGCCCTGTGAGTTTTATCCAGCCCTGTCTCCTGTATTTCCACACTGGCTGATATGGCTGTAAAGGCCGATTCGCGAGTGACAGTCCCTGCCACAGATGGTACAAGCATGCAGAGGAGGCTGGTTTATTGGGGTGTCACTCTTCGGTCTTTCTCTTATCTCTCCAGCCATAAGTTCTCTTTGAGCGTCGGCAGTTACTATGCCACTTCCAACTGAACGTCTGCAAACAGATTCTTTTTCTTCTTCTGTTTCTACTTTTTCTTTTTTTTTCCTCTTCTTTTATTCTTCCTCTTCTTCTTCCTCTTTTTCTTCTTCTTCGTCTTCCTCTTGTTCTTCTTTTTCTTCTTCTTCTTCTTGTTCTTCTTCTTCTTCGTCTTCTTCTTCTTCTTCTTCTTCTTCTTCTTCTTTTTTCTTGTTGTTCTTCTGGTTCTTCTTTTTCTTCTTCTTCTTTTCCTTTTCTCTTCTTCTTTTCCTTTTTCTTTTTCATTTTCTTCTTTTTTCTTTTTCTTCTTCTTCTCCTTCTTTTTCTTCTTCTTCTTTTTCTTCTTATTCTTCCTTTTTTTCCACTTCTTCTTCTTCCTTTTCTTCTTCTTCTCCTACTTTTTTTTTCTTTTTCTGTTTTTTCTTCTTCTTTTTTTTCTTTTTCTTCTTCTTCTCGTTCTTCTTTTGCTTATTCTTTTTTCGTCTTCTTCTTCTTTTTCTTCTTTTTTCTTCTTTTTCTCCTTCTTTTTTTTCTTCTTATTCTTCCTTTTTTTCCACTTCTTCTTCTTCCTTTTCTTCTTCTTCTCCTACTTTTGTTTTCTTCTGCTGTTTTTTCTTCTTCTTTTTTTTCTTTTTCTTCTTCTTCTCGTTCTTCTTTTGCTTATTCTTTTTTCGTCTTCTTCATCTTTTTCTTCTTTTTTCTTCTTCTTCTCCTTCTTTTGTTTTCTTCTGCTGTTTCTTCTTCTTCTTTTTTTTCTTTTTCTTCTTCGTTTTCTTTTTCCTTTTTTTTCTTCTCCTTTTTTTCATCTTCCTCTTCTTGTTGTTCTTCTTGTTGTTCTTCTTTTTCTTCTTCTTCTTTTTCTTTTTCTTCTTCTTATTTGTATTATTCTTCTTTTTCTCTTCTTCTTCTTCTTCTTCTTCGTTTTCCTTCTCTTCAGCTCTGTGGCTGAACAGAGAAGCACGTAGGGCCCGATCCCAACAACATCCCTCGACTGGCTGGATGGAGAAGAATGCCACCCTAGCAGCGATGTCCCGTTAGTTATGGTTCTAAATTAATCTGTATATTGATAAGGCATTTATAATAGCAGTCATCCTCGACGCCTTCCAATTTTTTGCCATCTGAATGACTGCACCACAATGGGCGAAATATTTCCTTTGCTTTGGGAAATACTCATTTCTATCTATGCTTTACTTAAAACGAAAATTCGAATCCATCGAAACATGCCAAGCGCGCCTTAAAAGGCGACTAAAGAGGCGTGTTCGTGGAGCTAGCAACCTCAACATGTTGAAACCATTGCTATGGAAGGATCACAACAAATACTTGGATACAGGCTTCCTATAGTAGAGTCAGCTGTAGTGGTAGATCTCTGCTTCACTTGGTGCTGGAAAGCTAAACAAAAGTAGGGGGCAGTAGATCTCTCCCTTCGTCCACAATAAGAGGCCTCTCTGGAGTTTCTCACAGAAGCAGATAGTTGACAGCGACAGTCAACTCTCACAGAAGCAGATAGTTGACAGCGACAGTCAACTCATTTTCCTTATTAGTGTCACCTCACCAGCATGACAAGCCGGTATTAGTGAATAAATGGACCGTGATTTCATCTGTGACAAATTAGGTATTTTAAACCAAGTGTCGGAAATGGCAGCCCTGGACCACGTGTAGCCCGTTAAGACTTTTGCTGTAGCCAGCAAATATGCACGGTGTCTAATGTCAATATTAAACATGATGTTTTGGTTTGCTCCCTTGAGTCTCAACCTGCATGACAAATTGGGGCTACACACTATTGTAATCCGCCATTTTCCTTTCGTCCACGACTGTATCGAAGAAACGTTATACTTAGTCGCTCCTCTTCTACCATGGGATGTAGAGATGAAGAAACGTTATACTTAGTCGCTCCTCTTCTACCATGGAATGTAGAATTGAAGAAACTTTCTTCATATAATAATCAGTACATTGTTTATTATAGTCTTAGATAAGAATTATATAGGATCTTTACTCGCCGTCTCACTTTCGATAACTATTAATCTTACTTTATTTACTTACTTATTCATCCTTCCACTGATGCCTGCGCAGTGAGAAGCTGTAGGCCTCGCTCTTGGACTATTTGTCAGGATATCATTGTTGTAAGCCCATGCTGGCCAAATATATCTTTGATGTTGTCTATCCATTTGCCTCGCGATCTCCCTCTTGCTCTGAACCCCGATCGTCTATTGTTGAATTTTTTATAGCCGCTGATCTGGTTTTATTCTCATGAGCAGTAGCGAAGCTTTATAGTAGACAGGATAGACTGTGGTGTCCCAAACGGTTTTGAAGAACTAGAGAAGACACCGATTTACATAAAAAGTAGACAGGATAGACTGTGGTGTCCCAAACGGTTTTGAAGAACTAGAGAAGACACCGATTTACATAAAAAGTAGACAGGATAGACTGTGGTGTCCCAAACGGTTTTGAAGAACTAGAGAAGACACCGATTTACATAAAAAGTAGACAGGATAGACTGTGGTGTCCCAAACGGTTTTGAAGAACTAGAGAAGACACCGATTTACATAAAAAGTAGACAGGATAGACTGTGGTGTCCCAAACGGTTTTGAAGAACTAGAGAAGACACCGATTTACATAAAAAGTAGACAGGATAGACTGTGGTGTCCCAAACGGGTTTGAAGAACTAGAGAAGACACCGATTTACATAAAAAGTAGACAGGATATACTGTGGTGTCCCAAACGGTTTTGAAGAACTAGAGAAGACACCGATTTACATAAAAAGTAGACAGGATAGACTGTGATGTCCCAAACGGTTTTGAAGAACTAGAGAAGACACCGATTTACATAAAACAGATGTGAAATAAATTAAAAATTGAAATTGCAATGGTCATTTTTGTTTAAGCGTAGGGACATGTTAGCAAACACGTGAAGCGGCAAAGTGAATTTATCAGTTACTGTTGGAAAGGTAAGCTGGTTGTGTCCAGCCAAATACAGCGCAGGAATCAGGTCAATTGATAGCGAGGAGACAGTCATTGGGGCGCAATGTTTTCTCACAGTCAACTAGTCACAAATTAGTCCGGCCTTCACTGACGAGAGGTAAATTCCAAGCTGTCAAAGTGTGTTTCAAATGTTTCTTCAGTGCAGTTGTGTTTAGTTTTGTGATTGTGATTTGAATTTTATTATTGTATTGAGTTGCGTGAAGTTGTGTCGAATTTCCTGTTATTATATCAGTAATGTTTTAGGATTTCATGAAAATTCTGAAGAAAAAGAGACCCTGGAACAGCCCCTAAATCGCTTGCGAGAATCAGAGATTCACTTGGAAAGTACAACAGACACGATCACACAACAGGCAGATTACTGGACGACACGCGCCAGCAAGAGAAACGATTGGATCGTGAGCTGGAATCAACACAGATCCGATCCCCCTTGGCGAAGAAAGTGTCAAACTAAGAACTAAGAATCGTAGAAAGAAATAAGAGATGCTATAAACACCAATAATAAGTCTTTCGATTCAGTTGACTTTTTGTTGAAAAATTAAATTGATGCTTTGTCTTCTGAAAACAAAATGCATCTGAAAGGAGAAATATGACGATCGATATTATATATTTCACAGAATGATGGGAATTATACAATAACTTTCCAGAAAAGTGATTACTTGAAATGCAGATGCTTAACAGGAAACAAAATAAAACAAACGTATCATTAATATTACTGGCTTGTGATCGGTGTGGAAGAATCATGGAGTATAAAATGGTCATTTGTATAAAAAAATGTTTGAACTGAATGCTTCAAACCATCGTTAAGTGTGCCTCTTTGTGTTCATGACTCATCTTACCCTAACAATATAATCACGCTTCGGTACTGGCTCATAAGATGACCAAAGCATTTAACTTTCTTGTCTATGCATGTATTCTTCGAATGATGTTGTTCCCACCATTTTTCTGATGCCGGTATTTTTCATTCTGTTTCTTCTGCTGACTCAAGCAAGTCTCATTTCACAGGTTTCATTTTCTTTTCTTGTGTCTTTTACAGGGCCCTAATAGCACAGAGCTGGTAAGAAAATAGTGTTTATCAGTTGCCGTTTTATTTTTATACTGAAGTTCCGATGTTTGAGAAGTGGTGACAGTTGTTAGGTCACTGCGATTGATTTTTGACATCTGGTTTCGACTTGTCTGCCCAATCGTCCGTCCTCAGTGAAAATGCTTCCAAGAAATGTGCACTTTTGCGCCTGTTTGAGCATGTTGTCGTTAATATGTATTGTTATATGGTTGGTTTGTTGGTTGGTTGGTTGATTGGTTGGGTGGTTGGTTGGTTGGTTGGGTGGTTGGTTTGTTGGTTGGTTTGTTGGTTGGTCGGTTGGTTGATTGGTTGGTTGATTGGTTGGTTGGTTAGTTGATTGGTTGGTTGGTTGGTGGTTGATTGGTTGGTTGGTTGGTTGGTTGGTGGTTGATTGGCTGGTTTGTTGCTAATGCCCACAATTGGTTGATAACCCTTTAGTGAGCCATGAAAAGCACGGCGCTTGTGGCAGATTGCAGTAGCTTTCCTAACATCACGAACGGGCTGATGAAGTGAACCGGGGTCCACCAAGCGGTTGTGCAATACATAGCTTCATATGCGTGTCACTCACTACTACGGGGATCACGTCGAACCTCACCTTATTAGCCAGACTGATGTCCTCGACAACAGCCCATTTCTCTTGCACGACCAAGGTCAGGTTAGGGTCTTGGCCAGTATATTTCTCCTGACACTGGCTAACATTGTCTGATCAGTGTGTTTTGCCTGACCAGACGTTAGCCTCACCATCCCGTCAGGTGAGGGTCTTAGCCAGTATATTTCTCCTGACACTGGCTAACATTGTCTGATCAGTGTGTTTTGCCTGACCAGACGTTAGCCTCATCGTCCCACATTGTAATATGACCTGATAATCAGTTGATTGGTCCATAGTTTGTGTCGTTGATGTATCATGTTGTATCTAGTACAAGTTGTAATTAATCATATTTTTATGATCTTTCAATTGCCTTTCATCGTTGTACGTTAAACATTGGTTGTATGCGAAATCAGGTACCCAATTCAAGTTGGGTGAACTTGGTGAGGTTCGATCTCGAGAATCGAACTGTGTTCACTTTCTGTGGGAGACAAAAGTTCAAACCACACGTCTGCTAAGACAATCGTCTAAATGCATTGTTGTAGCGGATGTTGTGGGCATTTGGTTTAAGTCAAAGAGGTTACTAGAACCTTTCACAATCCTTTTAATTAACCTTATACGTAATATGTACTACGGAACATTAGTTATATTCTGTCATCTCTAGTAAGGAACCCCAGAATCAATCAATCAATCAATCTATGAACACCTTTTCAGCTCCCTGTGGAGCATAGATCTTTAACAAATACATCACGATCATCAAACGTTGACCTGTCTATGGCTTTTACAGTTTGGGGGGATTAACGTTCCTAAATTATGTGACAGCCAATCCCATGTCCAACCCTTCTGATGTGACTGTTATGCCGTACATGGCAGGTTACAATGTTATTAACATTTGCTCCTTTTTCGGGTACGGTAATGCTCCATGGGATCCAAACGAGAGACAATCAGACATTGCTGTAAGTTATTTGTATCGTCTTCTTTTTCTTCCTCTTCTTTTTAATCTTCTTCTTCTTCATCTTCTTCTTCTTGTTCTTCTTGTTCGTCTTCTTATACTTTTTCTTCTTCTTCTTCTTCTTCTTCTACTTCTTCTTCTTCTTCTTCTTCTACTACTTCTTATTCTTCTTCCAATCCCTGTTACACTCAGTGGCCTCATGTATACTTGTATGATATATCTGTCACATATAGTACCAGATATCGGAAAGAGGAATTAATTCTACGATGAAACTTTGAATTAAACATATTGGTGTAAACAGTATCTGGTCTTTCTTTGAATATGCCTTTGTGGGAAGAGCAATTTCTGTTTCTCTGCTTGATAAAAACATTATGGTGGACGGCCATTAGAAAAAAACAAAAAAACAACTGAAAGCGGAGGCTCGACTTCATTGCCTTGGGGTTTTTCCCCATTTTAGCTCGGTCTCTCTCGGCAGATGGGTACCCCGTCTGTCGCGATGAACCCAGGGTTCTCCGGAAAAAATTGCCATCATGGACCGACCGTCGCAGTTCAAAATCGAACCCCGGCCGTCTGAATACGAGGCAAACGGCTTGACCACTTCGCCACAGAGAACATGAGATGAAGATCACTCGCTTTGTTCAGCCGTGTGGACAGTCTTTTCTGTTGCTGGGTCTGATGAAATGGGTGACTTGCGCGGTTTTTTGTGTGTATAAAGTTAAAAAGAAACAGCGCCATTTGTCAATATCACTCTCTCAGCTACCTTTGGCCAGTGACAAGACATTATCGAGACGACTAGAGATAGCATAGGATGCAGATTTTTCCTCAGGGTTTGCTCCCGAAACCCTTCCCGTAAGCAGGTATCCCACATACCAGCGGAGTGGGGAATGACATCTATCTCTGTGCCTTGCCTTTACCATAACCGCAAGAGGTCGTAGGAACATCACTCAACGTGTGATTGATGTATTGGGCATCTCTCTCGGACGACGTGTTCTAGTGCATTATTCTCACGTGTCTAAATTTCACAGTTACACCAAACCGACTCTGACTGCAGCTAGGGCGAAGAGCGCCAATCTCGTGAAGTTCAGCCTTGTGCAATATACCGTGAAAATACGACACAGGTTTAACCGTAGTACAATTCCTGTAGTACTTATCCATACCAGAATAATCGCAGGGAAGAAAACACACAAAAATGAACGAATTAACTAGTACAGTTCGAAAACAACGACACGTTTGCGTGAACACAAATGTAAGCCGTCGTCTATTGTGAATTCTAGGCAAATCCGTAGCCTGGCAGCATCCATAATGATCGAAAACACCAGAGCAAGGGTATACCCGCAGCCAGTACGGCCCTATCTTTGTTGCTTCACTACACACATATATCAAAACATAAAAACTCCATCAAAACATATATAGGTAGTAGCTCAGCGACCCAATCAGAACCCCCACCCCCACCACCCAAAAAAACAAACACAGAACGATACCAACGTTACAGCTGCAAGGACTTCGTCAGGGACAAAGAACGAATTAAAACAACTAACAAATCACATGGGACAAAACGACATGATGGAAAATGAACGGTTCAAGTTCGAGGCCATATCAGGATGTGCCAGTGAAGTGTGACACGGTATGCCAGTTATGAAATAGAGTGGACCAAACAAAAAATTATCAATATGATTTGCTCACAGACAAAAGCAGACAAAATTTGAATAAAAATCGCAAAAAATCGCATTAAACAAACAAATTTCAATGGGCGCTCATGTCAAAATCGAAAGGTACATAAATTAATGAATAAACAATAAGAGAGATACATAAACAAAGAGAATGGAAGTGGAGAGAGTACGCAATAGGAAAAGAACCCTTCGCAAACGTGTGTATGTATTCAAACCATGAGCTTTGAGACAGTCCATTAGAAAAATTAAACGATTTTCAGAATATCAATTTGTGGACATGCAACGTTCTGTTTTAAGGTCCTAGACACCCGTGGCTTAAATATGCAGGACGCATAACGCAAAATGTTATATGTGGATACTAAAGCAATGGATACGCACTGGTAGTTCTCCGTGTTTGCGGCAACCATTTGTAAAGTGTTATGTGTATCGTACGGCATTCTTATCAATTGGCAAGCTTCTCATAAAGTTGTTTTGTTTCGGAAGGACTGACCATGTTACGAAGGTGGTGTCGTCAAGGAAGGGGGCTGCTCTAACTGTCAAGCAACGGATCCAGAAAACTATACTCACGGGCTTATAATTGTTGCTACCGCCCTGTTGGTAGTCATTGCTCTCGCTGTCTTGTGGGATACCTAATCACGGAAGGGCTTCGGGAGTAATTCCTGTAAAAAAGCCAGAACTGAAATCGCTCAATCAATTTAGTGGTGATCTCATCGATATTCCAGAAACTCATATCAGTTCAGTTCATCCCATAGCCCTTCATGTGGCTGAGGCACACTTGAAGACACTCCCACAATTCCATGCCATCTCTCTCTGTCTGTTGCCACCAGTCGTGCCTCACAGGGACGAAAGTTTGACCAATCAGGGATGTTGTTTGCCCATCTCTTCTTTGGACGACCCCGCCCTCTTTTTCCTGGTACGGAACCATTCAGTATCTTCTTGTGATGTAAGCGGTAGTGGTAATGTATCGGTAGAGAGGCTACTATATGTTTCTTCTCCTGCTTCTTCGTTCGTTCTCAATCTCCCACTACCAAACCCTGAAAGGGCTTAAGTAGCAGAATGCAGTCTAGAGAACGGAATGCGTTGTGTCGTAGTTTACAGCTTGGATGCGAAATTTGCACCTTTCGGTCCAACACATCCGACTTCAGCAAGCATTTTTGAATACCGGGTTAGCATTCCCTCTTCGATCCCTTCTCCTACACAAAAAACGATGCCTATTACTTGTTGAACAGAAGAGAGCAGGTCGTGGTCTTCAGACTTCGCACTGGCCACAATAGACTGAGGTATCACTTATTCAACAAATTGAAGATAGGTGGCACTGACGAATGCCCGTGTGGTACCGGGAAAATGACCGCTGAACATTTGCTGCAAAACTGCCCGACATACTAGGATCAGAGAGAGCAGATGTGGCCATCACCAGTGGCAACACTAGACAAGCTCTATGGCAGTGTCGACAGCCTCAGGATGACCGCTGCTTTTTTAGAAAAAATAATGGTTACTGTCTGACTGCGTACGATGAAGAAGAAGAAGAAGAAGAAGAAGAAGAAGAAGAAGAAGAAGAAGAAGAAGAAGAAGATCCCTTCTCCTTAGCCAGTCGGCCCTGCTGCAGCCTGTTATCCAGGATCACTTCGTGGAGGTGCAGAAGGGTCTTGACAGCTCTGGTTCGCTGGCCCTGACGCTGGCAGTCAGCTATGAGTTGCTGACAACTGCAGGACATGCGCTGCTCAGCATCTTGATCCCTACTATATGTTTCGAATGTGCATGTTTGTCTCAACCTGTTTAACGACACCCTGTTTAATGCGCAGACACAAACTCAATTTATTATCTGGATTAGTCAAGGCCTAATGTGTCTAGGGAGAAACATACACATAGACAAACAAGACGATTAGAGGCTTGATATACTGGGGCCAAATTTCGTACTTTAAAAAGAAGAGCTGTGTAGGCCACATTTCACTTCAGTTCGTTGCGGTACCTTGAAGATTGTGTAATACTGTAATATCATAATACTGTAAATATCGTATTACTGTAATATCGTAATACTGTAATATTGTATTACTGTAATATCGTAATACTGTAATATCGTAATATTCTAATATCGTAATACTGTAATATGGTAATACTGTACTATTGTAATACTGTAATCCTATAATATCGTAATACTGTAATACCGTAATGCTGGAATATCATAATACTGTACTATTGTAATGCTTTAAAACTATAATATCGAAATACCGTAATGCTATAATATCATAATACTGTAATACATTTTACTATAATATTGTAATACTGCAACACTGTGGTTCCGTGATACTGTAATATCCTAATACTGTAATATTGTAATAGTGTAAAGCTGTAATACTGTAATCCTGTAATTGTCGTAATACTGTAATACTTTTTTACTGTAATACTGCAATTCTGTGATACTGTAACACCGTAATACTGTAACAGTTGAAAACTGTAATATTGTAATAATATAATACCGTGACACTGTAATATCGTAATACTGTAATATCGTAATATTGTAACATTGTTATACTGTAATATTGTAATACTGTAATATCGTAATATTGTAACATCGTAATACTGTAATATTGAAAGACTAATACCGTATTGCTGTAAAATCATAATACTGTAATACCGCAATGCTGTAAAATCGTAATACTGTGATATCGTAATACTGTAATATCGTAATACTGTAATATCGTAATACTGTAATATCACAATATTATAATACCGGGACACTGTACTATCGTAATACTGTAATATCGTAATACTGTAATATCGCAATACTGTAATATCGTAATACTGTAATATCGTAATAATGTAATATCTCAATACTGTAACCCCGTAAGCTGGTATTCATGCAGTCACATCATGTGCCCTATTCCATGTAGCCAAATGTAGTCTAAACTCATTTCTCTCTTTTACCTTGGAGTATCATGCCGGACCGTGGTCCTGTCGTAGACCATCTCTCCATCTCATTATTGGACGTTCGGAGGAACGATTAAGGGTATAGGTCCACCATGGCGTTACTATATGTGTCCATCTATTGTCAGGCAAGAGTACCTTCTCGTCATCTCACCTGTACTTTCTTAGACGAAAGCGATACCTTCAACATGTGTGCAGGGTTTGTCATGCTTTACATTCCTTTAGATGACACGAGCTAGGCCGAGAGGGGGATCCTGCAGTTTTTACAGCCCAGGGTCTCCATATTCAGTCTACTCACAGAGTGCCACGCACATGGTCTGCAAAGACGTCTATGAATATATATAAATATATATTTACATATATATATATATATATATATATATATATATATATATATATATATATATATATATATATATATATACACACCATCACACATGAAGGGTCTTCAGAAAGTAACGCACCACATCGTTTCTCTTAAGAGCTGTTTATTCAAAAGGCATGAACATTTCTACACATACATGGATATGTCATGTAAACATCTGTATTATTCAACATATTGCCATCAACTTGTACAGCTTTATGCCATCGCGAAACAAGTTCATGAATTCCTAGCCCTTATCAGATTTTGTTTTGAACATGTAGCCATTTCTTGGCTGCATGGATCACATTTTCATCATCTTCAAGCCTTGTCCCGCGGAGTGTATCTTTGAGTGGACCAAACATTTGAAAATCGGAGGGTGCTAAATCGGGACTATAGGGAGGATAGGGTAGTACAGTCCATCCCAGTTTGGTGATTGCTTCCCTTGTTGCCATACTTGTGTGAGGGCGCGCATTGTCGTGAAGGAGAATCAGGTCTGCTGGATTCTTATGCGGCCAAACTCTGTGGAAACGTCAATTGAGTTTTTTCAATGTTTTAATGTAAGCTTACGAATTGACTGTCTCTCCTCGTGGTATCACATTGAATCACACCTTCAATGTCCAAAAAGACAGTTATCATGAACTTTCCAGCTAAAGGAGTTGTCTTTAATTATTTTTCTTCATGATGATTGCGGGTGATGCCACTCATGGACTGTATTTTTGTCTAAGGTTTAAAATGATGTGCCCAGGTTTCGTCACCTGTAACGATTTTAGCCAAAAACGTATCTCAATCAGCATTGAAACGCTCCAACAATACAGAAGAAACTATTTTCCTTTGCAAACGGTGTACATGTCGGAGACTTCGAGGACCCCATCTTGCGCAAACCTTAGAAAATCCGAGAGTTTTAATAACGTTATGTGCACTACCAATGCTGATTGACAGTTGTAAGGCAATTTGTTGAGTAGCGATTCGCTTATCAGTAAAAATAATGCCCTCAGCGCATGTCACCGTTTCTGCGTTGGTGGCTGTGACAGGACGTCCACTGCGCGGCCGATCATGCAGCTCCGTATCTACACTTCCTGATTCTTTGATTCTCTAAACCCAGCGACTAACTGTACTCTTGTCGACTAAAAACTTCCGTACACATCACATAGACGCTTGTGAATGTTCACAGCCGTTTCCTTCTCTGCAACACAAAAGTATATCATAATTCGCTGCTTATAACACGGGTTGCTAACATGCTCCATTTCAGCGGCTTAGTACAGTTGTTTTATTTGGCCGATTGCGGTGCAACTTGAAACACACAATTAACACATACCATATGTGAAGAGTGCAAAATTTCATGCTTCTATTTTCATTATTAACCGAGAAAAACGATGTGGTACTTTACTTTCTGAACGCCTCGCATATATATATAGTTAGAATGTTTTATTACCATTTATGCTTTTAAGCGACGTGGGGAGCTTAAGTTGTCTGTCCTGCAATAAGTTTGTTGTGTCGGTTAATGTGAACCCATGTCACTGCACAATCACTCTAATGTCATCTATCCACCTGCCCAATAACCAGATCTGCCAGCGCTGAAAGCCCTCAGTGAAAGATGATGATGGAGCATTCTCATGAGATGACCAAACCAACTAATTTTTTGCCTGAAAATGTATTCGGCACTTTGAATGTCGTCCTTCCGCATTATGTCGTTCCTGACAACAGCTATGACTTTCCTAAATTAATTCATTTCTACCTTCGAAATTCTGCTCTCACGCGCCATAGACAAAGGCTATGTTCGACACTGGTAGTACAGAGTCGGCAAAAATTTACTGTTTATCAGCTGTTGCTTTGTTGCCAAACTAATGATCTGGTGCATAAGCAGTGGTGACAGCTGATGAGTGACAGCAGATGCTTTTTGACACCTAGTCTCAATTTTCATGTCGATCTTGTCGTCTGCCGAAAAACATATCTGAACTCTTAGGCTTATTGGAGAGCAATATCAGTTACACTTATCTTGAGTGACCCAGGGATTCTACTGATCCACATAGTTTATGTCTTTATCTCAGAACATGTACACTGGCTTCTCAGCCGAATGGTAGGGGTTCGGTCCCCAGTTGCTGTGGGATTTTTCCGATCGCAAAATGGTTCCTGCGGTCCACCTAGACTCAAATACTTGGTACTATCGTAATCTAGAAAAGTAAAGCTGCCGGCGTGACTTTGACCCCTATCACCCTTCGTCCGCTGTCAAGTATAATGTAGGCCTAACACTATATTCTCAATGCCACACTAGCGTGCTAACG
This sequence comes from Ariolimax columbianus, assembly GCA_036924085.1. Classification (NCBI taxonomy): domain Eukaryota; kingdom Metazoa; phylum Mollusca; class Gastropoda; order Stylommatophora; family Arionidae; genus Ariolimax; species Ariolimax columbianus. Next base: position 46,639,218 of record JAVGWX010000014.1, read on the forward strand.
GAATATTTACTTATATATTATAGCAGAGCACACGATTGAAAGGAAAAGCATTTCTATATATAAATAATTTTAATAGACTCAGAAAAGACGTTTAGCAGTCTTTGACACTCCTTGGCAACTGTTGAGACACTATGGAACTCCAGAGAAGTACATAACCGTCGTAGATGGTGTGTGGTTTGTGCGAAAATAGTTAGCAGAGTGGTACATGAAGAAGCACTGACTGATAGCTTTCATTATCTTGATAGCCCTGAGAACGATCAAGACGATATATATATATAATATATAAGCCGTATTCAAATGAAACCGGACGTAACTGCACCAAGTGAACATAAGTACGATGCAAATGATGACTTAACTTCTTGTGTAAATAGCACATACCAACCATCAAGTTTGCAAAATTTCAATATACTCCGACCCATAGTTTTCTTAGCAGACCATTGAAAACATGGCGGGTGTGATACGCAATCCGTCCAGAGTTGATCAGCAAGCGGTGATTCGGTTTCTAACAGCTGAAGGATATCGACGAATTGACATTCATCATAGAATGCAGGCAATGTATGATGACAAATGTGTATCGAAGACAACAGGGAAGAACTGGACAACGATGTTTAAAGAAGGACGTGAGCTAAAGAAAGATCTTCCGAAGCCAGGTCAAGCGTATATTGTTGCGTCAGAAGATGCCAAAATTGATGCAGCCATTCTGGTGGACCGTCGCCGGAGCTCTTACGTTTGCTAGCAGAGGAATAAGCTGTCGCTAGGGACAGTTCAAACGGTGGTTAGCAAGAAACTGAAGTATTGGAAGATGTGTTCACAATGGGTAATTTGGTTGCTGACCATAAGGAAGAACGTATGGAATGGAGTTTGAACCACTTGCTGCAATACGAAGAGGAGGGATTCGTTTCTTTTGTGCATAATGGCAGATGATGAATCAGCCGAGCATCAAAACTGCTAGCATGCAATGGAAACATTCCGGATCACCGAAATCAACAAAATATTCAAGTCACAAATTTCCGCTGGTAAGTAAGTTGCCATCGCAAGCGAAGATGACGATATCATCAGAATGTCCTCGTCCTGACGATGTAACTTGCACTAAATTTTGATTAAAGTGAGAAAGAAGCTGCACTGGACATCAATCTCACTCTCTCGTCCCGAGTTACCGGGAACCAGTGGCAAGACATACAATTAAGACGTCTGGAAGTAGATCAAGATGCAGACATTCAGGTCGTACAATCCGTGAGACCAGGAGTCGCTTGAATCTTGTGGGAGTCGATCGTCCACCGTTTCCTTGACGATTTGAGAGGCGAATGTTGTACCTCTCGACAGCAACAGCCCCCATGCGTAGACTAGAAGACACTGCTGCTGACCAGCGCCCAAATCTGTAGGTCTAGGTGAGGGACCGGGGAGAATCCGGTCGGAGCATGCAATGAAAATGGACGCAATTTCCAAGTAGGTCGTGCACACCGACCAAGGACAGGGCGCAATCTGTAGTGACGTCCTATCCAATAACGTGTATTCTATAACACATGAAGAACAGATCGTGTTTTCTCAGAATTCCTGGGAAAGTTACACACATAAACTTCCTGTGAATAGCGTAGGAAGTGCTAGAAAATGATCGGTTTTCTTCTTTTTCTTCTTCATCTTCTTCTACTTCATCTTCTTCTTCTTCTTCTTCTTCTTCTTGTGCTTTCAGACGTCAAATTGAATGTCACTAAAGAAAGCCGTGGTCAGCATGAAGTCATCGGCATTTCCAAAGAGATTGTCTGTGATTGGAACGGGAGATGGACTGGAGCTTTTGCAGCAGATGTTCAGCAGTCATTTTATCAGTAGGATTCCCTGCTTAGCAGACTAGACTCGAGCACCTTGTTACTCCGCTGCTTTGGGACAAGTACCGTGGGGAGTGGTTAACCGATGTTCGAGTCCATCTTAATAGACTCAAACACTAAAGGAAAGTAGTCTCGCCGTCTGTTAGGCGCCATCTAATCTGCTCCTAACAGGCCGCCTAACCATGGCCGGTGTTATACCATGTCAAGCAGTTAGTCGCCTCTTGCAACATCCTTTCTGTGGGTCAGTGGTGCTATTCTTGTCCTTGTCATACACACGACCCGGCAGACCACTCGGATTAATATATATATATTCATTACGTGTTTTATTGCGTGTATGTTAAAATAGTGAACAAAAATAGACCTATAGCAGATACACAAAACCATAAAGAGAGACTATTTTGTTTGTAATTATTTTGAAAAGATTTACTATTGGCTTATACTATACACCAAGGCTTCTCAGTCGGTGTTCCCCGGATCCCTGGGAGGTCTCCAAGCGTGCCGTGCAATGATTAACAAAAAATAATGAAATGGTTTTGTTTTTTAAAGCATATATATATTTTTATATATTTACTTATTTTTTTTGCTTTTTCCGTCTTGTCAGATGATAGCAAGTTGTGCTTTGAAAAAAAGGATGTAAATACAGTCCATGACGATGTTGAATAGGACTCGTAAGACCAATCCGAGCAGAGAAGCGTCTTCCACAGTATGTGCAAGGAAAGTTAGGACCCTTAGCGGCAACGGATGGGGTGACGTGTCTTCTCAAACGTTGAGTCTTTAGCCAATCAGCAATGAGTTTCACCTTTGTTTGTATTCAATGATCATGCCTTTCCATGTAATACGATCCATGGCGTCCTGTTCCCATGATTCTAAATCGATTCCCGCATTATTCATATACCCCCTGCATACATCCTTGTACTGAAGTAGTGGTCGCCATCGAGACCTCTTATATATGTTTTATGGTCGTGGATAAAATACCTTTTGTTATTTCAGGGAGATATGGGCATATTATTTATAACGAAATTAGCGATTGTTCTTATTTGTATGCCGTGTTGTACTTAAAACTAATTGTGCTTAATTCTTCATTCCTGATGAAGGCTTTCACATGTGTATAGTTGGTGAAGTACTTGCTGAAAAGCAGCTGCAGAAAAGGGGCCAATATTAAGCTGTTCTAAGTAAAGAAACAGACTATTAAACGTCCGATTAAAGGAACTACAAAATGCCGCTCTTTGATTCAATCGTGTTGACTGAAATCAGCGATATTGGTGACCTTGACCTAGCAGGGGGCATGAACTCGCTTTTTGAAGACGGCATTTCTGTTTTGCACGGAACAGCCTTTGGGTCTCCGAAGAAAGAGGTGGAAGACACATTTGATGAGTGCTTCGACGATGATGACGATGGAATTATCGAGGGGAGTGTTAAAGATCTGGTAGAGAATGGCTTCGGTCTAGGCCTTGACCTTAGCTTGGGCTTCTCAGAACGGATGAATGTTGGTATTACCGCTGATAAGAGCTGTTCCACTGTGGATTCTGACTACGGTAAGTTTTCACCTGTCATTCATAATTACTATCATCATATCTGTATAGCATTTACACAGAACACACTTTTTAAACTGTCTGGTGCAATGCCAAGACTCATCATCGGCTTAGTGTCAATCAATAATCTCATACAGCAGACGCGGGCAGAACATCTGTCCGCCAGCCGACAATTTGAAGAAAATAACAGCAGAAAAGTTCTCCTATCCTGCTACAATTACCATTGCACTCTTTCTCCGTCCTTTCCTTCCGCGTAACCCTTCCTGGAAAGGGGCTACTTTTATGGTAGTCTAGCTAACGAGATGAGGGATAAGCAGGATCCTCTTAGTAGTGAGCGACACATAGATTCTATGATTGAAGAAGCCAGGCATAGCAAAATTGTCTGCAGGACCCATCCCACCTTCATTCAGCAGGCTAGGGATGTCAGGAAAGTTATGACAACCCGCCAATAAACATCCTTTTCAGGGCGCACAAAATAGTAATCGTACTCATTGTAGGCATTCAACAACAACAACAACCTCGTTGCCCCTCGTCCTACCACCCCCTCCCCACCCTCCCCAATTTGACCAGTCCCGCCAAGGAAGATAATCTTGATCGACTTCCGGTTCTACTTGATTTCCCTAATAACTTTAAGGATGTCGGCTCTATCCACTGTATCCATTCTATCCACTGATCTTCCGGATGCCTCCGTTATTTTCCCAAACATGAGTGGAATAGTATCAATAACACAAATAACTCACAAATTTCAAATGTGAGGGATCATATGTTATGTATATCTGTAAACACAGTATGGCGTAAAAACGTAGAAAGTGCATTCACAAATTGGAGAAGAGAATTGCATGTCTTTGGAATGTGGATAAATCAGTCTTGTGGAATGCCTTAAAACGGATGGATGTTCCTGATAGTCTGCAACAGCTCATGAAGCAGCTCCACTGTACCACATGAACGAGAGTTCGCATGGGCATCTAGCTCTGTCGACATGTTCACATCGTCAGATGTGTGTCCTCTCCCCTGCATTATTTTGCCGTGCCATGAACTGGGACCTTGTTCAGGTGCAGACGCCTAACCCGGGTCTAGAGATCAGACAGCTGCATTATCAGCGAAAGACTGCTGGTTTCAGACTCGGTGCATGGCGTTCACAGAGACGTCACCCAGACCGACTCTTCAAATGATGTCCGGATGGATTCGCGTCTCGAAGTTTTGTTTACTGATCATGTATATTACATTTTTAGTGGAGTTAACATGGTTGTCATCGACAATCATTCCTGCTGTTGTGGAATCACAGCCAATGTTTTGTATATTGATCGTTGTCCGTGAGATGTGGAGGCATAATTTAGATGCTCTAGGTGCTCTAGTGGTTGGTCTTACCAGTGCCTGGGGAGAGGGGGAGGGGGGTGGAGACAGCCTAGTATAACTATGTCATCTGTGTATTCGAGGTCAGGTTAGGTACAAGGATACATCAATATTGTGTTGAGGATACATCAATGTTGAGACGAGGATACATCAATGTTGTGTCAGAAACATCAATGTTGAGACGAGGATATCAATGTTGGGACGAGGATACATCAATGTTGAGACAAGGATATAATGTTGAGACGAGGATACAATGTTGGGACGAGGATACATCAATGTTGGGAGGAGGATGCATCAATGTTGGGACGAGGATACATCAATATTGGGACGAGGATACATCAATGATGGGACGAGGATACATCAATGTTGGGCCGAGGATCTATCAATGCTGGGACGAGGATACATCAATGCTGGGACGAGGATACATCAATGCTAGGACGAGGATATATCAATGTTGTGATGCGGATACATTAATGTTGGGATGAGGATACATCAATGTTGGGACGAGGATACATCAATGTTGGGACGAGGATCCATCAATGTTGGGACGAGGATACATCAATGTTGGGGCAAGGATACATCAATGCTGGGACGAGGATACATCAATGCTGGGACGAGGATACATCTATGCTGGGATGAGGATACATCAATGTTGGTACGAGGATACATCATTGTTGGGATGAGGATACATCAATGCTGGGCACCAGATGATGTAGAGAACTTGTGTGAGAGATGGAGACACATGCGAACTCTTTACTCCAGTGTGTATGTGGTCGTTCCTTAAATCTAGATTAGATCTGTAGGCGTTCTTAAATCTATATTAGATCTGTAGGCGTTCCTTAAATCTAGATTAGATCTGTAGGCCTTCCTTAAATCTAGATTAGATCTGTGGTCGTTCCTTAAATCTATATTAGATCTGTAGGCGTTCCTTAAATCTAGATTAGATCTGTAGGCCTTCCTTAAATCTAGATTAGATCTGTGGTCGTTCCTTAAATCTATATTAGATCTGTAGGCGTTCCTTAAATCTAGATTAGATCTCTAGGCGTTCCTTACATGTGGTTTAGACCTCTGGTCGTTTCTTGAATCTAGATTAGATACGTTTACTAACCAAATCAATCAAAACTTGTCAGCCTCATATGAAGCATAGGTCTTCACCAAAATACAGGACTATTGCTTCCGTCCTGAGCCAGCCGTTGCAACTCTATCCTCGACTTCCATTTTTCCCAGAATGTTTGTCACGAGTTTTCCTATCCCTGTGTGTTTTTGTCTGCCACTACTTCTCTTGCCCTTGGGATTTCAGAACAGAGGCTGTCTTGCAATATTATCAGTTGATTTGCTTATTGTGTGTCCTGTCTAACATCAGCACCCTCTCCTCACCTCATGTTCCACCGATATCTGTCTGGCTATTTCCATTAATTCTACATTAGTGGTATTATTATACTATTTCATTCCATCTATTTTGCACATGCACACATTTATGGGGACATGCTAGTGCAGTGATTAGGGCGATCAGGATTCAATCCCCAGTTAGTGCGGGTTTTTTTTTCTTATCACAAACCGGCCCCTGTGGTCAAACCACCTGACCACATCACCCACTATGTGCCTTTGGTTACACAATAATGTGGTCCTAACACCAGATTTCCTATGCGCCGAATGGCGTGACGAGATTTTTACTTTAAAAAAACACAACTTTTATGAAAGTATTTACCATTTTTATTGTTGTTAATGTTGTTCTCCGTGCTTCAGAGCCATACAATAGAACGGATACAACACTTGAAGTTCGATCATTCTATTTTTATGCGAGGCTTAATTCATTTTAATTTCTATAAGCTCCGTAATTCAACTAAATCTCTTCTCATCTTTTGTATTCTTATTTTCACATTGTTACCTGCGCCAAGTAATTCGACGCACTTAACTTGCTGCCATTGTCTCGCCTCTCCCTCTTCGGTCACGTTGCTCGCCTCACACGAGATGCTCAGGCTAGCTGTTGGGGCAAGATACGGGAAGAGGCCATCCTCATCCTGGAGTCGTTCTCCGGACCGCCCTTGCAACACCTGGCTAAAACAGATCGCCACTTCCCCAACACAACAGCAAGCCGTTTTGAACACGGGCATCAGACTTGGTCATAATTGTATGGTCATTCCACGCGACGGGCCTGGTCGTCTTTAGTATTATTGTATCAGTACGTCCACAAGGATGTCCATAAAAGCGTTTCAAGGACAGTCTGAATGAGTCCCTTAAGTGCTGTCGAATAGGCAATAACACTTGAGAGAACCTGGCTCACAATCGCTGAACAACATGGAAGAGCACGGTCACAGACGGCGTTGAACTCAGCGAGGGTCTTCGTTTCCAGGCAACCAAAGATAGACGTGCAATCAGGAAGTCAAGAGCAGAGAAAATATCAGAGATAACTGCGGACTACGTTTGCCACAGACATTTCCAGGCTCGAATTGGCTTGATCAGTCATGAGCAGACACACATACTCAAGGTTGCATTATGACATGTGATGATGTTAGTGGTCTTCATCGACGACGATGGCCTAATTATTATTATCAGTACCTTCTCCTGTGTCTACATTGCCACCAAGATATATGAATTATTGCACATCTTGTGGGAGTGTGTCTCCCAACATTGTCTGATTGTCGTTAAGTCAATTTATTGTCAAAATCGTAATTTTCTTTCCCATTGCATTTTCAGTTCCAATTTCTGTTACCTCTCATGAAGTTTTCTTATTTTGTTTTGCATTTCTTCTTCTTCTTGTGGTCCTAGGTTCATTCCCAAGTTGAGGCGGTAATGTTTTTTGTTTTTTTTCAGACCGCAATGGCTCCCGGATCGACCCAACCTTAAATGAGTACCGGTTCAGTCCGCTAACGCTTCACACCCCTTTACTTCTTCTTTGATCGTTCTCAATCTCCTGCTACCATGTCTCGAAAAGGACTTTGCAAATACCAGGATGTTGTCTGAAGAGCGGAATGCGTTGTGTCGTAGTTTACAACTTAACTCCAATTTCTGCATATTTCGGTCCGGAACATCCGACTTCAGCAGGTATTTTTTAGTATCAGGTTAGCGTTCCCTCTTCGATTGCTTGTCCTTAGCCAGCCTGCCCTGTTGCAGTCTGTTATCCAGGATCACCACGTGGAGGTGTAGAAGTGTCATGATAGTTCTGGTTCGCTGGCCCTGGCGCTAGTAGGCAGTTATGAGTAGCTGACCGCTACAGCTCATGTACTGCTCAGCATCTTGATCCCGTTTTGCATTTGATTACTGTTACTGGACAGAAAGTCAAGTCCTGAGCAACATTCAGATCATCAAGTTGTTTGATGTTTCTTGAACCTGCACTTGATAATTCGCTGTTTCTTCTTCTTCTGCGTTCGTTCTCAATCTCCCTCTACCAAACCCTGAAAGGGCTTAGGTAGCAGAATGTAGTCCAGAGAACGGAATGCGTTGTGTCGTAGTTTACAGCTTGACTGCGATATTTGCACCTTTCGGTCCAACACATCCGACTTCAGCAAGCATTTTTTGAGTACCGGGTTAGCATTCCCTCTTCGATCCCTTCTCCTTAGCCAGTCTGCCCTGCTGCAACCTGTTATCCAGGATCACCGTGTGGAGGTGTAGAAGGGTCTTGGCAGCTCTGGTTCGCTGGCCCTGACGCAAGCAGTCAGCTATGGGTCGCTGACCACCACTGCAGCTCATGTGCTGCTCAGCATCTTGATCCCTAATTCGCTGTTTGATTTGACATGTGTCTTTTTGTTAAATTGAATTATTGTATCTTGATAAAAGTAGGGCCACTGTAAACTTCCTACCACTCGTAGAAGGTAACTAAAGAGGGATGTCTATTGGGTTAGCAGCCTCATCGTGTAATATTATTGCTATGAAATCACCACTGCGAATGATCTGATATTTTAGTGGTTGGCTTATGCTTCACTTGTAATGAAAATTATTATAAATGATTCAGCATGATGAAGGTGTATATTATCGGCTATTATATGATTCGATACTTGTCATTGCATCTCCCAATGACATTTAAAACACACAATTACACAGGTGTAATTATGAGATTCACAATTAATCCATGCCTCTGGTTCAATTCAGTTAAAGTGCCATATCCAGATTGCAGGTCGGCTGCAATGAATCTCCGTCCTTTTGTCACTGGTCTTGATTGTACAATCTGCCAGGTTTATTCTTGTCCATCTTTCCATGTTATCTTCCCACTTAAATCGCTGTTTACCTCTGGCATATCTGCCCTCCAGGGCACATTGGGCTCATTAGCCTTGGTTGGCAGCCAATCTAAGAGAAGGTAAACTCTGACTCTAAACCCGGGTAGACGAAGCTTGCTGACCTGTTCAGGCAGTTCGCTTAGGAGAGGAGGGACTCTGATTTTAAACCCACAAGTCCCAGAGAGTGCTGGCTAGTCTTGGGATGATGAGAGTATCATCGGATATCTCGAGTAACTAGCATCTGCGGACAACAACCACTGCCTTGTGGAAACCCCGGGATAGGGTAGGACTACGGCAATAAACCCAGAGAGAAAATTCGAAGTAGTAGTACCTAAGGGGGGTGGTTTCAAAATTGCTAACTTATTCCGGCAGCTCTTGCAGCTGAGCTGGTATCAAATTGTCATGCTTTGCATTCCTTTGGATTACACCAGCGAGGCAGAGAGGGGGATCCTGCAGTTTGAGCCCAGGGTCTCCATATTCAGCGCTCAGGCTTGCGCCTCAGAACTTACTTACAGGGTGCCACACGCATGGTCTGCAAAGACTGAGACGCCTATGAATGTATGAATGATCTGCTCTCCCCCTTCCCTGTCAGTATTGTCTTGAGCAAGGTGTTATGTCTTTTAATGTTACCAAAGTGTTTTAACTGTCTGACTTTCTTTGCATCCCTAATTTCTCCAAGACTTCATTATTTGTTTTCTTTTCTTCTCATAAGATGCACGCAGTTTTTCTATATTTCCACATTTCAAAAGCAGACATTCCCTTCTCTAACTGTTTGTTAATTGCCTACCTTCCTACACTGTACAGTAAAGACGAAGACTTGGTCACTGACATTTAAAATGTAGGAGCTATTCTTTTGGAACTAAAGACTAAAATTATGGCGTTCACCAAAAAGGACAGACAGTCCACAAGCTGGCATCCACATAAATGGGGAAATTCTGGAAGTGTCAAGCTATTTATACTTTGGCCAGGCTAATATCAGCTGATGTCTAATGAGAAAGGATATCATTTAGAGAATTTGCACTGGCAAAGAATACATATGACAGTATGAGACAGACACTTCTGTCCAGGCAGATATCTCAGAACTTAAAAATGAGAATCATTAACTGTTATGTGCATTCAGTTTTATTTTATGGAGTAGAAACCTGAACACTGACCAAGCAAATGGAAAAGAATATTGAATCCTTTAAAATGTAGGTATTCAGAAGATTTGGACAAGTTTGGATGTGTATGAGCCTAACACAGGACAGAGACAGATGGAGATCCATTAACGTCTACCTTCGAAGCGGAGACGGCACTTTATTATGATGGTGAGGATCATTCCTTCGTATGTCAATACATGGCTAAACTAGTTGGCCATTCCTTTTCTCTTCAATATTTCCATTTCGCATTTTTAAATTTCCGAGATTGAAGCCTATACCTGATCGAATGTTTTATCATCTATTGAGTAGGTGTAGAGTAGGTCATACATCGTCTGACGTCTCATAGTCAAGGTGCACAAAGTTTTACCAGCAACGATGGACTAGTTCTTCATTTGTCGGTGCCATTTGTGAAATTGTTGTGGCTTGTATCAGTGGTTCGCGCACGTCATCACACATTGGCTGGACTATCTCCGCTACCTTCTCTGGTTACAAGCAAACCGGATTAATCATAGTGCCTTTATCACTATGTAGGTGGCTTTGACTCTCACCTTGTGACAACACTTTATGATTATCTCTAACATTCTCTAGGGAATTCGTTACGAACATAGAGATTTGGTCCTGGCCATGCTACCTCCCCAACATATTAGATATCGCACCCCCGCTGCCTTGCGGAATATGTGTTTTACTGGAAAGGCTTCGGGAGTAAACCCTGAGGAAAAATCTGCATTTTGCTATTTCCAGTCGTCTTGATAACATCTTGCCACTGGCCAAAGGTAGCTCAGAACGAGAGAGTGAGGTTGACAAATTGCAAAAAACTTCCTGAGTTTAATTCAAATCACCGCACATGTCACCCATTTAAGCGGACAGAGCAAAATGAAAAGATTGTCCAAACGGCTGAACAAAGAGAGTGGTCTTCATCACACGTAATGGACGAACATCACAGATTTAGAGCCACGATCGCCAAATGGCCATTAAGTTCACGACGGTATTTTCGGTACCTCGTGAGACACATTTTCTTCATGAAAATGTGTATAACATTAGTGAACTCGAGTTTGAATGGACAAAACTGCATTCTCTAGCTCGAATTAACAGTTTGATGTAAAGTTGACAATTGTGTCTGAGGTTTGTACCTTACGAAAGTCGTCGTTGTTAGTAATTCAAATAATTACCGAAAAGACACACAACGAAAGCAGAAAGACATGCCAGTTTTAAAAATGTATCACACATATGCAATATATATCTTATTATTCGTTTGATGCGCATGTGCGACCTGCTATGATTTCCATTTGCATGATCGTTTTTTAAACAAAAGTATATGGCGGTAATCTTCAGTGCATTTGAGATTGTGTTTACATTTTTGTTTGTTTTTTTGTTTTTTTAAAGAGTAAATTTCCAATCCATTTCTGTTGTTTACTCCAATCCACAGTCTCTTATGTTCTTTAAATGAAGATTATAAAAAAATGGTAATTGTGACAAAAAATGAAAATGAAACAATACATACAGGTCAACGGTCAATTTGTTTTCTGTCCATTTTCAGATTCAGATAACAGAACACTGAGGCACCGACGTTATGGATCGTCTTCTAGTGAGTCATTCTGTTTGTGTTTATATATATATATATATATATATATAATTATGTACATATATGAAAATATGTATATATTTATATGTATGTATGAATGCCTTAATGATGTGCATATTTTTTATTTTTTTTTGGCGCTCGCCTTATTTTTCTAATCCCCGAGGCGGTGTGCGTCCGTGTGCATCCGACTTAAGCATGCATTTTATGTTAGGGTCTGCTTCCTCCTGCATTTTATAAGGGTTTGCTTCCCCGGGGTAACGGCCGGTGCTGTGATGGGGATTGAACCCAGCACCTTCCGGTTGTGAGCCGTGCCACTTATCCACTAGGCCACACCGTCCCCTTGATGTGCATATGTGTGGCCTTAACTGAGAGGTTCGTGGACGCCAGGTTAAAAGAACCCCTAATTAAAGTTTATTGAATGCGGTCTTATTAGGTTTGCATCTAACTTAATGCGGTGATGTATGATACAAACTGTTTTAACACTGTACTCATGACATCCACATAGGTCTACATGAGTCAGGAGTAGTTGTCTTGTGTGTGTCTTAAAGCAGGTTACAAGAACAGTACACCCCACCCCCTCCCATTCCCCAACGCCCATATACCCAAACACATATACAAACATCGATTTTTGTCCAGTTTGTGCCTTTCAGTGTGAGGTTTTGAAGACGTTTCTTGACCGGGCGCTAGTTTGTGCTTCGTACACGGGGAGCTTCCCTGCCTCTGTTTTTTCTGCTGTTCACCTTTTGCATGGAAGGCTTTTGACTTTGTATCCATTGTTTCTGTACAGCATTGCTTTCTGAGGGATGTTGGTCTGGTGTTTGACGTGTCACCTGGCCGAACCATTTGGTTTGCTGTCTCTTTGCTAAGTCTAGCTTTGGTGTTTGGCCTACGTGTCTCCTATCATTGGGTATAATCTTCTTCTTTTTCTTCGATCAACTGATGCTATGCTTCTAGCCCGTGAGGTTCACGAAGGAGACGCGTTTCACATTTTCGCTGGTCCTCCGCAGCTTTTCGAGCATGGTCGCTCCCCCGGGCCAGACTGCCTCACTTTGGTCTGTATAACTTAACTTAACTTAACGTCTTCATACTGGTTTAAAAGACCCTGCAGAGTCTGTATACAACCAGTTACATTTACATCACCTTGCTCTAAAAGCTATGCGCATCCAGTTTATTCTTAAATGCATTAACTGTCCCTGCCTCTACTACCTCCCCTGGCAATGCATTCCAAGCAGACACCACTCTCTGACTAAAAATATATTTCCTAATATCTAATCTGGACCTCTCTTTAGTCAACTTGTAGCTATGCCCTCGTGTTACTGTAGGTGGCTGTATTATAAAAAACTTGTTATAGTCTAATTTATCCATTCCTCTGATCATCTTATAAACCTGAAATAAGTCACCACGAATTCTTCTCTCTTCGAAACACTGTAGGCCGGTTTTTCTGAGTCGTTCCTCATAACTGTAATTCTGGAATCCCACTATCATCTTTGTCGCTCTTTTTTGTATTCTTTCTAGCATGTTTATGTCCCCTCTGTGATAAGGACTCCACACCTGTACACAGTACTCCAATCTAGGTCTAACTAAAGCTTTATACAGTTTGACGATCACTTCCTTGCTCCTATGTTTAATATTTCTTTTTATCATACCTAACATTGCATTTGCCTTTTTCACTGCTACCTTAACTTGCTCACTCACCTTTCCTGTATGATCTATTATAACCCCTAGGTCCCTTTCCTTATCTATCTTTCTAATATTGTTTTCTCTTATTCTGTAATTATGTTCCATATTGGATCTACCCATGTGGATGACTGTACATTTATCTACATTAAACTCCATTTGCCAGCTTACAGACCATTCTCGAATTTTATCTAAATCCAACATCAATATATCGACTTCTGCTTTAGATGAGACACTACTGCATAGTTTTGTGTCATCAGCAAATTTTGCAATCATGGATCCCATATCAATGTCCAAATCATTTATATATATCAAGAACAAAATTGGTCCCAAAACCGAGCCCTGTGGCACACCACTTTTCACTTCACACCACTCAGAGTACTCCTTATTTATGCCCACCCTCTGCCTTCTTCCTGTTAACCAATTTTCAATCCATTTGGCAACTTCCCCACCTATTCCATGTGATTTTAACTTTCTAAATAATCTTTGATGAGGTACTCTATCAAAGGCCTTTGCAAAGTCTAGATAAATAACATCCACTGGCTCCCCTTTATCTATGATTTTAGTAACCTCCTCCATGAATTCTAATAGATTTGTTAAGCATGATCTCCCTCTAGTAAACCCATGCTGACTATTTCTAATTAGATTAAATTTGTTTAAATGCATTACAATGTTTTCTTTGATTATTGACTCTAACAATTTACAGACTATGCTCGTTAAACTCACCGGTCTATAATTTTCTGGATCTGATTTTTTGCCTTTTTTGAATAAGGGGATCACTCCTGCATCTTTCCAATCCTGTGGAACAATCCCTTTTGTAAGTGATTGAGAACATAATATGGTTTTGCCAATGGTTTTGCTAGTTGGTCTCTAATTTCATACAGCAATTTTGGATGAATACCATCTTGACCTGGACATTTATTCACTTTCAACCCCTCCAATTTTTTAAAAACCATTTCCTCTGTAATACAGATTGATCTTAATCCCGCTGTATCCATGTCTATTTGAAAAATATCTATAGGCTCTGGGATCTTGGAGCAGTCCTCTTTTGTGTAGACTGCCAAAGTACTGATTGAGCAGATTAGCTGCCTCCCTATTCTCACTTATTATTTTTCCTGTACTGTCTATGAGAGAGCCTACTTTGTCTTTCGTTCTTTGTTTATTTCTAACATAAGAGAAGAAGCTTTTACTGTCAGTCTTGATCCTCTGAGCAATTTTTTTTTCAAAGTCTATTTTTGCTGTTTTATTCGCTTTCTGAGATGTGTTCTGCTTGTCCAAATATTTTACATATGTTTCTTTTGATTTACCTGCCTCTATATATTTTTTCCATGCTTTATTTTTCGCTCTTCTACATTTCACTACAAATCTAGTTATCCACTTTTCACGCTTGGGGTTTACCTCCCTACATGGAACACATTCCTCTTTTAGCGTTTCTAGAACTGTTTTAAAACTTTCCCACTCCTGTTCAACATCTGTTCCTACGACAATATCTTTCCAGATTATGTGGTTCGCTGCCTCTTTCATCCTCTTAAAATCTGCCTTAGAGTAGTCGTATGTTTACTTCTTTCCCTGCAATAAGATCCCAACAGATGATATGATGGTCACTTGAGCCAAACAGTTCCCCAACGGTAACATTTTCAATCATATTTTCCTCTGTAGTAAAAACTAGGTCGAGTAGGTTTTTGCCTCTGGTGGCTGCTTCTACATGTTGAATTAAACAATTGTCAGTTATGCACTTAACAAAAGGTTTTTACTCTACAAGTGCTTCTGCCATATCCCATTTTATTTCTGGATAGTTGAAATCTCCCATTAATAATAATTTCCCTTCACTTGCCTTTGCTATGCTACTAATCAGTTCCTCATCTTCCTCTTTTTGACTTGATGGACATCTATAGCACACTCCAATCACTGTTTTTTCACCCCCACTTTCTATTTCTCCCCATACACTTTCATTTTTGTTACTACATGATAAATAATCTTTGATCGTTATATTAACAGAATTTATACAGTATAATAAAACGCCACCTCCCTTAGTCTTGTCTCCAACTATCCTATCTTTCCTTAACATTGTATATCCCTCAATTTCAAGTTCACTATCTGCAATCTCCTCATATGTCAATGATTCTGTTAATCCTATTATATCTGGTTTTTCTTCTGCTACATACAGTTCCAATTCTTCTCTTTTATTTACTATGCTTCTCACATTTGCATAAAAACATTTTAGTTTGTAATGTTGTTGGTTTTCCTCTTTTTGCTTCTGCTTTATCATTTTAGTGTTTGCTTTTCCAATATGTATTTCACACTTCCCTGACACCAACTCTCCCCTTTGACTACATGCTCTATAGCACCCTATTGTAGGCCTATCTTTAGTCTCATACTTCATAGGCCTTACTAGTTTAAATTTCTAACACAATGATTGAACATATACTTTGCTACAACATGCTGTCCTATCTCATTTAGATGTAAACCTCCCCTATCTAACATTTTACTTTTGTCTACTGTAACATCAATAGATTCCATTCCCATGTCCGCACACATCACCTGTAACCTAAGGTTGATACCTATTATTTTGCTATCTAGATAGTCTGACCCATCTGCTCTATCTAAAATGCCCATCATTGTGACCTTTCTAAACTTTTTTTCCTTCAGTGTTCCCATAAGACTTTTATATTTATCCATAATTATTTCTGTACCATCTCTCTTTACATTATTTGTTCCTACCAAAACTACCACATGACTATTTCCTTTGTTATCTAACCTCTTTATTCTCCCCTCTATATCCTCTATTTTTGCTCCCCCAATATCCATTCTTTCAAACATGTTGTGTTGTTTAGACAAATGTCTGCCAACCTCTCTCACCATTGAATCTCCTACTACCAATACTGACCCCTCACCTATATGTGCATACTTCTCTCCAAAGCTCTCTGCCCTGTGAACTGTTTCCTCACTCAAATCTCCCTTACTTCCTTGACTACACCTTGACTGCAGCTTCTTTAAAATTTCCTCCATTTTCACTTGTTTCCCTTCTATTTCCATCTGCCTCTTTTCTATCTCCTCCAATCTCTTCTCATTTTCCCTTATATTGCACTCCATTTGTGCCTGCCTCTCTTCAACTCTACACATCCTACATAAAACGGTTCCTTTATCTTCCAACGTTGTAGTAATACTAACATTTTCGCCACACAAATCACATAATCTGACTTGGGCTTTCTTCGCAGCATTTCGTCTCGTCTTAGTGGCCATACTAATTTTGCTATTTATTTCCGTTAGCCAATAAGTTATATTAATACCTAATAAAATGTATACTTCTTAAAGCAACACCAAAAACAAAAACAAAAATGTCGCTGGTATTTACCTTTCTACAACGTATCGCTAACGACTAGGCCTAGTGTTACTTGAGTGTTACTACCGCTCACTGTGCCACGCTATTTAATTCTGTCAAGTCACTAACTATCTGTTATAACAAGGCCACTATATTAGAAAATACGTATGCTACAATAAACTACAATCACAACTATGTTATTATTACAGAAATTAATTTTCAACACTAATACTTATCTGAAACGTTATAAATCTCTGTTCTGTCAATTCAAACCAACCACCATCTTGAACAACCGGAAGCCGGGTAATACTGATGGATAGGCTCCGGTGTTCTCTTGGGTGCTCTGCAATAGCTCGTGGCATTGTCTGAGACACATTCTGTGGAGGGGGACATTGAGTCTGCATTATCATTGGGTATAATCAACTCAGCATTGTACATAACCGAGTGCAGACTGAGAAATGTGTCCCTTGACCTACTGAAATAACGAATATGGGGCGCCTCTCTAGACCCCCGTATGTTGGTGGAGCTGGTGGGATGAAGATACTGAGCTGTAGCGGTCAGTGACCCAAGGCTGACTAGTACCGCCAGGGCCAGCGGCCCACAGCTGCCTAGACCTTTCTACACCACCACGTGGTGATCCTGAATAACAGGCTGCAACAGAGCAGACTCAAAAATGCCTGCTGAAGTCTGATGTGTTGAACTGAAAGGTGCAAATATTGCAGTCAAGCTGTAAACTACGACATAACACATTTCGTTCTTCAGACTATACCCTGCTACTTGCAAAGCCATTTTCAGGACTTGGTAGCGGGAGCTTGAGATGGGAACAAATGACGAAGAAAAAGAAGAGGACCATGAATAAGAAGATTATACCCAATGCATCACGTCAGGGATATAGATTAATTCTAGTGGCACAGCGATGGACTTTCTGTTTGGGGTTTACCTATGGATTTCAAAGTTAATTTACTTTGTTATCAGATATACAGTTCTGCCATCGATAGTACTAACATCATCACCATCATTCATCTGCCCGTCTAGATCCTCTTAGAACATAGAGCCACAACAGATGCTCTCCGTCTGGGCCGTCTTCTTGCGGTCTGCCCATGAGGCATCAATTGACCTGACTTCCTCATCCACTGACCTGACTTCCTCATCCACTGACCTGATTTCCTCATCCACTGACCTGACTTCCTCATTGATTGACCTGACTTCCTCATTCACTGACCTGACTTCCTCATCCACTGACCTGACTTCCTCATCCACTGACCTGACTTCCTCATCGAATGACCTGACTTCCTCATCCACTGACCTGACTTCCTCATCGAATGACCTGACTTCCTCATCGATTGACCTGACTTCCTCATCCACTGACCTGACTTCCTCATCCACTGACCTGACTTCCTCATCCACTGACCTGACATCCTCATCGATTGACCTAACTTCCTCATCCACTGATGAGGAATTCCTTATCGAATGACCTGACTTCCTCATCAATTGACTTGACTTCCTCATCCACTGACCTGACTTCCTCATCGATTGACCTGACTTCCTCATCAATTGACCTGACTTCCTCATCCACTGACCTGACTTCCTCATCGATTGACCTGACTTCCTCATCGATTGACCTGACTTCATCATCGATTGACCTGACTTCCTCATCGATTGACCTGACTTCCTCATCGACTGTTCGCCGCCACATGTTTCTTGGCCACCCCACTTACCACTTATCATCATGTGCAGTATGTTACACAATAATGTGGGCTCTAACACCAAATGTCCATGTGCTGCATATCGTGATGGGATTATTTTACCACTTATCTCTTTCCCTGCGGGTTTCAATCAAAAGACTGTTGTTATGTTGCCCGACTTCTTTCTGATTTCCTGTCCCGTCCATTACCACTTTCTCTCCCCAGTTTCCTGCTGTATTCGCCGTTGCCATATTTTTTCTTCACAGATCTGTGTTTGCCATTATCTCAGACCATCTAACATGCAGTGCGCAAAGGAGCCACTTGTTAACAAAGACTTGTAGTCTGGATGTGATACACTTAATCACATGACATGTCTCAGAGCTATATTGCAGGAACAATTTTACATTTTTTGTCTGATTTTTTCCTAAAACAAATCATTTAACTGTGTTTTTCAAGGCAACGAGGAGACAGACAGACTGGCAAAAGAAGGTGCAAGGTTACCACAACCAGATTCTAGTATGACCTACGAAGCGTCCAAAAGATTTATTATGGCCAGATACATCGCCAAATGGGATACCGAGCATACTGGCTACACAAAAAATGATGCCTCTTACCAGTTGAACAGAAGTGAGCAGGTCGTGGTCTTCAGACTCTGCACAGGCCACAACAGACTGAGGTACCATCTATTCAATAAACTGAAGATAGGTGCTACTGATGAATGCACCTCCGGTACAGGGAAGATGACCGCTGAACATCTGCTGCAAAATTGCCCAACATACAAGGACCAGAGAAAGCACATGTGGTCATCACCAGTGCCAACACTAGACAAGCTCTATGGCAGTGTCGACATGCCTCAGGATGACTGCTGCGTTCTTCAAACAAATTCAAGTTGACGTCTGACAGCGTACGAAAAAAAAAAAAAAAAAGTTCAACTGTGTTTTGCAGAAAAATTGCCCAGTGCATCAGACTTCCGCAAAATTTGTTTAGGTTTCCTGTTCCTAGAGTCATGAACATGGTATCAGACTTCCACAAAATGTGTTTAGGTTTCCTGTCCCTAGAGTCATGAACATGGTATTAGACTTCCACAAAATTTGTTTAGGTTTACTGTCCCTAGAGTCATGAACATGGTATCAGACCTCCACAAAATGTGTTTAGGTTTACTGTCCCTAGAGTCATGAACATGGTATCAGACCTCCACAAAATGTGTTTAGGTTTACTGTCTCTAGAGTCATGAACATGGTATCAGACTTCCACAAAATGTGTTTAGGTTTACTGTCTCTAGAGTCATGAACATGGTATGAGACTTCCACAAAATGTGTTTAGGTTTCCTGTCTCTAGAGTCATGAACATGGTATCAGACTTCCACAAAATTTGTTTAGGTTTCCTGTCTCTAGAGTCATGAACATGGTATCAGACTTCCACACAAATTGTTTAGGTTTACTGTCTCTAGAGTCATGAACATGGTATCAGACTTCCACAAAATGTGTTTAGGTTTACTGTCTCTAGAGTCATGAACATGGTATCAGACTTCCACAAAATTTGTTTAGGTTTCCTGTCTCTAGAGTCATGAACATGGTATCAGACTTCCACAAAATTTGTTTAGGTTTCCTGTCTCTAGAGTCATGAACATGGTATCAGACTTCCACACAAATTGTTTAGGTTTACTGTCTCTAGAGTCATGAACATAGTAATTCGTGAATACAAGTACAAAGAATTTAGTATTGTGAGCAGTATCACTAACCGTATCGCCTGTTAATGAAGAAAACGATTCAGAAAAAGCGTGTTAAATTATTTGTTATATTCATTTCAGAGTCCCCAACTTTTGAAGCTCATAATTTCTCCTCCGTCTGTCATGGCGGCGAAAGGTCCCACCAGGCAACAGCGTCCCAGACACAACCGAGTTCCCAGGAGTGCGCCATCTGCCGAGACAAGTCTACTGGCAAACATTATGGAGCTCTTAGCTGCGACGGATGTAAGGGCTTCTTCAGAAGAAGTGTGAGGAGAAGCCACGTTTACTCTTGTCGATTTAACAGGAATTGCATGATTGACAAGGACAAGAGGAACCAATGTCGCTATTGTCGTTTGCGGAAGTGTTTTCGAGCGGGCATGAAGAAAGAAGGTGAGGTGGCCTTTTAATATGGGTAGTGGTGGTTTCATCCATGAAAGGCGTCTAGAATATTCTGACATTTTTTAACCCTCATGTCCAACTCTCTTCACTTTTGATTGACATAACCTCCATTGTGGATGTCCACACTCATGAACTTGGTGAAAACTACACACTTAAATCTCATAATCACATACCTAAATTTAAGACCAGGGAAACCTGCGGAAGTATAATCATATGCAGCCTTCGTAGGCCATTAAGTGCCTTTTGAATGATACCAACTTTGAAGAAGAAATCCTTTCATTTTGCTATTAATATGTTTCTGTTTCTTTTATATTTTTTTATTTTAATCTTAAAATGGAGATATTTGGGGCCAAGATGCAGTAGTGCACGACCTGACAGCAGCCAGTGGGTCATAGCTGACTGCTTGCATCAGGGCCAGCAAACCATAGCTGACCATGACCCAATTCAATCTCTATGTGGAGGCCATGGAAACAGGATTTACACATCAGTTAACTACCCTCCGTAGCCCTTGTCCCAATGAGTAATATGTTCAAGCTTTGCCCGCTAAGCAGGAAATCATTCTACATTCAGATCATACCAGAGTTGGGACCTGCACAGGGACATCTGTCCCTGTAACAGTACAGGTTGACTAAGAACTAGTTTCACTATCCTTTCATGTGCTAGCTAGCCCTTCTGTACCTTCCTAAGCAACAATTGAGCTACAGATGGTTCATCAGCTCTTTCAGTCTTGTCAGACGATAGTAAGTTGTGAATTGAAAAAATGGCTTAACTACAATTAAGTTTTTTCCTCGGTGTGTGCAAGGAAAGTCAGGACTGTTTGCGGAATTGCATGGTGTGGCGTGTCTTCTCAAACGCAGAGTCCTTAACTTATCCGCAATTAGTATTTCCTTGTTTAATCCTGCCCATCCATCCAACACCATCCATGCAATACCATCGATTGCAGTCTTGTTCCCATGATTCCTAATCGATGCCTGCATCATTCATATCCCGCTTTGTGCCAAAGACGGGTGTTTCAGACTGAAAGGTGCAAATATCACAGTCAAGCTAACTAGTGACATAATGCATTCCGTTCTCAAGACTACATCCTGCTACTTGCAAAGCCCTAGTCAGGGCTTGGCAGAGGGAGATTGAGAATGAATGTAGAAGAAGAAGAAAATATCCCGCTTGCATGCCTCTTGTACCGAAGCAGTGGCCGAACCCGAGACAGATGGTTGCGGAACTCATTAAAGAGCCGAATCACTGTCTCTATCTCTATTCTGCTACTGGCTGTTCTTACCTTGTATGCACCATTCCGCTCAGCAGCAACTAGATGTGTTGTGTTCGTATGAATTGGACTGACATACATTGATAGTCTGGCAGGTTGCTCAGACTGCCATCATTTTGTCGTAAAAGTGCTTCAGTTCACCAAGTATTTTTGTAATGACTCACGTGCACTCTTATAACCAAATGGACTGTATGTGGTTTAAATAAAATGTTAGTAATTGTTTTTTGCATTTGCCATTTTTTACTTCCTTTCTGCATTTGGTCAGGCAAAATATACTGATCAGACAAGTTAAGGACATACTGGCCAAGACCTTCACCTCGGTTTACTTGTAGTCCTCCCTGGAAAAAGGCTGGTTTCATGGCTGCCTGGCTAACAGGGTGAAGGATCAACATGATCCCTGTAGTAGTGAGCAACACGCAGATGAAGCCAAGCATAACACAACTGCCTGGAGTACTCCAGTATGTTTTTATCAGCACGCTCTGGATGTGAGGAAAGCTACTGCAACCCATTACTTAACGTCTTTTTCAGGGCGCTCAAAAGAGTAGGCCTACTCATTGAGAGCATTCGGAACAACAGCAACCATTTTTTCTAAAAGCATTGTGCTTTGTATTGTGCTTTGCATCTAATGAGATTCAGACTTCAGCACGAATTGTTAATGTGTTTATTTCTCACAGCAGTTCGACCTCGCATTTTCATAAATCCGAACCATGCAAGTTTGGGTAGTAAGCCATCTCGCAAATCGATTCGCTGCCTTCCTCTAAGCATGTATGTGGTTGAAAGCAACGTATGTTGACCAGATGAAGCTTCAAATTGTAACCAACAACACAGTCTTTGTTTATCTTGACCTGTCATATGACATCTTTTATCAACAGCTGTTCAGAATGAGCGAGATAGGATCAGCGTTAGACGAACCAGCTACGAAGACACGCCACAGAGCAACTCTTTGTCCGTCAGCACACTGCTACACGCGGAACAGGCTTCCAGGCATCAGGTTTGTAGGTGGTGTGTTATTTCAGTTTTCTTGGCTATCCATAAAAGATATACATATGGGGGGAAAGGGGGTAGTATGTAAAGAAAATGGACAACTGTGGACATGCGGAGGGAGTATTTAAGCTGAAAAGGTACATCCAGTCCACACATCACATGGATACACTCACATACAAATTTATTAAGAGTAGCAATACACTGTATTATTTGAAAGCTTTTTACTGTACACCTAAACCTAAAGCACCATATTATTGCTTGAACGTCTGTGTTTCTGAAGTGGGGAACAGAGATTTGATTGGCTGATATAATCATGATGTTATGATCAGTTATAGGTAGACATAACAAAATGGTGGCTGTTGTTCCAAATTGGATTAGGGGATACCGGATTAGTTTGCTTATTTATTATTTCATCATCATGGAGCATGTCCTTTATAAAATCTCTTTCCCTTGCCAAAATTTCAGCCTCCATCACAGCCACACTCAGGCACTCCTGGATATCTTGGTACCATTATCTTCTTGGTCTACCCCTGCCTTTCTTGCCTGGCATCATACGTTCCATCACAGTTCTCTCAAGACCGTTGTGTCTCTTGATGTGACAAATGTATTTACATTTTTTGGCCATAATGGAATTGATAAATCAGTTCTCCTCTATGCTCAACTCTTGTCGAATGTCTATGATTGTCTTTTTCTCCGTCCAGGGTATTCTGAGGATCTTTCTGTAACATTTTGACTCAAAGGATTTGATTCTTTGTCTAAAAGTTTTGGTAATCGTCCATGATTCGCAGCCATATGCTGCCACAGGAAAAATGCAGGCTCTCAAGACTTTTACTTTTGTCATTTTGTTGATGCTCTGCCATAATTTCTTCAGGCTGTTCAGCCTCTGCATTGCCATGGCATTTATTATTTATGTACATTAAACTGAAATGAAAGAGGACGATTTGAAAGGTTTTCCTTTGAGGAGATATCTTCATCGATGGGCAAGATTTACACATAAGCTATACATTTTTTTAAAGCTTGAAATGTTGTTTAGGTGATGTGTCATCATTTTCGATTATGGATGTCGCTGAGCCAAGGATTTGACTGGGATTCACACTAGTTGACGACTTACACTTGTGTGGACGGAAACGTGTTGTGGTTTTCTATTTTGATCAGTTTGTTCGTTTATTTTGTGGTGTTTTTCCTTTCGATTATCCTTGCATGGTACCTGTTATTTGAAATAGTATTTTAGTTACCCTGTGTCGTATTTCCATGGCCTAGTGCGCATGGCTGAACTTCATGAGATTGGCACTCTTCACTCTGTTTGCTAACAGACCCAGTTTTGGTGTGGCTGGGAAATGTACATAATTGTCAATAATGGACTAACTAATCGCTCGGGAGAGATTGGACTCTGTCCGGTTAGCAACATGCCTAAGACACATTGCTCACATGCATGAGTGATGCCCCTACAACCACATGGGGTTATGGGAAAGATAAGACAAAACAAGAAAGAACTGGTTGTATACAGACTCTGCAGAGTCTTCTAAACCAGTGTAATGATGTTAAGTTAAGTGAAGTGAGTTATAAGTTTTTCCTATCTGAGGTAAAATAACATTCTAGTCTGTACACTACATTTTAACTGCAGGGATGGGCAACTTTTATTCTTCAGTCCTATAAATACTCTAGCTACACCTCAAAAATTGGAGTGAACATCGTAATAATAATTTACAGAAATTGTGAAAGTGGAATGTGTTTGTGCAATATATCCTGCTATGTTTCCAAGCTCCATAAACTTAACACTATTAATCAACCGAGAACCAACGATTCTAGAAGAAGTGGATACCTTTACCTATTTAGGCAGCACAATTGTCAGACAGTACAGATGCAGATGTAAGAACCAGAATTGGAAAGGCAAGAGTGGTATTCCTGACACTAAATAATATATGAATATCCAGAGAAAATAAGATGCAAAGTTAGAATATTCAACGCCAGTGTTAAGTCAATGCTGCTGTATAGAGTGGAGACATGGAGAATGACCAAGGTCATACAACAAAGACTCCAGACCTTCTTTAACAGATGCCTACTCAAATACACCTGGCAATGACAAAGCAGACAGATTGGCTAAGAAGGGATTAAGTCAAAAATAATAATATACACTAACAACCCTACAGACAGCCAAACAACTACTGAAGTCTGGCTGAATAAATGGGAAATACTGGGAGAGAAATCTACAAACATATGAACATCCAAAATCCTAAAGACAACATCTCCTGAAAAGGAGAGACCAAAGCACGATTTTCTGATTTTGCACTCAACACATAAAACTTAACAGTCACTTGAACAGAATCCAACCAGAACATACTCCAGAGTGCCGGCTGCACACACATCCCTATGAAACTGTTGAACACCATCTTTTTGAATGTCCGGCTTGGGATCAAGATGCTGAGTAGCGCATGAGCTGCAGTGGTTAGCGACCCATAGCTGCCTGCTAGCGTCAGGGCCAGCGAACCATAGCTGCCAAGACCCTTCTACACCTCCACGCGGTGATCCTGGATAACAGGCTGCAGCAGGGCAGACTGGCTAAGGAGAAGGGATCGAAGAGGGAATGCTAACCCGGTACTCAAAAAATGCTTGCTGAAGTCGGATGTGTTGAACCGAAAGGTGCAAATATCGCAGCCAAGCTGTAGACTACGACACAACGCATTCCGTTCTCTGGACTACATTCTGCTACTTAAGCCCTTTCAGGGTTTGGTAGTGGGAGATTGAGAACGAACGAAGAAGAAGAATGTCCGGCTTGCTGGTGTTAGGAAAGAGCTTCTTTCTCTGAGGCCAGACAAATGGAACACTTTGTGCGGAACTAAACAACAGCTCACAAACACTTGCAGATACCACTATATGGCATTGGGTGAAAGGGCAGGAGCCCATAGGCCGCTGTATCAATAACCAACCAACAGATGCCTACAAAGTTTAATGGACAAAAAATGGCGAGACATGATGAGGAATCGAGACCAATGGGAAAGGAACCAATAACAGCCACTGGAACAACAAATTAATAGAAAGAAATGGGGCTGGATAGGACATACGGTATGGACGACACCATCCAACATAGCCAGACAGGCTCTTACATGGAATCCTCAAGGGGAGAGAAAAAGAGGTAGACCCAAAATTACATAGAGAAGAGTTTGTAAAAAGGAATTCAGATTAAATGATTACACCTGGAAAGATGCTGAAAGAGCAGCCCAGGATCATGTATCCTGATGGAATGTTGTCAATGGCCTATGCACCCAGAGAAGTGATGGGATTTGAATGATTGATATATCCATCAGTACTCCTGTACTGTACAGAAATTTAGAGAATGACAAAGACAATACAGAGAAAACTCCATTTGTTCATCAATAAATGTTTAGGGAGGATAATGGATATTTGCTGGCAAGATATGATGAGGAACGAAGATGTGTGAGAAAGGAGCCAACAATAACCACAACCAAAAAAAAAAGGCAAAGGCCACTGTCCATCATAGACGATGATGGCATAATTAATTTTGCTAGCGCTACTTTTTATTCTCCCTCTCTCATCTTGTGCCCCCCGACCCCAGTGCCAAGTCAAGGACAAGACGGCTAGGGGGCGACTACGAGATGCAGAGGACTCCGCATCAAGTACCCGTGAAAAAGACGGCGGAGTCCAGAGTCGAACCCATACCACCTGATCACGCGGCGGATGGCTTAACCACTTCACCACGGAATTTCCAACAACAACCAATGGAGCAGCAAATTAAATGTAGGAAATGGGGTTTGATAGGACATACAATGTGGAAAGCGCCATCAGAAGTGACCAGACAGGTTCTAACATGGAATCAGCATGGGAAGAAGAAGAGAGGTAGATAAAAAAAAGACCTGCAGACGAGTGTGAAAATGAATTTTGGTCCCTAGACCTCAACTTGAGTTAGGCAGAAAGGATAGCTCAAGATCGAACATGCTGGAGGAGGGTTGTCAATGGCAGATGCAATGTTAAGTATGATAAAGAGAAAAATTAAATATAGGAGCAAGGAAGTGATAGTAAAACTGTATAAAGCATTATACCTAGATTTGATTACAGGTGTAGAGTCCTTATCATAGAAGAGATATAAAAATGCTGGAAAGGATATAAAAAAAGAGCGACAAAGCTGATAGTGGGATTCCAGAATTACAGCTATGAGGAAAGACGTATTTAGAAAAGAGAAGAGTTTGAGGTGACTTAATACAGGTTTATAAGATAATTAACAGATACAAGAACAAGAGTGCACAGCTATAAATTAACTAAAGAAAGGACCAGATTAGATATTAGGAAGTATTTTTTTTTAGTCAGAGAGTGGTGAATGCTTGGAATGAATTGCCACATGAAGTAGTGGAGGCAGTGGTAATCAATGCATTTAAGAATAGATTGGAGAGCACATCGATTTTAGAGGAAGGAAATGTAAATGAAACTGGTTGTATACATACTCTGCAGAGTCTTCTAAACCGGTATGAAGACGTTAATTTAAGTTGTTAAGTTAAGTATGCCCTGAAAGGAGTAACGAGCATTGATTGATTGATTGATAAATCCTTATATATGAACCCTTTAGCTGGTCTAAAGTTTTCCCCTTCTATAACTGCATTGGAACACGTGCAGATTGATCTACAGGGTACAGTTAACCTACTGTCTGTTGATGGGGGAAACAGACCCTCGGCTACCCTAGAAGATGTTGTGGAGTCTATGAGGCAACAGCTGCTGGTTCTTGTGGACTGGGCCAAAATGATTCCATGCTTCTCCCAGCTGGTCATGGATGATCAGGTAGTTTGAATGGACTTCTCTTCTTCTGTTTAATTGTTTTCATGTCTTCTTCTTCTCCTACTTCATCTTCTCCTTCTTCCTCTTCTTCTCGTCCTCGTCTTTCTTCTATTTCTTTTTCTTCTTCTCATCCTTCTTCTTCCTCTCCCTGTTCTTTTTTTTCTTCTTTTTCTTTTTCTTCTCCCTCTTCATCCTCCTTTTTCATCTTCCCCTCCTCCTACACCTCCTCCTTCTTCTTCTTCTTTATTTTCTTCTTGAGCAACAATATCAACATCAAAAGCAAAAACAACAACCAAAGCAGCAACAACATCAAAAACATAAACAACAAAAACAACTACAAAAACCACCACAACAGCAACAACAAAAACTCTGTCAACCATTATATATTTTTTTTTATGTGTGAAATACCTGCAGGTTCTGACACCTTTTAGGTGTCGTTTGATAACTATTTAATTTGTCATCTCCATCATTTTGTCCATCATTCTCCAATCAATCTAACCAGGTTGCTCTACTTAGAGCTCATGCTGGAGATCACCTTATTCTGGGGGTAGCCAAACGCTCCATTCCTCTGTCAGAGATCTTGTTACTTAGCAACGAGTCCGTCATAACACGGATGAATGCAGACATGGATGTGGGGCGCATAGCCAGCCGGATACTGGATGAAATTGTCACTCCAATGAGGGATATCCAGGTGGATGATTCAGAATATGCTTGCTTGAAGGCACTTGTGTTCTTCGATCCTGGTAAGTTATGGATGGATAGGGTTATGAGTAATATTGTCTGCGATTGATGGCGGTGAGGATTAATGACAGGGAGGAGTAATTAGGAAAGGAAGTCTTCTTCTTCTGCGTTCGTTCTCAATCTCCCACTACCAAACCCTGAAAGGGCTAAAGTAGCAGAATGTAGTCCAGGGAACGGAAGGCGTTGTGTTGTAGTTTACAGCTTGACTGCGATATTTGCACCTTTCGGTCCAAACCAACACATCCGACTTCAGCAAGCATTTTTTAAGTACCGGGTTAGCATTCCCTCTTCGATCCCTTCTCCTTAGCCAGTCTGCCCTGCTGCAGCCTGTTATCCAGGATCACCGCGTGGAGGTGTAGAAGGGTCTTGGCAGCTCTGGTTCGTAGGCCCTGACACTAGCAGTCAGCTATGGGTCGCTGACCACTGCAGCTCATGCGCTGCTCAGCGTCTTGATCCCGGAAAGGAAGTAACGATGGTTGTTGGCAATGAGGGAAGGGAGTAATGAGGACATGGAAGTAATGCCAGCGGGTTGTAATGATGCTAGAGAGTAATGAGGCAGGGTGTAATGAGAGTGGAGAGTAATGAGTTTTGCGAGTTATGAGGGTAGTTGGCGACTACGGAAGTGAGTTACTGTGGTACAGAGTAATAAAGACAGGGACTAGCAAGGCTAGGTAGGGAGTAATGTGATCTGTTGGTAATTATGGAGGCACAGAGTAATAAAGATAGGGACTAGCAAGGCTAGAGGGTAATGTGATCTGTTGGTAATTATGGAGGAGAAAAATGGAGGCATGGAGTAATAAAGTTTCCAAGTAATGAGGGCATGGAGTGAAGATGATGTGGGTGGGAAAATGAGTGCTGGAAATAATTACTGCTAGGAATAATGAGGGCGGGAATGTCATGAGAATACTGTGGTTTGGATATAATTAGTGCTGGGAGTAAGGAGGTTGGGGATAATGAATGCTGGGAATAATGAGAATAGGGATAATGATAGCTTGGAGTAATAAGTGTGCGGATAATGATGACCAGGAATAATGAGGGCAGGGGAAGTAATGATCAATGAAATAAATGAAAGTGACTTATTGACTTTCAGAATTGAGTCTGGTCTGTCCCGACATCTTGCGTTTCTCACTGCTAGAAAAATAGAGACAAATAAGTCTTAGAATTCAAAAAGCATCTACTCAGCATCTTGATCCCTAACATAGTTTGAACTTGTGAGCCTAATCTAAAATCTTGACAATACCACTCATAAAAATTTGGAATGGAAATTAGTGCGGAGAAGAGTAAAATCATAGTTGAATGTCCCAGAGGGCCTTAGAAATCTGATTGCAATCAAAGGCAAACATTTCCAAAGTATTAAAAAGTTTAAATACTTCAGAGCACTGATGGATGCAGAAGATTCCAGAACTGAGATACAGGCAAAAACATTGATGACCATGGCTACTCTGACCAAACTGAGGCCTCTATAGACGGACAAAAGCATCAACCAAAACAGAAGGAGAAAGAGCTTGCAATGAGCAGTCGACCATTCAGATTTTAGGCAGGTCTCTAGATCAATGAGACATGGGTTCGAGACCTCATTAAGACCTATTGTTATCTATTTGGGGTAAAATAAAAGCCTTGCCTGCTCACCGTCTGGTTACTGTTAGGATAAACAATATCTATTCCAAACACCTATAAATCTTCCCAATGGCCCCAGTAAAGGGTATTAAGTGCATCATAGAACCACATTGAGCTGTTCGTATAAGCATATTTCTGGATCCCATCTGCTTTTTTGAAGAGTCATACAAATTGTGTCGTTCTAAAATTCTGGCAATGATGACAGAAACTTTTCCCCTTCTCACCTCACTCATTTGACTCTGTCCAACAGTCAGACTCTTGCACAACTTTCATACGCGCTTTCAGGTTGAGGCCCTTCCATTGCACTTTGGTTGGGCTAGCTTCTGATGGCGCACAAACCTAGCATAGGTACATACAGACACACACATGCATCCAAGCACTGGTTTATGCGTCCTGATATCACCCAATGGACTACGATCTGGGGTGGAATGGGCGCGCCTCCGCCAGTAGAAACTAGTGAGGCAAACATCTAAGCAACAACAACAACAACGTTCTAAGCTGGTTCTGAACTACTCTTCAGATATTGGTAAATGCTGTCTTTTTGAATGTTGAGAAGGGGATATTTTGGTGGGATTTGTACTGGCAGTATTTTACAGTGAGCAAGGTATTGATGCCTACATTGTTTTCATCAAACCAGTTCGGGTTTTTGTATGTGGTATGGAACTGGATCTCTGAAGTGGTCAAGATGCCATCAGAATCGAAAATCTGTGAAGAGGATTAACATTTTTGAACTGCAGAGTGTAACAGCTGCAGAGATTGTCCAAAGTGCTAATGAATGAACAGTTAAATAAATCTACAGTAGAGAAGAGATAGGACACACTGAAGAAGGCAATATTGTTTACAGTTGAGTGAACAATGTGTTCTTCCGATCCTAAAAGACTCTGTCTTCGACAGA
The DNA here is from genome assembly GCA_036924085.1 of Ariolimax columbianus. Classification (NCBI taxonomy): domain Eukaryota; kingdom Metazoa; phylum Mollusca; class Gastropoda; order Stylommatophora; family Arionidae; genus Ariolimax; species Ariolimax columbianus. The sequence goes on from JAVGWX010000014.1 coordinate 46,669,959, forward strand.
TTCATTTCAATGTTATATTTTTAACAGACTGCCACCAGAACATTTATATGATTTTGCATTTTGTTTTCAACTTCGTACAAAAAGCTCTGGTCATCTTCAAAGAGTAATTCATGTACTGAACTAGCTTTCTATTTTCGGTGTTACAATATGGCTGACTTCTATTGTGATTTAAACGTAACTTAACTTAACGTCATTGTATCGGCTTAGAAGACTCAGCAGAGTCTGTATACAACCAGTTTTTGTCTTGTCTTTCCCATAACAGTAAGAAATTGTATGGACAACATTCAGCGCATGAGTTATGTGGCTTTTATATCTTGCTAACTGGACAGGGTCCAATCTCGCCTGGGCGATGTGTTTTAGTTAATTATTGTCCATGTATACATTTCACAGCCAAACCAAAAAGCAACACTGTCTGCAATTAAGGCAAAATGTATCAATTTGATGAAGTTCAGCCGTGTGCACTAGACCATGGATATATGACACAGGGTAACCGAAATACTATTACATATAGCCGATGATCATGCCAGGATAATCAGAGAAAAAACACCGCAAAATGAACAAACTAATCCAAATGGAGAAAAGCAACACGTTTCCGTGGACACAAATGTAAGTCGTCGACTAGTGTGAATTCCAGTCATATTCGTGCCCTTGTGGCATCCATAATGGAGTAAAATACAAGAGCAAAACTAGACCCACGGCCTGTTAGGCACCATCTTTGCTGCTCTTCTTTTGTCAATTTAAAGGTTCAACAGAAACAGTATGTCTGTATAAAACAATTTTTCTCACTCCATAACCTTGATTTGCATCTGCAGTGGTCCAAGGCTTGAGTAACATCTCCAAGGTCAAACAATTTCGTTACCAGGTGCAGGTCAACCTTGAAGACTACATCAATGATCGCCAATTCGACAGTCGGGGTCGATTTGGAGAAATTTTGCTTCTATTACCCTCACTCCAGAGCATATGCTTGAAGATGATTGAGCAGATTCAGTTTGCCAAATTGTTAGGGACAGCCAAGATTGATAACTTGCTGCAGGAAATGTTGCTGAGCGGTAAGTCAAATATATTTTGAATAATTCATTTTTGGCGGTCAAATAAATACTTGTATATTACTGGATAACCCATTGCTCGGTGGCAATTAAACCGTTGCACGTCTTAACTTCTCTTTCAATGGTTTATGTCAGTGCGCTTCATTCTTTATATACCTGGCGCCCACTATTATAACTTTTGTGAGAGTAAATTTTTCTTGTCGCAGGTTAGAATCTGAATATAAGAAAATTCAGTGATCGCTCACTGAGTATTTTGGATGTTTTTAATCGTCGTGTAGCAGAATGTTGCTCCCACCACAGCCCATCTGAAAGAAACTCGATCTCTTGCCAAATCTTCAACCTGCTCCAGAGTCATGCCCAAGCATTCCTTGACATCTTGATGTCATTGCCTTCTTGGTCTGCCTCTGTCTCTCTCTTGCCCAGCACCATACCCTCCATTACCGTTCTCTCAAGACCATTGTTTTTTTATGTCACCAATATATTTAGTTTTCTGTTCATGATGAAATTTATGAACCAGTTCTCATCTTTGCTCCTGTCGAATGTCTGCATTTTTCTTTTTTTTCGGTCCACAGTGTGCAGAGTACCTTTATATAGTATTTGACTCGAGGTTAACTGTCCATGTTTTACAGCCATATGCTGTCACTGGAAAATAGAGATTCTTAAAATTGCACTTTTGTTGGTTTGCTGGCATTCTGCGATACTTTCCTTAAGTTGTGTTTTAATACAGCATGTTATAATTCTGCTACCACCCACCTGAAAGCTAAAATCACCCACTTGTTGACGATAGTGCTCAGGTTGAAGAGCACTGGTCTATGTCAGGGGTTATGGTAGATCAGTGGATAATAAGTCGCCCATCTGTAGCATTGTCAATGGTGTTTCAGAATGCAAGTAAGTCGGACCAGCGCTTTGGGGGTTGTCCTCGTGGTCTCTTCTTATCTCTCATATTGCTGTCGCTCTGCTCCATCAATTGTCTGTTCTTCACCGTTATTGGCCCGCCCAGCAATATTTCATCTTATCTGCATAAATAACTGCATTTTCCACCAGAGACAATTGACGTATGTCCGAGTTACGTTGACCTTTTTGTGCACTGACTTTGTTGAAGCGTAAGGCTGATGATGCGTCTCTCTCTCAAGAGAGAGAGGCTAAGGTCACTCTGAGTTTGGATCGCAAGTCTTTCATGAGTGACCATGTGTCCACCACATAGCATATTGCAGGTGGTACTGTGGAGTTGAAGTGAGAGGTGCACAGGCTTGGGCTGTGGTTGTTGTCCTGTACAAGCTTTATTGACGAGAAAGCCGTCCAGCACTCATGACGCCTTTTTGTCAACTCTGATTTAAGGTCATTCTGCATATATTAGATGGAGTAAATGTCTTTAATGAATTCATTTTTGGGATCAAGATCAACCCTTTCAGGGTTTGGTAGTGGGAGATTAAGAACGAAAGAAGAAGAAGAATTCATTTTTGACAGACAAATAAATATATTAAATCAATGAACGCATTTCCACATTTATTGAAGAAGTTTTGTGCGGCTCATAGTTTCTACAGAATGAGTTAGCCAGCCCCATGCCCAATAAAATATGGTGCTGTGTAGGTGATAAGTGAGGACAGGTTTCACATGGTTTAAAGAAGTTGAATCTTCTTCTTCTCCGTCTTTGATGTTTGTCTTGAAATGGATGTTGCTATGTTGTGTCGTAGTTTACAGCGAGGCTGCAATATCTGCAGCATTCAACCGAACACATCTAGTTTCAGCTGGCTTTTTTTTGGGTGCCAGGTTTGCTTTACCACTGCGAATCCTATCTTCTTTGCCTTACCACTACGAACCCTATCTTCTTTGCCAGACTACACTAGTGCAGCCTGTTTTCAGGGCCACCGCTTGGAAGCAAAATAAAGTCTTGGTCAGCTCTGGTCTACTAGCTACGAGTCGCTGGCTGCTCTCAGCAAATTCACTGTGCTGCATCTTCGGACGCGAAAGTCTAATGCAAAGGACTAAAGGCATCAGTTTTAGAATAAGTATAATCACTGGGAGAACTGAGATGGGTGAGAGTAGCTTGAGAGTAGAGTCGCTTATGGACAAAGTCAAACATATCACAGATCATCCTGACAGAGGCAATGGAGGCATAGCAACTGGGAGAAGTAGAGTCTCTACAAGATTTAGGTTGAGAGGAAGTGTAGAGGAGATAGCTCTGAGCATCGCTGAGAACAACTGTATCCTCTGCATATCTTAGTTCTGGTATATCTTCCACCCATTGTGAATGTGTCAAACCTTTGTTATTTTTTATATTTCTCATTATGTATTCTGCACAGATATAGAACAGATAAGAGAGAGAATACATCCTTGGCTTACTCCCTTGAACCTGTCCGATGTCTTTCAAGCTATTCTAGCTGTCGCCTGTTATCTCTGATACAGTGTTTCAATAAGACCAATCAGTTTATTTATTTACTATATTAAATTAAAATTTTTTTTTTTTTGCGTTCCCCTTATTTCTCCATTCCCCAAGTCGGTATGTGTTGTACTATGTTTTTATTTTGCGCCTGTCGGCCCAGTGCATCTGACTTTGGCATGTATTTTATGTAAGGGTCTGCTTCCTCCTGCATTTTCTAAGGGTTTGCTTCCCTGGGGTAATGGCCGATGTTGTGATTGGGGAGCTAACCCAGCACCTCGGCTTGTGAATTGTGTCACTTAACCGCTAGCCCACGCCGTCCACATATCTTTAATTAAGATTCATTTAGGACTTCCTGATGCCTCTGAAGAATGTTTTCTTATGGATGTATGAGATTTTGATCATCTGCAAATAGAGGTCATTCAGCGCGAGGGTTTCTGGGTAGGACTCAGATATTGCCCTGATGCTAAATTCATCATCATCATCATCTGGTTGATCAGTCGTAAGACTGTCTGAGCATGTCTCTCCATTTGACCCTATCCTTTGATTGAGTCCTAAGACTGATTGAAAGGTTGTCTGAGCATGTCTCTTTATTTGACTATATACTCTGCAATTCTCTTCATTTCAGCTTAAGTTTACACTTTAATGTCTGCATGTTGCCTGAAATGTAACAGTGATTTTGGTAGTCACCTGGATCTTGCCCTCAGGTATCTTTTGTAGAAGACCTTCACGTCTCATATTGTGTCTCATCCAATTCAATCGTTGTTTTTTAATCCTATGTGAAGACAATGTAATTGGATCAACTCACTCGTTTCATTCTTTAGTAGCACTACATTTCAAACTCTTCTTAACTCAACTTAACATCTTTATACTGGTTTAGAAGACTCTGCAGAGTCTGTATACAACCAGTTACATTTGCAATACTCTGCTTTTAAAGCTATGCGCATCCAATCTATTTTTGAATGCATTAACTGTCCCTGCCTCCACTACCTCCTAGGGCAATGCATTCCAAGCATTCACCCCTCTCTGACTAAAAAAATATTTCCTAATATCTAATCTGGACCTTTCTTTAGTTAATTTGTAACTGTGCGATCTTGTTCTTGTTGGTGGTTGTATTTTTTAAAAACTTGTTATAGTCTAATTTAACCTTTCCTGTGAATATCTTGTAAACCTGTATTGTCACCTCGAATTCTTCTTTTTTGAAGACACTGTAGGTTAGTTTTTCCGAGTCTTTCCTCATAACTGTATTTTGGAATCCCACTATCAGCTTTGTCGCTCTTCTTTGTATCCTTTCCAGCATGTTTATATGACCTCTATGATAAGGACTCCACACCTGTACACAGTACTCCAATCTAGGTCTAACTAATGATTTATACAGTTTGACAATCATTTCCTTACTCCTATTTTTAATATTTATTTTTATCATACCTAACATTGCATTCGCCTTATTCACTGCTATCTGGACTTGCTCACTCACTTTACCTGTATGCTCTATTGTAACCCCTAGGTCCCTTTCCTTATCTATCATTCAAATATTGTTCTCTCCCATTCTGTAATTATGTTCCATATTGGATCTACCCATGTGGATGACTGTACATTTATCTACGTTAAACTCCATTGCCAGCTCACAGATCATTCTCGAATTTGATCTAAATCAGTCCTCAATATATCCACATCTGCTATAGATAAGACACTTCTACATAGTTTTGTGTCGTTCGCAAATTTTGCAATCATAGATCCCATATCAATGTAAGCTTCCAAGTTTTTCATCTTTCCTAGCTGGAGTGTCCACGTTCAGTGCAATTGGCCGAATATGAAAAAATGATTATTCTTCTCTTAGTTTGGTCTTGACATTCTTTGAGTTTAGCATTTTCTGTTTTTCTCCAAAGGTATTTATTTGCATTCCTCGGCTTAATTTCTCTCTTGTTGCGGACATCTTCTGTGATTGTTTTCCCTAAATATGTAAACTTCTGTGCTCGTTTGATTATTTCACTATTGATGCTTATATTTATTTTTCTATGTTGCTTAGAAGAGCAGTAAAGATGGCGACTTAACTGGCTGTGGGTTTACATTGCTCTTCTGTTTTAGTTCATTATAGTTATGAGGAAAGACTCTGAAAAATCGGCCTGGGTGTTCAGAAGAGAGCGGAATTCATGGTGACTTAATACAGGTTTATAAGATGATCAGAGGTATGGATAAATTAGACTATAACAAGTTTTTAAAAATACAGCTACCTACAGGAACAAGAGGGCATAGCTACAAATTAACTATAGAGATATCCAGATTGGGTATTAGAAAATATTTTTTTAGTCAGAGAGTGGTGAATGCTTGGAATGCATTGTCACAGAAGGTAGTGGAGGCAGGGACAGTTAATGCATTTAGGAATAAATTGGATGCACATAGCTTTTAGAGCAAGGTGATGTAAATTAAACTGGTTGTATACAGACTCTGCAGTCTTCTAAACCAGTATAAAGGCGTAAAGTTAAGTTAGGATGCCGCCAGACCATGGATTTGCCAGGAATTCACACTAGTCAACGACTTACACTTGTCTTTATGGAAACATGTTGTTGTTTTCCATTTGGACTGGCTAATTCGTTTGTTTAATGTAATTTCTTCCACCCGATTATCCTGGAATGGACGTTGGCTATATGAATAGCACAACGCTTAAACATGTGTCATATTTCACGGTCTAGTTCACACGGCTGAACTTCACGAGATTGGTGCCCTTCGCCCTAGCTGAAGACAGGGTTAGCTTTGTTGTATGAAATTTAGACACATCTATAATGAACTGCCACCTGGAGAGAGATGGGCTCCGTTAGGTATGTAGTGGCCCAATACACACCGTTGTTGTATGGCAGGAGCTGGTACTACAAACTGCAGTAACGGTGCCTCAACGCCCTTCTAGATTATGGGACTGATGTTGATGATCATGTTGCTTGGCTTTGTCTCCAATATTTTTATTGATTTTCATGCCTAATTACATATTATAAATTCATTTCCAGGACCAAACGTTGATCCTCTTCTGAGCGACCAAGTTTTGAATAACGCAGATGACCTAATGGTTACCTCACCTTTAATGGACGAAATGATCGATGGAATTGATCCCTGTGAAGCCTTGAACTTAATGACGGCGCAATCCAGCATGGACCAGAGTACCATAGCTAGCAACACTAGTTTGGAAGCAAGTCGAATCATGATGAGCCTTGCAGAAAAGACAACATCTCAGCAGTACGGGATGGCCAGCCAACCTACTGTCAATGAAGGTAATGTAGTAACAGCTTCTAAACATCTTCAAAACATTCCTTTAAACCGCAGCAAGCGAGTGGCACCACCTTCAGCTATGATGAACAATGTTCGTGCTGTTGACCTCGTCAAAGTTGGAGGAAGTCAAGCCCATTTCAAGGTGAAGGTCACATACCCACATTAGTGAAATAACTGCCAGAAATTTTGGCAGCAACAATCAGCCATTCTAAATTAATAAATATAACTAGGCCAGTTTGGTTCACTGGTTTTTAATGAATTTGTATTGTTCAAAGGAAACAAGATAACGTTACGGCTAGTAGTATTGGAAATAATGGTACTTATCAAATCTGATATATTGTTATAATGGTTGTATTGTGGGCATCATACTTCTCTTCTTGTCTCATTCTTGCTCCCCACCAAGCATAATGTCAACAATATGGTAGACCCTTTTGTGTCATTTTTACCAGATCCCTTTGTCCTTGCAGTTGTGGCTTCTGTAGACATTAATTTTACATGATGATGTTGCTAGCTTCACGCACAATTCTCTTTAGTTGCAATTTACACCACTAGGTTGGTAAATACAATAGCCCTTTCAACCCCATGGGAACAACACCAAATCTCAGCATAAAAACATTTGTAACTATCAGGTGCACCTTGGGAGATCAGTCCTGAGACTGGTTGTAAGGTTGTCTGCGCATGACTTTCAATTTGGCCATATCGTCTGGTTGATCAGTTCTGAGACTGGTTTGAAGGTTGTATGAGCATGTCTCTCAAATTTACCTTATCCACTGGTTGGTCAGTCCTAAGACTGGTTGTAAGGCTGGGCATGTCTTTCAATTTGACCCTATCCTTTGGCTGGTCAGTCTAAAGACTGATTGTAAAGTTGTCTTAGCATGTCTCTCCATTTGATTCTATCCTCTCGTTAATGTCCTAAGACTGCTTGAAAATTTGTCTGAGCATATTTCTCTGTTTGATCCTATCCTCTGCAGCTCCCTTCATTTCAGCATAGGTTCGTACTTTAATATCTCTGCATGCCTGAGATGTAAAGGTGAGTCCTGGTTGCATGAATATTGCTCACTAGTATCTTATGTAGAAGTATTTTGTCCCAACCAACTCAATCTTTCTTTTTTTATCATTCTCAGGACATTGTCTTTGTGTACCTACTGCAGTGAGGACATTGTCTTTGTATCTTCTTTCTATCCAACTCACTCTTTCCATTCTACTGTAGCTCCATATTTCAAACGCTTCCAAGCTTTTTCCATCCTTCTTAGTAAGAATCCATGTTCCAGCCCCATAATTGGCCGTATATGATATATATGAGTAGTGATTATTCTTTGCCTCAGTTCTATCCTGATATACTTTGATGTCATCAATTTGTTTTTCTCCGAAGACCTTCTATGCCAATGCAATACTGGTTCTAATTTCCATCTCATTGCAGGCATCTTCTGTTATGGTTTGCACTAAATATGTATACTTCTGTACTTGTTCAATTATTTCTCCATTCATGATTATATTCATTTGTCTATTTATTACCATATTTTTTGTCTTCAGTATGTTTATTTTCATACCAAAATTATTTGGCTGTGCTGATAAAGTTTTCAAGCACCCATTGCAATACTGCTACTGATCCTCCCACTATGGCCTGTTTATCGACAAATTAATACCTTTCATGTACATATATAAATAAAATATATATATAAAATAATAAGTTGGAGATGTTTGTATGTCCTAGAAACTGTCTCGACTCACAGCTTCTACTTTTTCTCATTATTACAACTTTGATGTTTAATCAATCAGATGAGTTCCCCTGATAAATTCAACCGTTGTCTGAAGTACCTCTTAAACTCCACACAGTTTTAAGTTCAGTGTTAGAATGTTGGGCCAACATATCTTCTTTAACTCTTTTGCTCCTGGATATTTTGAACTTGTGGGAACAATTTTTTTTAAATGTAAATCTCTCGGTAGGAAGTCTAGATACCTTTAATGAACTTAGGAAAGACTGTTATTGAGAAACTTTTAAATATAAGTATCGCAGTGGTTCAAGTCAATATATGGGCTTTCGGGGATGAATCAGTTAACTGGCTGTACAAAGGACATACTTGCAACACATGTTCAGTAAATTGTTCATTTAGTCAACATGTGCACAGTGGTGAAGAAAGACAGAGCTTGCGATTATTCAGTCTGGTGTGCCCTGCTCTGAGACAAAAAATGGTAATCTGTCTCTGCCAGTCAAGTGTGTAGTAGTCGGAGATGGGTTGGTTCTGACAGCTTGGATAACTCAAAAGTAGTAAAATAAAGTAAGTAGCATGTTCTTTGGCTGTTATAAGTTTCTTGGCAAGTGTGCAGTACGGTCGGTTGCCATTACTTTCCGTACAAGGAGGATCAATCGCTCAAGAAAAAACCCAGTGTCTGCCGAACTGGACATGGTAGGAATCGAAACCTGTGGTTGAAATTGTGAAAACCGAGCAAATTTCATCTCTAGGCCATGCAGCTTCCATACAGCCTCCAACTTCAAACTATGTGATTTCAATATTTTCTTTGTTCAATCGTTTCCCTTTTTTGCAAGCCTGTCTACCTTCATGTTCCCTGAAACGAGACAACAATCGGATGGTAGCCACTGAAGTATGGTTGTGTTCTGGCAGCTACTTTGCTCAGATCATTCTTCAGGCGTGGGAGCTGCTCATCCTTGAGAGCTTGCAGCACAGATAGTGTATAGGTACAGATGACTACCTGGCAGTAGTCAGAATTGTTGTTAGGATCCACAGCTAATAATAGCTTGGGTGGTACATGAATATTCTGCTCTGTTCTGTTAAGACTCTATGCCATTGCACTCCAGGCATACTCATAGGTGCTCAGTCCCTCTCAGCAAGGGGTAAAGATTGCAGATACTGATGGTTCCTGTAGCTCACTGGTTGTACACACTTTGTATCAAGATGATGAGCAGTACATGAGTTGTAGCGGCCAGTGACTCAGAGCTGGCTGCTAGCGTCAGGGCCTGTGAGCAGGGGCTGCCAAGACCATACTACACCTCCATGCGAGGATCCTGGATAACAGGCTCCAACAGAGCAGAAGGGATCGAAGAGGAAAGGCTAACCCGGTACCCATAAATGCCTACTGAAGTTGGATGTATTGGACCGAAAGGTGGAAATATCGCAGTCAAGCTGTAAACTACAATATAACGCATTCCGTTCTCCGGACAACATTCTGCTACTGCAAAGCCTTTTTTGGGACTAGGCAGCGGGAGTTTGAGAAAGAGTGACGATGAAGAAGAAATACACAATCTTTCTTCGTCCTCTCAGGCGCTCCTCTCTGCTGGATCTGCATATGATCACAAAATTTTGCAATTTGAACATTGCTGTTCATCCACCACAGTGTCTTCATCCAAAAGGCGGCCATTGATCAACTTCAAAATGTCTTCTCTACCCATTTCCACTGTTCCCCACTGCGGGTGCCCCTGGATGTCAGCTCTTTCATTCTTGCAAACTTCAACATGACTAAGACAGTAGATCTACACACATTCCCAAAGGGTCGAGACCTCAATTTCCAATGTCCACTTATGCCACAGCCCGCCCTTCTGCACCTTCCGAATCAAGGGTTGAGAGTCAGAGACGATTAACGACCTCATTAAAGAGGTCCCAGATAGCCACCTCAGGGCTATAATCACTGATCTGCATTTACATGAATGAAAATCCACAAATAGCTATTAGTAGCTTCTACAGCGTCATTTAAAGATGTCTTAACGTCTTTATACTGGATTAGAAAACTCTGCAGAGTCTGTGAACAACCAGTTTCATTTACATTTTTCATTGCTCTAAAAGCTATGCGCATCCAATCTATTCTTAAATATATTGATTATCCTTGCCTCCACTACTTCCTATAGGAATGTATTCCAAGCATTCACCACTCTCAGACTAAAAAAAATGTTTCTTTATATCTAATCTGGACATTTAACCAACATTGTCTGTAAACCAACAAGGCATCAGTGTCACCACAAATGTAGGGAAGATTTGTACTATTCACTTTTCGTCCTGACTGTGAAATATGGACAATGTGTAGCGGACAGCTTAGATATTGTCCACATAATCTCTTAGCAGGCTTCTCAAGATCAGAGGAGTGAACAAAATTAACATCTCTGGAATTCTCAATAAGCCAGACATGTAGGGTATCCTTGCACATCTGCAATGGGCCAAAATGAGAAGGATATGATGTGTTGTACTCGTGCCAGATGGTTGCATGAACGGTCAGCTATTCTGTAGTGAGATCAGAGTATGCTGACACTTGTCAGGAAGAGGTGGCAGAGAAAGCACGACATAGACACCTTAAAAGTGTCTATGAGGAGCTTCAACATTGTTTTAACTTGCTGGAGTCCCTGTGGTCAAGAGGTTAGGCGCTTACCTCTCAAAGTGAGGAACGAAAACTATGGGCAAGTTTCAAGCAAACCCTTGGTCTCAAGAAGGTAGGAGGGACCAGAGTGCCTGCATCCTGAATTGCCTCCAGTCGTCTAGACTTATGTCTTGCCACTGGTATAAGGTAATCCGGGACCAGAAAGTGAGGTTGATGACCAGTGCAATTTCTTCCTTGCTATAATCCAAATACAGCGCAAGTTACATCATCAAAGCAAAACCATCTGATGATGTCGCCATCATTACTTGCAATGGGCTACTAACAATTTCATGGATGACGCTTGCATAAAACCACTCCACGTGGTGTGCTGACTTCACACAGGGTGCTCAGAATGCCAAGTGCAATTACATCACAGAGTCTCAAAAAAAAACAAGCTGCCGTGAATAACAAAACACTTGGCCACCCCCACAGTTGACTCTTCAAATTGCGACAGAGTCCGTCATTCAAGGATTGGACTTTACAATCATGTGAGATCACATCTTGAGACACAAGATTGAAGCTGTTGCATCTTCGCTTGCAATGGGCAAGCTGTTGTAATAAAGATGGACAACTATTATTATAAAGATGGACAACTATTATTATAAAGATGGACAACTATTATTATAAAGATGGACAACTATTATTATAAAGATGGACAACTATTATTATAAAGATGGACAACTATTATTATAAAGATGGACAGCTATTATTATAAAGATGGACAACTATTATTATAAAGATGGACAACTATTATTATAAAGATGGACAACTATTTTTATAAAGATGGACAACTATTATTATAAAGATGGACAGCTATTATTATAAAGATGGACAGCTATTATTTTAAGATGGACAACTATTATTATAAAGATGGACAGCTATTATTATAAAGATGGACAACTATTATTATAAAGATGGACAGCTATTATTATAAAGATGGACAACTATTATTATAAAGATGGACAGCTATTATTATAAAGATGGACAACTTTTATTATAAAGATGGACAACTATTATTATAAAGATGGACAACTATTATAAAAATGGACAACTATTATTATAAAGATGGACAACTTTTATTATAAAGATGGACAACTATTATTATAAAGATGGACAACTATTATTATAAAGATGGACAACTATTATTATACAGATGGACAGCTATTATTATAAAGATGGACAGCTATTATTATAAAGATGGACAACTATTATTATAAAGATGGACAACTATTATTATAAAGATGGACAGCTATTATTATAAAGATGGACAGCTATTATTATAAAGATGGACAGCTATTATTATAAAGATGGACAACTATTATTATAAAGATGGACAGCTATTATTATAAAGATGGACAGCTATTATTATAAAGATGGACAGCTATTATTATAAAGATGGACAGCTATTATTATAAAGATGGACAACTTTTATTATAAAGATGGACAGCTATTATTATAAAGATGGACAGCTATTATTATAAAGATGGACAGCTATTATTATAAAGATGGACAACTATTATTATAAAGATGGACAACTATTATTATAAAGATGGACAGCTATTATTATAAAGATGGACAGCTATTATTATAAAGATGGACAGCTATTATTATAAAGATGGACAGCTATTATTATAAAGATGGACAGCTTTTATTATAAAGATGGACAGCTATTATTATAAAGATGGACAGCTATTATTATAAAGATGGACAGCTATTATTATAAAGATGGACAACTATTATTATAAGGATGGACAACTTTTATTATAAAGATGGACAACTATTATTATAAAGATGGACAACTATTATAAAGATGGACAACTATTATTATAAAGATGGACAACTTTTATTATAAAGATGGACAACTATTATTATAAAGATGGACAACTATTATTATAAAGATGGACAACTATTATTATAAAGATGGACAACTATTATTATACAGATGGACAGCTATTATTATAAAGATGGACAGCTATTATTATAAAGATGGACAACTATTATTATAAAGATGGACAACTATTATTATAAAGATGGACAGCTATTATTATAAAGATGGACAGCTATTATTATAAAGATGGACAGCTATTATTATAAAGATGGACAACTATTATTATAAAGATGGACAGCTATTATTATAAAGATGGACAGCTATTATTATAAAGATGGACAGCTATTATTATAAAGATGGACAGCTATTATTATAAAGATGGACAACTATTATTATAAAGATGGACAACTATTATTATAAAGATGGACAGCTATTATTATAAAGATGGATAGCTATTATTATAACGATGGACAGCTATTATTATAAAGATGGACAGCTATTATTATAAAGATGGACAGCTATTATTATAAAGATGGACAACTATTATTATAAAGATGGACAACTATTATTATAAAGATGGACAGCTATTATTATAAAGATGGACAGCTATTATTATAAAGATGGACAGCTATTATTATAAAGATGGACAACTATTATTATAAAGATGGACAGCTATTATTATAAAGATGGACAGCTATTATTATAAAGATGGACAGCTATTATTATAAAGATGGACAGCTATTATTATAAAGATGGACAACTTTTATTATAAAGATGGACAGCTATTATTATAAAGATGGACAGCTATTATTATAAAGATGGACAGCTATTATTATAAAGATGGACAACTATTATTATAAAGATGGACAACTATTATTATAAAGATGGACAGCTATTATTATAAAGATGGACAGCTATTATTATAAAGATGGACAGCTATTATTATAAAGATGGACAGCTATTATTATAAAGATGGACAGCTTTTATTATAAAGATGGACAGCTATTATTATAAAGATGGACAGCTATTATTATAAAGATGGACAGCTATTATTATAAAGATGGACAACTATTATTATAAGGATGGACAACTTTTATTATAAAGATGGACAACTATTATTATAAAGATGGACAACTATTATAAAGATGGACAACTATTATTATAAAGATGGACAACTTTTATTATAAAGATGGACAACTATTATTATAAAGATGGACAACTATTATTATAAAGATGGACAACTATTATTATAAAGATGGACAACTATTATTATACAGATGGACAGCTATTATTATAAAGATGGACAGCTATTATTATAAAGATGGACAACTATTATTATAAAGATGGACAACTATTATTATAAAGATGGACAGCTATTATTATAAAGATGGACAGCTATTATTATAAAGATGGACAGCTATTATTATAAAGATGGACAACTATTATTATAAAGATGGACAGCTATTATTATAAAGATGGACAGCTATTATTATAAAGATGGACAGCTATTATTATAAAGATGGACAACTATTATTATAAAGATGGACAACTATTATTATAAAGATGGACAGCTATTATTATAAAGATGGATAGCTATTATTATAACGATGGACAGCTATTATTATAAAGATGGACAGCTATTATTATAAAGATGGACAGCTATTATTATAAAGATGGACAACTATTATTATAAAGATGGACAACTATTATTATAAAGATGGACAGCTATTATTATAAAGATGGACAGCTATTATTATAAAGATGGACAACTATTATTATAAAGATGGACAACTATTATTATAAAGATGGACAGCTATTATTATAAAGATGGACAGCTATTATTATAAAGATGGACAGCTATTATTATAAAGATGGACAGCTATTATTTTAAAGATGGACAGCTATTATTATAAAGATGGACAACTATTATTATAAAGATGGACAGCTATTATTATAAAGATGGACAGCTATTATTATAAAGATGGACAGCTATTATTATAAAGATGGACAGCTATTATTATAAAGATGGACAACTATTATTATAAAGATGGACAGCTATTATTATAAAGATGGACAGCTATTATTATAAAGATGGACAGCTATTATTATAAAGATGGACAACTATTATTATAAAGATGGACAACTATTATTATAAAGATGGACAGCTATTATTATAAAGATGGACAGCTATTATTATAAAGATGGACAACTATTATTATAAAGATGGACAGCTATTATTATAAAGATGGACAGCTATTATTATAAAGATGGACAACTATTATTATAAAGATGGACAGCTATTATTATAAAGATGGACAACTATTATTATAAAGATGGACAACTATTATTATAAATATGGACAGCTATTATTATAAAGATCGACAGCTATTATTATAAAGATGGACAGCTATTATTATAAAGATGGACAGCTATTATTATAAAGATGGACAGCTATTATTATAAAGATGGACAGCTATTATTATAAAGATGGACAGCTATTATTATAAAGATGGACAACTATTATTATAAAGATGGACAGCTATTATTATAAAGATGGACAGCTATTATTATAAAGATGGACAACTATTATTATAAAGATGGACAGCTATTATTATAAAGATGGACAGCTATTATTATAAAGATGGACAACTATTATTATAAAGATGGACAGCTATTATTATAAAGATGGACAACTATTATTATAAAGATGGACAAGTATTATTATAAATATGGACAGCTATTATTATAAAGATGGACAGCTATTATTATAAAGATGGACAGCTATTATTATAAAGATGGACAACTTTTATTATAAAGATGGACAACTATTATTATAAAGATGGACAACTATTATTATAAAGATGTACAGCTATTATTATAAAGATGGACAACTATATTATAAAGATGGACAACTATTATAAAGATGGACAACTATTATTATAAAGATGGACAACTATTATTATAAAGATGGACAACTATTATTATAAAGATGTACAGCTATTATTATAAAGATGGACAACTATTATTATAAAGATGGACAACTATTATAAAGATGGACAACTATTATTATAAAGATGGACAACTATTATTATAAAGATGGACAGCTATTATTATAAAGATGGACAACTATTATTATAAAGATGGACAGCTATTATTATAAAGATTGACAACTATTATTATAAAGATGGACAACTATTATTATAAAGATGGACAGCTATTATTATAAAGATGGACAGCTATTATTATAAAGATGGACAGCTATTATTATAAAGATGGACAACTTTTATTATAAAGATGGACAACTATTATTATAAAGATGGACAACTATTATTATAAAGATGTACAGCTATTATTATAAAGATGGACAACTATTATTATAAAGATGGACAACTATTATAAAGATGGACAACTTATTATAAAGATGGACAACTATTATTATAAAGATGGACAACTATTATTATAAAGATGTACAGCTATTATTATAAAGATGGACAACTATTATTATAAAGATGGACAACTATTATAAAGATGGACAACTATTATTATAAAGATGGACAACTATTATTATAAAGATGTACATATTAATCCTGGTGCTCTTCTCTAATGGATAATATATTTTCTTGCTGACATGTTAATCCATTTGTTGTATATATGTCTTTCAAGCAAAACAGAATTAATTAGTCAGTATGAAAGTAACTATTAATACATTCCACAACACAATCAAAAGCTGTGTAGATGGATCGCATAGCATGTTCATTCGGGTAATATGTTTGCTTGTTGCCATGTTAATCAATTTATTGGAGATATGTCTTTCAAATAAACACAATTGATTAATCAGTTCTATATTCATATATCTATGTAAAACATATTATGCTGTGTTATATAGAAGTGACATTACTGCACTCTGGGCAGATCCATATTTCTTCAGTAAATGATGAAGTATCTGGATTCTGATCGCCATCTTTTTCACGTGTTGGAGTATCTTTCTCATATTTATGTCATGAATTATTATCATACAACCATAATGCAGCTTCAAATTTATGATTTAACCTGATCACTTTTTTTTATATTTTCAGAATGTCATTAAAAAAAAAAAAAGGATGAATAAAAAGAAACTTATACCATCTTGTTGTGTTATTGTTTGATGCAAAGATTTACGTTTATTTTGTTCAGAAACTCAATATCTACTGAGCACTTTCGGCCATACTGGGGAACTGCCATTGGAAATCGAGCCCAGAAAAAATGTAAATGCATATGTCTACCTCAGCCTTGAAGTCAACAGCAACACCATTGATAAGGAGATCTCACGGGGGTTGGCGCAGCTTCAACCGCATTAAACCAATACTCCAGCAGATGACGGGCATCAAGGCCAGGGCTCATGCCTTCACTAGCTTGGTTATCCCAGCAATGGTATATGAGTGTGAGGTTTTGAGTCTACTCAAATCTGACGCAGAGAAACTTTGTATTACCAAAAGAGTAATGGAGCAAAGAGATCTAAATATTTCCCTGAGAGACCGCATCTGAAATACCAACATCTGCGACCAAACAGAGTTCCAGGATGTCGTAGACTCAATGCCAAAGTACAGATGTGCTGGTCATCTGATCCGCATGATGGACAATAGATGAACGAGGAGGGTGTCTTTTTGGTGGCCTTACAACTACAACCGTCCGCACGGCCACCCACCAACGAAATGGAGAACTGATCTGCACCAAGTCTTTGGACCATCATGCTACTCCACGACGAAGGACACCCACAGATTTAATCAGCTTTCGGCTTCCTGGCATCAGGCGACCTTGCCTTACTAAATACCAGGATTCAAGTATTAATGTCAGGATTCTTCTTCTTCTTCTTCGTTCGTTCTCAATCTCCCACTACCAAACCCTGCTCAGCATCTTGATCCCATATCAGGATTCAAGTAAGTAAGTTTGTTGAGTCTTTCAGGATGTATCAGATCCTTTCTGACTCCTTTTGTTGCTTCCAGTGTCCATTGCACCACGTCAAATGGCAGAAGTTGAGTGTTCAGCTACCCTGACTGCAATGTCATTTCCCTCGAGTAGGTCTTCCATCGTAGGTTTGGGCATGTCATGAGGTGTTCTTGGTCCGAGACAGCACTGCATTCACAGATACCGTTGTCGTTGTATTTCCTTGAGTAGGTCTTCCATCGTAGGTTTGGGCATGTCATGAGGTGTTCTTGGTCCGAGACAGCACTGCATTCACAGATACCGTTGTCGTTGTATTTCCTTGAGTAGGTCTTCCGTCGTAGGTTTGGGCATGTCATGAGGTGTTCTTGGTCCGAGACAGCAATGCATTCACAGATACCGTTGTCGTTGTATTTCCTTGAGTAGGTCTTCCGTCGTAGGTTTGGGCATGTCATGAGGTGTTCTTGGTCCGAGACAGCACTGCATTCACAGATACCGTTGTCGTTGTATTTCCTTGAGTAGGTCTTCCGTCGTAGGTTTGGGCATGTCATGAGGTGTTCTTGGTCCGAGACAGCAATGCATTCACAGATACCGTTGTCGTTGTATTTCCTTGAGTAGGTCTTCCGTCGTAGGTTTGGGCATGTCATGAGGTGTTCTTGGTCCTAGACAGCAATGCATTCACAGATACCGTTGTCGTTGTATTTCCTTGAGTAGGTCTTCCGTCGTAGGTTTGGGCATGTCATGAGGTGTTCTTGGTCCGAGACAGCACTGCATTCACAGATACCGTTGTCGTTGTATTTCCTTGAGTAGGTCTTCCGTCGTAGGTTTGGGCATGTCATGAGGTGTTCTTGGTCCGAGACAGCAATGCATTCACAGATACCGTTGTCGTTGTATTTCCTTGAGTAGGTCTTCCGTCGTAGGTTTGGGCATGTCATGAGGTGTTCTTGGTCCTAGACAGCAATGCATTCACAGATACCGTTGTCGTTGTATTTCCTTGAGTAGGTCTTCCGTCGTAGGTTTGGGCATGTCATGAGGTGTTCTTGGTCCGAGACAGCACTGCATTCACAGATACCGTTGTCGTTGTATTTCCTTGAGTAGGTCTTCCGTCGTAGGTTTGGGCATGTCATGAGGTGTTCTTGGTCCTAGACAGCAATGCATTCACAGATACCGTTGTCGTTGTATTTCCTTGAGTAGGTCTTCCGTCGTAGGTTTGGGCATGTCATGAGGTGTTCTTGGTCCGAGACAGCAATGCATTCACAGATACCGTTGTCGTTGTATTTCCTTGAGTAGGTCTTCCGTCGTAGGTTTGGGCATGTCATGAGGTGTTCTTGGTCCGAGACAGCAATGCATTCACAGATACCGTTGTCGTTGTATTTCCTTGAGTAGGTCTTCCGTCGTAGGTTTGGGCATGTCATGAGGTGTTCTTGGTCCGAGACAGCAATGCATTCACAGATACCGTTGTCGTTGTATTTCCTTGAGTAGGTCTTCCGTCGTAGGTTTGGGCATGTCATGAGGTGTACTTGGTCCGAGACAGCAATGCATTCACAGATACCGTTGTCGTTGTATTTCCTTGAGTAGGTCTTCCGTCGTAGGTTTGGGCATGTCATGAGGTGTTCTTGGTCCTAGACAGCACTGCATTCACAGATACCGTTGTCGTTGTATTTCCTTGAGTAGGTCTTCCGTCGTAGGTTTGGGCATGTCATGAGGTGTTCTTGGTCCGAGACAGCAATGCATTCACAGATACCGTTGTCGTTGTATTTCCTTGAGTAGGTCTTCCGTCGTAGGTTTGGGCATGTCATGAGGTGTTCTTGGTCCGAGACAGCACTGCATTCACAGATACCGTTGTCGTTGTATTTCCTTGAGTAGGTCTTCCGTCGTAGGTTTGGGCATGTCATGAGGTGTTCTTGGTCCGAGACAGCACTGCATTCACAGATACCGTTGTCGTTGTATTTCCTTGAGTAGGTCTTCCGTCGTAGGTTTGGGCATGTCATGAGGTGTTCTTGGTCCGAGACAGCAATGCATTCACAGATACCGTTGTCGTTGTATTTCCTTGAGTAGGTCTTCCGTCGTAGGTTTGGGCATGTCATGAGGTGTTCTTGGTCCGAGACAGCACTGCATTCACAGATACCGTTGTCGTTGTATTTCCTTGAGTAGGTCTTCCGTCGTAGGTTTGGGCATGTCATGAGGTGTTCTTGGTCCGAGACAGCACTGCATTCACAGATACCGTTGTCGTTGTATTTCCTTGAGTAGGTCTTCCGTCGTAGGTTTGGGCATGTCATGAGGTGTTCTTGGTCCGAGACAGCAATGCATTCACAGATACCGTTGTCGTTGTATTTCCTTGAGTAGGTCTTCCGTCGTAGGTTTGGGCATGTCATGAGGTGTTCTTGGTCCTAGACAGCAATGCATTCACAGATACCGTTGTCGTTGTATTTCCTTGAGTAGGTCTTCCGTCGTAGGTTTGGGCATGTCATGAGGTGTTCTTGGTCCGAGACAGCAATGCATTCACAGATACCGTTGTCGTTGTATTTCCTTGAGTAGGTCTTCCGTCGTAGGTTTGGGCATGTCATGAGGTGTTCTTGGTCCGAGACAGCAATGCATTCACAGATACCGTTGTCGTTGTATTTCCTTGAGTAGGTCTTCCGTCGTAGGTTTGGGCATGTCATGAGGTGTTCTTGGTCCGAGACAGCAATGCATTCACAGATACCGTTGTCGTTGTATTTCCTTGAGTAGGTCTTCCGTCGTAGGTTTGGGCATGTCATGAGGTGTTCTTGGTCCGAGACAGCACTGCATTCACAGATACCGTTGTCGTTGTATTTCCTTGAGTAGGTCTTCCGTCGTAGGTTTGGGCATGTCATGAGGTGTTCTTGGTCCGAGACAGCAATGCATTCACAGATACCGTTGTCGTTGTATTTCCTTGAGTAGGTCTTCCGTCGTAGGTTTGGGCATGTCATGAGGTGTTCTTGGTCCGAGACAGCACTGCATTCACAGATACCGTTGTCGTTGTATTTCCTTGAGTAGGTCTTCCGTCGTAGGTTTGGGCATGTCATGAGGTGTTCTTGGTCCTAGACAGCAATGCATTCACAGATACCGTTGTCGTTGTATTTCCTTGAGTAGGTCTTCCGTCGTAGGTTTGGGCATGTCATGAGGTGTTCTTGGTCCGAGACAGCAATGCATTCACAGATACCGTTGTCGTTGTATTTCCTTGAGTAGGTCTTCCGTCGTAGGTTTGGGCATGTCATGAGGTGTTCTTGGTCCGAGACAGCAATGCATTCACAGATACCGTTGTCGTTGTATTTCCTTGAGTAGGTCTTCCGTCGTAGGTTTGGGCATGTCATGAGGTGTTCTTGGTCCGAGACAGCAATGCATTCACAGATACCGTTGTCGTTGTATTTCCTTGAGTAGGTCTTCCGTCGTAGGTTTGGGCATGTCATGAGGTGTTCTTGGTCCGAGACAGCAATGCATTCACAGATACCGTTGTCGTTGTATTTCCTTGAGTAGGTCTTCCGTCGTAGGTTTGGGCATGTCATGAGGTGTTCTTGGTCCTAGACAGCACTGCATTCACAGATACCGTTGTCGTTGTATTTCCTTGAGTAGGTCTTCCGTCGTAGGTTTGGGCATGTCATGAGGTGTTCTTGGTCCGAGACAGCAATGCATTCACAGATACCGTTGTCGTTGTATTTCCTTGAGTAGGTCTTCCGTCGTAGGTTTGGGCATGTCATGAGGTGTTCTTGGTCTGAGACAGCAATGCATTCACAGATACCGTTGTCGTTGTATTTCCTTGAGTAGGTCTTCCGTCGTAGGTTTGGGCATGTCATGAGGTGTTCTTGGTCCGAGACAGCAATGCATTCACAGATACCGTTGTCGTTGTATTTCCTTGAGTAGGTCTTCCGTCGTAGGTTTGGGCATGTCATGAGGTGTTCTTGGTCCTAGACAGCACTGCATTCACAGATACCGTTGTCGTTGTATTTCCTTGAGTAGGTCTTCCGTCGTAGGTTTGGGCATGTCATGAGGTGTTCTTGGTCCGAGACAGCAATGCATTCACAGATACCGTTGTCGTTGTATTTCCTTGAGTAGGTCTTCCGTCGTAGGTTTGGGCATGTCATGAGGTGTTCTTGGTCCGAGACAGCACTGCATTCACAGATACCGTTGTCGTTGTATTTCCTTGAGTAGGTCTTCCGTCGTAGGTTTGGGCATGTCATGAGGTGTTCTTGGTCCGAGACAGCAATGCATTCACAGATACCGTTGTCGTTGTATTTCCTTGAGTAGGTCTTCCGTCGTAGGTTTGGGCATGTCATGAGGTGTTCTTGGTCCGAGACAGCACTGCATTCACAGATACCGTTGTCGTTGTATTTCCTTGAGTAGGTCTTCCGTCGTAGGTTTGGGCATGTCATGAGGTTTTTCTTGGTCCGAGACAGCACTGCATTCACAGATACCGTTGTCGTTGTATTTCCTTGAGTAGGTCTTCCGTCGTAGGTTTGGGCATGTCATGAGGTGTTCTTGGTCCGAGACAGCACTGCATTCACAGATACCGTTGTCGTTGTATTTCCTTGAGTAGGTCTTCCGTCGTAGGTTTGGGCATGTCATGAGGTGTTCTTGGTCCGAGACAGCACTGCATTCACAGATACCGTTGTCGTTGTATTTCCTTGAGTAGGTCTTCCGTCGTAGGTTTGGGCATGTCATGAGGTGTTCTTGGTCCGAGACAGCACTGCATTCACAGATACCGTTGTCGTTGTATTTCCTTGAGTAGGTCTTCCGTCGTAGGTTTGGGCATGTCATGAGGTGTTCTTGGTCCGAGACAGCACTGCATTCACAGATACCGTTGTCGTTGTATTTCCTTGAGTAGGTCTTCCGTCGTAGGTTTGGGCATGTCATGAGGTGTTCTTGGTCCGAGACAGCACTGCATTCACAGATACCGTTGTCGTTGTATTTCCTTGAGTAGGTCTTCCGTCGTAGGTTTGGGCATGTCATGAGGTGTTCTTGGTCCGAGACAGCAATGCATTCACAGATACCGTTGTCGTTGTATTTCCTTGAGTAGGTCTTCCGTCGTAGGTTTGGGCATGTCATGAGGTGTTCTTGGTCCTAAAGTTCTCCATATTGGGAATAATAGATGTGCTCCTTTATTGCACCATACAAAGCAATGAACGATCACTGAAGCTGAACCTTTTACAGGAAGTCTGTATCATGTCACTTTCGTGCTCGTCAGCAGCAGTGATTTTTTTGTAGTAGTTCATTAGATCTTCCTATTCTTCGGCGTTTGTTCGAAAACAGACATTTGCGATGTTGCGTCATAATTTAGAGCTTGGCTGCAATATTTGCACCTTTAAGCCATCACATCCGATTTCAGCGCTGCATTTTTAGGACCGAGTTTGCCTTCCCTCTTTGATACCTAATCTCTTATCCGGAGTGCATAGTTGCAGTCTGTTTCTAGGGCTGCCACATGGAGAGGAAATAGGGTCTTGGTCAGTTATGTGTCACTGACCCTGATGCAAGCAGTCAACTACGAGTCGCTGCGTCTTCGCTACCCCCTTTCCTCCCAAAAGTCAATTCAATGCTACAAAATTCAATAGCCTGATACAGCAAACATGTTTGGGGGCGAAGATGCAGCAATGAATCAGCTGAGAGCAACCGGTGACTCATAGCTGGCTTCTTCCATCAGGATCAACAAATCACAACATATCAAAACCCTATTCAGCCTCCAAGCGGTGGTACTGTAAACAGGCTGCACTAGTGTATATGGATTATAGTGGGAAGGTAAACTCGATACCCAAAAAAGTTAGCTAAAATCGGATCTATGGAACCGAAAGGCGCAGATGTTGGAATCTCGTTGTAAACTACTGCATAACGCCCTTTTCAGAACGAATGTTGAAGAAGAGGACGAAGAAGAAGAAGACAAAAAAGTAAAATCCCTTGAGAAAGGCATTCCTTTTTCAAGGAGCAATCTTCCCAGCCATCGCCAATCACCCTTCACAATTCATATACAGAGCTATCATCGCGAGAACACCATCATATTTTACTACTTCTAGAAAAAGAACATAACATCTCGCATTCATTGATTTTTTTCAAGACTTTATTCAAGACACCTAAATCACCATCTTTGTTGTTGTTGATCATGATGTTGTTATTGATGTTCTATATGTTATTGCTGTTTATGACGTTGTAGATGTCGTTGATGATGTTTGTTGTTGTTTAGTAATGATCATAGAAGAGCAAGTAGAAGAAGAAGAGGGGAAAAAAAGAACAACAAAAAGAAGTGAAGAAGAAAATTAATAGAAAACAGGTATTAATTACTGGAATATGGTTATCACACGGAGACAATATGTGGCTCAAACCTTATAGCTTTCAGTGGAATATAGGAGTCCAAGGTGCACTTTACAGATCCCTTTTTGGGGATCTTCATTTTTAGATCCGTTCATGAGTTTCCAGTTGAAAATGAATTTCTCTTGTCCGCTCTTCATTAAGTATTAATTTGCCTTTCCACTGTTATCTTTTTCTGTGCGTGTTCCATTCAAATGTATGTATGTATGGTTACATAGTTAGGCCTTTTTCAAGAACGTGTGTTTTATCTTCGCTATAGAAGATAGGTAAATCGCTGAACTCTGAAGTAAAGGTAGGGGAGGTGGGGGGAGAGAAGAGAAGGCAGAGAGGTCTGGCGCTTACCTCTCAAGGAACGAAAGAAAGAACGTAACTGTGTTTGTTCGAAACCCGCAAGTTTATTGTGACCCCACGGCCTCAATAGAGGTGAGATCGACTACCTAGTCCTTTCGGAGAAGGGCGATACACTCAGAGGCTCTGTGTACATCCTTGCGGTCGTAAGTCGAAAACAGTAGGATATTAGCCTCTGTCCAAGCAAACATTTAGAAGAAGAATCAAATGTTACCCAATACGCCATCTTACATTCCATCAGGTCTAGTAAGCCGCAGGAAGAAAAAGTAGCGAAAAGAGCGTACTACGGATAGCCTTCGGCTACATGGCATCAGGCATCAAGGTTGTGATTTTGGGTAGCAACCTCATCATGTAAAAAGATACTTTGCATTATAATCAGCCACTGCAAAAGTTCGGATGAGACCAAATGCAGTTAGAACCTACGCTTCTTCTTCTTCTAGCTGATGCTATGCTTCTAGTCCGATGAGGTTCTTGAAAGAGAATGTGCGTTTAGGTCTTTGCTTGTCCACCACAGCTTTGCCAGCATGGTCGCTTGTCCGGGCCAGACTGCCTCTCTTTGTTCTGCGCAAGTGGGGCATTCTTGCAGAATATGTTATGGTGTTTGCTTGGGTGCTTCACAATCGCACGTGGTAGTGCCTATGAGACCTATCTTTGGAGGTGAACCTTGAGTCTGCAATGTCCCGTCCTGAGTCTGAAGATCTTTGTCTGCTCATCTCTGCCAATTTTGTCTATGATGTCTTTTTCTGGCTTGTATTGTTTGTGCTGGTCTCTCCATTCTACTCTAATGGATCAGTATGTGAGTGTCTTCGCTTCTTTATAGCTCTGTGGATGTCGAGTCTGCATGTCGCCACTTCTGCCTTTTGCGAGCTCATCTGCCTTCTATTTTCCAATGATCCCAATGTAGGACTAAATCGTTTGGTTTTTTTTTTTTTTAAACAGAAACCTGATGTTATATCTATCTTACTTGGGGTTTTACAGTTGGTTTTCAGTTTGCCCCTGCGGCATGTTTGAATGGTCGTTTTTCTTATAGTTGTCTTTGGGCTGATAAGAATCCGAGTTGCTGCATGTCCGGCTGTTGCTACACCTTTAAACTTGGTACAGGTCTCTCCTGCTGGTAAGGATTAGTTTTCTATGTCGCCTTTGGGGTGTGCAAAATAGATTCAATTGCGTTGTTTTTGTGTGTGCATTTCGTGGCCGGTCCATCAGTGTACACACGTATTCAGGAGTTGCTATTGTCTCTTGAGCTCATGTATAATGAGGATGTTTTTATGTTGCCGACTGGGGGAGGTAAGCCCCTCACCCCTCAAAAGGGAGAGGGCACTAAAGCAGAGAGGTAAGTCCCTCATCACTCAAAAGGGATAGCTCACTTTAGCAAAGAGGTAAGCTCTTCGCCTAGGTATTTAAAAACTTACGAAAGCTTGAAATAATGGTTGTTGGAAACCTGCAAATGTATTGTGACACCTGGTCTCAAGGGATGTGAGATCGAGTGCTTAGTCCTTTTGGAGACTGGCTAAACGCCCAGATGCTCCGTGTACACCTTGGTAGTCGAAAGCAAAGAATAGCAGACTGTTAGCCGATGTCCGACAAACATTTAGTAATGAAATTATTCATACGCCACATATACAACCGTAAACAAAATGGCGAAACGAATGTACAACAAATAGCCTTCTACCTGGCAGCAGGTACCCACCTTCCTGTTGGAACACCAGGATTTAAAATATTCTCCGAGTATGGGACCAAGATGCTGGGCAGCGCATGAGCTGCAGAGGTCAGCGACCCTTAGCTGACTGCTAGCGTCAGGGCCAGCGAACCAGAGCTGCCAAGACCCTTCTACGCCTCCACGAGGTGATCCTGGATAACAGGCTGCAGCATGCAGACTGGCTAAGGAGAAGGGATCGCAGAGAGAATGCTAACCCGGTACTTAAAAAATGCTTGCTGAAGTCGGATGTGTTGGACCGAAAGGTGCAAATATCGCAGTCAAGCTGTAAACTACGACATAACGCATTCCGTTCTGTGGATTAAATTCTGCTACTTAAGCCCTTTTAGGGTTTGGTAGCGGGAGATTGAGAACGAACGAAGTCAAGCCATATTCCGAGTATTTTATTTCTCTAATGAGAAAGAGGAACACACTTTCAAGGAGTCTGTAGCGTTTTTTTGTTCTCCCAGCCCCCATCCTGATGAGCGTCTGTCTGTTTTAGCTCACCATTCAACGGCTGCTTGGAGAATTTTTGTTTTGGGTCAATACTTACGTTAAAGCATCTCTGTTTGTTCCCTTATTTGTATTGTTCATAATTCCAAAAAGCGTCCAAATAGTGTAATGGTAGACCACCTGCTTTTCAATACAAAGGCACAAGGTTTAACTCCCGCAATAAGCACGCTTCAGTCGACCCAGCTGCGAGGAAGAGAACTGACCACCACACCAGACAGAAACTGTAACTTAGTACAATGAAGTTGTTAACAGTTCATCCCCTACGGCAGCCTCTGATATTGGACTTTTATTTTATTTTTTGTTTAATTTCCAAATAGGTTAAACAATTTTTTATTTAATTATTTGACTTTTCATTGTAATGAAATTTTGTTAATTATTTATTGTTTTTTCCCACAGAAAAATTGTGTATTTTATTTTTGTTTCGATGTTCATTTACGTTGATCTGTAATCCTGATTTTACAGCTTGACGATTGCAAAAAAAGAAATAGAAACAAAAATATGAACTCAAACAGACAAGTAAAGCAAGGGGGAAAATGTCATATATCAGAGTAACATAATCTCAGTAGACGGCAAAGATGGCACCAAAATCCAAAACAAATGTAATAAAACAAGTCGAATAATTGGGCAAATGTCGCCATTATTACAATGTAAGCACATGACAAAGGATACAAATAGAACGCTATAAGTAAAGTGGAAAGTCAGCAGAATTAAACGCTGGTTGGAAATTGAGTTTTTGAAGACTGCATTGTACTAAACCGCTGCCTTTGAGAGATGGGATGGCCAGTGCCCATCCTTGCTGTTTTTAATTTCCCTAGCTCACGCGTCAGGTACCCATTTACAGCTCGGTTGACTGGAGAAGCTAGCCCCGATTAAAATCACGACCTGGATTTTTTTTAGTCTTCGAACGTGATTCGAACCGAGGCACGCGCTGACCACAGACAACAGGAAATTGCTCGCTATGAACTGAGCTAGCGTGCCCACATTGTGTTTATCAGTGCCAGAATTGGACATTAACGAACCAAAATAGAAGAAACATTGTAACAAGAGAGATGAAATACCTGTGAAGAATGCTCGGAGTAAAAATAATGGATAGAATCAGAAACGAAGATGGTAGGAGACAAGCAGGTACTTCTTCTTCTTCTTCTTCTTCTTCTTCTTCTTCTTCTTCTTCTTCTTCTTCTTCTTCTTCTTCTTCTTCGTACGCTGTCAGACGTCAACTTGAATTTGTTCGAAGAAATCAGCTGTCATCCTGAGGTTGTCGACACTGCCATAGAGCTTGTCTAGTGTTCGCACTGGTGATGGCCACACGTGCTTTCTCTGGGGAGACAAGCAGGTACAACGCCAGAGCTATATATCATCAAAAGACAGCAAACCATATGGTTCGGCTACGTGACACGTCAAACACCAGATAGAATCTCTCGGAACGCAATGCTGTACATATACAATGGATACAAAGACAAGGGTCGACCATGCAAAAGATGGATAGCAGAAATAACAAAACCAGTAAAGCTCCCTGTATACGAAGCACATACCCGGGCCCGGTCAAGAAAACTCTTCATAGACACTGAAAGGCACAAGAAGCGAAAAGAAGAAAGAAGAAGCAGAGATTGTTTGACTTTTTCTGTATTTACTTTCTATAAATACAAATGTACATTCACATAAGGCTACCTGAGTGATACACCGGTAGAAGAGAGTAAAGCCACTATAACCATCCAATCACCTGGAAAGAGGTGACTAAATAGTTATGAAATGGGCTAGCAACCTCATTATGTAAACGATTGCTACTGAAAACGCCAATGCAGATGCTAGGATGCATGCTTCCTGTAAGTTAATTAGTTAGTTATCCACCGTAAGCGATAATAGCTACATCATCGGAAGGTGTTTGTCTTGATGATGTAATTTAAGCTGGTCATCAACCTCACTCTCTCGTCCCGAGCTACGTTGGACTAATGGCAAGACTATCAGTCGAGACGACTGGTAGTAACTCAGGATACGGCACTCTGGTCTTACCTCCCTTGAAACCAGAGGTTGCTTGGAACTTGCAGGATTCGATCGCCTACCGTTTCCGTTCATCGCTATGAGAGACGAGTGCTTTACTTCTCGACCACAGCGACCCCAGTAAGTAAACCAGCTGTAGTGGTAGTTGTATGCTTCCCTTGGAGCGGGTAGGCGAATGACCATCATCATCACTGTCTGCAACATTTGTTTGAGGAATAGTTGTGAGATTAGAAATGACCTGAGATGTTTTGACAAAACTGCAACAGCCGAAGCTTACACTGATTTTCCTGGTTTTAATTAGATTCGGACAGATCAGAAAAAACATGTCCTGCTGGCTTTTGAATTCAAATGTTGGTCCAGCCACAGCCTACTGTAGACGCATATCTTCTGGCTCACATAGAAATCCCTTTCAAATGTCACATTCCAAGGCTGACTAAATAACGGAACTTGCATGAGTCAACTCTCAGGGCAAATATAATGACGTGTTCGGCTAATAAAGACAGATATGCAGTTGGTTCCATGACAGGATTCTGTGAAAGGATCACTCACAACAGTGACTCTGTTGTGTTTTGTACGCTGAATTGGTTTTATTTCTCTGTGTAGAGCATGGATTGATTATAAACCTTGGCACAATATGAGTTCTGTTATTTAGTCCGCTGTGGAATGTGACGTTTCGAGAGGTTTTCCCGGGCAAGCCAGGCGGCCTATCCAAAATAGGCCTTGCGCAGGCATTGCGAGGTACCCAAAGTGGTGGGGGTTGGGTGAGGGGGGGGGGGATCTAGAAAACAAACATCTAACAATTTACATGACACATGTCACAGTGTTTGAAACGGATAGAGCCATGATGGTCTGGCCAGAAAGAAGTAATATCGTTCAGAAAGAACATAAAATATTGCATCAAAACCTTAAGACTAACAGTTTTATAATGGAGAACTCTGCAATCTATATCCTTACTCGGGAAGGGGGTGGGGGAATGGGGGGGGGGGGGTGTTGTACAGTTGTTATTAACACACAATTTTGAAGAAACGAGTTGCTTGTGTTCCGATTAATAATGTCTTGATGACGTAACTTGTGTTGGTCATCAACCTCACTCTCTCTCGTCCCCAGCTACATTGGACCAGTAAAAAGGCTATCAGTCGAGACGACTGGAGGTAACTCAGAATGCAGGTATTCTGGTCTTAACCTCCCTTGAGACCAAGGGCGGATTGAAACTAGCATGGTCCCTATTGGATCGGAGCCATAAGAACAGTTTGTGCTGAAGTCTGACTGACTGGTCTGTATGGCGTAAAACGTAGTGCATCGCACTCTGTCTTGAGAAATTAAGACAAAGATGGAAAAAACATATTAAACACCCCGCAATGTGGATGGGAGCGTACGATTAGCGCACTGGCAGATCACTTGCTTTTCGTGTCAAAGGTAGGGGGCACGAATCCAGCTATCGGTACGCGCCAGTCGACCCAGCTGTATAACAGGTACCAAGCATACAAGCAAGGGAAGTAACAGGCAGAGAGGGAAAGGACCTGGCCACAGTAGCTGAGTATACCAAAGGCTCTAACAACTTTATTTCCCGACAAAAGTTAAACTACTACATGACAAACCTTTACCTTTTAATATGGATAGGGTGTTAACCTGCCGAGTGTGGTGTAACCGTCTAGGCTTCACGGACAACTCTAGATACATAACTGCATGTCTGGCACAGGAATAAAAGAGTGAATAAACGATTTCCTGGGGATCAGACGGACATACCCTTAGATGTAATCTTTCAATCAAATAATTAATGTCAAAGATCAGACTTCATTGCACTTGGATTGAAAGTGTCTAACACAGTGCACAAACTCAAAAATGTCCCCTGCCTATCAGGTGCCAATTTACGACTTGATTGACTGGAATAAGTGGTGATATCTTGAGAAAAAAACCTCGATTTGCCTGGTCTGTCAAACCGAGCGCGACGAGATTTGAACTTGGTACAACTCCGCTCGCAATCTCTTGGCCACAAACTCCCCAACCCTTCAAGGTCTACCGTAAAGTCCGCAACCCGAAGATTTCATTATTTAGATAATGTACTAAATGATTCATGGCTTTCTGGCTTTCCTTCAGCTCAATCCAACCGCCGCCGGCGAACATGAAGAAGCCATGGAATCCATGCCAGTAGTGCTGTAGTTGAACTTTAACCCCGTTCTCTAGTAGATGTTGCCCGTACATGATTGCTTCATCTCGTAAAACGTCAAACTGAGACGTGATAATATAAGCGTCTGGTACATTTCTGACATCCTGTGAGAACATGGGATTAAACCTGGGGTCAAGAATTAGATCGTCAAACTTTGAGGTGGCATTGCCGTTGTATGCTAGGTTGTGAATCGTGTGTCTTTGCGAGACGTTCATGTGTGCGGGGAACTGTCTTTTGCTGTCAACAAACCCAGATAAGAAGTCATAATTCTTGAGAGATATATGGAGATTGTTTTCCATAGCTGGTTTTAGATCAGAACTTATGTCACCGTAACGCATCCAGTTGGTGATTTCCTTGTCGGGAGATGTGATTCCAGAGAGGAGGAATCCTTCTGAGAAATCTTGGTAAGATGGTGTAGCGAAGTTTAGCATTTGAAGGGCTGGGTTGATAAGGATCTGAAGTTTTATTAGACTGGCCATTTCATTGGCCACAGCCGCTGCTAGGTTACCGCCTGCGCCGTCTCCAGCCAATACGATGAGATCTTTGCAGACGTTGAGTTCCCGCGCGTGTTGGATGATGTATCTGGTGGCTGACAAACAGTCGTTGTATGGAGCCGGGAATGGGTGTTGGGGTGACTTTCTGTATCTGAAAAAGAAACAAAATATTTGTAAGTATAGACTCAACAATATCGAGGGATCGCTATAAAAAATAGATAAGTTGCTCGACTCTAAATAAAACCACGAAAGAGGGCGTTCGAAAATCGCTAGTTTCAAGTGACCTCTGGTATCACGGAAGATGAGACCAAACGTCTAGTCCTATCGGAGATGGATGATAAATTCCAGAGTGCAGCGTACATGATGTGCACGTAACAGAGTCTTTAGCAGTTGAAAATGGAAATATGGTAAGCTGTTAACCATTGTCAACGCAACAATTTCAGAAAATAATGTCATCCCTTCCCAATGCGTCACCTACGTCCTCACAAGGCCTAGTAGGTATCAGGAAATAAAATAGAAAACAATAACTTACTACAGAAAACCTTCGGCTACCTGACAGGAGGCAGCAGTATACTTGTTTGAACACCAGGATTCTAAGTATGCCAAGAATCAACAATAGCATTTAATCTCCTCCGTCCCATTATGTCCTTAGGTGACGTGAAAGTGTGCAGTCGTCTTTTGTCTATCATCTTGACCTTGATCTTGATAACACGTTATTCAGCATAGCTGCGGATATCAACTCCGTCTCCAACTGACCGTGTCTTGGACCACGGAAGTCCAGTGAGTGGTAAGCCCTCCTCCAGATGTGTCTCGGGTGTTGTTGTGTAAGGGAGTCTGACCAACGCATTTGAGGTCTTCCCCACAGTCCCTTCTTACGTCAGGTGTACCAGATTGCTATCGTCCTGCTGCACCGGTCATCGTTTCGTCGCAACTTGTTAACTGGGGATCAGACGGACACACTCTTAGATGTCATCTGTCAGTCCAAAAGGTTTATTAGGGCCAGATACATGGCCAAATGGGAAACAGAGCATACTGGCTACACAAACAATGATGCCTATTACCAGTTGAACAGAAGAGAGCAGGTCGTGGTCTTCAGACTCCGCACAGGCCACAACAGACTGAGGTACCATCTATTAAATAAACTGAAGATAGATGGCACTGACGAATGCACCTGTGGTACAAGGAAAATGACCGCTGAACATCTGCTGCAAAATTGCCCGACATACGAGGACCAGAGAAAATACATGTGGCCATCACCAGTGGCAACACTAGACAAGCTCTATGGCAGTGTCGACAGCCTCAGGATGACTGCTGCTTTCTTCGAACAAATTCAAGTTGACGTCCGACAGCGTACGAAGAAGAAGAAGATGTACTCTTTCAAGCAAATACTCAATGTTAACTGGGGATCAGACTGACACACCCTTAGATGTAATCTTTCAAACAAATACTCAATGTTAACTGGGGATCAGACGGATACACCCTTAGATGTCATCTTTCAAACAAATACTCAATGTTAACTGGGGATCAGACGGACACACCCTTAGATGTCATCTTTCAAGCAAATAATCAATATTTACTGCCCATCTATGTTTTGCATTGCCTGCATAGATTACCGAATCAATTACCAAGGACAATCGTCGTATGTCAGAATTGTGGAGACCTTGCATACGTTGGTAGGGAGAGTGATTCCGACCAAGCGTCTCTCAAAGGAGTCTGGGTCACTCTCAATTTGTCATCCAGTGATTTTACTAGTGTCCATTTCTCAGCACCGTAGCACATCGCAGGGAGCACACTGGAATTGAAGAGAGCGGCTCGTAGGTTCTGGTCTTGGCATTCTGTATACAACCAAATATAAACCAGAGATCTTCAACATTTTGTATACTTGACGTCCACTTTAATAACTTTCGTGAGGGCAAATTCTCTTGGCCGCCAACTTAAATCCAAACTGAAGAAAAGTTTGTGATTCTCCACAGAGTCTGTGTATTTTTAAAAATGTTTTTAATACATCATCATCATGTTGGATATTTTGGTCTGTTTGTGTCTCCCAGCTTCTGTTGTAGCTGTCTTGGATCGTTGGTCTGTTTGTGTCTTCCAGCTTCTGTTGTAGGTGTCTTGGATCGTTGGTCTGTTTGTGTCTTCCAGCTTATGTTGTAGGTGTCTTCGATCGTTGGTCTGTTGCTGTCTCCCAGCTTCTGCTGTAGGTGTCTTGGATCGTTGGTCTGTTTGTGTCTTCCGGCTTCTGTTGTAGGTGTCTTGGATCGGTGGTTTGTTTGTGTCTCCCAGCTTTTGCTGTAGGTGTCTTGGATATTTTGGTCTGTTTGTGTCTCCCGGCTTCTGTTGTAGGTGTCTTGGATCGCTGGTTTGTTTGTGTATCCCAGCTTCTGCTGTAGGTGTCTTGGATATTTTGGTCTGTTTGTGTCTCACGGCTTCTGTTGTAGGTGTCTTTGGTCGCTGGTTTGTTTGTGTCTCCCAGCTTCTTCTGTCGGTGTCTTGGATCGTTGGTATGTTTATGTCTCCCGGATTCTGCTGTAGGTGTCTTGGATATTTTGGTGTGTTTGTGTCTCCCGGCTTCTGTTGTAGGTGTCATGGGTCGCTGGTTTGTTTGTGTCTCCCAGCTTCTTCTGTCGGTGTCTTGGATCGTTGGTATGTTTATGTCTCCCGGATTCTGCTGTAGGTGTCTTGGATATTTTGATCTGTTTGTGTCTCCCGGCTTCTGTTGTAGGTGTCTTGGATCGCTGGTTTGTTTGTGTCTCCCAGCTTCTTCTGTCGGTGTCTTGGATCGTTGGTCTATTTATGTCTCCCGGCTTCTGCTGTAGGTGTCTTGGATCGCTGTTCTGTTTGTGTCTTCCAGCTTCTGATTCAACGCTTTTTCTACGTCAAGGAGGTGCTATACCAAGTGTGGGCTGTATTAGTATATTTTACCTGACTAATATGTCCGATAAGTATATTTTACCTGACTTAATATGTCCGATCAATATATTTTACCTAATATGTCCGATCAGTATATTCTACCTGACTAATATGTCCGATCAGTATATTTTACCTGACTAATATGTCCGATCAGTGTATTTTACCTGACTAATATGTCGGACAAGTATATTTTACCTGACTAATATGTCCGATCAGTATATTTTATCTGACTAATATGTCCGATCAGTATATTTTGCCTGACTAATATGTCCGATCAGTATATTTTATCTATCCAGACGTTAGTCTCCTGTCCCAAAGTTAACTGTGTAAAATGTTCCGGAATACACAAGAACTCTTCAGAATGTCCAAACAACACATATGAACAGAACGAGTTGGACAAACTTGCAATATGGGAGGTTGTCTGATGGTTCTAAGAAGCACAAGCTGGAGGTACTTCGGGGGAACTGGTTGATCTCTAACCCTGAGGCCCCTGACCTCTAACCCAGAAGGCCCCGATGGGTCTCGTGAAATTCCTCGTGCTCTAGTATGCGTATCTAGACAGCACCAGCTCGTTTTGTGACCTTGGCATTCCCGCTCTTCCGAAACTAATTTTCTATTTTAAAAAGTCGTTATAGATTGCACGCTCGCGCTTGTACACGCGCGCGTGCGCGTGCACACATCCACACACACATCATCATCAACAACACACACATCATCATCATCAACACACACACAAATGGATACTTACTCAATTGCAATTATCTTAAAACTGGTAATGTTAGCAAAGTGTTTCAATGGACCGTCATAGACACCTGAAAACATGGCAAACATTTATACTGATACGTATCTTGATATGTGTGTGTGTATGTGTGTGTGCGTGTGTGTGTGTGTGCGCGCGCGCGTGCGTGCGTGTTCGTGCGTGTGCGAGAAAGAGAGAGAGAGAGAAAGAGAGAGAGACATAGAGAGGGATAGAGAGAGAGAGAGAGAGAGAGAGATGATGATGATGATGATGATGATCTTAGTACTATCGATGGTAGAACTGTATATCTGATAACAAAGTAAATTAACTTTGAAATCCATAGGTAAAACTTAACAAACAGAAAGTCCATCGCTGTGCCACTAGAATGAATCTATATCCCTGACGCCATGCAAGAATGGTCTTGATCTGTTTGCTGGCCCTGACGCTAGCAGTCAACTTTAGGTCGCTGACCCTGACGCTAGCAGTCAACTTTGGGTCGCTGACCCTGACGCTAGCAGTCAACTTTGAGTCGCTGACCCTGACGCTAGCAGTCAACTTTGGGTCGCTGACCCTGACGCTAGCAGTCAACTTTGGGTCACTAACCCTGGCGCTAGCAGTCAACTTTGGGTCGCTGACCCTGACACTAGCAGTCAACTTTGGGGTCGCTGACGCTAGCAGTCAACTTTGGGTCGCTGACCACTGTAGCTCATACACTGCTCAGCATCTTCATCCCTTCGTGAGTGAATGACAGCATGTCCCGAACCAAGGGTTGGAAAGTATTCTAACATTGTGGAGTAAGAAGATACCACTGCTAATCGCTCATAATGAAATGCTCCCAGTGTAGCAGAGCTCCTATTCATGTCTTTGTGATACATAGTCTTCTACCCTAGAGAGATTACGTCAACCCCCCCCCCCGCCATCCTCTCCCCACTGTAACATAAACTAATGTCGGGGAGGAAGTGTGTTAACAATTTCATTGGACATCTTGTTTATACGGTGGAACGGTCAGTTCCATTCCTCGTTATCTTTCATTTAATAGCAGTAAGCCAGGTACTCAATTACAGCGGAGTTAACTGTAGCGTACAGGTTAGTAATGGGAGTTGAATCCCATACTTTTGCTATGCAAAGCGAGTGCCTACAACTAAGCTAGTTTTACACTCTGGATGGAATTGTTTTCAACCTTTTTTTTCCATGCACTCTTTTCATCATATGCCAGAATATCATTTCTTCTCTTTCTAAGATCGTCCAACTCAAAAGGAGCTTGCCAAATGTTTCACGAGAATAATTTCCTAAGTTTATCTGTGTAGGAAAAATCTATACATATATAGGTTGACTGACAAGTGCAAATACGTTATTATTTCAAGGGAAATAATATAAGCAACACACTGAAAGTTAAATATTTCATTATTAGCTCTCATTGAAAAACGTATTTTAAGTATTTTTGTAATTAATCTCACAAATAACTTTCCTAAACTGTCACCAGGGGGTAGGTCTGACGTCACTTAGCATCATGTAGTCTCAATATGGCGTTTGGTACTTCACATGCAGTCACTTCAGAAGCTTCCATTGGGACCAATAATTCAAATCAAACATTATTTTGGATCGTTATCCAAGGAACATACAAATTAAAATGTAAGTATTTGATTTTATCTTCATGACTTTTATCTTTTATCTTCAAATTTAGATTTATTACGATACGTAAGAGACAATTGCAAAAATCAATTAACAAACGAGACTAGAGAAAGCAGGCGGGATATTGTTACTATGAATATAAAATATAAAGCCGTTTTGTATTTCTTTATTAGTACATTTACTCAGCAGTCGCTAGTGACAACTATACCTTATGTAAAATAGGACGTTGTGTTTGGGATACTGAAGTGTGCTAGCATTTGCAAGGTAGAGTGCTCAACTGTTTTCCTCAGCAAAGCGAGACTTTCTGGCATCCACACGCTGCTACAGAGAGCCCAGAACAGACGGACAGGGCATGTTATTCGCATGTCAGACGAGCGCCTCCTTAAAAAACTGTTGTATGGTGAGCTCAGAACAGTACTCGCAGGGTGGACAAAAGAAACGATACAGAGACACTACAATAATTCTTTGAATAGTTTTTCCATTAGTGTTGTTGTCTGGGAGCTCCTAGCTCCAAACCGTTCAGCCTGGCGCACTGCCCTCACACATGGTGCTTGCTCCGCTGAGCAGAGAACCATTATGGAGACGTAGGAAAAGAGAGCTGCACGAAAGGAAGAAAGCAAGACTGCCAAACTACAAACACGGTTTATGTGTGCCTTACCTGTGGTAGAATTTGTCATGTTCAGATCGGACTGTAGAGAAATATGAAGTCACATCTGAATTAACATGTCTGACGCTATCGCTATTTTTGCTTGCGATGGGCAGCTAACTAACTAGGCCTGAACTAAATAGCAAGGACATAGACAGTAATGTATTTTAGCTAAAGTAATAAATGTGCTTATATTTGGCTTGGCTTCGTTCTCAATCTCCGGCTACCAAACCCTGACACCCACCTAAATAGCAGAATGTAGTCCACAGAACGGAATGCGTTGTGTTGTAGTTTACAGCTTGACTGCGATATTTGCACCTTTCGGTCCAACACATTCAACTAAAGCAAGCATTTTTTAGTACCGGATTAGCATTCCCTCTTCTGTCCCGTCTCCTTAGCCAGTCTGCTCAGTTGCAGCCTGGTATCCAGGATCACCGCGTGGAGGTGTAGAAGGGTCTTGGCAGCTCTGGTTCGCTAACCCTGACGCTAGCAGCCAGCTATGGGTCGCTGACCGCTGCAGCTCATGCGTTGCTCAGCATCCTGATCCCGTGCTTGAAGTTCACATATTATGCTGTATTTAATAAGTTAATATTCTACAGAGCTGAAGCAACAACTGTTTATGCAGCAACCAAGAATCGTATCAGTCAAAACACAGCTACAAGGAAAACGGTCATTCTCATAGACTCCAAGAGCGTACTCCATGCTATATCAAGCTTGAAAGAAGATACACTCTCACACGAAATAAAATACAACATCGGATTGCAGCAACGAGAAAGCAGAGGTACTCGTAAAAGCCAGAAGTGACGGCAGTCAGACCATTCACCCACAGAGCTATAAAGAAGCAAAATCACTCACCAAACGATCCTTGAGGATGGAATGAAGAGACCAGCACAAAGAATACAAGCCAGAAAATGACAGCATAAACAAACCTGACAGAGATGGACAAACAAAGATCTTCAGATTTAAAACGGTACATTGCAGACTAAAGGCCCACTTCCACAGAATTGGTCTTAGAGACACCGCCACGTGCGATTGTGGAGCAACCAATCAAACACCAGAACATTTCCCGCAGGACTGCCCCTTAGACCAAAGAGAGATAGTTTGGCCCAGGCAAGACACCGTGCTCGAATAGCTGTGGGACACCAGCCAAGACCTGAGACGCACAGTCTCCTTCGTGTACCTCACGGGCTACAAGCCTATCAGTTGATTGAAGAATAATAATAAGAATATTGTACAGTAGATATAT
This sequence comes from Ariolimax columbianus, assembly GCA_036924085.1. Classification (NCBI taxonomy): domain Eukaryota; kingdom Metazoa; phylum Mollusca; class Gastropoda; order Stylommatophora; family Arionidae; genus Ariolimax; species Ariolimax columbianus. The sequence goes on from JAVGWX010000014.1 coordinate 46,708,463, forward strand.
TTACACTCCAAGGTCGCATCGACCTATAGTCAGACATGACTGAAAAGAGATTACTTACTGTAAGAGGTTTTAATACCCTGGAATTGTCCGTGACAGAAAAATGCGATATTTATTTTTTTGGTATGTTTAAGGCCCCACAAAAATTGTAATTTTGTTAATATCTTGTATTATTATTTATTATTGTTAAGCTGTGACCTTTTTCCACATGCGTATTTTGCTTAATCATTGATCTAGCCATGCTATCAGTGTAGCAGTGGCCCTATTCTCGTCTCTATCACACACAGAGCCTTCCCACAAATTACAGGGACAGTACTTACCAACAGACAGCCATGTCCAACCTCCTCCGTGGAAATAGATGATAGTAGGATAACCTTGACATTGGAGTCTAGGCCTGTGCCTTACAGGTGTGTAGGTACTGACGAGCACACCTTCGTACACATCTTGGTTGACCTGATATGAAGTTCATAGTTATCAATTGGCTTGTAAGTGAGTACGTTGTCTTCTTCTCCTTTTTCTTCTCATTCTAATTCTTCTTATTCTTTTTCTCCTCCTTCTTCTTCCACTTCTTCTTCTTCTCCTTCTCTTTCTTCTTCTTTATCATTCTTGTTCTTCATCTTCTTCTTCTTCTTCTTCGTCTTCTCCTTATTCTTCTTCTCCAGCTTCTTCTTCTGTTTCTCGTTTTTCTTCTTCGTCTTTTACTTGTTCTTCTTTTCCTTTTACTTCTTCTCCTTTTCATACTTGTTCTCCTTCACCGTCTTCTACTTCTTTTTCTTCTCCTACTTCTTTTTCTCCTTCTTTTTCGTTCTTAAACATCCGCTACCAAGCCACGAGAAAGGCTTTGCAAGTAGCAGGATGTTGTCTGGAGAACAAAAAGCGTTGTGTCGTAGTTTACAACTCGACTGCGATAGTTGCACATTTCTGTCCAACACATCCGATTTGAGCATGGGTGTTGTTTTCGAAAATACCAGTTTCTGAGCTCTTCAACCTTGAGGAATTATATATGGTAGTGTGCAGCGGTTGCTTTTCTTACATCTTGGATCGAGCTAAAGAAGGTGGACCATGGTCCTACTAACTATGGTGCAATGGACAGCTTCTCCGCAGACTCGTCACTAGAGCGATCACATTTTCGATGCCCATTTAGGTGACCAGGCTGCTGTAACACATCCTGTCTGCAGCTGCACAACTTGGACATGAGATGGTGTCTAGGTCAGAACGTTACACTTTTCCTTGACTCGAGAAACTGGTTGTATACAGACTCTGCAGAGTCTTCTAAAACCAGTATAGATACGTTAAGTTTAAGTTAAGACTTGGCACCATGTGTGAGCGACAACAAACCCTTCTGAATGCCAGTTGTGTAAACATATGTTCCTGCTGTTGTTTCCAATGCCCACAATGAGGAGGTTTACTCTTTTGTGCGCCCTGAAAAGGACGTTAAGACGTTAAGTGGCGGGTTGCAGTAGCTTTCCTCACATCCCGAGCGTGCTGATGAAGGTGGACTGTGGTCCTCTATGCGGTTATGCTATTCTTGGCTTCATCTGCGTGTCTCTCACTACTACGGGGGTCACGTCAATCTATCATCTCGTTAGTCAGCCCGTTTCCAGGGAAGACTGCGATGAAGCAGAGGTGAGGGTCTTGGCCAGTATATTTTGCCTGACCTTGATTAACTAGTCTGATCAGTATGTTTTGCCTAACCAGACCTTGTATTTCACGCATACAAGACGCTCTCATTCTCAAAGACATCCTCTATGGAAATATGGCTGATGGTTAAAAAAATGTCGGCTGACCACAGCTGTGGTTCAAAGACACGTTTATTCTTCTTCTTCTTCTTGGATGTTTGTTCTAAAAAGAACGTTGTGACATAGTTTACAGCGAGGTTGCGATATCTGCGCCTTTCTGCCGGATATATACGATCTATGCTGATTTATTGTGGGTACCGAGTTTGCCTTCCCACTGCGATCCCTATTCTCTTATTCAGACTACACTAGTGCATCCTGTTTCCAGGGTCAGCACCTGAAGACGGAATAGGGTCTTTGTCAGTCTGATTTGCTGACCCTGATGCAAGCAGCGAGCTATGAGTCACTGGCTGCTGTCAGCTCATTCACTGTCCTGCATCGTTGGCTCAACAAGGAAATTCTAACACTATACACCCTGTGATGATATTACATTGCCCCAGCAGGAATGAGAAATGGCACATGATGATGATAATGTATGGACTTAAAGCTAACTAATGCTACTATATATACCTTTATATCTCTGTAAACTACCCGTTGCCACGGTAACGGGTTAAACAGAACAGAGAGAGCTGTGTTGATGAATATTTTCAAAGGCTGGACTCCAAGCTCCACACCAAGGTCATGGAGGAGAACACTCTGGAAGGGTAAAAATATGATTTTTAAAACTACCATACCTACCTATCAACCTACCTACCTATGTACCTACATATCCTTTCTATCTACTTACCTATTTTCGCACCTACCTGCCTGCTTGGATGCATGCCTGTCGGCCTGCACGCGCACACGCACACACATAAATAATTGGCTCTTTCCGTCTTGTCAGACGATAGTAAGTTGTTCTTTGAAAAAAATGGAAGCAACTACAGGTCCATGACGATAACGAATGTGACTCGTAAGACCAATGCCAGCAAAGAAGAGTCTTCCACTGTGTCTGCAAGGAACTCCAGGACTATTTGTCGCATCGCATGGCGTGGTGTGTCTTCTCAGACGTTGAGGCTTTAGCCTGTCTGCAATCCTGCCGTTTCTCGCAACACAATCCATGGCGTCCTGTTCCCATGATTCCAAATAGATGCCCGCATCACACACATACAAGACAAAGTTGAAATGGGCCACCCAACCATAGTATAATTGATACGGACAAACATACATACACATACGTACGCACGCACATGAAAACACACACGCACACACACTCACACACACATACAAATATGTGTGTTTACCTACTTAACTACACACCTATCTACCAATATACTTGTATATCTACCTAATAACATACTTGGAATCCTGGTATTCAAACAGATATGTTAATGTCTGTTGCCAGGTAGCCGAAAGTTTCGGCTATAGGTAGTAGGTATTTTACAACTTCCTGCAGATAATAACATTTGTGTACCTAATTATATGCGGACATACCTACTTACGCACATACATGCATGCACTTATGTCTGTCTGTTGTCTGTCTATATGCATGTATGTCAGTGTGTTTGTATGTCTATTATATGTATGTCTGTCAGTCAGTGTGTCTGTCTGCCTGTTCACCTACGTTCTTCCCTATGCACTTAACAACGTACCTACTTTCTTGTACCTACTTGCTTTCATACGCACACATTGTGCACTTATAACTACCAATCAACCTAACAACCTACCTACTCACCTATCAACATGTCTATCTACTTGCATACAACCTTACCCACCAATATATTTACATGTATCATCATCGTCAAGTGCCGTCTCCGCAACAGAGGTTTCAGGTAATGGATCATCAGCTGTCTCTGTCCCTTGCCAGGTTGGTGCACACAGTCACACTGTGGCTTGACCACATCTTGATGTTGTCTGTCCATCTGTACGTCTGTCGTCCCTTGGTTCTCTTGCCGTCCACTCTTCCGTCCAATACAACTTTCAGCAGACTGTCATGTCTCGTGACAAGGTCCAAATATTTTTTGTATGCTTTTTTATTTCCGTGAGAAGTGTCTGTTCCACCTAGAGTTTTTCCAGAACCTCATTATTGGTTTTCCTATATTTCCAAGAAACTCGTCCAAGTCTTCTGAATATCCGCCTTTCATGGCGTCAATATTCTCCCACAATTTCTTGGTCATGGCCTAGGTTTCGACGCCATACAATAAAACTGAATGCACATGACATTTTATCATTCTCATTTTCAAGTTCTGAGATATCTGCTTGAACAGAAGTGTATCTCTCTGATATCTACTTGGACATAAGTGTATCTCTCTGAGAGATCTGCTTGGACAAAAGTGTATCTCTCTGAGATAATCTACTTGGACAAAAGTGTATCTCTCTGAGATATCTGCTTGGACAGAAGTGTATCTCTCTGAGAGATCTGCTTGGACAGAAGTGTATCTCTCTGAGAGATCTGCTTGGACAGAAGTGTATCTCTCTGAGAGATCTGCTTGGACAGAAGTGTATCTCTCTGAGAGATCTGCTTGGACAGAAGTGTATCTCTCTGAGATATCTGCTTGGACAGAAGTGTATCTCTCTGAGAGATCTGCTTGGACAGAAGTGAATCTCTCTGAGAGATCTGCTTGGACAGAAGTGTATCTCTCTGAGAGATCTGCTTGGACAGAAGTGTATCTCTCTGAGATATCTGCTTGGACAGAAGTGTATCTCTCTGAGAGATCTGCTTGGACAGAAGTGAATCTCTCTGAGAGATCTGCTTGGACAGAAGTGTATCTCTCTGAGAGATCTGCTTGGACAGAAGTGTATCTCTCTGAGAGATCTGCTTGGACAGAAGTGAATCTCTCTGAGAGATCTGCTTGGACAGAAGTGTATCTCTCTGAGAGATCTGCTTGGACAGAAGTGAATCTCTCTGAGAGATCTGCTTGGACAGAAGTGTATCTCTCTGAGAGATCTGCTTGGACAGAAGTGTATCTCTCTGAGAGATCTGCTTGGACAGAAGTGTATCTCTCTGAGAGATCTGCTTGGACAGAAGTGTATCTCTCTGAGAGATCTGCTTGGACAGAAGTTGAATGTATTCATGCCATTACAATTCTCTGAATGACCTCCTTTTCACATTCGCCGTCCGCCATCATTAGCTGATCAAGATATAAATAGCTTGACACTTGTTCCAGACTTTCTCCATTAATGTGGATGTCAATTTGTGGACTTTCTTTCCTTTTTTGGTAAACTTTAGTATTTTTGATGTTTATTTCCAGCCCACATTGCTGGCTCTTGCTGTTTATTTTATCCAGGCATTTCTTTTCTTCACTGAACATGTTTTTCGGTGTATACATAAACAGGCCAAGTGACAGAACCCTTGGCTAGCCACCACCACCCCCCCCCCCCACCCCCCTCTCCTCCTTTCTATATTTTTTGGGGTGACGTCTTACATACCGACAGATGTCAATACAAGTTTGTTGTAAATGTGATATGTATACCAACCTAGATACCTACCTACATATACGTACCTACTTACCACCTACCAACACACCTACATACATACCTATAACCCTACCTACATATATACATACATATATATATATATATATATACATTACCTATCAACCAACCAAACTATCTCTCTCTCTCTCTCTCTCTCTCTCTCTCTCTCTCTCTCTCTCTCTCTTTCTTCTATCACACAGGGGTGTATAGGCCATCACCCAACTCTCGCCAAGCAGCTCTGTTTTGTGCAATCTTTTCCACTTCCTTCCAGATTTTTCCTGTTTTCTTTACTTCCGCCTCCATATCTCGTCTCCATGTATTCCTTGGTCGGCCTATGCATTTCCTTCCCTGTGGTTTATACGACAGGGATTACCTTGTGATACTGGCCTGGGGTTTTCTTAATGTATGATCCCTTGTCAAACCATTTTATACCAAGAATCTTTCTCAAGCATCTGTTGACAAAACCCTGCAGTCTCCTGTCATTGCCTTTGGTCATCCTCCAGGTTTCCGCTCCATACAGCAGGACTGGCTTCACGTTTGAATTGAAAATCCGAATTTTTGTCGTCGTTCTTGTTTCCTTGTTCCATATGAGTTTCAACATTCAGAATGCAACATTTGCCTGTTTGTATACTTGTTTCTATATCATCGTCTTTCCCTCCTTCCTTGTTGGTTATAATTCATAGATATGTAAACACCTCTACCTCTTCCAGTGGCGTTCCTCTCAGCCTGATTGGGTCTGTGTAAGTTGCATTGACCCTAATTATTTAGCCTTTTCCTCATGGATTTTCAAACTGATTTGTTTGGAGGTATAATCCAGTCTATCCAGTTTCTTTTGCATTTGGCTTTGGCTGTGGTACATAAGGGCTATATCTTCCACACAATCCAGATCTTCCAGCTGTTTATTCAAGATCCACTGGATTCCATTTCTCTAATTTGTTGTCACTTTTATAATCCAGTCCCCTGCCAGGATGAAAAGGAAAGGCGACAGTAGGCAACCCTGTCGTACTCCTCATTTAATGTTAAATGGTTCTGTCAGTTGTTCTTCGTGTATACCTCTACATTGCCTACTTTCATACGTATGTCTAATTGTGTTTGTGAGCTTTTGATGAATTCCATAGTGCCTCAGTAGTTTCCAGAGTATACCTCTGTCCAAACTGTCGAAAGCCTTTACATAATCAACAAAACTGATGTACAAACTCGAATTCCATTCCAATGAATGCTCCATAATTATCAGCAATGTGACCATCTGGTCAATACATGATCGATTCTGTCTGAAGCCCGCCTGCTCATCCCTTATCTTGTTATCCACTGCCTTTCTCAACCCTTATAGAATTAGTCTATTTAACACCTTTCCCGGCACTGATAATAACATTATTCCTCTATGGTTTTTGCATTTCTGTAAATCTCCCTTCTTAGGCAATTTCACCAGCTAGCCCTCTCTCCAATCTTTTGGTAAGCTTTCTTGCTCTCACATGGCGCCTATCAAGTTGTGGAGCATGTTAGTAGATGTTTCAACATCTGCTTTTATGGCTTCTGGTCGTATTCCATTAAGTTCTGCTGCTTTTCCGTTCCTTAGAAACTCTATTGCCCTTCTAATCTGTTCTTTACTCGGATTATCACAGCTCCTTCTCTGCTGGTGGGATGTGTCTAGCGGGTTCTCTGGTGCTGGTCTGTTCAAAAGTATTCTACCCATCTTTTCTTCAGTTTTTTCAAGGTTAGTTATCTTTTCCCGATGTTTATTTGTTTTTGGCCTACCTTGTTGTTGATACTTCCCCGATAGTTTCTTGGTAGTCTCATGTAGACTTTTCATGTTTTCCTTTCCTGCAGCCTCTTACGCTTCCTCAGCCAGACCATCAATGTAACATCTTTTGTCCGGCTTGATGCCCTTGTTAACCTCCTTGTTGCTCTCTACATACTCTTTCTTTGCTGTGCTTTTGCGGCTTTCGTTTTACTATTTAGGAAGGTCATTTTCTTATTTCGCCTCTTCTCGATCTGATGATGATTGTTTCTGCTGTTATCCATTCTTTATGCTGCCGTTTCTTCATTCCTATCACTTCCTCGCTTGCAGTTTACCATGTACTTTGTGCTTGTTCCCGTTTATCCCCAATGCTGGTCCCTTCATTTAGCTGCACCAGTGCTTGATATTTAATGTATTCCTGAGTGTTATATCTTTTCTTGTCATTTTCTTTCAGGTATTGTACGCAGTACTGTGGCCTGCTGGCTTGCATCGTTCAGTTTATCCTTAACTTCAGCTGTACCTTCACAATCACTACAAAGTGGTCTGAGGCCACATTTGCGGCCCCCCCCCCCCCCCCCCCTATAGACCCTGACATCTAATAATAATCGTCTGAATTTGGAGCTAACGCAGATGTGGTTAATCTGATTCTTACTTTTATGGTCTGGGGAGACCCATGTTGCCTTATGAATGGCTCTGTGTGTAAACATACTTCCTCATATGACCAATCTGTTTCCTCCCCCCCCCCCCCCTAATGATCTCCTCATATCCAACGTTGTCCTACTCCCTTTTCTATATCCCCGCTTGGTGACGTCTCATCTCTAGTTCTCAAACATACCAATTGATGTCAATACAGGTTTGTTATAAATGTGATATGTATACCAACCTAGATACCTACCTACATATACGTACCTGCTTACCACCTACCAACACACCTACATACATAAATATATACCTACCTACATATATACACCAACATTACCTATCAACGAACCAACCTACCTACCTACCTATATAACATATATATATATATATATATATATATATATATATACATATATATATATATATATATATATATATACATATTATCTATCAACCTAACTACCTTTCTACCTACCAACCTACCTATCTGCCTACCAACCTACCTATCTGCCTACCAACCTACCTATCTGCCTACCTGCATATACAGTTACATACAAACCTACTTCTCTATCTTCCAGCCTGTTTGCCTGTCTATCTATATATGCATACATGTGACTCCACCTGTATACTCCCTGTCCATCCATCCACTCATCCATTCATCCATCACCACCCATGTATTCATTCATTCACCCATCCATCCATCACCACCCATGTATTCATTCATTCACCCATCCATCACCACCAATGTATTCATTCATTCATCAGTCCATCCACCCATCGATCCATTCACCCTTCGATCCATCCATCCACCCATCCACCCACCCATCCATCCATCCATCACCACCCATCCATCCACTCATTCACACATCCATCACCACCCATGTATTCATTCATTTGTCAGTCCATCCACCCATCGATCCATCCACCCTCCCATCGATCCATCCATCCATCCATCCACCCACCCATCGATCCATTCACCCACCCATCCATCCATCCATCGATCATCCACCCACCTATCCACCCACCCATCCATCCATCCATCCATCCACCCACCCATCCATCCATCCATCCACCCATCACCACCCATGTATTCATTCATTCATCAGTCCATCCACCCATCGATCCATCCACCCATCGATCCATCCACCTATCGATCCATCCACTCACTATTTTTACCAATCCCCACTATCATTCCACTTATTCATCCATCAATCCCAATTTATCCATCCGTCAGTCCATCTATCCATCATCCCACCCACCCATCTGTTTCTAAATGTATCTGTATGTCTATAAACCAATCCATTCGCCATCTTATCTTCTCTCTATCCAGTCGGTCTGTCCTTTGTCTGTCTATCTTTTCGTTTGCCCGCTTTCTATCTACCCAATCCGTCTCTCCGTATCTGTACATCTACTAGCCTGTGAGCCTTCTATCTGCCTGCATTCTGCGATGAATGTCAACTGGTTGACATCCTGCAGCTGTTAGAAACCGAATCACCGCTCGCTGATCAATTCTGGTCGGATTCCTTATCACACCCAACCATGTTTTCAACGGTTTGCTGAGGAAACTATGAGTTGGAGGATAATGAAATGTTGCAAACTTGACGGTTGGTATTTACTGTTTACATCAGATGTGGCTTCACCATGCGCATCGTAAGTATGTTCGCTTGGTGCAGTTAGGTCTGGTTTCATTTGAACACGCCTCGAATATGTATTTCTCATGTCTATCTATCTATCTATCTATCTATCTATCTATCTATCTATCTATCTATCTATCTATCTATCTATCTATCTATCTATCTATCTATCTATCTATCTATCTATCTATCTATCTATCTATCTATCTATCTATCTATCTATCTATCTATCTATCTATCTATCTATCTATCTATCTATCTATCTATCTATCTATCTATCTATCTATCTATCTATCTATCTATCTATCTATCTATCTATCTATCTATCTATCTATCTATCTATCTATCTATCTATCTATCTATCTATCTATCTATCTATCTATCTATCTATCTATCTATCTATCTATCTATCTATCTATCTATCTATCTATCTATCTATCTATCTATCTATCTATCTATCTATCTATCTATCTATCTATCTATCTATCTATCTATCTATCTATCTATCTATCTATCTATCTATCTATCTATCTATCTATCTATCTATCTATCTATCTATCTATCTATCTATCTATCTATCTATCTATCTATCTATCTATCTATCTATCTATCTATCTATCTATCTATCTATCTATCTATCTATCTATCTATCTATCTATCTATCTATCTATCTATCTATCTATCTATCTATCTATCTATCTATCTATCTATCTATCTATCTATCTATCTATCTATCTATCTATCTATCTATCTATCTATCTATCTATCTATCTATCTATCTATCTATCTATCTATCTATCTATCTATCTATCTATCTATCTATCTATCTATCTATCTATCTATCTATCTATCTATCTATCTATCTATCTATCTATCTATCTATCTATCTATCTATCTATCTATCTATCTATCTATCTATCTATCTATCTATCTATCTATCTATCTATCTATCTATCTATCTATCTATCTATCTATCTATCTATCTATCTATCTATCTATCTATCTATCTATCTATCTATCTATCTATCTATCTATCTATCTATCTATCTATCTATCTATCTATCTATCTATCTATCTATCTATCTATCTATCTATCTATCTATCTATCTATCTATCTATCTATCTATCTATCTATCTATCTATCTATCTATCTATCTATCTATCTATCTATCTATCTATCTATCTATCTATCTATCTATCTATCTATCTATCTATCTATCTATCTATCTATCTATCTATCTATCTATCTATCTATCTATCTATCTATCTATCTATCTATCTATCTATCTATCTATCTATCTATCTATCTATCTATCTATCTATCTATCTATCTATCTATCTATCTATCTATCTATCTATCTATCTATCTATCTATCTATCTATCTATCTATCTATCTATCTATCTATCTATCTATCTATCTATCTATCTATCTATCTATCTATCTATCTATCTATCTATCTATCTATCTATCTATCTATCTATCTATCTATCTATCTATCTATCTATCTATCTATCTATCTATCTATCTATCTATCTATCTATCTATCTATCTATCTATCTATCTATCTATCTATCTATCTATCTATCTATCTATCTATCTATCTATCTATCTATCTATCTATCTATCTATCTATCTATCTATCTATCTATCTATCTATCTATCTATCTATCTATCTATCTATCTATCTATCTATCTATCTATCTATCTATCTATCTATCTATCTATCTATCTATCTATCTATCTATCTATCTATCTATCTATCTATCTATCTATCTATCTATCTATCTATCTATCTATCTATCTATCTATCTATCTATCTATCTATCTATCTATCTATCTATCTATCTATCTATCTATCTATCTATCTATCTATCTATCTATCTATCTATCTATCTATCTATCTATCTATCTATCTATCTATCTATCTATCTATCTATCTATCTATCTATCTATCTATCTATCTATCTATCTATCTATCTATCTATCTATCTATCTATCTATCTATCTATCTATCTATCTATCTATCTATCTATCTATCTATCTATCTATCTATCTATCTATCTATCTATCTATCTATCTATCTATCTATCTATCTATCTATCTATCTATCTATCTATCTATCTATCTATCTATCTATCTATCTATCTATCTATCTATCTATCTATCTATCTATCTATCTATCTATCTATCTATCTATCTATCTATCTATCTATCTATCTATCTATCTATCTATCTATCTATCTATCTATCTATCTATCTATCTATCTATCTATCTATCTATCTATCTATCTATCTATCTATCTATCTATCTATCTATCTATCTATCTATCTATCTATCTATCTATCTATCTATCTATCTATCTATCTATCTATCTATCTATCTATCTATCTATCTATCTATCTATCTATCTATCTATCTATCTATCTATCTATCTATCTATCTATCTATCTATCTATCTATCTATCTATCTATCTATCTATCTATCTATCTATCTATCTATCTATCTATCTATCTATCTATCTATCTATCTATCTATCTATCTATCTATCTATCTATCTATCTATCTATCTATCTATCTATCTATCTATCTATCTATCTATCTATCTATCTATCTATCTATCTATCTATCTATCTATCTATCTATCTATCTATCTATCTATCTATCTATCTATCTATCTATCTATCTATCTATCTATCTATCTATCTATCTATCTATCTATCTATCTATCTATCTATCTATCTATCTATCTATCTATCTATCTATCTATCTATCTATCTATCTATCTATCTATCTATCTATCTATCTATCTATCTATCTATCTATCTATCTATCTATCTATCTATCTATCTATCTATCTATCTATCTATCTATCTATCTATCTATCTATCTATCTATCTATCTATCTATCTATCTATCTATCTATCTATCTATCTATCTATCTATCTATCTATCTATCTATCTATCTATCTATCTATCTATCTATCTATCTATCTATCTATCTATCTATCTATCTATCTATCTATCTATCTATCTATCTATCTATCTATCTATCTATCTATCTATCTATCTATCTATCTATCTATCTATCTATCTATCTATCTATCTATCTATCTATCTATCTATCTATCTATCTATCTATCTATCTATCTATCTATCTATCTATCTATCTATCTATCTATCTATCTATCTATCTATCTATCTATCTATCTATCTATCTATCTATCTATCTATCTATCTATCTATCTATCTATCTATCTATCTATCTATCTATCTATCTATCTATCTATCTATCTATCTATCTATCTATCTATCTATCTATCTATCTATCTATCTATCTATCTATCTATCTATCTATCTATCTATCTATCTATCTATCTATCTATCTATCTATCTATCTATCTATCTATCTATCTATCTATCTATCTATCTATCTATCTATCTATCTATCTATATCTATCTATCTATCTATCTATCTATCTATATCTATCTATCTATCTATCTATCTATCTATCTATCTATCTATCTATCTATCTATCTATCTATCTATCTATCTACCTATCTATCTATCTATCTATTTATCTATCTATCTATCTATCTATCTATTTATCTATCGATCTATCTATATATATATATATCTATCTATCTATCTAGCTATCCATCCATCTATCTATCTATCTTTCAATCTATCTATCTATATATCAATCTATCTATCTATCTATCTATCTATCTATCTATCTATCTATCTATCTATCTATCTATCTATATATCTATCTATGTCTGTCCTTACATATCTGCAGCCCGTACGATAACATCTATCCCAATTCTTACCCAACTCCGGGCGACACGGCCCAGTTCATCGAGCCACCGTATCTTATCCGCCTCTGCCAGTCCTGGGGGCATGGCCCTGTTAACCACCAACCACACTCGGTAGAAAACCAACAAGAGAGCACACACAATCAGGCATGACGTAGTCAGCAGCGTTCGCAACGCCTTCTGGAATATACGATAAGATGCAATTAGAAGTATCGTCCTAACAATGAGCAAATATAATGTTCGCATAGGCGTCAAGGGCTCGTTTGCTCGATGGCCCACTGCTATGACATCGTGCTGCAACAAAATCAAAGGACACTCCGAGTTGCAATTCTCACTTATCTTCCTTCTTATTCTTCTTCAATCAACTGATGCTATGCTACGAGCCTAATGAAGCTCACGGAGGAGGCTGTGGGCCTCACGTCTCCACCGGTTTCCACAGCTTTTCAAGCATGGTTGCTCTCCCGGGCCAATTGCCTTTCTTGTGTCTGTATCAGTAGAGCAGTCCTACAGGATATGTTCCCTTCATTTAGCTGCACCAGTGCTTGATATTTAATGTATTCCTGAGTGTTATATCTTTTCTTGTCATTTTCTTTCAGGTGCTTCGGCACTCCGCAACCGGATGTGACAGTGTCTCTCGGACCCATTCCGTGGACGTGGGCCTTGAGTTTGCAATGTGCCGTTTTGAGTTTGAAGACCTGTCTGTCCATCTCTTGCAAGATTGTTGTTGCTGTCATTTTCTGGCTTGTGTTCTTTGTTCTTGTCACCCCATTCAGTGTTTTTTCTTCTTTATATCTCTGTTTTTTTACGAGTTTGCGTTGCTGCCACTTTCGACTTTTGCGAGCTCATCTACTTTCTCTTTTTCAAGGTGGGCCCGAAATCGTCTGTAGAACTAAATCGGTGTTTGTTTTTTTTAATGACAGCAGCCGGGTGTTATATTTTATTTCCCATTAAAGTATATCTTGTTTGGGGATTGAGATGGCTTGAAGTATGCTCCCGGAGTCTGTTAGAATGTGTACATTGCCATAGTGAAACCAAACGTGGATTAAGTTATTGATAATTCACAGGAAGAAAAACGTAATGTCTTTATACTGGTTTAGAAGACTCTGCAGAGTCTGTATACAACCAGTTTCATTTATATCACCTTGCTCTAAAGGCTATGCGTATCCAATTTATTCTTAAATGCATTAACTGTCCCTGCCTCCACTACCTCCCATGGCAATGCATTCCAAGCATTCACCACTCTCTGGCTAAAAAAAAAAATTTCCTAATATTTAATCTTGACCTCATTTAGTTAATTTGTAGCTATTCCCTCTTGTTCTTGTGGGTGGCTGTATTAAAAAAAAACTTGTTATAGTCTTATTAATCTATTCCTCTGATCATCTTATAAACCTGTATTAAGTCACCACGAATTCTTCTCTTTTCTAGACACTGTAGGCCGGTTTTTCTGAGTCTTTCCTCATAACTGTAATTCTGGAATCCCACTATCAGCTTTGTCCTTCTTTTTTGTATTCTTTCCAGCATGTTTATATCCCCTCTACAATGTACAACATAAAAAAAAAACTGGGAAATTTAGCAATCGCTGTATTTAAGAGAAAATTTATTCCTAAACAAAGTCGCAAAGAAAAAAGCTTAGATTTTATAGTCATGTGAAGAGACATAACGGTCTCACGAGAGTGATAATGGAGGGTATGGTTCCTGGAGGGGAGAAAAGAGATTTATACCTGGCGGAGATGGCGTCAGAATATTACAGACAGTCTATGTATGACCCTAAACCGAGATACACACAGAGTTGGCGTGGCGGAGACGCTAAACCAAGATGCATAGCGAGTTCTTGGATGCTACATGGAGCTAGTAAAAACATATGGCAGTGAATCAAGGACAATCAGCAAACAATCGCATTGATCTTTGGAAGCAGTGGAGGTGTAGTTTTACAAAAGAATGCTGTGGATCCCGTGGACTGCAAGGAAGAATAATGATACAGTGCTTGAGGAGGCACAAAGACAACTTATTGCAAGGATCTTCTTCTTCCTTGTTCGTCTTCAGACCTCCGTCAATTACTCTAACTAAGGCAGCAGTCGACTCAAGGCTCGGCACACTTCCGTACAGCTTATCGTGGAAGGACACTGGCTGTTGTCAAGTGCTACTTCTTTTGTCGGTAAACAGAGGACAGAACTGCAAAATAGATTGCAATTATCAGAGCAAGGCAGTCATCCTTTTTCGTGTTATGAGAAGAGGCAGCTTTTTTTTTTTTTTTTTTTTTTTTTTTTTTGCTTAGATGTTTGCCTCACTAGTTTCTACTGGCGGAGGCGCGCCATTTTCCACCCCAGACCGTAGTCAATTGGGCGATAGCAGGACGCATAAACCAGTGCTTGGATGCATGTGTGCATCTGTATGTACCTATGCTAGGTTTGTGCGCCCTCAGAAGCTAGCCCAACCAAAGTGCTATGGAAGGGCTTTACCACGAGGGCGCGTGTGAAAGTTGTGCAAGGGTGTGACTGTAGGACAGAGTCAAATGAAACAGAGTGAGGTGAGAGAGAGAGAAGAGCTACGCTCTGAACCACCTAAGGGTTACATATTGAAGTAATTCAATGAAAACCTTTGAGACAATAATATTGCAATAGGTGAATAGTTCTATTGAGACTACATAAATGTTGACAAAACAAGATATTGGACAGTCTTAGAGAATGGCACGGGCGACAATGAACAACATAGTTGGTAAACGACACACGTGATAGAAGCTGTTGGAGGAAGTCCATGATCGCCAACACCAACCGGCATGGCGTCTGATGAAGATGCATCATTTCTCATTGTAAATCTTTATAAGTAACTGTAACATGTATCTTTTGTTCTGTAACAAATCATGCTTGTTACCCTACACAAGTACCCCACAAAACGTATTCTATCATTTATAAACCTTCTATCATTTATAAACCTGAACTTTTTAATGTAAGTATAAATGTCTCCAGAGGTTCCAAATATTATGAAGAGAAAGTGTTAACAGGATTTTTACTTTACTGGAAAAAAGAAGCTAGTTGGCCGTCGCAACCGATGATGGCGACATCATCAGATGGTTTTATCTTGATGCAATTTACGCTGTATTTGAATTATAGTGAGAAAGAAGCTGCGCTGGTCATCAACCTCCCTCTCTGGTCTCGAGCTACCTTGAGCCAGTGGTAAGACATAAGTCAAGATGACTGAAGGTAATTTAGGATGCAGGCACTCTGGCCCCACCTCCTTTGATGCCACGGGTCCCTTGAAACCTGCGGGGTTTGTACCAACGCCGCAAACTCCAAAACCAAGCCATGAGAGTTATAACAGGAGGCATGAAGTCAACGCCAATTGTAGAACTTGAAAAGATTACAAAACTGCAACCCATGACCGACAGAAGAGACTGCAGAGCCCAGCTGCAAACAGAGAAACTCAGAAGACTGACTGACCATCCAATGCACCAGAGACTAAACAATTTCGGAAACGGGAAACTAAAGCGGAGAAACTTTGCAGAAATAGTCAAAGCAAAGATGCACGAAGAACCCATGAACGCACTAACAACACCAAAGCCCATCCCTACTGTACGAAAACCTATCTGGAGGCAGCATATATTTCCAGAGGTGGTAGAAAATATACCAGGTATTGGAAACAAAAACTGCCAGACTGAAAAAGAAAGAAGAGATACTACCCTGAGCTACATATAAAAAAACTACCCAAGCATGGACTGGACCCATGCATACACCGACGGCTCTGTAACAAACACTACACAGAACGGAGGGACAGGAGCATTTCTGAACCTACCAAATGGTAGAAAAATAACACTGTCATTCGCTACTGGAAAATACACAAGCAATTTCAGAGCGGAGGCAGAGGCACTGAGGGCGGCAGTGGAAGAAATGGTGACAGGTAAAAGGAATGAAAGCCATATAGTCCTGCTTACCGATGCCTTGGCCGTAGTCACAGCACTGAAAACCCAGAAAAATACTGAGCTTACTGATTTAAGAGCAGTACTCTGTCAACTATGCCAGCAGTCCGCACCGAAAAGGGTAGTGGTACAGTGGGTTCCATCCCACTGCAACATCCAAGGCAACAATGAGGCAGACAGACTGACAAAAGAAGGTGCAAGACTACCACAACCAGATACTAGTATGACATACGAAGAGTCAAAACGGCTTATTAGAGCTAGATACATGACCAAATGGGAAACCGAACATACTGGCTACACCAAAAAGGATGCCTATTACCAGTTTAACAGAAGAGAGCAGGTCGTGGTCTTCAGACTTCGCACTGGCCACAATAGACTTAGGTACCACCTATTCAACAAACTGAAGATAGGTGGCACTGACGAATGTTCATGTGGTACCGGGAAAATGACCGCTGAACATTTGCTGCAAAACTGCCCGACATACGAGGATCAGAGAGAGCAGATGTGGCCATCACCAGTGGCAACACTAGACAAGCTCTATGGCAGTGTCGACAGCATCAGGAGGACGGCTGTTTTTTTCGAAAAAATTAAGGTTGACGTCTAACTGCGTACGATGAAGAAGAAGAAGAAGTACCAACGCCGTTTTTGTCCATCGCTTTGAGAGGCGAGTGCCTTATTTACGACCACATTTCTTCTAACTATGTGGCCTCGTACTGAAAGGTTTGGTGACTCCCAGTGTAGATAGTGGTAACAGTAAGGGCAAGGAGAATTGCTTTATTGATGACGATAAGGATGGAGATGACGTCATCGTGTAAAAACTATTTTGATGAAGATGGCTGGTTTTTTAAAATCATAATGGTGATGGTCATGATAACATGCAGAGGACGATGCTCATTGTGACGATGATGTTAGTGATGTATGTCCATGATATTAGCCAGAGGGCAATGCTGTTTTGATGAAGATGGAGGTGGGGGGGGGGGTGACGGCCATGGTATTGTTGTTATTTACGAACGCCCACAATGAGTAGGTTACTTTTGTGTGCGCCCTGAACAGGATGTTAAGTGGGGGGTTGCAGTAGCTTTTCCACATTCTGAACGTGCTGATTAAGGTGGACCGGGGCCTTCCAGGCGGTTGTTCTATGTTTGGCTTCATCTACGTGTCGCTCCTTAGTACGGGGATCACGTGGATCCCTCACCTCGTTAGCCGGGCTGCCATGAAAACAGTCCGTTTGCAGGGACGACTACGAGGAAGCTAAGATGGAGGGTCTTGACCAGTATCAGCATGCCTGACTAGACGTTAATCTTCCTCCCCGATGGCCATGACAACGGCCATATTACAATGCTGATTGTGATGATTATGGTAGTAATGTCCATGATATTAGCCAGAGGACAATTCTAATTGTGATGATGATGGTATTGAAATTATGTAACATTGAAATTGAATAGGTTGGCTGGTGTTTGAAGAGTATGGTGTTAATGGCAATGACAACAGACATGGGACAGTGGTTACTATAATGGTAGTGAGGACCATGGCGTCCATGACCAAGATGGAAATGAACATAATAGTGGTTTGTCGCGAGACCTGGACCATTGCAGCAGATATCCAGGGCATAATGCATGCAATGGAAATGAGGTGCTATAGAAAACTCGTAAATGTTACATATAAAGATCGTGTCACGAACGTAGAAATACGTCAGAGAGTTGAAGACGCTATTGGTCCTTTTAAAGATCTGTTCACAACTATCAAAAGACGAAAGATGGCCTGGTGCGGGCACGTCGCGAGGTCCAACGGAATTACCAACTGGATACTCTTTTGTTCCGTACCGGGACAGAGATGGCGAAGACGTCCAAGGAAGAGATGGGTGGACAACATCACTGAGTGGTCAGGCCTTCGTCCCGGTGAGATACGACAGGCGGCGACAGACAGAGAGGGATGGCGTGGGACTTTGGGAGTGTCTTCATGTGTGCCCCAACGACCTGATGGGTTACGGGATGAACTGAACTGAACTGTCGCAGTAGTTAAGAGGTTAAGACACTCGCCTCTCACAGCGATGAACGGAAACGGTGGGCGATCGAATCCCGCAAGTTCCAAGTGACCCCTGGTCTCACGGGAGGTAAGACCAGAGTGCCTGCATCCAGAGTTACCTCCAGTCGTCTCGACCAAGAGTCTTGCCACTGAACAAAGATAACTCGGGATAAGAGTGAGATTGATGACCAGCGCATAATCTTCCTCACTATAATCCTCATACAGTCCACATCACATTATTAAGACAAGAGTGAGATTGATGACCAGCGCATTCTCTTCCTCACTATAATCCTCATACAGTCCACATCACATTATTAAGACAAGAGTGAGATTGATGACCAGCTCATTCTCTTCCTCACTATAATCCTCATACAGTCCACATCACATTATTAAGACAAGAGTGAGATTGATGACCAGCTCATTCTCTTCCTCACTATAATCCTCATACAGTCCACATCACATTATTAAGACAAGAGTGAGATTGATGACCAGCGCATAACCTTCCTCACTATAATCCTCATACAGTCCACATCACATTATTAAGACAAGAGTGAGATTGATGACCAGCTCATTCTCTTCCTCACTATAATCCTCATACAGTCCACATCACATTATTAAGACAAGAGTGAGATTGATGACCAGCGCATAACCTTCCTCACTATAATCCTCATACAGTCCACATCACATTATTAAGACAAGAGTGAGATTGATGACCAGCGCATAACCTTCCTCACTATAATCCTCATACAGTCCACATCACATTATTAAGACAAGAGTGAGATTGATGACCAGCGCATAATCTTCCTCACTATAATCCTCATACAGTCCACATCACATTATTAAGACAAGAGTGAGATTGATGACCAGCGCATAACCTTCCTCACTATAATCCTCATACAGTCCACATCACATTATTAAGACAAGAGTGAGATTGGTGACCAGCACATAACCTTCCTCACTATAATCCTCATACAGTCCACATCACATTATTAAGACAAGAGTGAGATTGATGACCAGCACATAACCTTCCTCACTATAATCCTCATACAGTCCACATCACATTATTAAGACAAAACCGTCTGATGTTGTGGCCATCATCGCTTGCGATTGGCAAAAGTTTTTTAAAAGTCGATGACAAAGATGGGGAAAGATGATAATAGTGGTGAGGCACTGGTTTCGATGAGAAAGATAAAAATGAAGATAATGGTGGTAATGACGATGGTGTCGATCACCGATATGGAAATTATTGGTGGCGAAAGAAAATAGAAATTATAATAATATCGATTATGGTTGTTATTTTTAGCACGTTGATGATGTCAGTGTTGACTATTATACTGATGATAATAATGATGATATAGACGATAATTATGTTGATTATTATAATTATGATGGTGAGGATATTGTTGTTGTTTTTTGTTGTGTAATGTCCACAGTCAGTAAGTTTACTCTTTTATGGGCGCTGATAAGAGCGTAAACTGGCGGCTTGTAGTAGTTTTCCTCACATCCCGAGCGTGCTGATGATGTTGGACCGAGGTCTTCCAGTCGGTTATGCTGTACTTGGCCTTATCTGCGTCACGCTAACTACTACCGGGATCACGTCGATCCACATCTCGTCATCCAGAATTCCTTGAAAATAGCCTGTTTCCATGAAAACCTACATGGAACAGATATACTGGTCCTGGTCAGTATGTTGTGTCTGATCCTGGCGTGACGTCCTGGTCAGTGTATTGTGCCCGACTCTGACACCACGTACTGTTCACTATATTGTGCATGACCGGACCAGCGTCATACTCCCCTTGATGGCGAGAATAGTTCTAATAATAACAAAGACTATTAGAAAATCTAAATTTAAAAATTGTATATCAATCGAAATATTTTTTCCCAAATTGAAGGACGAAAGAAGACAAATTTATAATCTGAAACAATGCTCACAAAAACACAAATTAAATACACAACACACAACACTCAACACACGCACAAAGTATTCTTTAAGAACTTACCCCCATCGTGATATCCTCTCTATGTCTGTGCTACAAGCCTACCCCATCCATGACCGCTACCGTCTCCTGTCCGAAGTTTCTAGTAACTCATGGTTGTTACAGTAGCCCCGATTAGGGTCTGAGATAAATAAGAATAAATATTCTCATTGGACCTGACAGCCGTAACTGGCTTTGTACTGAATAGATAGATAGATCTATATCACAAATTTATGACGGGAATCACGTGTCAGTGTGTAGTGTGTCAAGTATGCGCTCGTGCTGGGCTGGATTAAGATATACGTTTAACAAGCAACAGCTTGGAACTCGCGGCCTGAAAGGGGCCTATTTCTGACACATTTTGTTATCATTTTGCTCTTAATAAATTTATTGCACCGAAATAATTAAAGGTATATCTTTTTTAAGTTAAAAATGAGCAATACTTTACAATCCCTCAATTTCTTCTCTCCTATTTCCCCTCACCCTCCCACAAACAATGCAGATTTTATTTAAATGGCAAGTCTGTATAATTTACAGAGTTCGACTCTCGTTATCCTTAGCTTCAGTCGACCAAGCAGTAAATGGGTACCTGGCTTAACGTTAGTGGGAAAAAAAGCAACGACGCAGAGAACTGGTGATCCCACCGGTTACGTAATCTGTGGCCTCGTACAGTGAAGTCTCTAACACTTCATCCCCGAAAGCAGTGTTTGCTTGGATCTACGATAGGGGACGACCCTACCATTCGGCCAACTAGGCAGCCGCCTAGGGAGCTGTCCTCAGATGGGCGCAAAGCGTGATGTATCAATGTGTTGTTTGTGAGAAAACAAAACAATGAGCAGAAATATAATGGAAAAAAGAAAAAAAATTCAATGTTTTCAACACCTACTGTATTACCAGATAATATGGTCGACGCATGTTGGTCCCCTGCTCGACGAGCGTCGTACAAATTAGATGCTTAACGATCAGCTTCTAATTAGCAGTCGCTCATTAAGGAAACAGAGGAAACTCTAGAGACTCCTTGAAAGTGTCTCTGAAAAGCTTCAACATTGACATAGCATCAGTTGATCAGAGAAGAAGGAGAAGAAGAGAAGACGAAGAAGAAGAAGAAGAAGAAGAAGATGAAGAACAAGATGGTGTCACCAGCTGTGAAATACTTGCACAGAACCGTTCCACACTGGGTGCTCAGATAGTAGAGAAAAAACATCCTCGTCTGGTCTCAGAGGAAGCGGGCCGCCCAAAAGAAAAGAATGTACGACGACTCCAGGACCGACGCCTGACGTGTGTTCCCTTAGTGTGGCAGAGTCTGCCGTGCCAGGATTGGAATTTACAGCCATATGAGATCACATCTCGCAGCATAGATCTGATGCTGTCATCATCTTTGCATGCGATTGGCTACAATTATTACTTCTACTACTACTACTACTACTACTATTACTACTGCTATTACTACTGCTACTACTATTACTACTATTATAACTACTACTATTTCTACTACTACTACTTCTTCCACCACCACTACTACTACTACTAGTACTACTACTATTACTATTACTACAACTACTACTACTACCACCACTACTACTACTACTATTACTACTACTACTGCCACCACTACTACTACTATTACTACTACTATTACTACTACTACTGCTACTACTACTACTACTACTACTACCACCACTACTACTACTACTGGGGAACTGAGACGCTAGTCCAGTCAGGCACAAAATAATGACCAGGACGTCGCGTCAGTGCCAATACACTGACAAAGACCACAATCTCTCTTCCATGTTAGCGTTCCCTGGAAACGGGCTGTTTTCAAGGCAGCCTGGCTGACGAGATGAGAATCGATGTGATCCCCGTAGTAGTGAGCGCCACGCAGATGAAGCCAAGCATAGCACAATCACCTGGAGGACCACGGTCAACCTTCATCAGCATGCTCGGGATGTGCGGAAACTTACTACAACCCGCCACTTAACGTTCTTTTCAGGGCGCACAAAAGAGTAAACTTACTCATGGTGGGAATTAAACAACAACACTACTACTACTGCAAAATGTAAACCAGCTACCAACCTACCAGAGGTGAGGAAATTGATTTGTGCAGACGATACGGCAGACGCTATCCTGGAGAATGAATCTGAAGAAGTTGAAAACTAATTGACAATTGGCTTGATGGCCTTCCAATTTTCAGCAGAGCCAAAGTGTGCTTTTCAACCCAGAAATAAGGAAGCGAAACCAAAATTGTAGATCACTTGGGTTGGACAGTATCTGGAACACAGTTCGGTTCCCAAATATCTTGGTGTAGTTTAACAGTTGGCTGGCCTTTGCAGTGCACTGTCTGGAGATAGCACGGGGGATGTCATAAATTAACTTAGCGTCTTTATACTGGTTTAATATATTCTAAAGAGTCTGTTTACAATAAGTTTATTTTACATTCATTTGATATTTTTAAAAAATACCTAAAGCATCAAATTTATTCATGAGTGCACTAATTGACCCTGCCTCCACTATACCTTGTGGCAATGCATTCCAAGCATTCATCACTCTCTACTCCAATCTAGGTATAACTAATGTTTTATTCAGTTTGACTATCACTTCCTTTTTCCTATGTTTAATATTTCTTGTTATCATATCTAACATTGCATATGCTATTTGCTATTCCGAGTGGTCCGCCGGGACTTTATATATGGCCCCCACAGAGAGCATATCGTAAGGGGCGACCAACTGTGTGACACGGCATAACACTGGCCATGGTTATTTGTTTTGTTAAGAGCAGCACATATGGCTTAACATCGCTTAACCACCCTCCAAGAAACTGGTTGTATACAAACTCTGCAGTCTTCTAAACCAGTATAAAGATATTAACCTAAGTTACTTGCAGGTCTTGGCAGATGGAGAAGAAGAACGAACGAAAAGAAGAATAAGAAACGTGTTAATACAGCAGTTAATGAGACGATTCGGATAACATCGGGGTGCCCAAGGAATACTCCAACTTGTGTTTTTTTTTTAAAAATTTTTAAAAACCTCTCCCCCTGCACATCCTCAAATCATGCTCCCTTTTTTGACAGGCGTGGCTGGCACCACCTGGGACCCGGGAGGTGTCACATCTGAAGTTAAAGAGAGACAGATAAATCACCATCGCACGTCGTGCTCGCGTCGCCGAGAATAGAACAATTTCTGAGGCACAGAAAAACCGAGCTGCACGAAATGACATACTGCAGGAAATCACAATTGTCAAAGCTGTCCACCTGCGGTAGAGTTTGTCGCGCTCAGATCGCATTGTGTACAGCCAGACGCGGTCACATCTGAGTACATATGTCGGACGCTGTTGACATTTTCGCTTGCAATGGGTAACTATTATTATTGTTAAATTTGTTAATCTGCTTATTTTTGTTGCTGCCTTTCCTATCCTGATATTGATCTCTTGGTCCAGGGATAGTTTATTATTGACTGGGAGAACAAGAAGCTCACTGTTACAACAAAGACACTTGTTTACCAGGCCTGTTTACTCAGCACTCTTCTTTACGGCAGTGAGACATGGTCTACCTACATGCACCAGGAAAGGCGACTAAACAGCTATCGCATGAGGTGCCTGCTCAGAATCCTGGGCGGTG
The DNA here is from genome assembly GCA_036924085.1 of Ariolimax columbianus. Taxonomy (NCBI): domain Eukaryota; kingdom Metazoa; phylum Mollusca; class Gastropoda; order Stylommatophora; family Arionidae; genus Ariolimax; species Ariolimax columbianus. The sequence continues at coordinate 46,732,951 of JAVGWX010000014.1, forward strand.
GGTGGCAAGACAAGATCACCCACACAGAGGTGTTGGAGAGAACAGGCACAGTCACAATCTTTTCCATGCTTACTCATCGAAGGCTCCGCTGGCTGGGGCACATTCGGAGGATAGATGATGGCAGAATACCAAAATATCTACTCTATGGGGAATTACAGTTGGGGAAAAGGTCTCGGGGCCGGCCACTACTTCGGTACAAGGATGTATGCAAGCGGGATATGAATGATGCAGGCATCGATTTGGAATCATAGGAACAGGGCGCCATGGATCGTCTTGCATGGAGGGGCATGATTAAGCATGGAATACAGACAAAGGAGATACTGATTGCTGATAAGCTAAAGACTCAGTGTTTGAGAAGACACGCCAGTCCATCCGATGCCGCAAACGGTCCTGATTTTACTTGCACACACTGAGTAAGATGCTTCTCTGCCCGGATTGGTCTTACGAGTCACATTCGTTATCGTCATGGACTGTAATTGCATACCTTTTCAAAGTACAATTACTATCGTCTGACAAGATGGAAAAAGCTAATGATGATTATTAAATTACCCAAGGCACCGTATGTTTAGACACCAGATGCAATGTGCAAGACTTGAATCTAGACTATTTCCCGTTATCAAATCGGATCTTACTGGCTAGTCCAGGAAAACGTCGCTTCGAAATATTGTGTGAAATGATGCAATTTCCCTGGATAGAGCTGCGGGAGGAGTCTTCGCCTGGACCCCACTTGCCTTACACAACATGGAAGCGCTAAACAGACTCTGTTGTATCACGATGTAGGAAGAAATTAAAGAGATAGGGTTGCAGTGATGATGAGACATGCGACTACTTCTTCTTCTCCCACTTTTTCTTCTTCGTTCTTTTGTTCTCAAACTCCCGCTGCCAAGCCCAGAAAAAATATTTTCCAGTAGCAGGATGTAGCCCAGAATGCGTTGTGTCGTAGTTTATAGCTTTACTTCGATATTTGCATCTTTCGGTCCGACTTCAGCATGCATTTTTTGATAATGGGTTAGTCTTCCCTCTTCGAACCCTTCTACGTAGCCAGTCTGCTCTTTTGCAGCCTGTTATCCAGGATCATCGCATGGCGTAGAGGGGAAGAATTGTCGTGATAGCTCTAGGTCACTGACCCTGATGCCAGCAGTCAGCTTTGGGTAGATGACCTAATGCACTGCTCAGCACCTTGAGCCCATGCGACTATTGAGAACCAAGGACCAACGTAATCAGATGGTCTGTTCTTGGAAACATTCAATATGGATTCCATGTTAAGGAGGAACGGCATGGCAATCCAGAGGTCCAAACATCGCATCCACGATTTATGATGTGGTACTTAAGACAGGGGAAGTAAGTTGAAAACTGGTAGCAGAATTCAAAACGCAAGAGACATTGGGAATGAATAGGAGTCAAATATTGGAGCACTTTATTTCTGTCAAGTCCAAAAATGTAATATTTTCACTCAACATGTAACTGTAGTATAGATCCGGAGTGTCGTCAATACTGCATCAATACGAAAGTGCTGACAATGTTAGTGTTGTTAAATTGCCACAATGAGTATGTTCACGCTTGTGTGCGCATAGAAAAGGGATTTAAGTGGCGGGCTGCGGTAGCTTTCCTTACATCCAGAGAGAGCGAGCTGATGAAGGTGGACCAGGGTCCTCATGACTGTTCTGTTGTGCCTGGTTTCATCTGCGTGACGCCCAGTCCACTCGGTACCTGTTCTTGCAATTTAAAATAATTGTAACTTGTGGACATTGTTGCTACAAAACATCGGTTTGTAAATCTGGAAGTTAATATTTTTGTTAGTGCCGGGCACGCGGGGAGGGGAGGGGGAGGGAAGAGATGCAGGTAAGCTTATGCCTAGGAGACATACTAGTCACATGCTCTGATTACCTTTATTCGTACAATCTTGCACCTGCCCAGCCTTTTGCTGTCACTGCAATGCATCAGAGAGTTTGTCACTTTCCCCACAACTTTTCTGACATGGACTTAAACCTTGCCCCTTATCCTGCAAGAAGAAACCACCCTGCTTCAAGCAAGGTCCAAACCCCAACCATTTGTTGTTTGTCTGTGTTCCACATGTTGTGAACATTGACTTAGAAATGAGAGTACATCCAATCGCCCATTCTCGTCCATGTTATGACAGCGTACGCCTTCTTCTCTTTCTGTACCTCTATAACTTTGTGGTGCATAGATCATCAATCGGCACGCTCACTTCGCTCCTTATCTCCTCGGGGTGTATAAGTCATCAACCGATCATCGCCCTTATCAGTTTTGGGTGTATAAGTCATCAACCAATCATCGCCCTTATCAGTTTTGGGTGCATGTCATCAACGAATCTTCACACTTATCACATTGTGGTGCACATGTCATCAACCAATTTTTACTCTTATCAACTTGGAATATTTAGGTTACCAACCTGTGTAATCCGAAAGCCAGTATCACCATACAATCACACTCATGGGAAAACAGCCTTACTCCTTTTGGGTGCATAAATCATCAACCACCCCTCTCCAAGCAGACCTGACCTGTTCTCTTTTCTCCAGTTATGTCCAAGTTTTTCCGTATGTCTGTCTTTAAGTATCTTTTCAATGTGTTCTGTGACCTCTTTTTCCGCAAGGGTTCCATGACTATTATGGCCTGGTGATACTGACTTTGGGATTCCGCAGTGTGTGAACTATTCAATCTCTTCTTTCTTCCTAAGATTTCCAACTCCACAAGTCTAGTATGGCCTGGTGATACTGACTTTGGGTTTCCGCAGTATGTGATCTATTCAATCTCTTCTTTCTTCCTAAGATTTCCAACTCCACAAGTCTATTATGGCCTGGTGATACTGACTTTGGGTTTCCGCAGTATGTTATCTATTCAATCTCTTCTTTCTTCCTAAGATTTCCAACTCCACAAATCTATTATGGCCTGGTGATACTGACTTTGGGTTTCCGCAGTATGTGATCTATTCAATCTCATCTTTCTTCCTAAGATTTCCAACTCCACAAGTCTATTATGGCCTGGTGATACTGACTTTGGGTTTCCGCAGTGTGTGATCAATTCAATCTCTTCTTTCTTCCTAAGATTTCCAACTCCACAAGTCTATTATGGCCTGGTGAAACTGACTTTGGGTTTCCGCAGTATGTGATCTATTTAATCTCTTCTTTCTTCCTAAGATTTCCTACTCCCACTAGTCTATGTCATCTTCTCTCTCTTTATATATACATTTTTAGACGTTTCTGCAGGCCATGCATTTTCTCTGGGATTCGTTGAGAAAACCCCGTAATATCTTAATATTGAAGTTGGCAATAATTAACATTAATAAACAATTTGTTACTTCTAGTAATTCCCCCCTCTTCTTTTCAGTGCAACTCATCACTGAGACTTTGTGACGTGCCCTACCCCTATGTCTGTAGTCACGCCCCTGATAATACTGTTTACGTAAACACTGCACAATTAACAAATTGCTGTGTAATGTTTAGTCCAGCTGTCAAATTGTAAAAACAAGACGCAAAGTCCACGTAGGAGCAAAGGTTAGAGCATTAAGTGTGTGAGTCTGTGCACCGGAAGTGATTTAAATGTTAAGTGAAGAGAACTACGCCAAAAGATGGGCCAGGCCAATCTTCTTCTTCTTCTTCTTCTTCGTTCATTCTCAATCTCCCACTACCAAACCCTGAAAAGGCTTCAGTAGCGGAATGTAGTCCAGAGAACGGAATGCGTTGTGTCGTAGTTTACAGCTTGGCTGCGATATTTGCACCTTTCGGTCTAACACATCCGACTTCAGCAAGCATTTTTTGAGTACCGGGTTAGCATTCCCTCTTCGATCCTTTCTCCTTAGCCAGTCTGCCCTGCTGCAGCCTGTTATCCAGGATCACCGCGTGGAGGTGTAGAAGGGTCTTGGCAGCTATGGTTCGCTGGCCCTGACGCTAGCAGTCAGCTATGAGTCGCTGATCACTGCAGCTCATGCGCTGCTCAGCATCTTGATCCCCAGGCCAATCTAATTTTAACACTTCTGCAAAACATTACGTTCTACCTTGGCAGTTGCAGTTTTATTAGAAAAAAATACTTCATTTGTAAAAGCACCGTATGCACATTACCATCCTTTTCTACTTCCTTCGTGTTCTTTTTCTTCATCTTCCTTCTTCTTCTTCTACTTGTTCATCTTCTTTCTTCTTCTTGTTCATCTTCTTTCTTCTTCTTCTTCTTCTTGTTTTTCTTCGGCTTCTTTCTTCTTCTTCTTCTTCTTCTTCTTTTTCGTCTTCTTAATTCTTCTTCTTCATCTTATTTCTTCTTCTTCTTCCTCTTCTTTTTCGTCTTCTTTATTCTTCTTCTTCATCTTATTTCTTCTTCTTCTTCTTCCTCACCTTCTGTCTTCTTCTTCTTGTTCATTTTCTTTCTTTTTCTCCTTTTTCTTCCTTTTTCTGCTTTTTCTTTTTATTCTTTCTCCTATTTGTTCTTCTACTTGTTCTTTCGTCTTCCTCTTCTTGTTCCCCTTCTTCTTTCTTCTTCCTTTTTTCCTTCTTTCTTTTTTATCGTTTTCTTCTTATTTTTTTACTTCCTCTTTTTCTTCTTCTTCTCCTCTCTTTTCTTCCTATTCTTTCATCTTCTTCTTCCTCTTTATTTTTCTTCTTCTTTTTTCTTTTCTTCTTTTTCTTTTCTTTCTTCTTCTTTTTACTTTTTTCTTTCTCTTCTTTTCTTTTCTTCTGCTTTTTATTTCTTGTTTTTCTTCTTTTTCATCATCTTCTTCTTCCTCTACTTCTTCTTCTTCTTCTTGGGCTTTCTACTTCTTTATGTTTCTTTTATTTACATTCTTTTTCTTTCTTCTTATTCTTTCTTCCTATTCTTCTTTTTCTTTCTTTTTTTTCTTTTTCTTCTTTCCTTCTACTATTTCTTCTTCTTTTGTTCTATTCTTCTTTATGTATCTTCTATTTACTTTATTATTCTTTTTTTTGTTCTACTTCTTTCTCTTCTGTTTTTTTCTTCTTCGTACTCCTCACTTTTCTACGACTTTCTCTCTTATATTCTTCTGCTTCTTCTTCATTTTCTTCTTCTCTTTACTCTTCGTTTATCTGTCATTGAAAGCATTTTCTAATAAAACTCCTGTCAGAGTTTGATCGAAAAAAACAAATGCCAGTAAGAGATGTTTAAAGCAAAAGCACTGTTAGAAACAAACAATTTCATAGTAAAACACTTGATGAGTAAGAGTAAAAAAACACTCTCTGGGTAAGAGGGAAAAAACTTCATGAGTTACTGTAGAAAAAAACCATTTTGTGAGCAAGAGTAAACAAAACACGTTGTGGGTAAGGGTAAAAAACATTTTGGGAGTAAGAGTAAAAACATTTTGTAAGAGTAAAAAATGTTATAGGCAAGGGCTAAAAAAAGAGCGTAAGAGTATAAAACATTTTGTCGGCAAGAGCAAAACACTTTATAAGTAACAGTAAAAACACTTTGTGGGCAAGAGAAGAAAACACTTTTTGACTAAGAGTAAAAACACTTTGCGTGTAAGAGTAAAAACACTTTTTGAGTAAGAGTAAAAATAGAGACTTTAAATTATCAATAATAGAACAATGAGTATATGATAACGATTATTCCAGATCTGGTATTCGAATTCAAGTCTGCTTCATTTTTTTTTTCTGTTTATCGTTTTGTGTTACCCGAGTGCAGATAAATATTTATCTTGTGATCGTTGTTACGAACATTCATTCTTCATAATTGTAAACTTACGCTTTACAGGTAACAAAGTTGCACTAGCATCAAAGACCTCACCTTCACCCTCTTGTTCTTCCTCACCTTCTTGCCCTCTTCACCTTCTTCACATTCTTGTTATCCGTCTTCACGTTCTTGTAGTCATTCTTCTTGTTCTTCTTCACCTTTTTCACCTTCTTCTTCACCCTCTTCACTTTCTTGTTCTTGTTCTTCTGCGCCTTTTTCTTGTTTTTTCATCTTCTTCTTGTCCTTCTCCGTCTTCTTCTTGTTCTTTTTCATCTTTTCTTCGTCTTTTTCACCTTCTTCTTGTTTTGTTTTCACCTTATTCTTGTTCCACTTCACCTTCTACTTGTTCTCCTTCACCTTCTTGTTCTTCACCCTTTTCGAATTCTTCTGGTTTTTCTTCACCTTTTTATTCTTCTCCTTGTTCTTTTTCACCTTCTTCTTGTTCTTCTTCCTCTGTTTCCTATTCTTGTTCTTGTTTTTCTTCACCTTCGTCTTCTTCTTTATCACCGTCTTCTTTTTAATCATATTTCTCTTTCTCTTTTTTTCTCCCTTTTCTTCTTCCCCTCTTCTTCTTCTTCTTTTTCAGCTCGTCCTAAAATGACGTTACATTGGGGTTAACAGCGGGACTGCGATATCGTCACAGTTCATAGTGACACATCAGTTTTCCCGGCTGTATGTGAACAGGAATATGGTCTTTGACAGCTGTGATTTTCTTCCCTTGATGCAATCAACCAGATAAGAGTGGCTATAACAGCCGGTTTTCAGAAGCAAAAATGAGAAATGGGGAAGCGGTGTAACTAGTTTTCCCTGACCCTGACTACTCCAGCTCATAGCCCTTCTTACATCCAGGGGCGGCGTACTTAAAAATAGGAACATGGGTCCTCCTCGCTATAAAGAAATACGAGGCGTGTTCAAATGAAACCGGACCAAACTGCAACAAGTGAATATACGTACGCTGAGCATGATGACGTCATTTCTGCTGTTAACAGCACATACCAGTCAAGTTTGCAAAATTGCATTATCCTCCGATTAGTAGTTTTCTCAGAAGACCATTGAAAACATGGCGGGTTTAATACGGAATCCGTCCAGAGTTGATCAGCGAACGGTGGCATAGACAACAGTGAAGTACTGGACAACGATGTTTAATGAAGGACGTGAGTTAACGAAAGATCTTCCGAGGCCAGATCAGGTGTATGCGAATTGCGTTAACTCACGTCCTTCTATAAACATCGTTGTCCAATTCTTCACTGTTGTTTTCGACACACTTTTCTCACCATACACTGCCTGCATTCTGTGATGAATGTCAACTGGTCGGCATTCTTCAGCTGTTAGAAACCAAATTACCGTTCGCTGATCAACTCTGGACGGATTCCGTATCACACCCGCCATATTTTCAGTGGTCTTCTGAGGAAACTACGAATCGGAGGATAATGCAATTTTGCAGACTTGACTGGTATGTGCTGTTGAATTCAGAAGTGACGTCATTATGCGCATCGTACGTATGTTCACTTCTTGCAGTTTGGTCCGGTTTCATTTAAACACACCTCGTGCATATCTTCTCCGTTTTCTCATTGCTTTACATGTGAAGGTCACTGTCCGTCTCTCTAATCGAGCACAGCTGTAGGGTTAGTGAAAGTAAACGAAGGCCGAGTTGTCGAAGATAACAATCCTCTTATCTTGACCTCGGATCATCCCTTCCCTATAATTGCTACTTAAACCAGGTGCACTAATACATTAAACGTGTTCTAAAACAAATTGCACACTCAGGTCGTGTTTGTGTATCTATTAAATTAACGCGGGGTCATCTCGAGGTTTGATAAACGTACTTTCACTAATTTTTCTTTTAATTTTGTGACAGGCGCAAAGCTTACCTAATCTTTTGTGTTAAAAGTCTTTATGCATGTGTAACTTTGGTCTTGAATACCGACATAGCGTTAAAGGAGTTGAGCAGGGGCGTTAAAGGAAATCCTGAAGGTAAAAAAGGCACATAGGCGGTGATAAAAGTCCATACAGGTAAAAGGCGTCACTGAAGGTGAAAGTGCTGTAAGGTATTAGAAACGTATAGAGGTAAGGCCCCCTAGAGGTAATAACTGTTCCAATGGGTGATAACAGCTTTTACGTGGGATAAATGCCACTAGATGTGATAACAGGTCATTTATAAAGGACCCTAGATGTCATAATTAAATCTGGGTGTGATAATGTTCCCTAGATGTGATAAAAGGTCAGTATAAGGATCCCTAGATGTGATAAAAAATCATTTATATGGATCCCTAGATGTGGCAAATATATGGATGTGATAAAGTTCCCTAGATGTGATAAAGACCTCTAGATGGGATAAAAAGTCATTTATGTGATTTAAAAGTATTTGGAGGTCATAAAGAAACCTAGATGTGATAAAGTCCTCTAGATGTGATAAAGGCCGCTAGATGTGATAAAGGTCCCTAAATGGGATAAAGGGTCATTATGTGATATAACGGTCTCTAGATGTGATAGAGATCCCTAGATTGGATAAAAGGTCATTATGTGATATAACGGTCCCTAGATGTGATAAAGAAACCTGGATGTGATAAAGGTCCCTAGATGTGATAAAGAAACCTGGATGTGATAAAGGTCCCTAGATGTGATAAAGGAAACTGGACGTGATAAAGTTCCCTAGATGTGATAAAGAAAACTGGATGTGATAAATGTCCCTAGATGTGATAAAGACTTCTATATATGAAAAAAAACTTCTAGATATGATAAAGACCTCTAGGTGTGATGAAGTCCTCTAGATGTGATGAAGTCCTCTAGATGTGATGAAGTCCTCTAGATGTGATGAAGTCCTCTAGATGTGATAAAGTCCTCTAGATGGGATAAAGGCAGCTAGATGTGATAAAGGTCCCTAAATGGGATAAAGGGTCATTATGTGATATAACGGTCCCTAGATGTGATAGAGGTCCCTAGATTGGATAAAAGGTCATTATGTGACATAATGGTCCCTAGATGTGATAAAGAAAACTGGATGTGATAAAGGTCCCTAGATGTGATAAAGAAAACTGGATGTGATAAAGTTCCCTAGATGTGATAAAGAAAACTGGATGTGATAAAGTTCCCTAGATGTGATAAAGAAAACTGGATGTGATAAAGTTCCCTAGATGTGATAAAGAAAACTGGATGTGATAAAGGTCCCTAGATGTGATAAAGAAAACTGGATGTGATAAAGTTCCCTAGATGTGATAAAGAAAACTGGATGTGATAAAGTTCCCTAGATGTGATAAAGAAAACTGGATGTGATAAAGTTCCCTAGATGTGATAAAGAAAACTGGATGTGATAAAGTTCCCTAGATGTGATAAAGAAAACTGGATGTGATAAAGTTCCCTAGATGTGATAAAGAAAACTGGATGTGATAAAGGTCCCTAGATGTGATAAAGAAAACTGGATGTGATAAAGTTCCCTAGATGTGATAAAGAAAACTGGATGTGATAAAGGTCCCTAGATGTGATAAAGACTTCTATATATGAAAAAAAAACACTTCTAGATGTGATAAAGACCTCTAGGTGTGATGCAGTCCTATAGATGTGATAAAGTCCTCTAGATGTGATGAAGTCCTATAGATATGATAAAGTACTCTAGATGTGATGAAGTCCTATAGATGTGATAAAGTCCTCTAGATGTGATGAAGTCCTATAGATGTGATAAAGTCTTCTAGATGTGATAAAGAAATCATTATAACAGTAATGTTAATGTAGTCAATTGCAAAAAAACAGTCGTAACAAATTCACTGCGGACAACTTAGCACATTAACTTCAGAAAATTTTGGACTGCTGAGCACATGTAATATGGAAATATAAAACTCACACTTGAAAGTTTATATGTACATTCATAAATTTTGTAAAAATTGTTATTGGGAAACTTTAAATATAAGAATGGCCAATTTATCGACACTGTAGGACTGTATTAAAGTTTGCAAGCCAAAATATCGGCTCTGTAATCCTGTATTAAAGTTTGCGAGCCAATATATCAGTGGAACCTGGTTCTTCAGACGCGTGTGATATACTTGACTCCATCTTTATGATGCACACTGCTACCGGAATCACGTAGATCCACATCTAGTAAGCCAGGCTGCCTTGATAATATCCTGTTTCCAGGGAACACTACATGGAAGAGAAATTGTGGTCTTGATCAGTATGTTGTGCCTGGCTCTGACGCGACGTCTTGGTCAGTTTGTCAGTATGCTGTGTCTAACTCTGACACGACGTCCTGGTCAGTATGTTGTGCCTGACCCTGACGCGATATCCTGCCCAGTATGTTGTGCCAGACTCTGGCACGACGTCCTGGTCAGTGTGTTGTATCTGACTCTGACGCGACGTCCTGGTCAATATGTTGTGCCTGACTGGACTAGCGTCTCAGTTCCCCTACTGAGGATCTCAATAATAAAGATCCCGACCAACAGCACACTAGAGGAGATGTGGTCAACATCACGCCGGCCTACATTAGATTCCCTAATTATTATAGTACCCAATTTTCGAGGCTGGGTCGACCCCAGGCGCTGTTTTATGTTCGGGTAAAATCAGCAACAACTGTGAACTGAACCCCATAGCTCAGCCGGAAATAAAGTGCGTTGACTAACCACTGCGTTATCTCGGCTCAAAATAGCAATTATTTTAAACAAAGTATGCACAAATCCTTGTCACTGGAACTGTCGCACTAAGCCGAGACTACGTTCTGGAAAGAATATGTCAATGATGATATATCATATGAAATAAAATGCAGAATAACCTAAGCAAAATCGGTCTTCCAGACCATGAAGGGAAATCTGTGCAATAAAACCTTGTCGCTGGAATTGAGGGAGAGAGAGAGAGAGAGAGGGAGATTTTGAATGCTACGTGGAACCAGTACTGACATATGGCAGTGAATCACGGACAATCGGCATATAAACGCATTGGTCTTTGGAAGCAACGGAGATGTGATTTTGCAGAAGAATGCTGCGCCTCCCATTGAATACTAATGATACAGTGTTCGAAGAGGTACAAACACAACAAACAACTCATTGTAAAGATCGGACAACGCCAACCTTTTTCGGACATTTGTGAGAAGTGGCGGCTTGGGGCACATTGTGGCAACGGGAAAGATAGACAGAAGAAGGCATAGAAGGAAGAAGAAGATGTTAGACAGTCTGAGAGAATGGCATGGGCGACAATCAACAACAGAGTTGGTAAACGACATACGTGACAGAAGCGGATGGACGTCCATTATCGCCAACACCAATCGGCAGGCACCTGATGATGATAATGCACAACTTTTTTTACGACATCCTTGGAATTGGTCCAAGCTTGTCACCTGGGGGTTACAACTCGGGTGTCCTTAACTACGGTTACTGACATATCACGAGATTGTGATAACTCGGAGAATGCGTTTATCTCACATCAGTTCTGAGCATATCAGAATCGTAACTAAATGACCTAGTAAACTAGGTAAATATCTAGTTATATCTAGCAAGTATTTTTTCAGGTTCATTCGCGGCTCACATCATCATCATCATCATCAAGTATAATGCCGATTGATGAAGGTGATAATTCTTGTATGTTCCACGTGGAGCATGCGATATTACTACATGCTGCCCATTGAGAGAACGCCTGCAACAAAACACTATGTGGATATACGACGGTGGTTCCTGTAGCCATTTATTGTATCTTAACCGGTAGGCGTGTTAGCTACTCGAACAGGGGTTGTTGTTGAAATGTTGTTGTTGTTGTTGTTGAATTGTTGTTGTGATGTTGTTATTGTTGTTTCGAATACCCACAATGAGTAGGTTTACTCTTTTGTTTGACCTGAAAAGGATGAGAGTGACGTGTTGTAGTAGGGCACTTCACATTACGAGCGTGCTGATTGAAGTTAACCGGAGTCTTCCAGACGGTTACGCTATGTTTGACATCATATGCGTGCCGATCACGCCCACCTCGTTAGCCAGGCTGCCATGAAAACAGCCCGTTTCCATGGAGGACTGTGAGGAAGTCGAAGTGGAGGTCTTGGCCAGTATATTTTGCCTGACCCTAACGACAATTTCTGATCAGTATGTTCTGCCTGACCTTGACTAACATGTCTGATCAGTATGGTGTGCATGACCCTGACTAACATGCCTGATCTGTATGTTGTGCCTGACCCTGACTAACATGTGTGACCAGTATGTTTTACCCTGATCCTGACTAACATGTCTCATCACTAAGGTGTGCCTGGTCCTGACTAACATAGTCTGATCAGTATGTTGTGCCTGACCCTGACTAACATGTCTGATCAGTATGTTGCGCCTGACCCTGACTAACATGTCTGATCAGTATGTTTCGTCTGACCCTGACTGACATGTCTAATCAGTATGTTGTGCCTGACCCTGACTAACATGTCTAATCAGTATGTTGTGCCTGACCCTGACTAACATGTCTGATCAGTATGTTGTACCTGGCCCTATTTGTCTGATCAGTATGTTGTATCTGACCAGACGTTAGTCTTCCTCCCCTCAAAGATGAGTAATTGGCAGACTATTTCATACCATAAATAGCAGACTCATCAGTAAAAGAGATATCGGGAAAAAACTCAGATGTCACTATCAATCAATCAATCAATCAATCAACTCTTAAGCCGTAACGGTTGCTAGAGTGCCATGGTGGAAATATCAACACAAAAAGTACTCAATTGTGCTCTATCGTCAGTACAAATGATGTCCTGTTGAGCCATTCTTTGATGCTATCAACCCAGAACCTTCTTTGGACATCTCGCTTTCTTCCCACTGCTACTGTTCCCTGCAATATTATTTTTGAGAAGGAGTCATGTCTGGTTACATGCCCAAGCCATGTCAGTTGTCGATGTTTCACTACTGACTTCTTCTGCTTCTTCATCAATCAACTGATGCTATGCTTCTAGCCCGGTGAGGTTCACGAAGGAGACTGTGCGTTTCGGGTCTTCGCCGGTCCCCCTCAGCTTTTCTAGCATGGTCGCTCTCCCAGGCCAGACTGCCTTTCTTTGGTCTGTATAAGTAGGACAGTCCTGCAGAATTTGTTCTGGTGCTGACTTGGAGCTCCACAATCGCACTTGGCGGTATCTATGAGACCCATTCTCTGGACTTGGATCTTGGGTCTGCAATGTTATGTTCTGAGTCTGAAGATCTTTGTCTGTCACCTCTGTCAACTTTGTTTATGCTGTCATTTTCTGGTTTGTTTTCCATGTGCTGGCGTCTTCATTCTGTCATCGTGGATTGTTTGATGATTGTCTTTGCTTTTTTTTAATAGCTCTGTGGATGGAGAGTCTGGGTGCAGCTATATCCGGCTACATCGAGCTCTTCTTTCTCGCTTTCAAGGATCTCACAGTGAGCCGGAATCCACTGTAGGCCTAGATCTGTTCTTTTTGGGACAGCAATCCAATGTTGTTTTTTACTTCGTGTGAGAGTTTATCTTGTTTGGAGCTTGAGATGACTTGGAGTACTCTCCTGGAGTCTGTTAGAATTACCTTTTTCTTTGTAGTTGTCTTTTTCCTGATAATTCACTTCTGATAAAAGTGTTTCCTGCTGACCTGCCAGCAAATTTATTTGATCTCTTTCATAATCATGTTTTATATTCTTTATAATACGAACCTATACAGCTACATGTATGTACTAGTTTTCACTTAGGATTGCGAATCATGGAAGTAGCCCAGAAAAGTTTATCTATCTATCTATTTATCTATCTATCTATCTATCTATCTATCTATCTATCTATCTATCTATCTATCTATCTATCTATCTATCTATCTATCTATCTATCTATCTATCTATCTATCTGTCTGTCTGTCTGTCTGTCTATCTATCTATTTATCTATATGTATATCTATCTATCTACATATCTATCTATCTATCTAACTATATATGTATATATATATATATATATATATATATATATATATATATATATATATATATGTTTATAAATCTATCTTCAGTCTACTTATGTCGTTAGACGTTGTGGGGAGGTGTGATCTCCTTTATTTCATCTATTTTTTTTTCATTTTATTTTGTGGCAGGTGAAGATCCATTGGTGGCTTGCCAGGTCAGTCCCAGCCCCTGTTAGCCCCTGGAATATACGATCGCCTCTTGTTACGACTGGTGGAGGTAGAAGCGTAAATTAGAGCAAGATTGACCGGCAACCTGCCAGGCGCCATCTAAGCTGCTTTGCTAACCACATAACCAAGACCTGTTGTTATGGCCACACAGTTCCCTTTTTCTCATATTCTCGACCTATTCTCAGTGGGGCGAGAATCCCTAGAATAATCTGAGGTGATTTTTAACTTGAATTTTGTCAGAGCAGTGGCCGTTAGGACTACTCTTTTCGATTTCCAACTGCTAAGGTATTTGTAACGTAACCGCCACTGAACACGGGTGTCTGATCTCACTACTCAGAGATCAGGAGAAATATTTACCAGATGATTTACGTGAAAAAATCCCGGTGTCTCCACCGAGATTTGAACCCGGGACCTCCAACACCTGAAGCGAACACCTTACCTCGAGACCACTGGGTCCCCCACCCAGAAAAGGTATCTCCTAAATCAGCTATATAATAAAGGTGGTTGAAGTAACAAGAACTTACAAGGTCCACAATAAGACAATACAACATGATCTCAAAACCCAGCTCTTGCAGATTAAGTGGGAGAGCAACATCAAACGTAGACTAATGTCGGTCTAGCAGAGTGTACCGTGAAGACAGGAGACAGAGGATATTGGAGGTCCATTGTAGCCTACCTTCGTTGTGCGGAGAAGGCACTTGAATTGGATTGAAACTCGCGTAGAGCAATCTCAGCCTCTGTGCTTGGTTTTATGTCTTCGGAATCAAAGGAGATCAGCTATAACGGCAAGAATGGGAAACAAAAAAGCCAAGGATCCAGACCACAAGGACATCTTAAAGTCAGCTTAGATGACTTCTACTTCGCCCTTCGTTCTCAAACTCCCGCTACGGGGATCAATATGCTGAGCAGCGCGTGAGCTGCAGTGATCAACGACCCATAGATGACTGCTAGCATCAGGGCCAGCTACACCTCCACGTGGTGATCCTGGATAACAGACTGCAGCAGGGCAGACTGGCTAAGGAGAAGGGATCGAAGAGAGAATGCTAACCCGGTACTCAAAAAATGCTTGCTGAAGTCGGATGTATTGGGTCGAAATGTGCAAATATCGCAGTCAATCTGTAAACTACGACACAACACATTCCATTATCTGGACTACATTCTGCTACTTAGCGCTTTTCAGGGTTTGGTAGCGGGAGATTGAGAACGAACGAAGCCAAACTAAGCCAAACTTCCGCTATCAAGTTCTGAAAAAAAAGGCTTTGCAAGTAGCATGATGTTGTCCGTAGAACGGAATGGGTAATGGTGTAGCTTACAGCTTGACTACGATATTTGCACCCTTCGGTCCGACACATCTGAATTCAGCATGGCATTTTAGGGTAGTGGGTTAGTCTTCCCTCTTTGACCCCTTTTCCTTAGCCATCCTGCCCAGTTGCAGCTTATTATCCATGATCGCCAGGTGAAGAGGCTCTGGTCAGCTCTAGGTCGCTGACCCAGTCGCTAGTTGCCAGCTCGTGGTCGCTGACCCAGTCGCTAGCTGCCAGCTCGTGGTCGCTGACCCAGTCGCTAGTTGCCAGCTCGTGGTCGCTGACCCAGACGCTAGCGGCCAGCTCTTGGTCGCTGACTGATGACAACAGCTCATGCACTGCTCAGAATCTTGATACCAGCTTGGATGACAATATAAGAGGGTCTACACGATCTCGACTGGAACAAGACCAAGAGGAATACATCAGATAGAATAGTCCGGCGGGGCCGAAGATGCAACAGTGAATGATCTGGCAGTAGCGAACGACCTTCATCTAGCTATAGCGACTGCTCTGGAAACACGCCACAGTAGAGTAGTCTGGATCCACGAATAGCGAACGCATTGGGAATACAATCCCGATACCAAAAATTGCCAGCTGAAATGTGATACGTCGGTTCGGAAGCCGCAGATATCACAACCTCGCTATAATCTTCTATACAGCGTCACAGCGTCCTTTGTTAGAAGAACGACGAAGACGAGGAAGAAGAAAAAGATAAAGAAGAAGAAGAGGAGAAAGAAGATGAAGAACAATAACAACAACAACCACAAAAAGATGAGAGGAAGAGGAAGAAGAAGAAGAACAACAACAACAAGAAAAAGAAGCAGCAGAAGAAGAAGAAGAAGGAGAAGAAGAGGGAGGAGAAGGAGAAGAAGAAGAAAGAAGATCATGCTGATTAAAGCTGCAACAACCTACTACTTTTCCATGCTGTAATCTCATGTTGTATTATGTGGAAGTTTATAACACCTTCACCCAACAGCACAGATAAAAGGGGCATTATATTTGGACAAAGAGAGCGTACTTGGATCAATCAAGGTCTTTCTGTTAGATGAATATACAACAATGCATTAGTCAGTAACAGACATACTGTCACCATCATCAAGTCATGCAGTCCTGGGACTGGTATTAGGACTCCGTTCCATCATCATTACAAAGTCATTTTCATTCTCATTGACTACACAATCACCAAATCATGCAGTCCTGTGACTTGTTTGGGTCCATTGACCACACAATCACCAAGTCATGCAGTTCTGTGACTTGTTTGGGTCTCCTAAACCCCACAATCATCAAGTCATCCAGTTCTGGGACTTGTTCGGGGCCCTGACCACATAATCATCAAGTCAGTCATTTCTGAAACTGATTTGGGGTTCTTGACCCTAATATCAGCATCACTCAGTCTAGGACTGGCTTGAGATAGTTGCCCCAAAATCATCAAGTCACTCAGTATAGGACTGAGTTGAGATCCTTGACTCCAACATCATCAAGTCACTCTGTGTAGGACTGGCTTGAGACCCTTGACCCCAACATCATCAAGCCACTCAGTGTAGGACTGGATTGAGACCCTTGACCCCAACATCATCAAGTCACTCAGTGTAGGACTGGGTTGAGATCCTTGATTCCAACATCATCAAGTCACTCAGTCCTGAAACTGGTTTGGGGTCATTGGCACCAACATCATCAAGTCACTCAGTGTAAGACTGGTTTTTGTACCTTGGCCCCAACATCATCAAGTCACTAATTGTAAGACTGGTTTTTGGTCCTTGGCCCCAACATCATCAAGTCACTCAGTATAGGACTGGTTTTTGGTCCTTGGCCAAAACATCAAGTCACTCAATGTAAGACTGGTTTTTGGTCCTTGGCCAAAACATCAAGTCACTCAATGTAAGACTGGTTTTTGGTCCTTGGCCCCAACATCACCAAGTCACTCAGTCTAGGACTGGTTTGGGGTCTTTCGCCCCAACATCATCAAGGGACTCAGTGAAGGACTGGGTTGAAACCCTTGACCCCCAACATCATCAAGTCACTCAGTACATGACTGATTTGGGGTCCTTGGCCAAAACATCATCAAGTCACTCAGTATAGGACTGGGTTGAGACCCTTGGCCCCAACATCATCAAGTCACTCAGTCCTGGAACTGGTTTGGGGTCCTTGGCCCCAACATCATCAAGTCACTCAGTGTAGGACTGGGTTGAGACCCTTGTCCCCAACATCATCAAGTCACTCTGTGTAGGACTGGGTTGAGACCCGTGACCCCAACATCATCAAGCAACTTAGTGTAGGACTGGGTTAAGACCCTTGACCCCAACATCATCAAGTCGCTCAGTGTAGGACTGGGTTCAGACCCTTGACCCCAACATCACCAAGTCACTCAGTCCTGAAACTAGTTTGGGGTCCTTGGCCCCAACATCATCAAGTCACTCAGTGTAGAACTGGGTTGAGACCCTTGACCCCAACATCATCAAGTCACTCAGTGTAGGACTAGGTTGAGACCACTGGCCCCAACATCATCAAGTCACTCAGTGTAGGACTGGGTTGAGACCCTTGACCCCAACATCTTCAAGTCATTCAGTCCTGAAACTAGTTTGGGGTCCTTGGCCCCAACATCATCATGTTATTCAGCGTAGACTGGTTTGGGGCGCTTGACCCCCAACATCATCAAGTCACTAAAAGTAGGACTGGTTTGGGGCCTTTGACCCAACATCATCAAGTCACTCAGTCCTGAAACAGGTTTGGGGCCCTTGACCCAACATCATCAAGTCACTCATTTCTGAAATAGGTTTGGGGCCCTTGACCCAACATCATCAAGTCACTCAGTCCTAAAACAGGTTTGAGACCCTTGACCCCAACATCATCAAGTCACTCAGTTCTGGAACTGGTTTCGGGCCCTTGACCCCAACATCAGCAAGTCACTCAGTCCTGAAACTGGTTTGGGGTCTTTGGACCAAACATCATCGTCACTCAGTATAGGACTGGGTTGAGACCCTTGGCGCCAACATCATCAAGTCACTCAGTCCTGAAACTGATTTGGGGTCCTTGGCCCCAACATCATCAAGTCACTCAGTGTAGAACTGGGTTAAGACCCTCGACCCCAACATTTTCAAGTCACTCAGTCCTGAAACTGGTTTGGGGTCCTTGGCCCCAACATCATCAAGTCACAGTGTAGGACTGGGTTGAGACCCTTGACATCAACATCATCAAGTCATTCTTCACATACCTGAAATATAATATGCACCCATAACTTCCTGAAGTATCGAGATGCCCGTTCTGGAGATACGTTCAATGTAGCTATTTTATTTTCATCTGTCTACGCTAAAGCTCGCCATTAGAGCTTCCACGTCATTTCCGTTGTTTCATTCTGCTGATAGAAATGATCAACAAAGAGATCAGCCACATGTGTTACAGGCGATGAGTTTGTCATTTTAGCCAACGGGAAACAAACAATGTTAGCTTTTTGAACTATGCTTTCTGACATTCCAATGACGACACCATGACAGATGATCATATGTGGTTGTTGTTGTGGTTGGTTTCTGAGGCTACTAGGAATTTTCTCTGTTCGTGTGTTTTCTGTGACTCTTCTTCTTCTTTTTTTTCTTCTTCTTTCTTCGTGTTCTGTTTTCTTCTTCTTCTTTTTCTTCTTTCTATTTTCTCTTCTTATCTTCTTCTTTTTAATCTCCTTCTTCTTCTTCTTTATTCTTTTTATTTTTCGTATGTTTCGATGTTCTTCATGAAAAGGTCGTATAACGTAACTTTATAATAGTGTCCTACACTTGCCATAACGGTGCAGACAAACAGCATTACGTCATCTTTGCATTTAAAAGATGGTCGCCCTACTATTGACATGCACAAAAAAGGAGCAACGTTCTGTTATACTCTTCTTTTTTTTTTAACAGTGGAGGAGTGAAACCTATAGGAATTCATCGACGAATGGCCGTCCAGCATGGATATGCATGTCTTTCACTCGAGCAAGTGTCATTCACAGGCAATGGGCGATTTTCCTTTAAGAATCGATCAACGGCTGCAATAGACTCTGTGGTCACTACTTGGTATACCTGATCCGGTCGTGAACATTCTGTAACAGAGCTCATGCACTTTTGAAACTTCCTACTTCACTCATACACTTACTGGACCTTCATTCGCCCATAAATATCTATAGATGTCACTCCTTCGCTGCTTAAAAACGAACAACAAAACATTTCTCCTCTTTACTGAATGTCAATAGTAGGACGGCTATCCTTTAACTGCAATATTTACGTCATGTTGTTCGTATGAACCGTGACAGCACGTGCAGGACACTTTTGACATCCCTAACAACCATATTAATAAGTCACAATACAAAGGCATACTCTCTCTCATTTCGTCCAACTTTTGCATATATATGTAAGCAGTGAAACCAGTGCTTGGCTTCTCTCAGCAAACGAATAAATATCTTTGATTCCCTTTCATTATTTCATATATATTTTGGAAATCATAAAATAATAATACACTTTGGCAAACTTGATTATGTTTCATGTTGTTCCTACTCTTCTTCTTCCTTTTCTTCTTCTTCTTCTTCTTCTTCTTCTTCTGTGTTCGTTCTCAATCTCCTGCTACCAAGCCATGAACAGGGCTTTGCAAGTAGCAGGATGTAGTCCGGAAAACGGAATACGTTGTGTCGACAGTTTACAACTTGACTGCGATATTTGCAGCCTTCGGTCCCCCAAATCCGTCTTCGGCAGGTGCCTACTCTCTGGTTCTACAATGGTAGAATACAAGTCACTATATCTTACACTATGACTCGAACTCGCATCTAAACATGACAGGCAGGAAAAAGGTTGGAAAGCGAAACTTCTACTTCGTAACTCGAATATGGCCGACAATGAGTGATGTGCTGTGTGACGTGAAAAGGACATACGTGTTTTAGAGACATTGAAGCAAGATTTGATCTGCTTATCGATCGATTCTGTGTCCAATGAACGATGAGAATTTCTTGCGGAGAGCGCTTCTATTCACTATTATTTGTGTATTCATACTGTTAGCTGTACACAATATATTTCAATATTTGTCTACCGATTTGATGTCATCGAATGAAGAATCATGCAAGCACCGTGGATTAATTTGTTCATTGTCAAACTGAAAAGTAAGCGCCGCGGCGCATGAGCTGCAGCGGTCAGCGACCCATAGCTGACTGCTAGCGCCAGGGCCAGCGAACCAGAGCTGCCAAGACCCTTCTATACCTCCACGCGGTGATCCTGGATAACAGGCGGTAACAGAGCAGACTGGCTAAGGAGAAGGTATCGAAGAGGGAATGCTAACCCGGTACTCAAAAAATGATTGCTGAAGTCGGATGTGTTGGACGGAAAGGTGCAAATATCGCAGTCAAGCTGTAAACTTCGACACAGCGCATTCCGTTCTGTGGACTACATTCTGCTACTTAGGCCCGTGTCAGGGTTTGGTAACATGAGATTGAGAACGAACAAAGCCAAAAGTAAGATCTGAATGAAATTTCCCAGCATACACAAAAGTTTTGGGAAAAAAACAACCCAAAACAGACTAACTTGCTTGGTTTTGGCGGTAGAGAAACTACTGCTTAAGATTATGCGATCACTGCAGAATGTATAAAACTTTTTCATTGTAATTTTTTTGAAGAGGCATCTGAGACTAGATTTGTACTTACAAGTTAATGAAATTTAGTTCTTTCTTTTTCAAAGTGTAGATCTATTTAATTAATATGAAAAATTAAGCGTTAATTTATTTAATTCAGTTTTGGTTCGAAGACTTTGAAAAGGACTGAGCGGACCGTGTCTGACACTGAAAGTGAAGCGCTTTCATTAATATATTGTGGATAATTAGTATCTTTATATAAGTTGAAATTTATGATGTCTTTGCGATGTCGAGAGTTGGTATGTCACAAAATTTACTTTCTGAGTTTTTGTTTCTATTACTGGTCTTGAGAGAGTATTGATAAGCGTAATGTTGGAGCATTATCTTTTTCCGGCAAATTTACGGGATTAAACTCTGTTTGTTACAGAACCGTCGGTGTATGCATGGGTCCAGTCCATGCTTGGGTAGTTTTTCGCTATGTACCCCAGGGTTATGTCTCTTCTTTCTTTTACAGTCTGGCTGTTTTTGTTTCCAATACCTGGTATATTTTCTACCACCTCCGGAAGTATATGCTGCCTCCAGGTAGGTTTGCGTACAGTAGGGATGGGCTTTGGTGTTGTTTATGTGATCATAGGGTCTTCGCTTATCTTTGCTTTGGCTATTTCTGCAAAGTTTCTCCGCTTTAGTTTCCCATTTCCAGATCTATTTAGTCTCTGATGCATTGGATGGTCTGTCAGTCTTCTGAGTTTCTCTACTTGCTGCTGGGCTCTGCAGTCTCTTCTGTCGGTCATGGATTGCAGATTTGTAATCTTTTCAAGTTCTACAATTGGCGTTGACTTCATGCCTCCTGTTATAATTTTCATGGCTTGGTTTTGG
The DNA here is from genome assembly GCA_036924085.1 of Ariolimax columbianus. Taxonomy (NCBI): domain Eukaryota; kingdom Metazoa; phylum Mollusca; class Gastropoda; order Stylommatophora; family Arionidae; genus Ariolimax; species Ariolimax columbianus. The sequence continues at coordinate 46,754,470 of JAVGWX010000014.1, forward strand.
AGTTTGCTAATTTTATCAAAGGTTGCCTTTGCTGCTGTTGTCCATGCCGCAATGCCATACTCAAGAACTGGTCTCACTCTTCCAGTGTACAGTTTCTTTAGTATACTTTCATCTGCTCCCCAGCTTGTGCCAGCAAGTTTCCTCATGATTGCCATTCTTTCTCTGGCTCTCATTTGATTTCTCTCGATCTGACTTTTCCATGTCATGCGCCGATTAAATGTGACTCCCAGGTATTTTGGGTTGTCGCTTGGCCGCATATATTTGCCGTTAAGACTTATTTTGGTGTTTTGGGGTTTGTTTGAGAGCGAGAATATCGTGCATGCTGTTTTTTCCTAATTTATTTTGACCAGCCATGAGTTCGCCCACTCCTCCAACGATGTTAGGGCCTGCTGCATCCGATTGCTTGCTATGGTGGGATTTGTTTCAGAGGTCCACATAGCCAGATCGTCTGCGAACATGGGGCTGTGGACTCTTCTTGGTATATTCTCAATGATGTTGTTTATATACATCAGGAAAAGTGTGGGTGACAGTACTCCTCCTTGGGGTACTCCCTGCTCAAGTGTCATCTTTTTTGCTCATCTGCCCTTGTACTTGAACTCTGGCTGTTCTGTTTTTGAGGTAATGGCTGATCCATCTGTACATTTTCCCACAAACTTCACTTCTTCGTAGCTTGACATTAAGTCCCTCTTTCCAGACCTTGTCAAATGCCTTCTCTAAATCCACCAAAATCGCTACTATGTGTTTTTTCTCCTGGTAGGCATCCTCTATTTCCTGGGCTATGAGAGTGATCTGGTCCTCAATGGATCTGTGCTGTCTAAAGCCGGCTTCCTGTGGAATTAGTATGTGCTTTTCTTCCAGATGCCACATCAGTCTGGTGTTTATCATACGCTCCATCAGTTTTCCTACACAGCTCAGTAGATTGATAGACATGTATCCATTTGGATCTGCTCTGTCCTTTTCTTTCTTTGGTACTGGTATAATTACATCATCTTTCCATGCCTGAGGTACAATTCCCCTTTCCCAGCTTTGGTTCAGGACTGATAGTAACTTCCTCTTTGCTGTTTGGCCCAACCCCATCAGCATTTCGTTTGTTACGCCATCTTTTCCGGGCGAATTCTTTTTCTTTAGAGTTCTCATGGCCTCTTCCATTTCATTCATTGTTAGTTTTGCCATCATTTGCTTCTCTGGTGCCATATTGATGTTGTCGTGGCTCTTTTGTTCTTCATTAATGTCTGTATGCCTATTTGTAGGAACATCAATGTGGTTTGCTCTGGCATAATGTTCTATAAAGGCGTTGCAGCTTTTTTTTTCAGTTAGCATGTTGACACCCTGCTTGATGTTAATTTGTTTGTTTGATGGCTCTGACTAACTTCCATAGTTTGTTTCCTTCTTTATCTAAATTGAGGCTTTCTGTTTTTGTTTTTCCAACTGTCTCTTGTTATTTGGTTTAGTGTTCTTTTATAATTCGCCGTGGTGGCTTTGAGGGCGATATTTGCCTCCATAGATTGTTCTCTCTCTGCCATGTTCCTAGCATTTGAGACTTCGTCTTCCGCTTTCTGCAATTCATCATTCCAATATGGCTTGTACTTTTTCCTTGCCACTCTTGGGATGGTTTCGGTGGCTGCATGCATTATTGGTTTGCTTAGGCTTTCCACCATGGGTTTCATATTGTTATCACATGTGTTAATGGTTTCACACAGCCCATCTGTCAGCATTGCAAATCTGTCCCAGTCGACTCGTTTATAGTTCCAACGTGGGTGCGGTTTTATTTCCTGTGGGCCTACTTCCATATTATCTTCTAGCCTGATTGGTCTGTGGTCGCTACCTGCTAATTGGTTTAGCACCTGGCGGTCTATTTTGTGGTGAATGTCCACCGTGGAAAAGGCCAAGTCTGGAGTAGAGGTGGTATGTCATGTTCTAGAATAGAAGCTAGGGCTGTCCTCCGGCCTATTGATAAGATAGAGATTTGTGTCTATCTCCCAGTCTTCCACTTCATCACCTCTGTTGTCTGTGTCCGAATATCCCCATCTCTCCGAGTGGCTATTGAAGCCTCCAACTACTAGGCAGCTTGAGTCCTTGATTTCCATACTCGAGAGCGACAGGTGTTTTGTTTGGTGGGCCGTACAGGTTGAAGATGCGGATCTTCGTTTCTTGTGTCATTATGTCGACTCCTACAATTTATGCTTGTCCGGTGGGATTGACAGCTACCGCGCTACTCGGTATGCAGTTACGTGTCAGTATCAGAACCCCTCCTTTGTGACCTTCTCTTTCCAGACGGAAGGGCTGGTATCCTCGGATTGAGAATTTGTGGTTGTTGTTGTGGTGCGTTTCTTGAATACATGCCACGTCAATCTTACCTTCATGCAGGTGATGTGTTAGGGATAGTTTTTTGCTAATGACCCCCTCCGCATTCCACTGTAGTATTCTGAGGGTCTTGGGTTTTTGGTCAATAGTTTTTTGCCTCATCACCTTGTGCCTTGACTCCACAGCACATGGGTGGGTGACCACCAGTAGCATTGGGTGGGCCCCTTCGAGGTGTGAGGCCCGGCACTCTCGCTGCCTGGCGGGACTCCACAGGATGAGCGCCATACTTTTTTCTGATAGGTTGTACCGTCATCATACAGTGATACACGTTGCAATGTGTCGTTAAGCCTGTGGCCCAGTGCATCCGATTTCAACAGGCGTTTCTGTAGGGATGCCCTCCTTAGCTATGGCTGTCCCCAGCCTATTTGCAAGGCAGCAGTTGTTTGTGGTCAGAGTTGTCTCTCTTAGGGAAGTTGTCTTGCAGGACTATCGAGTCTTCACCACTCGTGTCTATAGGGTGTGGAGATGGTATGATATGATGGACTATGTACTAGTTTGTACTATCCCGGAAGGGAGGCAATTCAGTGTGTCTGTGTCCCAGGATCGTCACGTCCTGCCAGAAACGTAGCATATGCATGTGAGTGGGGTATCTCTTTGCTCTATTTATTTTCTCAGCTTCTCTGCAGTGATGGTACGCCTAGCATTCCCCGCCATCTGGGAGGTTGTCACAATAGGGCAGAGGTGCAATGTCCGCTGGTCTGCATCTCATCTGCGTCCATTGGGATGACTGATAGCAGACAGAGGTAAAGAGCGAGGCAGGAGTGCATTTAACCAGGGGACAAGCCTGGTCATGACAAGGAGATGTTGTTCGCCTGGTGTGCGGACATATCTCATGATCAAGGGTTGAGTCTCAGCTGTTCGCAGTGAGGTGGCTGCTCTACTGCTTACGACACCCCGACCGAGAACTAAGTCTTCTACTTGTGGTTTCACACCTCAACGCCGTATGGGGTGAATATCAAGCAGCTCCCCGCCCGCTTTGATCGGCGGGACGGCAGAGACCTCTTTCGGGGCCGGGCTGAGGCGCGAGCCCCAGGTCCCAACAATATCGTTGCCTCCCGCCGCAGCTGTGCTGAGATTCAGGGCGGGATTCCGGCTTAGAGGCGTTCGGCCGTAATCCCTCAGATGGTAACCTCGCACCATTAGCTTATCAGCCAGGCACATGGACCAAGTGTCCGATATCTGCAATTCCTCTCGGATTGAGCAGGATTACCGTAGCAACGCCCTGTCATTAGTAGGGTAAAACTGACCTGTCTTCCGAGGTTCTAATACCAGCACCCGTTCACTATTAGACCCAACGAAAATTCTCTCAGCCTGTCAATCATTTCAGTATTGGCGTGTTGAGTCAAATTTAGCCGCAGGCTCCACTCCTGGTGGTGCCCTTCCGTCAATTCCTTTAACGAGCACTGGATGTGAGCCGATCGAGCTACCGAGAGACTAGCCCCAGATTTCCGTGGGTCTAATTCCAGCACACGTTCGCTATTAGACTCAACGAAAGTGCTGTCGGCCTGTAAATCCTTAAAGTGATGGCGTGTTGAGTCAAATTAAGCCGCAGGCTCCACTCCTGGTGATGCCCTTCCGTCAATTCCTTTAAGTTTCAGCTTTGCAACCATACTTCCCCCGGAACTCAAACACTTTGGTTTCCCGGAAGCTGCCCGGAGAGTCATCGAAGCAACTCCTGCGGATCGGTAGTCGGCATCGTTTATGGTCAGAACTACGACGGTATCTGATCGTCTTCGCGCCTCTGACTTTCGTTCTTGATTAATGAAATCATTCTTGACAAATGCTTTCGCAGTAGCTCGTCTTGCGGCAATCCAAGAATTTCACCTCTAACGCCGCAATACGAATGCCCCTGTTTGTCCCTGTTAATCATTACCTCCAGTTCCGAAAAGCAAAAAAATAGAACCGAGGTACTATTCCATTATTCCATCCACCATTATTCAGGCAGCCGAGGCCTGCTTTGAACACTCTAATTTTTTCAAAGTAAACGCGCCGGCCACCTGGGACGCTCAGCGAAGAGCACCCGCGAAAGAGAGCCGGCAGACGGTAGGGCAGGAGACAAAGGGCAGTGAACCGGCGCGAGCCGGACCCCCCGCCTGCGCCTGAGATCCAACTACGAGCTTTTTAACTGCAACAATTTTCATATAAGCTATTGGAGCTGGAATTACCGCCGCTGCTGGCACCAGACTTGCCCTCCAATAGATCCTCGTTAAAGAGTTTAAAGTGTACTCATTCCAATTACGGGGCCTCGAAAGAGTCACGTATTGTTATTTTTCGTCACTACCTCCCCGTGCCGGGAGTGGGTAAGTTGTGCGCCTGCTGCCTTCCTTGGATGTGGTAGCCGTTTCTCATGCTCCCTCTCCGGAATCGAACCCTGATTCCCCGTTACCCGTTACAAACATGGTAGGCATGTCACGTACCATCGACATTTGATAGGGCAGACATTTGAAAGATGCGTCGCCTGCACATGAGGCCATGCGATCAGCACAAAGTTATCCAGAGTTACCAGTGGGGACGCCGCAACCCCGCGAGGGGAAACGACGATTGGTTTTGAACTAATAAAAGCGCTCTTTCCGCGAGGGTCGAGCTTGGTAAGCATGTATTAGCTCTAGAATTTCCACAGTTATCCAGATAGGATCGTGCCATCTAAGGAACCTCGACTGATTTAGTGAGCCATTCGCGGTTTCACCGTGAGACAGTGTGAACTTAGACATGCATGGCTTAATCTATGATTTTTGCCTGGCGGCCTGCCCTTCTCCGACCGGTTGGTCTGGCGAGGACAGGGCCTTTGGGCACGATTCCTGCTTTCCATTTGCCGATCCAAAACTCATTGCGAGAGAAGGACCACAAGCGAGACGAACTGTCAAGATTGGCTATACGCGCTAGCCTTCGACGAACCACACGGACTATAAAAGCTTCTCGATACAGACTACAGTAACGCACCGTTACCAGCGGTACGACTCCACAAAAATTGGTCCTGCTACAGTGCCGGGGAGAGGCGGGCGAACTTGTTGTGCAAGCCCGCCCTTTCACTCCGCCTGGCGGGACTGAGATCGCTGTACGAACATTGGATGCGAGTCAATCGAGCCACAGAGAGACCAGCCCCAGATAGAAAGGTAGTTTAAATGACAAGAGGGAAACTGTTTCACATTAAGAAAATGATTCACAATTTTGAAACCAGCCGGTACAGACTAAAATGAATCAATTTCAATTAGGGTAGTTTAGCAATGACTGCTGAATCAATCAAGACAGACTACCACGACAATGGAGGACACGAAAGAAGTCTCTACGAAGATTGAATTTACTAGAAATCGGGCGCAATCTGGAAATGACTTTTGTCAACTAGTTCTGTCATTACCAAAGCACCATGAATACTGTGCGCAATACAGAACCCAGACCACCTGATGATCTGCCGCAACCTCCAGGACACATGCAATAGCTGCGACATGCTAGGGTCAAAACGCAAGGCAGCAATCCATGTCCATGAGTCCTGGATGTGTGCTGGATGGCGTGATGCTTGGTCGCGGAAAGTACTGGATGAATGCAGCATGGCGTGATGCTTGGACAGGGGAAGTAAGTACCACGACAACCATGGGAAGAGAAGTGTCGGAGATCCAGAAGATGACCCAAACTTTGTTGAGTGGGGGGATGGGAGAAGGGTAGGGGTGTTGTGGTAAGATAAAAAAGTGGGGGGGGGGAGAACAACGTAAGACTGCTGATGACTGGACGAACTAGTCCATTAGGAACATATCTTAAATCCTGTCGATGTTACGTCTGGAGGATTTTTTACATAACTCAGGTCTGACGCAAGAAAGGGACTGTCACATTAGTGTGGGACATAAGTTAGCGACTATGCTCTGCTCCGATATTCTGTAGCCAAGATATGGTTCAATGCGCTCATTCCCCGCCACCAATTTCCTGCTGGTTATACCAAACTCATCTGAAGCCCTAGATGTATAACCAAAAGTTCAAGGCAAAGGGATTGTCACGTCCAGAGCCACTGTGACTTTACGATGAGTATCAGGCACAAGAACGCGGTGCGATTTGCGTCTTCGTCTCCAGTGCAGTGCAGCACAAGCCTGGTTGCTTTCCAACTACAATAGGAGACTTATTTGTACAGATGTGTTACTGGTAAGATTTATAACAAAAACAACCTACCTATATAGTATAACGTGGTGTAAGATTTGATAGGTCATTGAGAGTACATCAGAGCTAAATCATGCTTGAGGAAGACATGAAACAATTATTATAGTCCGACATTTTCTCTAAAAACAAATTAAGTTTTATGGTAAAAGAGAATTGACTAAGTAAGTACATATGTTTGCAAGTAAGTAAGTTGCACTGGAATAAAACCATATGAGGGAAGAATAGGTTTACTGTAGTCTTCCCTATATAACGTAAAAGATAAGTAACGCGGGTTTTGGGTTGAGTTAGCAACCTCAACATAAAATACAAACTGCTATAGAGACTACATCTGCAAGAGCCCAAACAAAGAGTACTTGATGCAGGGTTCATATAATGAAAAAACTGCAGTGATGATCCCATACATTACATGGAACGAACATATCGCAAGAAGCAAATGTAAAAAATATTATAAGTTTCTATCTCCTTTTCTGTAGTTAGCCTTAAGCACGCTATTTAATCTTTTTACGAAAATTTGCGCAACTTTATATCTCGATATCGTAGTCGACTTTCAAAATTTGTATCTTTTCTATTTGTTTGTCAATAAATATGATTTTCTTGTGTTTAAAGACACAATTGAATAAAGAACTTGTGGGTGTTAATATAATTAGTTTTCTTTCCACTTGTTTTTTCCAGTGTCATGGGGTTTTGCGCCCAAGTGCATTGCATTGGTCGTTGTGAGCCCGTATCATTGTACAAACACCCTAATTTCATTTATCCACCTGCCTCTGGCAGTTTCTTGCCCTGTAGTCAGATCTATCAGTGGTTAAGTCACCAGAATAAGCTCATGAAGGTGCATTCGCATAAGACGACATAATCAATGTATGTTGTGCCTGGAAATGTACTCTGCATAAGACGTAGTGCTGACCTTACTTCTGATGTCTTTGTTTCGCAGTATGTCTCTCCTGGTATCACCGATAACCTTTCTCAAACACTTTATTTCACACGTCGAAATTCTGCTTGCACGCGCATTGAACAGGAACCATGTTTAGCACTGGTAGCACAGAGTCTGCACAAATATACTGTTTATCAGTTATTGCTTTGTTCTCAAACTAATGCTGGGATGACTAAGGGGTGGTGACAGTTGGCAAGTGACATCAGATGATTTCTGACACTTAGTCTCGATTTCCCTGTCTGCCGAGAAAAAAAATGTCCAAATACTTGAACTCATGAGCCTGCTGAAAAGCAATATAGGATATCATTTACACTTATGTTGAGTAGCCTAGGTATACTGCTGATCCTCATAGTTTCTGTCAATGGACTGTCAAATTTATATACTGTAATCCTGGTGTTCACTCAGGCACATTTTGTACCCTATTCACATAGAATTAACAAAAACCTGCAGTCGTTCGAGGAATGAGTCTGTATCTGTGCACGAAATGTAAGTACCGAATCACGAACATAAAGTCGGACGAGACCGATCTTATTTCCGGCAACGTTTTCAAGGCGCTGAGAGAATTTGTGAATTTGGGCGATAAGTAAATTTGAAAATGGTATTCATATTTGGTTATTGTTGATGCTTAATTGTCTGTAAAAATGACACTGTGTAAATGAGTTTTAAACCATTTGTTAACAATGTTCTAGTGATGTAGAAGTGCATCGCTAAAGATAATGAGAAATGACAATGAAACAGATTAAAAGGCTGAGAGTGAGAGTGCGAGTAGTGACACTGGACTGAGGAGAACCAGTGTTGGCTGTTTTCTTGCTTTATTGTTTAATTTTTTATTATTTGACTTCAGTTGTAAAATAAATTCACGTTTAAGAAAGGAAATCCTGCAGTACTGACTCAACAATTCAATCCATGTGGCGACAAAAGCCTTCAAAACACGAAACATTCAAATTTAATTTAATTAAATCAACCTGACCTATAAAATTAGTTAAACAGTAAAAACAGTTATATTTATTCATTGTTGATAGTGTAAGTGTTGGTTGCGATATGAAAACGAGGATACTACTTCTGTTATACTTCATCTTATTTTATTATTGAGTTTCGCTGAGTGACTAGCTCTTTGATTCAATTAGTTCTAGTGCTCGGGGTCCTGTGGATTTCCTTCCCAGTCGGACAGAAACCAGTAATATATCTCATTGGTGATTATCTGGCTCTGACCACAATCAGAGGGGAACTAAAATTAATACTATGATGTTAAGCCTTTAAACAATTTTAATCTTAATTATCATCAAATTTGCTCTCTAAAGTCTTCAGGCTACACAAAGTTAATTACAGAAACCTCTTATTAAAGTCTTAAAATATACTTATTCTCCAAACTCAGGTGTGGAAAGAGTTATTCTGTTGCTCTTATTACTATTCTAAGTATTGCAAATCATTTATTTCTTGTATGATTGTTTTATATTTGGAAGCAGCAGAATGATCAAGCGCAATTATACATAATTCGATCCCTGTAATTGTCAAGTCAATGTAAATGTGAATCTGGCCTACTATTAATTACTAGTGTTGAAGGAATGCAACGAGACAGGACACTGCAACTTCACATAACATAAAGCTGAGGCATAGTAAAATGCAGCCTCTAGCACTTCATCCCCCCAAACAGTGTCTGACGAGGAACTATCTTTTATCATATTTGGGGTATTGATGCTGAAGCACAGTCAAATCTGTTGTTTTGTGTTTGTCCATGATTGTTCTTGTTGTACCGGACTGACGTGACTATTGTCGTCTGGTTTCTCTTTGATTTCTTTTTTCCGCCTCTGGGATCTCTTTGTTCTTTGCTTTGTTTGATCCTGCGATTGTTACATATGATTTGTTTCTGAGAATGTTACATTCACCTAGTTTATTTAGGTAGCTGCTTGTCTGTGTTGATGTTAAAAGATACAAGTTCAGGAGGAAAATTTTGGAATATTTAAATACTATTACCGTAGTGCTCGCTTGTAGCCTTATGTCTGTTTGGTGCAACATATTATTCGACACTGTCTCTCAGTTTCACAGTTAATTTTGTTGTGGGCCATAGATACAGACAACACTTGCTCTACACTTGACAAGTCTGTTGGTCTATGTGAATGACAGAATGTGCACAGCCATGAGTTAAATTCACAGAGCTCATTTTTGTGCTGGTTCTTGAGCGCCATTAACACTGTCAGGGCGTCTATGAAAATGACCTTGCTTTTCTGCCTGCTCCTTATGGTCTATAACGGTTTCAGCTGCTTGTCTCAGGGCACTGGCGTCGGTACTGACGTTGCTGCAGCGTCTCCCAGTGGTAAATGCTGTTGAGTATACTTTGCTTTTTAGTTTTATATTGATTCCTTTCTCCCACGTTTTCGAAGGCATATTTGACTGAGCCATCCGTATAGATGTGTGTCCAGGCTGTTGGTGGAAATTTTTGGTTGATGTAATTGGTAACTGTGTTTTTTTTGTTCCTCTGTTTGTGACTTTTTGTCTTCAATGTTGGGGATGTTGCATATAAGATTAGGGAAGGGTCTTCCTTTCCAGAGACAGCGGATGGAGCATGTTGGTATTAGTTTTATTTTTACTTTTAAGAGTGCAACATTGTTTTAAATCTTTTCTTTTGCCTGGTCTGTAAAACTTTTCCTTTTTAGTCTGCCGCGTCCCAGCCCATTTAGTCTGTGATGCCCATGATTCTTTTGAGTTTTCCCGCTTGCTGTATGATTCTGTAGTCTCGGCGGTCTTCCATTGGCTGTAGCCCAGTCGTAGCTTCCATGTCTTTTATTTGGGTGGACTTAGGGCATTGTTATGATGCGGGCTGCTTGGTTCTGGTAACTTGCATTAGCCAGCTGACCTACTAACTTGCTTTTCGTGTGTTTTATTCTTGATAGAAGTGGATTTATGTATGGGCAAATCTATACACTTTATTACAATTGTGCGGTTTGACAATCATGACTGAAGTTCTATCTTGAATTAAATTGAGGACAATGCTGACCAGAGGGATATAATATTTGGGGATTGTGGGTCGCATGTTTTTGACATGCAAGCTGCCTACCCTTATAGTAGACACATCTGCTCATCGGTTCAACCCTGCCTCTCTGAAGTTGTTTTTTAAGTTTTATACTATTGGGACAGAGATTTCTGTTAGTGAAGGTCTGCACCCATTCTTAACTCATAATGTGCTCCCAGCTCGTCTTGTTTTCATATAACCACGTGCAGATGCTTATTTTGAATTGATAAATCTTTCTCCTTATTATCATCACACAGTCACAACTTTCTTTCATGTGTTGTTTTTTACTGTTGCAGCCTCAGAACAGAATGTTACGACGTCCTCGTGGTCCACCAATGGGACATATGGGCCCACCACCACTCGGTCCTCTCCGCCCACCGCGAGGTCCGCCTCTTCATTTAGGCCCACGAGGTCCAGTACCAGGTATGGGAATGCCACCTATGCCTGTGATGGGACCTCCAATCCCTGGCCCTCCTGCCCCTATGGTCAGCAGCTGCACTAACTCGAACGATCCAACATCTATGAACTCACGGTTGTTTGTAGGCAACCTCAATACAGTTGTTTTAACTAAAGAGGACATTGAAGGAATATTTGGTGTCTATGGTTACATCTTTGGAATCTCCATGCACAAAGGCTATGCTTTTGTTCAGTTTAGCCACCCTGATGAGGCACGGAGAGCCGGAGCTAACGAGGATGGGAAAATCTATGCCGGACAGGCTATTGGTATGTGTTCATGTCTTTTGTGTTGTTGTTCCACCAACAAATTGTAGTACACACACACACATATATAGTACTTTTAAGAGTTTATGTTACGTTATGTTAGAACTGACATCGCAGGACTCGCTGTAATAGTTCAGCTTTTTATGTGGTGGGGAAAGCAGTTCTCTTCCTCGCGTCTTGTCTTCTCTAACAGTTCATGTACTCATTCATAGCTGGAGAGACTGTAGTACATCGTTGCTGGAGAGGATTAAAAAGCTGCAGCATTGAACTATTTCCATATTTGTTCCTACATTTATCTATCCAGTTTTTTTTCCTTCTTTTTCTTTCGTTCGCCTGAGAATATATTGTCTATATCTGCAATGTCAATTGTTGTATAAATTTCACTGTCATTTGTAGTTCAATTATGGGTCCATATAGTTCCTTCTTCCAGTATTGCTTCTTTGAGGCAGTGAGTTTTTCTCAGTATATTATATTATTTGGAGTAGTTCTGTAGCACGTGCTCTGCAGTCTGGGGGGGGGGGGGGGGGGGTGTGTCTGCATGTACACATGCTAACCACATTTTTGTGTGCATGTTGTGTCCCTGTTCTGATGCACAACACAACAGTGTCACAAAATTTGTTGTCTCAGATGATTGAATTGTTGTAAATTTGTCATTGTTGACAGGCTTCCTGCGGCTTATAAGAACGATATACTATAATTGTGATGCCCATTATTATATTACAGCTGTATTTCATGAGCTTAAAAAAAGATAAAGTGAGTCCCACAATAGACTTAAATTGCTGGATGGGATTGAAGTGTTAATCTGCACTAGGCTCCACTAAACAATTGATGTAATTTTCCCTGCAGCTGTATTAATTTTCAGCACGTCATATTTTACTTTGGTTGTCGACTTTGAGAGCGTGCAACCATTTTATAAGTAGGCCTATAGATATGATTGTATAAAGACATAAATTAATAAAGAACTTGTTGGTGTTTTTGTTGTTTGTGTATTAGTTTCTGAGATAGAAGAAGATGAAGGTGAAAATTTATAAAAACCAAGCACAAACATTTAGATTCGCCTATTAGGAAACATTGCTCCGCATATAATCCTTCAAAATCACAAAAAGTATCGATACTGTGTTTATAATATTAGCAAAACTGTTAGTTTACGCTAAAAACGTATTTATAACATCTATATGAACGAACTGAACTGAACTACTTCACAAAGTTCTTCTATAACAACTTATTTCACCATCCCAATAATGGGCCGAGTCCACACTGATTGAAAAAGAAGAATATATCCGTTCAAAACTTTTGTTTTATCAAAGTCGATCAACACTTTCCCAGCTATTGTTGGCAGTGAAGGAACTGATGATTGTGTACTATCAAATCAGCCACATTTTTGTATGACACACTGGTTATGTTTTATATGATAATATCGTAGGGCAAAATTGTCAGCCTCCGGTTTTTTTTGTTGGCAAAAATTACAGCCTCGTGCGCGGTAAAGGTTAAGGACTTCTCTATACTGAACCACAGCTTGTTTATGATGTGGGATAGACGTTTTCATTCCTTGCTGCCTGGTTCCCTTTCTCCAGTTGAAAAAATATAACCCATAATCAGGATTCAGCACAGCACCACCTGAGACACAAAGAAATGTTGCATCATTTATTTAAAGAGAGAAACAGGCAAATGACCCAAGGCCCTCTTATGTTTTGACACCAGGCACAGCCAATGCACAAGACTGAAATCTAGAAAAAATTTCTTTCAGTCAGCACAGCCCCAACAGACTAGTCCCGGAGAATGGCGCATCGGAAATGGAATGAACTGACGCGGGTTTCCTGGATCGAACTGACGTAATAACCTGCAGCTGGACTCAATTTGCTTTATACAATAGGGAATTCACTAAAAGGACTCCGAACTGGTGTATCCCAACACAGAAAGTTAAAGAGATGTAGATACAGGCAGGAGGAGACATGCGACTGTGGAGCAAATCATTACCCAGACCACTTGTCCATCTGCCTAAACCTTCTGGAAACATGCAGTATGGATGACATGTTGAGGGGGAATGTCAAGGCAGTCCCACGTGTCTGAACATTAGAAATATGATGTCTGATGCGGTGCCTAGAACATGGAGAGTTAAGCTAGTTTCTTTCTCATTGCCTTTTCTTCCCTAACTATATGCTGGATACCCATTTACAGCTGGGTCAAATTTTTTTGTTTGTTTTGGTGTTTGCCTTATTTCTCCATTACCCAAGGCCGGTGTGCGTTGCACTGCGATTTTTATTTTGCGCCTGGCGGCCCCGTGCATCCGACTTCGGCATTCATTTTATGTAAGGGTCTGCTTCCTCCTGCATTTTCTAAGAGTTAACTTCCCCGGGGTAACGGCCATTGCTGTGATGGGAATCGAACCCAGCACCTCCGGATTGTGAGCCGTGTCACTTAACCACTAGCCCACGCCGTCCCCTCAATTGAAGTTGAACCCTGTACTTTAACAGTGAAAAGTGAGTGATCTACCACTATGCTAACCAGATGCTCTATTTCATGATACTCTAGCTTAAATATCTAAAGCTAATGTAGTGAAATAGCATATTTTTCTGAGTCCCCACAACTCATATACAAAATAATTTGAACATAAAATGAACTAACAGACACTCCTGAAGTTTTAGCTCTGTTCATTAACCCTATATAGTCCTGCCTAATTTACAAGATCTGTGTCTTAATGTTTAACGTACTGTGACAAAATTCTGTAGGTCTAATATTTTTGTCAACATCAAATTAATTAAAACAAAAGAAATTGAGCTAAAATTGTGATTAATAGATCTGAAGAGGCATAAATTAAATTATCTGTTACATGAAGTGTTCATAATAATATCTGTTAGTAAAATACATCATCATCTGGTTTGCCTTGACCACAATAAATGCTCTCAACTTGTCCCTATTCATCCTCTTGAGTTTCGCCCAATCGAACTGATTTTTCTCCTTGACTGTTTGCCACCAGTTGTTCCTTGGCCTTCTCATTCAACTCTTTCCCTGTGTGTTTCAATTCAGTGAAAGTTTGGTTATACTGTCTGACTTCTTTTTGAGAGTTTGTCCTTTCTATCCCCACTTTCTCTCCCTAACTTCCATCTGTATTGGTCGTTGCCCTGTTCCTTTCCACAGTTCTGCGTTTGCCATTACCTCTGGCCATCTAACATGCAGTATGTGATGGAGACACTTGTTAATGAAGATCTGCAGTCTGGACGTGATACCCTTTGTCACATGCCGTGTCTCAGTAGGAGTGACATTACTTTCGTGTTACATAGCCTAATCTAATTCTGTATGGAGAATGCAGGAGAGTTTCATATTGGGCGAAGAGAGTTGAAAGAAAATCTGGCCTTGTTAATCCTGGCTTTAACGGCTTGATTTGTTCCTCCATCTTTATTTGTTAATTCCCAGATATTGCACTAGTATAGGGAATAAAATGGTACTAGTTGTTAAGTGGAAGTGTGGGATAATGAGGGAATGTCTGCATATTTTGTTAATCATTTGTCTCGCGTCAGTTGAAATTGTATCCCTTCAGTATGAATACTACTTTCATCTGATTAACTATCTAAATCTTAATTGGACTTGTTTTGAATATCCACACCTAATTCAGATGTAGGTTCATTGTCTTTATCAAGCACTGTAAAACAAAACACACTTTTCTCTATGTCAGTCGCAGTACTGGTATTTTGCAGCTTTCATCTGCCGATTTGGATTGTAACTGATGTTTTATGGATAGACATCCTGCACCAATCAAAATTCAATTCACAATATTTGTAGATAAATTATTCATTTTTCGGGATTGGGATCGGTGACCATCATTGTATTTTGTTTTGTCTTTTTTTTTCTAATTAGGTTATGGATTATGAGTTGAGTTTGTAATTATTATTATCATAGATTGCAGAAGTTGAATTTTTTTCCTACGGTTCAAGAATTTTGGTGTAGCTCCAGTCTCAACTTTAATGTTGACTGTCCTATTTGAGCCTGATAACCTTATGGCAGCTTCATGATCTGGCAAAACTACATCAAAATTGATTTTAAAATAAAATATTGCCAGGCAGCTATATGAAATTATGCATCAAAGAACATATATTTTTAAAATGTATTGTTTTGTAATTACTCATGTGCGAGGGAGCTCAAATGAAAACCTTAAAAGTGGGATAGAAATGAGAAAAAAAACCATGCTTTTGTATTGTAACTCGTTAATGTGGCTGCTAAGGAAGTTCAAGAGTGTCTTGCATGTGCCATCACGGTGCAGATGAACACCATGATGTCAATTTCAGTTAAAAGATGGCTGGCCCAATATTAACATGATCCAAAGAGGAACAGTGTTCTTTTATCCATTTTTTGAGCGAATGGATGAAACCTATAGAAATTCATCATCGAATGAAGGTCCAGTACATGGATGAATGCCTTTCATCCCAGCAAGTGTATGAGTGAAGTAGGAAGTCTCAAAACGGCGTGAGTTCTGTGACATACTGTTCACGACCAGATCAGACTGAGTCTGGCTCCCTAAGAAGAGAATACTTTGTGTAGATGAACCTCGTACGACATAGGTCTAATGAGAAGGAAAATTTCAAATGCCTGCTGCTTTTAAGGCACGCTTGGGATATCTAAAGGCTTAGATAAGTCAACACTCCCTTTCCTCCCAAAAAACAAATTTAGCAGTAGACAAATGTGCAGGGCTGGGTAACGCAGATATCAGTCTAATTGTGAAATGCATTTAAACCGGAAAAAAAATTAACCATATGCTCCTAAACGAAATACCACTATAGGATGTTCAGGAATATATCTACCTCGGCCGTCTTCACAAAATGGAAAAATAACCTGAAGCCTGAGATCGCCAGGAACCAGTGAGCGGACTGGGTCGTCTTCAACTCGATCAAGATGACAACATACATCACAAAAGACACCAGACTATGAGCAGGCCTATTCAATTCAGTGGTCCTAACCAGCGTTATGCTATGGAAGTGAGATTTGGTCTCTGACAAAAGCCACGGAGAACCACCTAAGGACAACATATGCCTCACCTGTACGCTGTCTTGTGGATCTATCTCTTTTGCAGCAGCGCCAGATCGTCCTACAGAACAGTGACATGTGGACAATGTCACATCAACGATGTCCTACAGGATGCCAACAACTTCAAGCACTACTGGGCTAGCCATGTAGTCAGAAGGAAAGACGAATGCTGGATCACAGCAACTAACCACTCTGTGGTTCCTCCTAGAAGAACCTCCCTCTCTCCAGGTGGCAAGAATTGCTCCAGCTGCACAACAATCGCCACTCTGAAACGAACTAGCCATCCACTGGGACAACCCTTGCCTAAGACAGAACCGATTGGAACCTGATCTGGGACACTCACAAGACCAAAAAACGCAGTACTGCTCAAGCCTATCCCGTTAAGCAGAGAAATGCGCAACTACTACCAACTCGCAAAAGAGTTGGTACCTGTACAAGCTTTAGAAAATTTTATTTAAATATTAGAGGGACTGCAGTAAAACTAAGTACAAATTATAGTCAATATTGGTGTTTCGACTTAAAAATCTTTATCAAGAATTAGGCACATAAAAACAAAAGGAATCTAGCAAACTAAGCTAAATAAATCACTATCTTTGCTTACCAATTGCATCACATAATAGTTCTGCCTTTTATAAATTATTCATAATGTTATTTGTTTATTCTGGTTTTCCGTTGATTTGCAATTTTTAGCTGTGTTTAGTTTGTAGCATTCTTTGTGCCATTTTCATGTGTCCAGATCTTAGTAAGGACTTTTAGGTGAAAACATCGATTTTATTTGCTACTATACTTATACCAGCAGCCAGCCCTGTGAGATGAGGAACAATGATACAATCGCCATAGTGGTTAGCTTACAGACACGCCTAGCATTGCACTACATCTAGGAAGACCCCAGCCTATTTTCTCAAGTTCGTCTCGGAATTTGAAAAGAGCCACTATGAAAGAAATTTCAAAAGATAACTTGGCACAAGTGGCTTTGAACAACAACAGCCAGTTCATCCAGTTGCTAATTGGTACCTGATTATCTGTTGAAGGTGAGGTAGCATGGAATTGAACTGGTCACCCCACCTCAGAAAAAAAGTTAAGACCTAGCAGAATTTAACCTCATAACATTTTATCACCAATGGTAGTTTCTTCTATTGCACAATGTTTATTTGACATCGAATGTCCAATCAAAAAGTTCTTTTTGTATCTTTGCATAATTCATCTAAATTACATATTTAACTTAACGTCTTTTTTCTTGTTTAGAAGCCTCTACTGGGTCTTTATACAACCAGTTTCTTTTACTTCATTTGATATAAAAACTATGTGCATCCAATCTATTCTTGCATGTATTAATTGACCCTACCTCCACTGATTCCTGTTGCAATGCATTCCAAGCATTCACCACTCTCTGACTAAACAAATATGTTCTAATATATAATCTGGACCTTTCTTTAATTAATTTGTAGCTGTGCACTCTTTGGTCTTGTAGGAGGCTGTAGATTGAAAAATGTTGTGATAGTCAAATTTATCATTTCCCCTGATTATCTTATAAACCTGAATTCTTCTTCTTCTTCGTTCGTTCTCAATCTCCCACTACCAAACCCTGAAAGGGCTTAAGTAGCAGAATGTAGTCCAGAGAACGGAATGCGTTGTGTCGTAGTTTACAGCTTTGCTGCGATATTTGCACCTTTCGGTCCAACACATTCGACTTCAGCAAGCATTTTTTTAGTACCGGGTTAGCATTTCCTCTTCGATCCCTTCTCCTTAGCCAGTCTGCCCTGCTGCAGCCTGTTATCCAGGATCACTATGTGGAGGTGTAGAAGGGTCTTGGCAGCTATGGTTCGCTGGTCCTGACGCTAGCAGTCAGCTATGGGTCGCTGACCACTGCAGCATCTTGATCCCAACCTGAATTCAATTACCTTGAATTTGTAGGCCAGTTTTTTTTAGTCTTTCCTCATATCTCCAATGGAAGTGTCTTTTATTGCACAATGTTTATATTACAAGTGTCCAATCAAAAAGTTCTGCTAAATGATATGCATGGCCAGTTGCAAACTGTTATCCGCTCAACTATCTGTTTGCAAGACCTTCATCTAGCTTATTTTTTACACCAGAGCTGACACAGGTGAGGGGTGGGGAAGTGGAACTCGAAGTGTTGTACATTAGTAACACATCATTGAAGGCGTAGTTTCAAATGAATTCAAAGAATTATAATGCTAGGGTATCTTTGTACCTGCATATTTTGTGTATCAGTAAAACATGCGTTGGAGAAAGAGAGGAAGGAATATGGGAGTTGTTTACCCTTTCATCTTGGTAGAAGTGGAAATGGTTTTGTGTTAGTTTGAAAACACTTCATTGCCTGTCTTAGTTAGGCTACTGAATGCATCTATAATAATTTTTCAAATGTTGCCCACTCATTGGCTGAAAAATAAGCTTCCAGGTTTCAGCATTTCATATGTGAGCCTTTTTATACTGTTTTGTTTATGTCAGTTTTAATATTTTCGTGACACAAGAATGTGTCAGATAAGGGATATTTTTAACACGCAAAAGCACTGCATTCAGCCATATTGCATCACATTTTAACCATATTTTAATCTTTATTTAAAAAAAAATTTTGCAGCATTCCATGTCAACTTTAAAACAATACAAATTTGGTGTCATGCTGCTGAGTAAATCATTTTTATTTTTCAGTTCCTATCTTTGATGATCATGTGTTTTTGAGACAGAACAAGATAGTCAGATCGCTGATGTGTTCTGTTATATTATTATAAGTTGGATCATATTTCCATATGATTTCATGTGTACATTTTTACTCGTGTAATTCCTTGTTAATAAATTTGTATTGTTTTCTACAGCACTAAAAACTGAATGCAGTCTTAAATTAGGTTCCCTTCTGAGATGGTAATTGGTTGGCAGAATTAACATTTTAAAACGATCAAAGAGGAAACAATTATAGATTCACCTTATAATTTTTGTGCTTGTGATTAACACAGCAGTTGCAGTGCTTGCCTGCCTCTCATAACAAAACTGACCATATTCCCATTACATTATACAGTATAATAATAGAAGTTGCTCAATGCAAGCAAAGATGGCGACAGCATCAGAATATTGTTGCAAAATATGTATTCTTTGATGGCTGTAAATACCAATCCTGGAATGGCACATACTGCTACTTTCAGGGCACACAATCAGGGAGCCTGCAGTAATCGCTGTGAGTATTGTTATTTCGGGTAGCACGCTTTCGCTGAGCCACCGCGATGACTGCACTCTCTGTGATCCCAGCACCTGCGCAGATGCTAGCTCGCAAGGAGGTGACGTCAATATCGAAGCATTTCAGAGACACTTTCAAGGAGTCTCTAGCATTTCTTCTGTCCTCCTGGTGAGCTCACCATATAACAGCTGCTTGGTGATGCGTTTATCTGGCATTTGAACATGATGTCCTGCCCATCGTAGCAGAGTCAACTTCAGAAGTGTATGGATGCTCAACATGTTAGTGTTGCTAACTAAGAATTTCGGAGTTAAGCACTTTGTCCTGCCATCTGATCCTGAGCACCCTATGTAGACAGCTCAAGTGAAAATTGAGTTGTGTGGCATCTCTGCTATACACTGTCCATGTCTCACAGGCATGCAGCAGAGTGGATAATACCACACCACGGTATACTTGGTGGTGACACTGATGGCTTGTTGATTCTATTTGTTTGGAGCTTCCCAAACGCAGTATACTGTATGAATGGGTACCTGGCTCGTTTAGAGCTGGGAACAGGAAGGCAGAAAACCATGGAAAGCTCACAACCTCACAAAAGCTGGAAAATTGTGCAGTGGCCTCTAACACCCCATTCTAAGGGACAGTATCTGTTGTGGGACTGCCTATCATTGTCATCATTTATCCATCTGGCTTCACCTTGGATATAGTTCCGCAGCAGATACTCTTTATCTATGCAGTGTTCTTGAGTTCCGTCACAAGACCCTGATTAATCTGACTTTCTCTTTGACCATTCTTTGCCAGGTGTTTCTTGACTTCTTCACTCGCCTCTTTCACTGTGGGTTCCAATCCAGCACATGTCTGGGTATGCTGTCTGGTTTCTTTCTGAGAGTGTGGCTTAATCTCTTCCCAATTTCCAACCATAGTGGTTGTTGCCATGTTCTTTCGTGCAGATCTAGTTTTGCCATTACCTCTGGCCATCTAATGTGTAGTAAGGAGGGTTAAAGCTGGCTACCCCATCCCGCAGAAACTATAAGACAAAGTATTTAAGAAAAGAAGACCCCTGTTACCCATGATAGAAGTGGAGTGGCTATGTTAAGTCTGGTGTAACTATTATTTTATAGATTTATTTTTTAGGGAGGGGGTGTCTGTGTATATTACTTTCAATGATTATGAAAATGCACACATTTGTAGTGGTCATTATGTTTCCAAAACATTTTAACTGTCATTTAAAAACAGGGAACATCTTTTTGTGTTTGGCTGTATTGTTTGTTTATTTGTTTTATATGAAAGTTTATTTGTTGTTGTAGAAGCTACACAAAAAAACTGAGTGTTTTTTTTAACTGTTGCCAATTTTTCTCTGGCAGTATTGAAGTGGCTCTTCCTATATCCCACGATATATTGAAGAGGGGCTAGGGACTCCTGGCTATAGTGCAATGCAGTAGGCTCACCATTATTCTTAAAATAGTGTATTATTGATCTACACCTAGTTGGCCAGGCTGCTGTAACACAGCCTGTTTCCAGGTGCACAGCATGGACATGAGGTGACAGCTTTGTCAGTACATTGTGCCTCGAACCTTGACACCCGTGATCAGGATCAGGCGTATCTCATGTCCTTGTTCGTGCTCCTAAAAACAGACTCTAACAGTAGTCTGGCCAACAAGGTGGGACGTGAACCCTGCATTGCAGTACAGCCAAGAAGAACCACTTTAACCTGCTATAAAAAGAAATGCCAAGAGTCAACAGCAACAATTATTGAAATAACATTTAGTTTTTCATTTTTTGTTGCTAAATTCAATCAATATTAATGAATTCCCACATTTTCGCTAATAACAGTTTTTCTACTCAATGGTTTTCTGCTGATGGAAGATGCAGGTCTAAACATCAGTTCCTGTCCGGTGATGTTTGTTTTTTTCCTGTGGTGTAACCGCAAGTGATAATCCAATGCTAGCAGCATTTTGGGGTTAGAACTGTTTTTTTATTGGATCAACTTTTTTTCCCACTTTTTTTAGATATCAATATAGTGTCCCAGCCTAAAAACAGAAATGCGCTGAAGCGCTCGACAGTTGCCAGATCTGTAAACGAAGCGTAAGTAGCCAGACTTTTTTTTTAAATTCTGTCTCAGAAGTGGCGAGAGTATTTTTTTTATTTTGTGCTTTTTAAAGTTGGCATTTTTTGCATACTGATGATGTTTAGCAAATATTTTAAAACATTTATTTACAAAATAGGCATATCAATTTTTGTGTTAACTTTAAAATCACCAGAATGTTTTCTTTTTCAATTTTAATAGAAGCAAATCTTTTTTTTTTTTTTTTTGAATAGAACTTAAAAATAAAATTTTAGAACTAACCTGAAAAAAACCTCTTTTTTAACATATGTTTAAGTACAGGGTGGTTGTAATTTTGTATGGATAAAACTCAGAATGGGAGAATGCTGACTCAAATACCACCTCACCAGAGTGGATCTTAGAGACACCGCCACGTGCGAATGTGGAGCACCCAAGCAAACACCAGAATATATCCTGCAGGACTGCCCTACTTATACAAACCAAATGGGGACGGCGTGGGCTAGTGGTTAAGTGATGCGGCTCACACTCCAAAGGTGCTGAGTTCGCTTCCCATCATAGCATCGACCATTATCTGGGGAAACAAACCTTTAGAGAATGCAGGAGGAAGCAGGCCCTTACATAAAAATGCATGCTGAAGTCGGATGCACTGGGCTGGCAGGCGCAATAAAAAAAACAGTTCAACGCACACCGCCTTAAGAAATATAGAAATACGGTGAAAGCAAAAAAAAACAATTAAAAAAAATACAAACCAAAGAGAGGCAGTCTGGTCTAGGGGGAACGACCATTCTCGAAAAGCTGGTGGCCAGCGAAGTCTCCTTTGTGTACCTCACCAGGCTAGACGCATAACCTCAGTCGATCGAAGAATATGGATAAAAAATACTACATGAAAAAAATCCATGCCTGTATAATTATGTTTGTTTTTGTGTGTGTGCTGAGGAAAGGGTGCTACATATGAGAAGACAATAGGCAGGTGTTTATATGGGTAATTAGGTTACTGTTTGACAATAAAAATATGCAAAAGCAAAAGGTATGTGATTTATGGTTGATCGCTGGAAAATTAGTCGCATTAGCAGGTTAATGTCAGCTATCTGTTTCATAAAAGATACAAACTTTTAAAAATGTCAACAATTAATTGTTGTTTTCTGGAAATTAGTCGCATTAGTAGGTTGGTTTAAGATAATGTTGGCTAGCTGTTATTAAAAATAAAAACATTACATAAAAGCTTCACATGTCAGCGGTTGACAGTTTCTGGAAATTAGTCGCATTAGCAGGTTATACAAGGTGACCCAGTGGCCTCGAGGCAAGGTGTTCGCCTGGGATGCCAGAGGTTGCGTGTTTGAATCACCGTGGAGACCGGGGTTTTTAATCACATGGATCTTCGGGTAAAAATTCCCCTGATCTCTGAAAAGTAAGATCGGACTCTCGTGTTCAGTGTCAAGCACGTTAAAAATTACTTGCCAGTTGGAAATCGAAAGGAATAGGCTGCCCGGACAGAAACAAATTAAAAATCTACCCAAGTTATTTGTACCTTTCCCCCATGTGGTTTGTTAAGAGCAGCTATAGATGGCGCCTAACTGGTTGTGGGTCTACTTGGCTCTAGTGTTTGAGTCTATTAAGATGGACTCACACATCGGTAAAAACCACCCTCCAAAGAAACTGGTTCTATACAGACTCTGTAGAGTCTTCTAAACCAGTATAAATACGTTAAGTTAATGTCAGCTATCTGTTTCATAAAACATACAAAAATGTCAACGGTTGACGATTTCTGGAAATTAGTCACATTAGCAGGTTAATGTCGGATGCCTGTTCATAAAACATACAAACTTCTAAAAATCTTAACAATTAACTGTTGATTTTTGGGAATAAGTCGCATTAGTAGTTTGGTTTTTGATAATGTCAGCTATCTGTTATATAAAACATACAAACTTTTTAAAATGTCATCGATTAACTGTTAATGTCTTAAAATTAGTCATATTAGCAGGTTAGATAATGTCAGCCCCCTGTTATACAAAACATACAAACTTCTTAAAATTAGTCATATTAGCAGGTTAGATAATGTCAGCCACCTGTTATACAAAATATACAAACTTCTTAAAATTAGTCATATTAGCAGGTTAGATAATGTCAGCCACCTGTTATACAAAACATACAAACTTCTTAAAATGTCAGCGATTAACACTAATATGTATTTTTTAAATAAAATGACCAGGATTATTAACGATAACTGTAAGAAATGGATTACCAGTTTGGAATGTTTTAAAAGTCCCTATGTGTGAGTTGTCGGCCTATCTGCAAATGGGTACCTGACACATGAGTTAGAAAAGGTAAAAACAGCAAGGAAAGGAACTGGACATCCCACTTCTCATAGGCAGTGGATTAATACATGAAGAGTTATCTTCATCCCCAATGGCAATTGTTGCCATGGGACTGACCTTTACCTTGCCTTTAATGTGCGAAAAATGTTTTCCCTTTCTGAGAGAAGGAATACAAGAATATTTACAAAACTCTTTATGAGACAAAATGGTGTGCGCAGACAAGATTGAGGATTAGTTAGTTTTCTTTCCACTTGAGCATTGTGGGGAGCTTGATTTGTCTGTCCTGGGCCAAGTGCATTGCTTCGGTCAATGTGAGCCCATGTCTCTGCACAATCACTCTGTCATCTATCCACATGCCTCACGACCACTCATGAAACAGTGGACATTGATCACTAATGCAATTCCCTTTATTTTCATAAATATCATCATCATGATGTAGCATGGCCTTTGTAGAACGTCGCTCTCATCACAGCCAGCCAATATGAATTCTCGGTCCTCAGTCAATCTTCCTACATTTGCAATATAGATTTGGTTAATGTAGTGGTAGAACACTCGCTTTACATGGCAAAGGTACATGGTTCAACTCCCACAATCTTGTGCTTTAGTTGGCCCACCTGTAAATGGGTAATTGGCAAATGACTAGGGAAGTAAAAGGCAGCAAGGAAAGGAACTGGCCACAATGCCTCATAATAACTTCATTCCCCGACATTAGTGTAACTACTATGAGACAAACCTTGACTTCACTTTTAGATAAGACCCGATTCATGTGTTGTTACTACTTCCAGTTTACTTCCTTTATATTCTCATCTCATACCGTCCTCTATCCATTGCCCTTTCTCTTTTCCCTCCACCTTTATCACCATTTGTTCTTTTCTGTATTTGGCCGCCACTGGCTTATCTGGCCGTTTCTCACTTCTTATGCCTTCCTGACCACTTCTTCTGACCTTTGTCTGTCACTTGGTATCCGGCATCTGACCTGAGAAGTGATGTGATTTTTCTCAGATAAGTACACTATTTTCTCATTATATGTTGACATCCCCCATTTATGTATACTTTTCCCTTTTTCTATGATTCTCTAGTTCATTATTGTTGTTGTTGTTCATTGTTCCTGATGAAGGTTCATTGGTCATAACGTAGGTTTCATTCGGGTTTTCATCTCGGTGCAGTATATGACCATACCTATGAAAAATGTATTATTTGTTGTTTTGTTGTGGCCTTCTGTTCTTTCCATGCTGCGTTGCAGAGAGGCAGTATGTGGAGGTTTCTGGATTGCACTATGTGAGATGATTGTGTTGAACTTATGGAGCATTTTGCCCTCTATCCAACATCATCGGGGGTAGCCCCTTGCTTGTGGCCTTGTAACGTCCATGTAATATGCTCTCACTACAAGTTATTCAGGATGTGACATGATCAACTGTTCAAACCAATTAAAAGTTCCGTAGAGAAATAGACATCCAAGCTCTTTCGGGACTGTCAATTTTCAGACTCTTATATGCAGTGATTAAAATAGTTTTAAAAGTGGATTTTGTGGCTAAATGGTTATGTTATTGGTATATTAATAATCAGGATGTATTCAGGCCCTGGTATGGCTTAGGCTTCTTCAATTGGGAGTAACATAAAAACCTATCCTGCACACTTATCTGGGCCTGTCAGAACAAGGTGTCTTTATTCCTCATCATCACCTGATATGTTCTTTCCAGAACATGCTAGAAACACATCATGGTTTTTTAACAACTGTCTGCGTTAAACAAGTGCATCTTTCTTGGATTGCCCTCTTCCCTGGCACCGTGCCTTCCACTATCATCCTCTCCAGACCAGTGCTCTTTTGATATGACAGACATATCATAGCTTTTTCATTGTGATGTTGTCTATAAGCTATTTTGCTTTCTTCTCCAGTATTCGTCCTCAAAAGGACGCTGTGTCATAGTAGCGAGGCTGCAATATCTGCACCTTTTGACTCGACACATCCTACTTCAGCACAACATGTTTGGAACCGAGTTTGCCTTCTGTCTTCAATCATTAATCTTTTAGCCAGACTGCACTAGTGCAGCCTGTTTCCAGGGCCGCCACTGGGAGGCAGAATAGGGGCTTGTTCAGCTGGGGTTTGCTGATACTGATGCGAGCAGACAGCTATGATTCACTAGATGCTGTCAATTCATTCACTTGCTGCATTTCAGCTTTGATACTCATTTGTTGCAGTTTCTCTTGTCTTCTTCTATGCCCATAATATTTCCTTGTCCTATCAATCCAATGGGAGAGTGTGGGCTTGATTCTTGTCTATCATTCCAATGGGAGAGTGTGCGCTTTATTCTTTAGTCATATCATTCCAATGGGAGAGTGTGGGTTCCATTCTTTAGTCCTATCAATCCAATTAGAGCATGTGACCTTTATTCTTCAGTTCTATCAATCCAATTAGAGCATGTGACCTTTATTCTTCAGTTCTATCAATCCAATTAGAGCATGTGACCTTTATTCTTTAGTCATATCATTCCAATGGGAGAGTGTGGGTTCCATTCTTTAGTCCTATCAATCCAATTTGGAGCATGTGACCTTTATTCTTCAGTCCTATCAATCCAATTGGAGCATGTGACCTTTATTCTTCAGTCCTATCAATCCAATTGGAGCGTGTGACCTTTATTCTTCAGTCCTATCAATCCAATTGGAGCATGTGACCTTTATTCTTCAGTCCTATCAATGCAATGGGAGTATGTGACCTTTATTCTTCAGTCCTATCAATCCAATTTGGAGCGTGTGACCTTTATTCTTCAGTCCTATCAATGCAATGGAAGAGTGTGACCTTTATTCTTCAGTCCTATCAATCCAATTGGAGCGTGTGACCTTTATTCTTCAGTCCTATCAATCCAATTGGAGCATGTGACCTTTATTCTTCAGTCCTATCAATGCAATGGGAGTATGTGACCTTTATTCTTCAGTCCTATCAATCCAATGACAGACTGGTCATGTTGTGGCTTTTTCATGGAATAACCACTTCTTCCAGTCGTTGCAGCTGTAAATTGGTACCTGACCAAGTCCAATAAACATTTCCGAGCTTTCGCGGAAGCTTTGTGTCCGTGCTCTGTCTTTAGCATTTTCAGCAATTAATGGGACTTGAGCGTACATTAGGATGCTATGGTGCCTTACAGTCAGTCCTGTAAGCAATTTTCCAATTTTATACTCCCGTAAATCTATTTTTAAACAATGCAATGAATGATAATGAAAGCAGTTGTAAATAACAAATAATTTGAATACCAAATTTGCTTCCTAAGAAATAAAACATAAATACAGAGTGTGAAGACTGCAACCAAACTGGCTTGCCTGGATTAGTCGACATAATATATGGCTTGTGACAGCTGGGGGATTGGGTGAGTATGAGGTAAAAGTGGTGGGGAGCCGGTCGTCTCAGTGGAACATATGTCGATAATAGATAAATATGTATGAGTCAGTTCACTGTGGGCAAAATTTTTAAAAAAGTAGAAACCTGTTGCAACCAAAAGGTCTTCATAAACAATCGAGAACAACAAAAATATAGAAATAGCTACTATTTTAAATGACATGGGCGAATAGGAATAGAGAAATGTTCCTTACCTGGCACTAACAACCGACAGATCTTCATCAGGAGTAAAGAGCAACACAAAATAAGTTGCTACTAATCTAAATGCAAGGGTGAACAGGAATAGAGAAATATACTTATCTGACATGCTGTTTCAACCAAAGGATCTTCATCAGGGGTAAATAGTAAAAAAAATTAAAGTAGCTACTAATCTAAATGACAAGGGTGAACAGGAATAGAGAAATATACTAATTTGCCACGCTAGTTGCTACTGCCAACAAAAGAGACAGGAGGAAGCAGAATGGACGTTCAGGGATTGATTGGAACGATTGGTCAGTGGAAAAATGGATAGAAAGATAATAACGGATAGAAATAAACAGGGGGACTTAGACCGTCAGGACTTAGGCATCCAATGGGGAAGTTAACAGTCTTCGTCCTTAAACCCGCGAAACAGCATATGTTGCCAGTAACCTAGTTTGAATCAAAACCAGAGGTCCTGGCCAGAATAGCACAAACAACAGCAGCGCTTGCACAGTTGAAACATATATGGAAAAATAATCGACTCTCCTCGCCAATTACGATCAGACTAATGCGCTCACTGATTCTTTTAGAGATCCCTCTATGCCTGCAAAACATTAACTATTACATCAGATCTCCAGAGAAGAATCCAGGCCATGGAGATGTGTTTAAATAGACTCCTAAATATCACCTACAAAGTAAAGTAACCTATAGCATTACTGCCGTAGGGGTGTAAGGTGTTAGCGATATCACATTTCAAAGGCTCGGCTATATAAGGGCGGTAGCCATTTCCTCTCCCTTGCCGCTTTTACTTCCCAGACTGAACCGGTACCCATTTAAGGCTGGGTCGACTTGGGAGCCATTGCGGTCTGAAAAAAACAGTTACCGCCTCAACTGGGGAATGAACCCAGGGCCACTCAGATGTGAAGCCAGTGCGGTAACCACTACGCTACGCGGCTCCCCACCTACAAAGACCGTACCACAAATGGTAAAGTATGACGTATAATCGAGAATGCAAGTGGA
This sequence comes from Ariolimax columbianus, assembly GCA_036924085.1. NCBI lineage: Eukaryota > Metazoa > Mollusca > Gastropoda > Stylommatophora > Arionidae > Ariolimax > Ariolimax columbianus. The sequence goes on from JAVGWX010000014.1 coordinate 46,782,812, forward strand.
CTGTACGACGACCTCCTCACAGCGGTCAAAAGGCGTAAGCTGACTTGGTATGGCCAGGTCTCGGGGTCAAATGATCTTGCAAATACCATACTACAGGGCAAGCGAAGTCCTAGATAACGATGGGAAGACAACATCCATGGATGGACTAACCTACGACTTGAGGAGGCACAGAAAGCAACCGCAGACAGAGAGGGATGTCGCAAGATTGTGGAGGAGTCAGCAGGGCTGCCCCAACAATCTCAAAAGGTTATACGATAAACTGAGCGGAACTGAACTGAGCCTAGTTGATTTGGTTTACGATTGCACTCGAAGGTGGATATTATTGTGTGATTTAGCTTGGTATCAGCAACATTTTTGTCTCTATTATTTTTCCCCATTTGGGGCATCTCATTAGCATAGTGGTACGTCAGTCACTTTTTATGGCAAAGGTACAGAGGATTCAACTCCTGTTATTGCATGCTCCAATTGATCTAGCTGTAAATGAGTTCCTGGTTTATTACTAAGGAAGGAGAGTCACTGAGGAAGGGAACTCGTCACGAGCCTCATAAACAAGCTGTGTCCTCGTACAACGTCTCTAACGGTTCATCACCGACAGCAATGTCTGACCATCAGAAAAAAAAAAATTTTTTCTAAGATTTTGTTATTTTGAATTTTTATTAAATTAAAAATCCTTAAAAAATTATTGCCCTGTACTTTGATAAATTAAGCATGCAAATTTTTTTTTTTTACTTGCTGCATTCTAAGTTCTTTTATAAAAATTTATTATTAATTTATATAATTGATTTAATTAATATTTTTTTTCTTTATATGCAAATATTTTGTCTGACATGTTAAATCATACATTTTTCACAACACATTTATTTCTAAGTAACTAATTTAATTTGCAATATAGTATGTGTTGTTTCATTATTATTATTATTTTGTGCCTTTTTTTTTAATAAGTGATTTTTACTTTGTAATACATATCTTTGGATTGAAAAGGGTAAGTTTCTGTTTAAGCTGCAGCTGACATCCATTTATAAATTGAATTTTGTTTTTATTACACAATATTGAATATCTGTTATAAAAATCATCATTATGGTGTTCGGTAGGAACATTTAATTACAAAATGTAGGAAGATATTTAACTCATTCAGTCTGGTATTTTTCCCCCTCCCATAAAATTCAGGCAATATAAGTTTTTTATACCTATTTATCTTCAGTAATGTTTCATTAAAATGTCACAAATCAATTATATGAAACTATTCACTGCTAAGTGATAGCTAGAATGGAATACAAATATCTTATATGTAGAGATGTAGATTATTGTAAAAAAAAGATTATTTTGTTTATGTTATAAAAACATTATATATAGATATATATGTTAGTTGCCCAACGCAAGCAATGATGGTGACATCATCAGACGGTTGTGTCTTAATCTAACTTGCGCTGTATTTGGATTATATTAGAGAGGAAATTGCGCTGATCATCAACCTCACTCTCTGGTCCCAAGCTACCTCAGATCAGTGGCAAGATGATAAGTCGAGACCACCGGATGTATCACAGTATGCAGGCACTCTGGTCCCACCTCCCTTGAAATATATTTATATATAGATAACAACATATATCTGATCACTAAAAATAGAGACATTGACCATTTCTGTGTACCATGTATGCTTGTGAAACATGTACATTAAATGCTGCCTTGGGGTGGAAAATTCAGTCCATGGAAATATCATAACATCTAATAGGTTGGGAAAGTAGCATGACCAGGACCAATGAGATGTGATTCACCTAACCTAGGTTACGGGTCAGACAAGATGAGAGATATATATCTATATATTTTTTTTACTCACAAATAAATAATTCAGCTATAAACCCATACATGAACAAAACAATGGCTTTCTATAGAAGGTAATCTGAGTGGAAAGATGTTCTCTAAGTTTGACCTTATTAGATAAAATAATTCTAACAATATTCACATTTCTCTGAAGGCACGTGAAGTTGAAAATTCACATTTTTTTCTACAAAATCACTATCTTTCCACATGTTACAAACAAAAAAAAAGACACCTGCCGTAAATATAGAATCTTTCTTAACTAGAGAGTTAAATGTTTACTTTCTGATGGAACTAGATCTATAAGTTTAAAAAAAACTGAATAGAAAAAAGGGTTCATCAAGGATCGGGTTGGAAACAAAAATAAGTTGTACGTATTTAGTTTGAAACTTAATGCCCCTGTAAAATGTGCTCCTTCTGAGCTGACTAAATTCTCCCACTGGTATTACAACAGCTGGAAGTAATTTTATTTTTTACCCCCTTCAAGTGCTTCGTCAAATTTGTCTTGATCTCCTCTTCTTCATTCGTTCTCAATCTCCCACTACTAAGCCCTGAACAGGGCTTTGTAAGTAGCAGGATGTAATCCGGAGAACGGAATGCGTTGTGTAGATAGTTTACAGTTTTGACTGCTTATTTGCACCTTTCGGTCCGGCACATCCGTCTTCGGCAGAGATCTCTTCTATATCCTGATATCTTCCCCCTTTGTGTGGCACCATGAGTCTTGGAAAGAGCCAACATTCACAGGGAGCTATGTCTGGGGAGTAGGAGGAGTAGCAAACCTGTCTTAAATCGTGTTTTACCCCCAAAAATAAACCTTAATGAGCTGTGAAGCTTGGGCCAGAGGATTAAAAATAAATTACTTGCAGCAGTGACAGCACTGCTGGGTAAAGTATGTCAATTCAGAAGGGGTCTATTTCCAAAGGAGTAGGTTTAAACAAAATAGGTAGCTAGTTTTTGTTTCTAACCTATGTCAAATACTTTTTTATCAGTCCTTGCACATTCCAAAATCTTCAGTCATATCAGTAACATTTATTCAGGGCCGAAGAGTCAGCTCTGTGGACTGAATGAGTTAAGTATACCTTTATTTGAGAGAATTCTGTATCTAAGAGGGTTTCCTAAGGTTGAAACAAAATGGCAAAGTAAACCTTTAGCAGACACTTTGTTGGGAATCAAGTGTTGAGACTTCATTGTACTATGTAGGTTTCAGTTCATTCTAAGGTGGGCCGACTAGTTCCCTTCCCTTCTATTTGCCTTCCCTAAAAGTAAGTCAGGTACGTATTTATAGTCGGGTAGATAGGAACATGTTAGCAGGATAAGAGATTATAACAGATTGAATAGAATTCTATTCTTTTTAAAAGTTATCTGGCCAGATTATTACTTAAAGTATTTTGAAGAATTATTTGCACAGACGACGGGTTGATATTATCATTTTTTCACAAAGGCATCATGTCCATGTTTCTTTATTGTTCTTCCTTTTGCTGAAGTCTGCTGCGAAATATTTTTGAGTGCTTAACTTAAGTGTTCATTGTGCCATGTTTTGGGCATGGATCCGAATATAAAAACATTAAGTGGGTTTTTATTTTAAATCAACTAAAGAAGCATTGGTTGGCATTTTATCACCGTCTCTCTTTTTAGCCTGAGTTACTTTGTCCTGCATTTTACAGTTAGACTGATATCTTCGCCTTTTGGTCCGGCTCATTTGCTGGCAGTAAATATTTGTGTAGGTTGACTTTCCCTTGCCTTTAGCTGTACAAAACCTATCTGCATGATAGCAGGCAGTTTTCTATACTGGGCTTTTGTATGCCAGCATCTTCTTCTTCATACACTGTCAGATGTCAGCTTGAACAATGGGTGACTTGCGTGGTCATCCTGAGGCGGTTGACACTGCCATAGAGCTTATCTAGTTTTGGCACTGGTGATGACTACATGTGCTTTCTCTGGTCCTTGTATGTCAGACAGTTTTACAGCAGATTTTCAGTGGGCATTTTCCCAGTACCACATGTGCATTCATCAGTAGCATATGCCAGTATCTCATCTGTAGAGAAGCACACGTTTTGATATCAGTTTTCTTAGATGTAGAAACTATAGAAGGAAGAAGGGAACTCAAGACAGATTTAGAAACAAAAATGATATACAGATTGTTCTGCTAATAATCACATTCAATGGAGGTGGAGGGATCTATTGCAGACTAAGAAATGGAGAAGGAAAAACTCTATTACTAGTAACAGGAACATACTCCAATAATTTCTGTGTGGAAGCAGAGGCACTGAAGGCCGCTGCTGAGCTTATAATCCAAGATGAAGATGTCCACCATCATTGGCACTTTCCGTCTTGTCAGACGATAGTAATTGTGTTTTGTAAAAAGGGATGTAACTACAGTTCATGACGTTGACAGTTGTGATTCGTAAGACCAATCTAAGCAGAGAGACGTCTTTACAATGTGTGCAAGGAAAATCAGGACCGTTTGCGGCATCGCATGGTGAGGCGTATCTTCTCAAATGCTGAGTCCTTAGCCTATCAGCCTATTTGTCTGTATTCCATGCTTAATCTTATTATCTCCAACACCTCTGCGTTAGTGATCTTGTCCTGCCACCCAATCCCCAGGATTCTGCGCAGGCACCTCATGTGATAGCTGTTTAGGCACCTCTTCTGGTGCATGTAAGTAGATCATGTTTCACTGCCATAAAGAAGAGTGCTGAGGACACAGGTCTGATAAATAAGTATGTTTGTTTTAACAGTGAGCTTCTTGTTCTCCCAGACCCTCATTGTTGTTGCTGCCTTGCCTAGTCTGATATTGATCTCTTGGTCCAGGTATACTCTATTATTGACTGAGGATCCTAGGTATATTAAGTGATCTACTAATTCCTGATCATCATCAATGAAGATTATTGGTACCTTGTTAGCGCCCTGCACCATAACTTGTGTTTTCTTTTTGCTGATTGTTAATCGGCATCGTTGTTTGTAAAGCTGTTTTATCTCCATACAGCTTTTGTCTCGTATATGTCTGGCGAGACCAGTACTGTTCTCTCTCATCCTGCATGAGCATACGGCTTTGTAGGATGTATTCTACGGTCGTGGTATGCTCCCCACACGGACACCTGCCATCTGTCCCAATCCTCATTTTGTTGTAAAGATGACGCTTGAGTCTGTCGTGCCGTTCTCAGTCTGAATATGATGACTTGCTCTTCTCTAGTTAAATCATAGTAGTTGTCTTTTCGGAAGTGGGAGTATTGCTCAGTCCATTTTCCGTGCCGCTGGCTGTAATTATAGTTTTGGTCTCATCATACGTGATGCTCAGGTCTGTTTGTGAGGATACTCCTCCACACTTTACTAGTCTGTTTGCAGTTTCATTGTCTTCAATATTGCATTGGGATAGAATCATCTAAATGACCAACCTTAAGTGTTCTGTTGAGAGCTGTGTCAGGGAGTACATGCATTGCTCAAGAGCTGTCATACGACCCCCAGGCTACTCCACACTCAGCAGGTTTTTGCCTTGGTGAATGGCCGAGGTGGGTAATGCCATCAAGCTGGAGAGTCTTACTTTAGAGCATCAAGATTACTCTGTCAGTGGCATTCTGCAACATGCCGTTAGTGCGACAGAGGCCATAGTCTTGTCTCTGTTGCATGCAAAACGCTACCAGAAAAACAAAAGGCTCATGGATATAAATTGGCCTAGTATAGACATCTGTGGATAGGCTGTTCATCATCATCAATGCTCATCGCTCCTTTCAGTGAATAGGCCATTGACAACCTTCTCTAGCAAGTTCGGCCTTAAGCTGCTCTTTCTGCCTCTTGTCAATTGAGGTCCAGAGACTGAACGGCATTTTCGCAGTCTCGTCTCCATGTGTTTCTTGGTCTACCTCCCTTCCTCTTCCCTTGTGGATTCCATGTCAGGCCACGTTTGATGGCGATTTCCATAGCATATGCCCTATCCAACCCTATTTCCTATATTTGATCTGTTACCCAACTGGCTGTGGTTGGCTGCTTTCCCATAGGTCTTCCATTCTTCACCATGTATTGACAACCTGTACCCATTATTCTCTGTAAATGTTTATTGATGAACAGTCTGATTTTTATGTTTTCTCTTTGCCTGTTTTCCCTTTTTTTTTTCTGAGGGTAGTGTGCACTTCCCCTTTTTCCTGTGGATAGTGATTGTTACTTCTTTATTTGTTTCTTAAGCGTTTGCCTCACTAGTTTCTACTGGCCGAGGTGCGCCCATTCCACCCCAGACCTTAGTCCTTTGGGCGATATCAAGGCGCATAAACCAGTGATTGGATGCATGTGTGCGTCTGTATGTACCTATGCTAGGTTTGTGCGCCCTCAGAAGCTAGCCCAACCAAAATGCAATGGAAAGGCCTCACCATGAGGGTGCGTGGAAAGTTGTGCAAGAGTGTGGCTGTGGGATAGAGTCAAATCAAACAGAGTGAGGAGATTGTTACTTCCCTATTCTCCTGGGAGTAATGGCTATTTTCCTATGGATAATGATTGTTACTTCCCTTTTTCCTGCGGTAGTGGCTACTTCTTAATTTTCCTGTTGGATAGTGGCTACTTTCTTATTTCCCTGTGGATGGTGGCTACTTCCTTATTTTCATGTGGATAATGGCTACTTCCTTATTTTCCTGTCGAATGTAAAGAGAAAAGTGAGGTTTTGTCCTGATCAAATGTTACCATAGTTAGAACAGCCAAACATCATCTTGGCAACAACAAAGCAGAATCTGATAAACATCTTCTTCTGCTGCGTTCATTCTCAATCTCCCACTACCAAGCCCTGAACAGGGCTTTGCAGGTAGCAGGATGTAGTCCTGAGAACAGAATGCGTTGTGTCGCTAGTTTACAGCTTGGCTGTGATATTTTCACCTTTTGGTCTGACACATCCATCTTCGGCAGGTGATAAACAGTATATTTATTTCATCTTTGTGCTGTCAATCTCAAACTTGGTCCTTGCCCATGGCACAGGAGAGGACAATTACAATGTATCAAATGAACTGTCTAAGAAAAGTCATTGGTGTTACCAGGAGAAACAAAGTGAGAAACAATAACAATAGAGATATGGTGAGAACTTCCCCTTTGTATTGATTGACCAGGCTGCTATCGTTGTTCGGAGTTACTTGTTCTGAGTTAACTCTTGATCATGTTTCTTTAGTAGAGGCTCGAAGTCTTGAACAATCTGCAAATGTGATTTATAATAGCAATTCTAACTGCCACCAGGTAGTAATCTTCACAGATGCACTATCTGTTCTGTAAGTGGGGATCAAGATGCTGAACTGAAGCGGCCAGTGACCCAAAGCTGACTTAGCGCCCCAAAGCTGACTGTTAGCACCGGCTCAAAACTGCCAAGATCCTTCTTCACTTGCACGTGGTGATCCTGGATAACAGGCTGCAACAAGATATGCTGGCTAAAGTGAAGGGATCGAAGAGGGAAGGCTAACCCGGTACCCAAAAATGCCTCGCTGAAGTCAGATGTGTCGAACTGAAAGGTGCAAAAGTGGCAGTCTTGCTGTAAATTACAACATTCTCCTGCCTACATTCTGCTACTTGCAAAGCCCTTTTCAGGGCTTGTAGCAGGAATTTGAGAAGGAACATCGAAGGAGTACTGCAAGTTCTCATGGGTCGGAAACTTGTGACTGAGGCACGAACTAATCAAGATAGCTGGTAGAAAACATTCCATACTTTAGTGGCTTGCACCCCATTAGGGAATACAGTGAATTGAGAAGGCAGAAAGACTTGCAAAAAGGGATGAAGATTGACTGCTTCATCTCATTTGCCTGGGAGCTGAGGTAGCTAAGCAGTTAGTGCTCTGGCTTTCCAGCTGAGTTGTCAGGGTTCAGTCCCCAATTGGTGGGGGATTTTTCCAATCACAAAATGGGTCTTTGGGCCAACTGACCATAATGAATTGGGTACCGGTATAATCTAGAAAATTAAAAGTGTTTGCCTCATCACCTTGTGTGCCATTATTCTAGATAAATATGGGCCTAACACCATATTTCCAAATTCCCATTAATGGGATTTTTACTTCTCATTCCCTGTGCCTCAACTGGAGAGCAACAGAAAGGGCAGCTCAAGATCAAACTTACTGGAGTAGGGTTATTAATGGCCTGTGCCCCAAAAGGACTGATAGGCATTGATGATGGTACTACTTCATATGTGTAAATATAATATTCACTGTTGATTTATGGGAAAGTTGTTACTGAGTTGTACCTTATGTCTGCTTTGTTGACAGTCCTGTGAAAAAGCCACGAGAAGATACACCTGCAACCAACCAGTCATTTCTGAGGACGTTGGTCACACTCATTGAACCCACAGAGGCAGAAGATGCGGTAGGTCAATTATTTTGCATGTACTTACTTTCCGTCAGACATCATGTTTCCAATGTTAAGCCACGTAGATTGTCCTACATCATCCATATTGCATGTTTCTAGAAGGTTCAGACAGATAATTGGGTGGTCTGGGAATTATGTTGCTCCACAGTGGTATGTCTCATCACCCCTGTATCCCCATATCTTTAAGTCCTTCCTGCAACATGATACATCAGTTTGGAGTCTATTTAGTAACTTTTACGTTGCATACAGCATGCAATGTCCAAACGCATATTCCTCCTGCAGTTCGATCCAGTGAATCTGCGCCAGTTTATTCATTGATATACCAGCCCCTACGCCTTCTGCCCTGCAAAACAGGAACTTTCTTTCAAATTCTTTTGCTTCTTCTTCTTTGGTGTTCATCCTGGAAAGCATATTTGTGTCGTAGTTTACAGCGAGGCTGTGATATCTGAGCCTTTCAGTCCGACACATCCAATTTCAGCAGGGCGCTTTTTTGACTGGATTTACCGTCCCTCTTTTGTCCCAAATCTCTTGGTCAGGTTGCAGTATGTTTCCAGTGACACATTCTGTTTCCAATACCCCAGTCTGTTTCCAGTGCCACAGTCTGTTTCCAATACCCCAGTCTGTTTCCAGTGCCACAGTCTGTTTCCAGTGCCACCACATGAATTAGGAATAGGTGGAATAGGGTCTTTGTCAGTTATGGATCACTGACCCTGATGCAAGCAGCCAGCTAGAGTTGCTGGTTGCTGTCAATCCATTCACTGCTTCATCTTCAGTCCCCAGTACTACCAGCAGACTTGTAATGTGTTTTAGCGATCTCGCATTTCAAAGGCTTGGCTATATGAGGGCGGTAGCCATCTCCTCTCCCTCGACGCTTTTACTTGCCGGACTGAACCAGTACCCATTTAAGACAGGGTCAACCCGGGAACCATTGCGGTTGGAAAAAATATTTTCGCCTCAACTGGTGAATGAAACCAGGACCACTCAGATGTAAAGCCAGCGCGCTAACCACTGCGCTACGCAGCTCCCTTAATGTGAGCTCAACCCTCAATATCTTCTCATCTTGAGTGTCACTGGACCATGTACAGTTCTCTACTATAGGTCCACATTTGAGACCGTATCATACCACTTCAAACCTTCCATTTTCCATAGACAACCATTGATTGAACTTGTCTTGTAGAAGCCTTAGTACCCCAGATTAGACCCAAGCAGGAGGCCCCATTGCTGGGGGACAATGAATATGGCAACTGCACCTTCAGTTCACTGCGGAGCATGTCTATGTAACCAACAACCTCCTAGTCTGACTGTCTTCTGCCCTCTTCATCGCATAGGCCAAGATCTGCCCCCGCTTCACTTACCCCTTGGGCTCCAGAACAGTGTTTGTCTTGCAATGCCGTCTGGTTCTTTTTGCAAAGTATGCTCTATCCAGCATCAGCGTTTTCTCTTAATTAATAACACCTTCCGCTGTTATCTGTCTACATCTTTCCGGCAGGTCAGCGATAGTTCGTTGCCTTATCATACCACTTCAAACCATGTATTCTGGTATTGTGTCTCGTGTTTGTGGGCTATGAAAAAGCCTGTGACAGCATTGAAATAACTGCAGTAACAAATTCCCTGAGAAATCAGGGCATTGAAAAAAAGTATGTTCAGCTGATAGAAGAGATTAATGAGGACTGTTCAACAGAGATTACTATATTTTACCAGTCAATCAACAGACCAATGCAACGTAGCTTTCATCAGGGCAAAACAATCTCCCCAAAACTCTTCACAGTGACTCGTCGAGGAAGTCTTCAGAAAACTAAATTGGAAAAACACAGAGAGATTCAGCAATGCCTAAATGAGCTCAATGTTGCTAGTGAAACAGAAGGCCTTATATTCAATAGAAATAAACCCAATATAAACTGCACACGTACTGCCCAAGTGGGGAACTGCGTCTAGGAAATGATTCTTTTGAAAATGTGAATTCACACATTTATCTGGTCACAAAATTACGAACTTTCCCCCATGAGATTCCACACATGATAGCAGCTTCAGTTGTAACAAGCCTATACTTCAACAGATGAGCAAGGACAAGAGCCCACACCTTTAACAGCATAGTTATTCTAGTCATGATATCTGGATGCAAGACGTGGAACCTATGAAAAGCAGATGCAGAGAAGCAATGGAGCGAAAAACATTGACAGTCTCTCTACTAGACTGAATTCACAACACAGAAATCGGCGCCGAACTGCCTTCAGTGACATCGTAGATGCTGCAATGTTTAGGGCGGAGCATGTGGTGTGTATGCCTGACAACAGTTGGCCACGAAAAGTGAAGTCTTGGTGGCCCTACAACTTTAAGCACCCACGCAGATGTCCAACAATGAAAAGGAGAGATAGCCTGAGTAACGCCCTTGGTTCAACACGTTACTACAGGACAAAATACCTCATTGGGCTAAAACATTTTACTACCTGGCACCAAGCACTACCTTTACCTGGATGTGAAAGTTTGCATCTGCTCTGTTAATGATTTTGTTGTCCTCCGAGCTCTGTAGCCAAGTAGCAGCACTGACTTTAAATTCGAGTTGACAATTATAATCTTCGCATCGGAATTGATTTCTTTGGAGTTCCATAATTTGTTCAATTTGAATAAGGCTCTCCTTGCTTTCCTAATGTTTGACCAGATATCTTATTCTGTACCATTTTCTTGTACAGTTTCATGCTTCAGGACGAAGCAGGAAACTGTACAAGAAAATTTCAGGCGCCCTTCTTTGCTGGACCCGCGTAGTGATTGCAGTATCTTCAGCCATTATTAGGTTGTTGATCAACTTCAAAATTTAACATCCACTACGGATGCTCCTGAGACCAGGATGTCAGCCATTTCATTCCAGCAAACCCCAGCATGATGAGGACAGTAGATCTCACAAGATCTCAAAAGTTTGAGCTATCCACTCATACAAAAACCAACCTGCCTATGCATTTTGAAGCAAGTGTAACAGTTAATGAGGGTCCCATGGGTCAGGGAAGCCAGGAAAACATAGTTCGCGGTACCCACACATAATTTTACAGCCCTGTCCGAGAGATGGAGTTAATAGAACAGCCATTGTTCTAAATTCTTCGACAATGCTTATTTAATACTATCCAGCCAAATTGGATTTTCTTACGGTTCCTACAGGAAAATCCTACGACTTTTTAGGTAAAGAAGGAATAGCCTTCCTTTAGTTAGCTAGATAGTTCATGAAATGTTGGCGCACCAGAACGAGACAAAGATAGACTAAATGGCCCTAAACGGGGAAAGAAATGTAAATAAGCTGGGGTATTCAAATATTAGGCAAAGACCACAGGACAGAAGACTACCGAGCAATTGATAGGATAGACAGGACAGAGCGAGAAATATTGACTGGGGTTGAGTAGTTAGAACAGAGAGATAGAATAACTCTAGAACTACAGAGATGTCACCTAAGCAGACTCTAGACATTGAGGGGGAAGATTTCCACCATGCACTTTTAAGCACTTGACTGTGTGTGTTGTCCTGTTCATTCGACGCTTGACATCTGGTCACACGTGACGCTGACTTTCAAGTCCCTGGAGTGGCAACCGACTGCATACTCATCAGGAGGAGACGTGTTACTTTAAACACGAAGCTGTCGTCCCGACAACACGTCATAACAAAGGTGTTACTCTTGGACTGACACCTACAGTAATAGAACCACTGTCGCCAACATGAGAACCCCTGTCATCAAGGGCGTTATTCCTGAGTTGGAGAACCACCATGGTATAAGAACCGCTGTAGTCGTTGCATAGTTTCTGACTAGATGACGAACAAGGAGAACCAGAAGATCTAATTGTTAAAATCATCTTCCTGACTTGAAGACAAAATGAGAAACTCATAAGACCCAATCGTTGCAGAAGCTGAGAGGAAGAACAGAAGGCCACCAGACGAGCGAGGACCAGAAGATTAACAGTGAACAATTAGTTAGACAGTATTGTATCAACTCAGTGAGATAGGACTGTGCATGGAACATTACCTAGAAATGATCAGGTTATAGGACCTGGGGTTAATTTAGTACAAGAGAAATATCTGTGCGACTTGCACGAAACTCTTGAGAGACAATAGTTAGTTGAGTGTTGATGGACAATAGAATATGATTCACGAGCCTAGTTTATTGTTATAATGTGTATGATGTTTATGTAATGAACATTCATTTGCTTTTGATGCAGTTAAGATAATTGTTAGTGTTTTAATTAGTGATAGGCGGTAGTTGGTGATAGTGAACCTGATACACAAGGTTTGAGAGTCAGATGATTATGGCACTCATTAAAGAGGTCTCAAATAGCCACCTCATAGCCAAAGTCACTGCCTCTGCTGATATGGCAGGATAATGATAACTATTGCTCAGATTTTGACACAGTCAGCAGGCTTTCAAATGAGATAAGCAATTGATACTAGCAAGCATAAGGATGTCCGACCTACAGCACATGGGCCAAATTCCAGTCCTGAATGGTGATTTCAGAACATGTATAAGTTTCAAAGTTGACACATTTGGCAAGAGGAAAGTTGAACTTCAAGACCTGAGAGATTATTTATTATTTGATCAGACCAATCAATATTCACGCATTTGGATTACTCACGGATATTAAATATACACCAGATTTTGACTCTGACACAGATGAAAGACTGTTGCATTGGAAACAATTTGTACTACATATTTCTATCTCAGCATTAATGTCATTTCGTGTTTCATACTAGAATATCATTTTATTTTGACTACTCCCATGTCATAGATAATTTCATTATGTACCTTATAATGTTTAGATCATAATTTTAGCTCAATTTGTTTCAATTAATTTTATTTTGAATAAAACTTTGACAAACCGAGTTCCAGCCCTTGCCACGGACTGAAAGACACAAATGAATAAAATTATCCAGAACTGGAAAGGGTTAATGTGGCCTGTCAATCACTTTATAACATTCTGGTCAATACTAGAGGGATTCCACTAGTGTTTTATACATGGCATTACTGTGTACTGAATGAGATACGTATAACTGGTAAGAAAAGGACAATACCAGGTCTGACATTAAATGCACTATAACTATTAGGTGAGACTTTTTAAATCTAGCTTACTCAGATGAGCAGCCAATGCACTAACCACTGGGGTCTACTGCTTGCCATTGTATTTGTTTTTGTGTGCCTCTTTTGATAGTATTGTGGCCGAACCTTCATTTTGGTGTACACCTTCTTCAGTGTGCCCTGAGGACAACAGCATTATCCTTGTTCTCGGTTTCATTCTCTCAACTTATTTCCACCTTGTTTCAGCCAATCCCAGGCTATCAATTTTGTAGTTTCTCATCTATTATCCAATCAGTGGAGTCTTCTGTTCGTACATTGTACCAGATCGGGTGATTTTCCCCAGACGAGAACAGGATAGTTGACTATGCATCGCATCATTGTGACAGAAGACGTTCTTCTGTTTTGTAGGAATTGACTTGTCCATATTTGTTTACGTTTTTGGTGGCTTAAAATGTATACAGAATGCTGTAGCTGGCCTGATGCCTGTCTCCTTTGTCGCCTCTTACAATATGTTTGGCTGATTTGCAGTGTTGCTATTCTTTGTGCATTCTCTTTTTCCTCCTCCTCCCTGACCTTTCGCCACACTCTGGCACACCTCATTCATTGATGTCGATGATACTCTGTTAAGGAAATACAGTTTGGTTGGGTGTGTAATAAACATGCCCTGACAATAAATGGACAGGAAAAGTGAACAGTTCTGGTTTCTGTACAACTTTAAATGCCCACTCATCTTCTTATCAATAAGATGAATTTATTTAAATCCTCGGTCCAGCATGGTTCTCCATATCAAAAGACCAGACTGAATTTAAACATGCTATTGGTTACCTAGCATCAATCACAAAATCTGGCAGATTGATTACCAAGATTACAGCACGACCCATGATCTGACATTCCATGAAATTGACCAGAATAGATCTTATGTGGGTTGAAATCTTCATACATGTTTGTTTCTGTTTTCATGTAAAATTTTCATGAAATCGGTCAGAATAGTTTTACATAGGTCAAAATCTTCGTACTTGTGCGAAACTGTTTTCATGTAAATTTTTCATGAAATCCGCCAGAATAGGGCTTATGTAGGTCGAAATCTTCATACATGTGAAACTGTTTTCATGTAACATTTTCATAAAATTGACCGGAATAGGGCTAATGTAGGTCACAATCTTCATACATGGTATGTTATTCTTTTTACGTAAAATTGTGTTTCTTCTTCTTTGCGTTGGTTTTGCATGCTCATTTAATGCTACCAGATGGGCTGCCTCCATGAAGTGACATGTCAGTCACAGGTCCTCAATGGTTTCCCACAGTTTGTCTTGTATGTTTCTTTCCTCGGGCCAGGTCTTGTTTAAAATGTGCTTGTCTTTCAGCCAATCAGATGAAATAGATTAATATTAGTTCTTCTACACGATTTCGATGGTGTTGTGTAAGACACAAATATGTACTTTTTGATTGACCACCAGATGCTGTGTGGCTCCACAATGACTTAGAAAGAGCAATAATGTAGGATATGGTGATTGGCAAAAGAGGCAGAGCAGACAGATCTGACAATGAACCAGGAACATTACAGACGCTCTGGGATTGGCAGAGGCAGGAAAGCTGGCCAAGGATCGAGTGCCTTACAGGTCGACTGTCATGAGACCAACGTTCTGCAAAGGTCACTCTACATGATGATGATGGTAACATACATGAAATAGAATCTGGATCTGGGTCGAAGATGCAGCAGTGAATGAGCTGACAGCAGCCAGCGCTTCATAACTGGCTACTTGTATCAGGTTCAGTGGCCCATAACTGACCAAGACCCTATTCCACCTCCAGGTGTGGGGACGATGAGGCTAACGTCTGGTCAGGCAAAACACACTGATCAGACAATGTTAGCCATGATCAGGAGAAATATACTGGTCAAGACCCTCACCTGACCTCGTTGGTCGTTCTGGAAACAGGCTGTTGTTGAGGACAACAGTCAGGCTAACAAGGTGAGATTTGACGTGATCCCTGTAATAGTGAGCGACATGCAGATGAAGCCAAGCATAGCATAACCTCCTGGAGGACCCCGGTTCACCTTCATCAGCACGCTCGGGATGTGAGGAAAGCTACTGCAACCCGCTACTTAATGTCCTTTTCTGGGCGCACAAAAGAGTAACCTACTCATTGTGCGCATTCGCAAATAATAACCACCCTCTCCCAGGTATGGCCCTGGAAACAGACTGCAACCATGCAGCCTTGCTAAGAGATTAGGGATCGAAAATGGTAAGCAAACTCATTTTTAAAAATGCCTTGCTGAAATTGGATGTGTTGACCCGAAAGGCACAGATATAGCAACCTCTCTGTAAACTATACCATGGCGTTACAAACGCTCTTTTCATGACAAATGCAGATGAAGAAGAAAAAATATCGATGTCCATGATATTTAGATGCTAATTTATACCACACTCTTTCCTATAGGTGGCCAAAAAATCAGCAGCGTCAAAGTCATCAGCTCCAGCGAATGCCAAAATGGTGGTTAACAAGGCTAAATCTGTAGCGGTCAAACCATTGATCAAGCCAGCTGTTGTCAAAACAAATTGTTAGTGCCTATTACAGTTCAGACTTGTACGAAGAAGTTGTGTTGATTTCTTGACAGTTGTTGTATATATGTTTTGGGCTGCTTAGGATCAGATGACAGGACAAAGTATCTAACTCTGAAATTCTCAACAAGTCAGACATGTTGAGCATCCAACATTGACTTTTCCGTCTTGTCAGGTAATAGTAAGTTGAGCTTTGAAAAAAAGGGATATAGCTACAGTCCATGGTGATAACATATGTCACTCGAAAGACCAATCCGATCCTAGCAGAGAAGCGTCTTCCAGAGTGTGTGCAAGGAAAATCAGGACTGTTTGCGACATCACATGGTGTGGCATGTCTTCTAACATTGAGCCTATCCGCAAGTATCGTCTCCTTTGTATTTCATGCTTAATCCGGTCCCTCCGTACAACACGATCAATGGCTTCCTGTTCCCATGAATCCAAATTGATGCCCTTGTCATTCAAATCCCGCTTGCACACGTCCTTGTACCGAAGTATGGGTCGGCCCCCGAGACCTTTTCCCCAACTGTAATTCCCAATAGAGAAGATCCTTTGGTATTCTTCCATCCTCGTTAGTGTGTCCCAACCATCAGGGCCTTCAAAGACTAAGCATCATAAAGACCGTGACAGTTCCTGTTCTCTCCAACATCTCTGCATTGGTGATCTGATCTTGCCACCCCACCCCCAGGATTCTGCGCAGGCACCCTAATGTGATAGCTATTTAGCCACGTCTCCTGGTGCGTGTAAGTATACCATGTTTCACTGCCATAAAGAATAAGATGAGGACACAGGTCTGGTAAACAAGGACTTTTGTTGTAACCGTCAGTTTCTCCCAGACCATTTTTTTCTTAGTCTGCTTATTGTTGTGGCCGCCTTGTCTATCCTGGATATAAATGTCTTGGTCCAGGGAGAGTTTATTATTGACTGAGGAGCCAAGGTAAAGTGATCTACTAACTCAAGCCTCTCATCATCAATGGTGATTACTGGTGCCTTGTTAACACCCTGCGCAATAGCTTGATTACTGGTGCCTTGTTAACAACCTGCACAATAGCTTGATTACTGGTGCCTTGTTAACAACCTGCACAATAGCTTGATTACTGGTACAATAGCTTGATTACTGGTGCCTTGTTAACACCCTGCGCAATAGCTTCATTACTGGTGCCTTGTTAACACCCTGCACAATAGCATGATTACTGGTGCCTTGTTAACAACCTGCACAATAGCTTGATTACTGGTGCCTTGTTAACACCCTGCACAATAGCTTGATTACTGGTGCCTTGTTAACACCCTGCACAATAGCTTGATTACTGGTGCTTTGTTAACAACCTGCACAATAGCTTGAGCATTTATATGCTTCTGCAAAAAGCCCAGATAACATGGGTGGGACATGTTGTTTGCATGCCCAATAGTTGCCTCCCCATGCAGCTGCAATATAGAGAGCTCAGAACAGACATACGCTCATCAGTGGGACAGAAGCGACACTACAGAGACACTTTGTAAGTGTCTGAAAAGCTACAACCTTGTAGTCACCTTCTTGGAGATGCTTGCACGGAACCTTTCCATCTGGTGCGCTAGCATCATGGAAGGTGCTCAGATCACAGAGTGTAACCCCATCACTGAGGCTCAGGGAAAGTGTGCTGCCCAAAAGAACAGAATCCACAGCAAAGTCCGCTGTGCCAGGATTGGACTTTACAGCCAAAGATATCGTATCTCACAGCTCACATCTGATGCTGTCGTTATCTTCGCTTGCGATGAGAAACGGTTGCTATTATTATCTATAAATTTAATCCGCCACTCCAAATGGCAGAATATAGGTCAGGCACAATATACTGACCAAGACCACACATCTCTTCCATGTAGCGTTCCTTGACAACAGCCTGTTTTCAAGGTAGTCTAGTTGACGATATGTGGATCAACATGATCCCCATAGTAGTCATCATCGCGCAGATGTAGCCAAGCATAGCACAACCGCCTGGATTACCACGATCCACCTTCATCAGCACACTTTGGATGTGAGAAAAGCTACTACAGCCCGCTACTTACCGCCCTTTTCAGGGTGCACATACTCATTGTGGGCATTTGACAACATTTGGATTTACTCTACACAGCTTATAGGGAACACTTAATCCATTTGTTTCCAGTGCGGTTTTATTGGTGATGGTTTTAATGCAAGTGAGGTTAGCTCCATCCAGTATTTCCTAGACTTCTATCGCGACCTTTCTTGGACACGTCTAGGCGAGTTTATTGAGAAGTGATTAGCGCAACACTGTAGACAATAGAGATTTTGATCAACCTGTTGTGTGAACAAGTCTCACAGTCCTTGTTGAGTCCCAACAATACTCATCTATGTTTCAATGATAAGGTAATTTGCATCTGCCACCAAAATCCGCTCCCATTTATTGATACTTTGACCCTCTTTTGCTTTGTTAGTTGGTTGGTTATTGATCCAGTAGCCGGTGGGCTCTTGCCCTTTGACTCAATCTCATATAGTGGTTTCTAAAAGTGTTTGTGAGCTGTTGTTTAGTTCCATACAGAGTGTTTCATTTGTCTGACTTTGTAGGAAGAAACTCTTTCCTAACCCCCTGCGAAGCGCCGGACACAACAGACCAATCTCCTGTTTGTATTCATACTCGATTGTAACGATGTAGAGGCCTTTACACCCTCACAGAGGTAGAAGAGGAATGACTCAATGAAAAAATAAAAATCAATGTTTCTTGATCTGTAATAATCTGATCGTTGTAGATAGTAGGCATCCCAGTCTGGCAAACTTGATTTGTAAATAGGTGTGGCTCAGTGGTCTCGAGGTACGGTGTCCACCTTGCATGCCGGAGGTCTCGGGCTCGAATTACGGTGGAGACCGTGGTGAAATGTCTGTTTGAATACCAGGATTCCATGTATAAAACTTCATGCTTAATATGGTACTGTTGTTGAATGCCCACAACGAAGAAGTCTACTCTTTTGTATGCCTTGAATAGGACATTAAGTGGCATATTGCAGTAGCTTTCCTCACATCCCTAGCGTGCTGACAAAGGTGGACTGAGGTTCTCCAGGCGGTTGTGGTATGCTTGGCTTCATCTACGTGTCTCTAACTACTACAGGGATTGCATCAATATCCCACCTTGTTAGCCATGAAAACAGCCTGGGAAGAACTGCGAGGATGTTGAGATTGTGGACTTGGCCAATTTATTTTGCCTGACTAACATGTCCGATCAGTATGTTTTGTCTGACCCACCAGATTAACATTGTCTGATCAGTATATTTTGCCTGACCCAGACTAACGTTGTCCGATCAGTATATTTTACCTGACCCTGACTAACATTGTCTGATCAGTATATTTTGCCTGACTCTGACTAACATGTCTGATCAGTATATTTTACTTGACCCTGACTAACATGTCCGATCATTATGTTTTGCCTGACTCTGATTAACATGTCCAATCAGTATGTTTTGCCTGACCAGGCATTAGTTTTTTCTCTCCTTTAAATAGTAACAAAATCGTACAATCCCAACAGGGCCAGATGTGCTGATTTGCGGTGTGTGTAAACTACAGTTTACCAGCCTTCACAGTCTCGCTCAGCACAAGAAAGTTCCATGCCAACTTAGGGTCAGCTCTCAGGCCAAAGACGAATCTTCCAATGCAGGTATGGCAGGTGGTTCATTTTCATTGTAGATTTAATCATGCAGATAAACAATTCATAATGACAAGGAACAAGGATATTTGTCTAAACAGATGGACCATATGAAACACAGATTAATCAATCAATTTAAACCTTTTCAGCTCCCTGTAGAGCATAGATTTTCAACAAATACATACCAAATCATGAAATGTTGATCTGTTCATTTTTTTTGAAGTTGTTGTGGTTTATAGTTTTTACAGAATAAGGTATCCAGCCCCATGCCCAATCTTCCTTTGTCGCTTATTACAACATACCTAGTTACTCACGCCTTACTACTCTTTGTTCCTTTTTTGGACCCCATTAACACCCGGGTGGGAAAACACATGGCAAGCCCTAGTTCTAATGACAGCATCACACGAACTGGTAAGGAGGGTTTGAAGCATAACTTTCTAAGAAACCCAACTTAACAATCACCAGAGCAGAATCCAACCACAACACACTTGAGAAGGCCAATAATATGTATGAAACCATCTATCATATTTTTTTAGTGTTGACACAATAATGCTAGGAAGATGCTTCCTCCGCCGTTATCAGATAAATGTTACTCTATTTATGGAATACAACTATGTTGTTGTTGTTGTTGAATGCCCATGATGAGTATGTTTGAAAAGGGCATTAGGTGGCAGGCTGCAGTAGCTTGCCTCACATCCCAAGCAAGTTGGACAGGGGTCCTCAAGGCTGTTGTGCTATGCTTGACTTCATTTGCGGGACACTTACTACTACGGGGATCACATCAAGCCCAACCTTGTTAGCCATATTGTAATGAAATAGGTTTCCTGGAAGAACTGCATGAAAGTGAGGTGGGGTTTTGGTCAGTGTTTTCACCTGACCCTAACGTAGTCTGACCAGTATGTTTTGGCTGACTGGTATGTTTCGGCTGAGGACCGTTAGTCCCCTCTCCTTAAACAACTAACAAACGCATTCAGATAGTATTACATACCATTGGATTGTAGGGTGAGAGCTCGAATATTGCTGGATTCATAACAATTATAATCATATTTACCCATAAATTCTTAATCTATTGTGAGCAATTTAGATTATAAAAATCCATAGCTGATTAGATCGTGTCTGGATCTCTGTGCGTTATAGACAAAATTAGAGCCACCCCACATTATGAGCATGTCAAAGGAGGCAGCTAACAGTTACAGCCTAACCCCTCTATGGTAGAAGACTTCAGCTCATGGCATTACTTACATTCACACATTCAGTTCAGTTCACGTGCCATTGAAGGTTGACAGCAGTGGATCTCCAACATTCTCTGTCTCTTGCCTAGATGGTACAATCAGCTAGGCTTTTCTATGTCCATCATTGGATGTTATCCTCCCACTTATAGCAATGTTTACCTCTGGCACGTTGCCCTCAACCTTTCCTTCCAGCAATGTTTACCTCTGGCACGTTTGCCCTCAACCTTTCCTTCCAGCAATGTTTAACTCTGGCACGTTTGCCCTCAACCTTTCCTTCCAGCAATGTTTAACTCTGGCACGTTTGCCCTCAACCTTTCCTTCCAGCAATGTTTAACTCTGGCACGTTGCCCTCAACCTTTCCTTCCAGCAATGTTTAACTCTGGCACGTTTGCCCTCAACCTTTCCTTCCAGCAATGTTTAACTCTGGCACGTTTGCCCTCAACCTTTCCTTCCAGCAATGTTTAACTCTGGCACGTTTGCCCTCAACCTTTCCTTCCAGCAATGTTTACCTCTGGCACGTTGCCCTCAACCTTTCCTTCCAGCAATGTTTAACTCTGGCACGTTTGCCCTCAACCTTTCCTTCCAGCAATGTTTAACTCTGGCACGTTTGCCCTCAACCTTTCCTTCCAGCAATGTTTAACTCTGGCACGTTTGCCCTCAACCTTTCCTTCCAGCAATGTTTAACTCTGGCACGTTGCCCTCAACCTTTCCTTCCAGCAATGTTTAACTCTGGCACGTTTGCCCTCAACCTTTCCTTCCAGCAATGTTTAACTCTGGCACGTTTGCCCTCAACCTTTCCTTCCAGCAATGTTTAACTCTGGCACGTTTGCCCTCAACCTTTCCTTCCAGCAATGTTTAACTCTGGCACGTTTGCCCTCAACCTTTCCTTCCAGCAATGTTTAACTCTGGCACGTTTGCCCTCAACCTTTCCTTCCAGCAATGTTTAACTCTGGCACGTTTGCCCTCAACCTTTCCTTCCAGCAATGTTTAACTCTGGCACGTTGCCCTCAACCTTTCCTTCCAGCAATGTTTAACTCTGGCACGTTTGCCCTCAACCTTTCCTTCCAGCAATGTTTAACTCTGGCACGTTTGCCCTCAACCTTTCCTTCCAGCAATGTTTAACTCTGGCACGTTGCCCTCAACCTTTCCTTCCAGCAATGTTTAACTCTGGCACGTTGCCCTCAACCTTTCCTTCCAGCAATGTTTACCTCTGGCACGTTTGCCCTCAACCTTTCCTTCCAGCAATGTTTACCTCTGGCACGTTGCCCTCAACCTTTCCTTCCAGCGATGTTTTCTACAAGGTGTTATGTCTTTTGGTGTGACCAAAGTGTGTCAACTGTGTGACTCTGATTTTGTTCAATTCTCTTTGCATCCAAAATTTCTCCAAGACTTCTGTATTTGTTTTCTATTCTTTCAACAAAATTCCTCTCATTCTTCTGTGTATCCACATTTCAAAGCCACAAATTCTCTACTCGAACTGTTTGTCCATTGTCCACATTCACACAGCCTAAAAAGCTGCCAATTGTGGAGTAACTACACACACACTACTTCCTTGGGTACTTACATCTTAATTCACCACAAACAAAAGAAATATATATTTTTAGCATTGAGGTATTGACATCACAGATTAGTCCACTTTTTAACTGTTGGGGATGTCAAACATTCTGTGAGAATAGATGAGAATTTCTGCTTCTGTTAGCAATGAATTTGTTGAGTCTGTCAATGCTGGTCCATGATAAGGAGAGTAGTATCCAGTTTCTACAACAGCATGGCATTATCCATGCTGTCAGATGATGTAATAACAACCATGTTATCTAACCCCAACCTGAACCATAACCCTGAATATAACCATCTTTTCTACACTTCTATCTTCTTCCTTGTGTTTGCCTTTTTTCTCTATTCCCTAAGTCGGTGTGCGTTGCACTATGTTTGTATTTTGCACTTATCACACCAGTGCATCCGGCTTTGGCATGCATTTTATGTAAGGGTCTGCTTCGCTCGCATTTTCTTAGGGTGTGCTTCCTCGTGGTAACGGCCAGTGCTGTGATTGGGGAGCTAACCCACCACCTTCGGAATGTGAGCCATGTTACTTAACCACAAGCCCACGTCGTCCCCACCTCTATCTTTATTTATGTCTTTACTTATTTATAGGAAAGGAAGACTAAATTCTGGTCAGGCAAAATATACTGATCAGATATGTTAGTCAGAGTCAGGCAAAACATACTGATCAGATATGTTAGTCAGGGTAGGCAAAGCATACTGGCCAAGACCATCATCTAGACTTTCTAGTAGCGTTTTTTTGAAACGGGCTGTTTTTATGGCAGCCTGGCAAACAAGGTGAGGAGTCAACGTGATCCCCATAGTAGTGAGTAACACGCAGATGAAACCAAGCATAGCACAACCGCTTGGCGGACCCCGGTCCACCTTCGTCGGCATGCTCAGGATGTGAGGAAAGCTACTGCAACCTGCCACTTAACGTCCTTTTCAGGGCGCACAAAAGAGTAACCTACTCATTGTGGGCATTCGCAAACAACTTATTTATTTTAAATAAAATTATTTCGACCTGTCCTCCCCTTAATCCAAAATTTATTTATGATCTAGGCACCAGATAAAAAAAATGTAGGAGCCAAGTTTAGTACTGGATGAAAAGTTCCTCGGAGGGTTGTGTACATTGCCAGGGGGTATCGGTTTCCTCGTAGGGTTGTGTACATTGCCTAAGGTTATTGGTTTCCTCGGATGGTTGTGTACATTGCCGGATGGTATCGGTTTCCTCGGAGGGTTGTGTACATTGCCGGAGGGTATCAGTTTCCTCGGAGGGTTGTGTACATTGCCAGAGGGTATCGGTGAATTGTTCTTAACATAACAAATTATGAATCTCCCCAGGAGGCACTGGTGAGCCTGCTATTCTGCTATGTGCCACCTGTGACACTGAGTTCAATAGTGCTTGGGCTCTTTGCGTCCACTGCACAGAGGAGCACAGCATGACCATCTATAAAACAGAGGTAAGTAAGTGTTGCCCCTAAGAAAAATTTGTCCTCAGTTGCGGTTTAAAAAATTATGCTTCTTTGTCGCCTCTTTTTGTGATTCTTATGGAAACGGATTATTCATTCTTTTATTCATTTATCATATTTTAAAATATTGTTATGTTTGCCTTGTTTCTACTTCTGTGTACGCTATCAGACGTCGACTTGAATTTGTTCAAAGAAAGCAGTGGTCATCCTGAAGCTGTCGACACTGCTAAAGAGCATGTCTAGTGTTGGCGCTGGTGATGGTGACATGTACTTTCTCTGGTCCTCGTATGTCGGGAAATTTTGCAGAAGATGTTAAGGGGTCATTTCCTCAGTACAACAGGTGCACTTGTTTCACAAGGGAAAATGCGTTGTACTTCTAGGACAAGCGCATCCAACTTTAGCAATAATATTTTAGTGGGTAAACTTCCCATAAGGGCACAACATTTTTGCTCAGTGAATCCAAACACAGGCAAACTTACATTGTGAACCATGCCATGCCCTTACCCCCAATTCAGTTTGTTTACTGTTAGTAATGTATTACTTTGTTGTGTTGTATTATACCGTGTGATAAAATGGTTATTGACTCGTTCAGCCTGGAATGTCTTTTCCCACCATAAAACTCCCACATATGGAGAATAAGATTAGACTTTAACACAGATGTATTTAAAAAGCAGTCTGTGAAATGTTAGAAAACATTGTAATGCATATAGACATTTAATCTAATCAGAAATAGTCAGCATGTGTTTACTAAAGGGAGATCGTGTTTAATAAAACTATTAGAATTCATGGAGGAGGTTATTAAAATAGATAAATTAAGGGGAGCCAGTGGATGTTATTTATCTAGATTGTACAAAAGCCTTTCATAAAGTACCTCATCAAAGATTGTTTAGGAAGTTAAAATCAGATTACTGACGAATGCACATGTGCTACAGGGAAAATGGCCCCTGAATACCTACTGCAAAATTGCCTGACATACGAGGACCAGAGAAAGCACATGTGACCAACACCAGACAAGCTCTATGGCAGTGTCAACAGCCTCCGGATGACCGCTTCTTTCTTCGAACAAATTCAAGTTGACGTCTGACAGCGTAAGAAGAAGTAGAAGAAAATCACATGGAATAGGTGATAACGTTAAATTAATTTGCCAAATGGATTGAAAATTGGTTAACAGGAAGAAGCTAGAGAGTGGGCATAAATAAGGAGCACTCTAAGTTGTGTGAGGTAAAAAGTGAAATGCCACAGGGCTCGGTTTTGAGAACAATTTTGTTTTTGATATATATATATATATAAACGATTTGGACATTGATATCCATGACTGTAAAATTTGCGGATGACATAAAACTATGCAGGAGTGTCTCGTCTAAAGCAGAAGTGGATTTATTGAGGTCTGATTTAGATCAAATTTGAGAATGGTCTGCGAGCTGACAAATTAAGTGTAATGTAAAATAAATGTACATTCATCCACGTTGGTAGATCCAATAAGGAATATAATTACAGAATGGAAGAGAACAATATTAGAAAGAAGAAAAAGGACTTAGGGGTTATAATAGATTATGCAGGTAAGGTGAGTGAGCAAGTTCAGATAGCAGTGAAAAAGGCAAACGCAATGTTAGGTATGATAAAAGAAATATTAAACATATGAGCATGGAAGTGATAGTCAAACTGTATAAAGTGTTAATTAGACCTAGATTGGAATACTGTGTACAGGTGTGGAGTCTTTATCCTAGAGCGGGTATAAACATGCTCGAAAGGATACAAAGAAGAGCAACAAAACTGATAGGGGTATTCCAGAATTATAGTTATGAGAAAAGACTTAGAAAAACTTGCCTACAGTGTCTAGAAATATTAAGAATTTGAGGTGATTTGACTTGACTTGGCTTCGTTCGTTCTTAATCTCCCGCTACCAAACCCTGAAAAGCGCTTAAGTAGCAGAATGTAGTCAAGAGAACAGAATGTGATGTGTCATAGTCTACAGCTTGACTGCGAAATTTGCACCTTTTGGTCCAACACATATATACGAGGGACAGTCATTAAGTAAGAGCAATTTTATAAATAGCATTTTTACAACAATGCGAATCAAAAATGTGTGTCATTTTTCTACATAGTCCCACGCCTGGGTACATGCTTTTTTTTTCACCTGTCCACTAGATTGTGGACTCCCTCAAGAAAAAAGTCTTTTGGTGTGACCTTTAACCAATTTTGCACCGCCCCATTACCTCATTATCTGCAAACCTCACCAACATTCACCACTCACTGACTGAACAAATATTTCTTAATATCTAATCTGGACCTCTCTTTAGTTAATTTATAGCTATACCCTCTTATTCTTGTAGGTGGTTGTATTTTGAAAAAACTTGTAATTGTCTTATTTATCCGTTCCTTTTATTATCTTATAAACCTGTATTGTCACCTCGAATTCTTCTCTATTCTAGACATTGTAGGCTGGTTTTTCTCTTTCCTCATAACTGTAATTCTTGAATCCCACTATCAGCTTTGTCACTCTTTTTTGTATACTTTGCAACATGTTTATATCTCCTCTATGATAAGGACTCCACACCTGTAGACAGTGCTCCAATCTAGGTCTAATGCTTTATACAGTCTGACAATTACCTCTTTGCTCCTATGTTTAATATTTCTTTTTATCGTACCTAACATTGCAACTGCCTTTTTCATTTCTACCTGGACTAACTCACTAACTTTACCTGTATGATACATTATAACCTCTAGGTCCCTTTCCTTTTCTATCATCATAATATTGTTCTCGTTCATTCTGTAATTATGTTCTATATTGGATCTACCCATGTGAATGACTGTACATTTATCTACATTAAACTCCATTTGCCAGCTCACAGACTATTCTCAAATTTTATCTTTCCAACTTTCTGCTTTAGACGAGACACTACTGCATAGTTTTGTGTCATCTGCAAATTTGGCAATCATATATCTAATATTAATGTCCAAATCGTTAATAAATATATGTATATCGAACAAAATTTATCCCCAAACCGAGCAATGTGACACTTCACTTTTTACTTCACACCACTCAGAGTACTCCTTATTTATGCCCACTCTCTGCCTTCTTCCCGTTAACCAATTTTCAATCCATTTGGCAACTTTTCACCTATTCCATGTGATTTTAACTTTCTAAATATCCACTGTATGTGTGCTGGCATTGTTGTACAACAGCAATACTTCATTTGAGAGAAGTCCACAGTGTTTTAATGGTATTGTAGGCTTCAACCTGTTCACTAGTAAGTCACTGCATCGAACACTAGTCACCGTTTCACCCCTTCCTGGATATGCACCAATATAGGGCCATTATCGTCCCAAAGATGGTCATCATGACTTTCCCAGCAGAAGCCTGTGTTTTGTATTTTTTATTATCTGGAGATAACCGTTACTTTCATTGCAGCGCTGTGACTCATGTTTAAATCTACGGCTGTTTCATTAATTGTGACCCCTCTGTTGCCACAGACTAGCTGTTTGATCTGCCGTTTCACTATGTCAGTTGCCATGCTTACTGGTCTCCTACACCACGGTTCATAAATGACGTTTTGTCTTCCGTGTTGTAATCATTCTAGCCATTCATACACTCTTCTCTGACCAAAACAACTGTCTCCATACTGAACCTTCATTCTTCTATAGATTTCAGATGATCTCTCCCTCCCCTCTTCCCTGACCACAACAAATAAATAAATAACACCTTGTTATTCTTCTATGGTGCAAGTCAACAGTGGGGTGACCATGTTGCACGCTGTATTGCGCATGCTCATACTGCTCGATCGTCACATCTCGTACACAGTGTATTGCTGAAGAGCCATTTTGTGTCCTGAAATAAGATTTTCCATTGGTGACGAGGAGATAATGGAGGCGGTGCAAAACTGGTTAAAGGTCACACTAAATGACCTTTTTCTATATATACACACACACAACCCATCACATACGCACAGACACACACAAGAGAATGAGTGCCACAAAAAAACCTCATTTATGTTCCCTTTATTCTCCGTTATCTTCTTCTCAGATCAAACAAGAATTACCGATCACAGGAAATGCAGACAAATAGAGTTATCAGATTTGGAAGTCTTACTGTGCTTAACGACAAGATGAAAGCTGTCATCTGAATGTAGACCAGCTGCCTGAAGGACTGTGGCACAAGTGAATAACAATCAAAAGTACTTTATATCAAAAATAAAACCACATGGAGATGAGAAATCAAGGTGGAAGTTAGGAAGGTTAGAACTGGGACATAAACTAGGAAAATGTTGCCTGAAACAAAGAGATTTACAGTATTGTGACTTACCGCTTTTTGTGTATCATAGGTCTCTGTTGAAGCTCCCTTTCTTGATATGGTGAAGCAAAGGACCCCTTTAGTAGTGTAGTGAGTCATAGGTACCCTTTTAGTAGTGTAGTGAGGCATAGGGACCCCTTTTAGTAGTGTAGTGAGGCATAGGGACCTTTTTAGTAGTGTAGTGAGGCATAGAGACCCCTTTAGTAGTGTAGTGAGGCGTATGGTGAAGCTTAAAACCTCTTTTTGCAGTATGGTGAAGCTTAAGGTCGCCTTTAAAAGTCAGATTAAGTTTAAAGACCTCTTTGACAGTCAAATGAAGATTAAGGACTTCTTTGACAGCCAGATAAAGCTTATAGACCCCTTTTGTATCCAAATGAAACTTATGGAATTCTTTGGCAGTCAGATGAAACTTAAAGGACCTCTTTGGCAGTCAGAAGAAGCTTAAGGACCTCTTTGACGGCCAGATGAAACTTAAAGACCTCTCTGTCATTCAAGTGAAGTAAGGATCTCTTACACAGCCAGATGAAGCTTATAAGGACCCCTTTGGCATCCAAATGAAGCTTATGAAATTCTTTGGCAACAAGATGAAGCTTAAGGACCTCTTTGGCAGTAAGATGAAGCATATAGACCCTTTTGGCAGCCAGAAGAACCTTATAGATCCCTTTGACAGTCAGACAAAGCTTAATGATCCTTCTTCTTCGCCGTTCGTTCTCAAACTCCCGCTACCAAGCCCTGAAAAGGATTTTGTAAAAAACAGAATAATCCCTTAGCAGTCAGATAAAGCTTAATAATCTTTTTTGGCAGTCAGATAAAGCTTAAAGATCCCTCTGGCAGTCTTTATCAAGGATTAGGTTAATCCAAAAATGTCACAAAAGAAAACTAAGCTAACAGAGCTGTGTAGTTGTAAGTGGTACCTTTTAAAAAAAAAGTTTCTAATTTTTTATATTTTAATAGTCTTTGCTTTGCTTGCTGCTCATTTCCATGGCTTTTATTTATTTTAACTTAACGTCTTGATACTGGTTTAGAAGATTCTACAGAGTCTGTATACAACCAGTTTCTTAGAGGGTGATTATAACTGATGTGCACATCCATCTTAATATACTCAAACACTACATCTAAGTAGACCCGTAGCCAGTTAGGAGCCATCTATAGCTGCTCATAACGAACCACCTAGGGAAAGGTACAAATGTTTTGGGTAAATTTTTAACTTGAATTCTGAATTTTTGTCCGGGCAGCGGCTGTTCAGCCCACTCTTTTCAATTTCCAACTGCCAAGGAATTTTTAGCGTGCTCGACACTGAACACAGGAGTCCAATCTCACTAGCCAGATATCAGGGGAATTTTTACCAGAGGATTCACGCGAAAAAAATTCTGATCTCCGCTGTGATTCGAACCTGCAACCTCCAGCACTCGAGGCGGACACCTTACCTCGAGACTACTGAGGGCCACCCACCCACTCACCTTTTTTTTTGTAAAGAACTGATGAAGCTATGCTCGATTGATTTACTGATTTGTTGCTTAGGCTCTGTAAAACTTCCTAATCTTGTGTTTTATATTTTTCCCTTGTTTAACAGTGTGACTGCATTTACCTGTCATTGATTTATGTCACTGTTTTTAATATGTATCTGTCGGCTATTTTGTTGTTGTTTTTAAACTTGATATTTAACTTCAGTTTAGAACAAGGTGGTTTGCTGCAGTCCACCGGGCTGAATGAGGTTTGAGCACAAACAAGTGTAGCCTACGCTCAGAAAACAATATTTCGTTAATTATATTTTTATTGCTTCTGTATTACTGACCAGCACTGAAAAAAATTATGTCATGATTTTAGAAGAGAATGGTAAATGCTGTTCATTGGCAGACACTGCTGTCAGGAATGAAGTGTCGTAGACTTTGTTGTGTGAGGCCACATCTTGTTTATGAGGTCGGATGACCAGTTCCATTCATTTATGCTTTTCCTTCCATAATAGTAAACCGGGTACTCATTTTCAGCTGGGTCAGCTGCAATGTGTCGGTAACAGGAATTGAACTGTTGAAAGTGATTGCCTTACTACACTAATATAACAATTATATGAGAGCTTAAATGAGGGACACTAGATTCGTTTACGCTGCGTTGGTATGCTCATGTTTACCGAGATATAAATGCGTATCTGACTTGCATACATGGTCGACAGGAGAGGAACAGGTGACCCCAACTCACAAAAAATCTGGTAGCTCGTACAATGTCATTTCTAACTTAATTCCATAAACTAACTACTCTTATCTGGCGATCAGTGCCTAAAATGTGCGAGGATGAAAAACTTGTAATCTCACATGAAAGTGCTTGTGTGAAATGTAACATGAAAATTAGCAAGACGACGAAGATAAGGATTAGCAGAGCACCTGGTCTACTCCACAAAAGTGTAAATGATATTGCTGTTCAGCAGGACAGGGAGTTCAGGTGTCTTGTCACTATTTTGTAAGTAGACAAAAGACTTGATAGGGAAATAGAAGGCATCTACCATGATTTACCAGCTGTCGCCACCGCTTAGACATCCTAGCATCAATTTGGCAACAATGCAACAGCCGATAAACAGTATATTTATGCTGATTTATGACTACTACCAGTGTCAAACATGATCTTTGTCCAAGGCACGTGAGTAACATTTCCACAAGTATATTTTTTTTCGTCCGCCTTATTTCTCAATTCCGCAAGGCAGTGTGCATTATGTTTTTATTTTGTGCCAGTCGACCCAGTACAATGCATTTTATGTAAGGATCTGCTTCCTCCTCCATTTTCTAAGGGTTTGCTTCCCCACGGAAATCACCATTGACTAATGCTAACAATTCTAGAAGGTCTGGCTACAGGGCAGTTACGAAGGGCTGTTGGCGGGTAGATACATGACATTAGAGTGATCTTGCAGCTTCATGGACTCAAACTCACTGAGCCAATGAAAAACGTAACTTCTTGCACAGGATGACAGTTTCTTCTTTGGACTCATTCAATCAATGCGTGGCGCTCCTTTCAGGGCATATGTCATTGACATACCTCCTCCAACGAGTTTGATCTTGAGTTTTCATTTCTGTCTCTCTCCAGTTGAGGTCAACGACCAATGTTCATTTCCAGTCTTTTTTATAGGTGTTTCTAAATCTACCTCTCTTCCTCTTCACCTGTGGATTCCATGTCAAGGTATGTCTGACCTTATTTGATGGTGCTTTCCGTAACGTGTGTCCTGTCCTTGGGGTTTGATCTTTGGACTACTGTGGCTTAATTGTTTAAAATGTTTAAGTGTTTACCAATAATGTGAATACAAAAGTAGTGAACTATTGACTGCAGCCATCATGCAAAATTGTTCTGTAATATAATCCTTGCGGTTCAACACAGCAGTTCTTCTTCTTCTTTCATTCACCTTAAAATATAATGTCTATATCTACAATGGTGTCTCTTGCATAACCTTACTGTTTTTTGTAGTTTACATACAGGTCCATAAAGTTTTCCCTTCCAAATATAATGTCTATATCTACAATATTGCCTCTTGTATAAACGTCGCTGTCTTATAAAGTATCTCTTCCAGTGTTGTTTCCATGGGCCAGTAGGATTGTCTCTGTATATCATATTCGGGGCAGTTCTGTAGTATGTGCTCTATAGTCTGGGGTGCCTGTCCACATGTACATGCAGCTGAGTTGCCAATCTTCTGTTTTGTGTACATGGGGCTGGGGAGTCGGTTGTGTCCTGTTCTAAGGCACAGCACAACAGTTTTCTCTTGTCTGTTCATCTTATGGTAATCGTCTTGTGTTAATGTTGGTCACTCTGATTGATTTGATCATACTTATCTTCTGTTGGCTGTAACTGGTACATCTGGTTGCACATTTGCAGCACCCTCCTTTGGCATTCTATCTCCTCTCTCGTTTCCTTACTTAACAATAACTTACTTAATGTCTTTATGCTCGTTTCGAAGACTGCAGAGTCTCCAGTTTCCTGGTACTCCACAATGAGAAGGTATCTACTGCAAGAAAATCCTGCACTAGTTGCTCAATTCAGACAGTAGAGCCTGCAGATCTGGAAGTTTCTTGTCCTTCAGCAATGAAATCAAATGAGATATATAGGCTTTTACAACACAGAGATATTATATACAAACTTTCAGGGCGAAATTATTTTTAACCCTGAAGAGTTTAGTCACCTGAGTGTTAAAGGGTAAAAAATATTAGGATCACTGTAACCTAACAATGTCCAAGAATTACCAGGACCTGAAATGGGAGAAAAGAATATTAACCTGCCAGGCAAGTTATAAGAGACGACTAAGGAGAGTTGGTCATAGGTCTTGACTACCCAGTGCCACAGAAACTTCAGTAGATATGGGCAAGTCAAAATTGACATGTATTTGTTAATACCTATGCTCCATGAGGAACCTTCACCAGTGGGAGCTGAATTGAGAACATATATAAATCAATCAATGGCTGTTGCTCATTTCGGGCCATAGGCCATTGACACAACCCTCCACCAGCAAGTTCGATCTTGAGCTGTCTTTTCTGCCTCTGTCCAGGTACCGAGGTTCAATCTTTTCCAAGTGTTGCTTAGTATACCTCTCTTCTTCTTCCCCTGTGGACTCCATGTCCAGGCCTGTCTGGCCACATTTGATGGTGCTTTCTCTAACGTGTGACCTATCTAACCCCATTTCCTGTGTTTTATTTGTTCCTCCATTGGTTGTTGTTGGCTCCTTTCCCATAGGTCTTTGTTCCTCACCATGTCTTGCCAGCCTATACATACATAGGGAGAGAACTGAGGTGCGTCAGAGTAAGGCACAATACACTGACCAAGACCACTATCTCTCTTCCATGTATATATCCCTGGAAACAGGCTGTTTTCAAGACAGGGTCCGCTGGAGACAAAGTTGAGACCCTCAACTGCACTGAAGAATGGGTCATGATCAAGACTACACTAGTGCAGCCTGTTTTCAGGTCTGCCACTTGTAGGCAAAATAGGCTCTTGGTCAGTTGTGAGTCGCTGTCAGCTCATTGGCTGTGTTGCATCTTCAGATCCTTGAATGTAAGTGAGCTACCTTATTTTGTAAGAGCTCACATTTCAAACCTCTTTGTTATCTTGTGTTCTTCTTTCAAATCTCCAGTTTTGTAGTATTGTTAGTATTTAAAACAAAGAACTGTTCTTTTCCCTCGTATTTCTTTTCATTCTCGTTTCTCACACTTTTGGCGACTTGGCTTGACTTCGTTCGTTCTCAATCTCCCGCTACCAAACACTGAAAGGGCTTAAGTAGTAGAATGTAATCCAGAGAACGGACTGCGATATTTGCACCTTTCGGTCCAACACATCCGACTTCAGCAAACATTTTTTGAGTACCGGGTTAGCATTCCCTCTTCAATCCTTCTCCTTAGCCAGTCTGGTTAGCTGGCCCTGATGCTAGCAGTCAGCTATCTCTCACACTTTTGACACTCTGCATGCATCTGAGGCACGTGCCCTAATCGCTGCCGGGTGTTGGCACCAGCTTTGTGTTTAGATGTCTTTGCTTTCTGTGGTTTATAATTTCTACAAGTAGGTCACCTGGCCCTGTGTATAATCATAATTCGCCTATTATGACATGCCTGGCACACTAATTGTTGTTGTTGAATACCCACCATGAGTAAGTTTACTCTTCTGTGTCCCCTGAAAAGGACGCTAAGTGGCAGGTTGTAGTAGCTTTCCTCACATCCCGAGCGTGCTGGTGAAGGAGGGTCCTCCAAGCGGTTGTGCTATGCTTGATTTCATCTGCGTGGCGCTCACTACTACGGGGATTACATAGATTCACATCTCGTCAGCCAGACTGGCTTGAAAATAGCCTGTTTCCAGGTTACACTACATGGAAGAGAGATTGTGGGCTTGGTCAGTATATTGACCCTGATGCGACGTCCTGGTCAGTATTTTGCGCCTGACTAGCGTCTCTGTTCCTCACATTACAGTGTTACTATTCTTCATTCCTCTTTCAAGTTCCAGTGTTACACAGGATATTTAGAATGTTATGGCATTGAAATAGTATTTATATTTGTGTAAGTGATTGCAATGAAAGACTTGTTGGAAAGTCGTTGCAAGTACAACTTATGTTGATTTCTTTGCTGTTTTAAATACAGAGGTGAATCCACATCTTGTTCTTTTTCTGTTATGTTTTGTTTTTAATGTGAAGTATTTTGTGTGAATGGGCCATGTGAAGTATTTTGGGTGAATGGTAAAATGTGAAGTATTTTGGGTAAATGGGCCATGTGATGTTGTTTTATGAGCACCACAAATACCACACAGATGACGGTTACTATCAACTGCCAAGAAAAGCGTGTAGCATAGTCGACAGTGAGCTGGGATTACAGTGTACAGGGTTCGAGTTCATGGACGGAAAGAAAAATTCTAGGTCGCAGTTCGTGCCTGGTACAACCGCTTCTCCAGTCGACTCAGCTGTAGATGGGTACCTGGCATTTTTTATTTTTTTTGGCGTTCGCCTAATTTCTCTAATCCCCAAGGCGGAGTGCGTTGCACTGTGGTTTTTATTTTGTGCCTGTTGGCCCAGTGCATCCGACTTCAGCATGCATTTTATGTAAGGGTCTGCTTCCTCCTGCATTTTCTAAGGGTTTGCTTCCTCGGGGTAATGGCCGGTGCTGTGATGGGGATCAAACCCAGCACCTTCGGTTTGGGAGCCGTGCCACTTAACCACTAGGCCACGCTGTCCCATGTACCTGACATATGAGTTGGGAAAGGTGAAAACAGCAAAGAAGGGAACTGGTCACCCCACCTCACATAGGATATGGCTTAGTACATGAAGATTATCTTCATCCCCAACGACAATTGTTGACACGGGATTTACCTTTATCAGACCAAGTTATACTACTTCTCCAAACTGGCAACAACAGAATAAGACACGACCTGTACACCAAAATCAAGATAGGTACCACCAGCCTATATTACTGTGTGCTGGCAAACATGACAGCAACACATGTATTTCAGGACTACCCACAGAACACAGTTCTGAGAAGTAGGATGTTGCCGACGTCGGCTCCCCTCGAGGAGAAACTCTGCGGCAGCATTGAAGCCCTGAGAAGGGGCCAAGATGCAGCAGTGCATGAGCTGATAGCAGCCAGCGACTCATAGCTTGCTACAGGGTCAGCAAACCAGAGCTGACCAAGACTAGTCACTAGTGTGGGTCTAATAATAACAATAATGTTTGCTTAGGCGTCGAACGGCCACTATCATGTCCAACTGCCGAGTTGGATGTTCATGCGTGGTGTGTCCACCAAAATCACTACAGACTACCCTAGTGGAGACGAGTACTCCGTTTCCTTGGGATGGGGGCCACGAGGTGTATGTGTTAGACCAATGTTTGTGTCAGGCTTTCTGTGTATGTCCGTGTCAGACTCCCTGTTTTTTTATGTTCCGCCTCCGAGACCTCTGGATTGTGTCCAACTCAGCATGACCCTTGCTGTACTGAGAATGCGAGGTAAATGGGGGTGGGAGGAAGGCGGATTCAGTCCGCACAGGGAGGTCCTTGAGTAGTGATAACCTGGGGTGAATTCTGGGTGCAGTTAAGCAGAACGTCGAACGCCATCTTTGATGGTTTTCCCACGATTTAAGCCATACATGAAATGCAGGATAACGGATCGAAAGCACATCAATTCCACAGAGTAAAGTCCTTTATACCACCTGGTGAAGGAGTTGTGAATTATAATCCGAACAGGAACTAGCAAACATCCAAAAACGGTACAAACACCTAAGCGAGTCGAGAGGGCAGCCTTTCAGGCACGGCCATCTTACTTTTCTAGTCTGGCCAAGGGATTGGGATCACTGAGAAGGCAAACCTGCTACTCAAAAAAGCCAACTGAAATCTGATGTTGGGTTGAAGGGAACAATGCCACAATGTACTTTTCAGGACAAACATTGAAGAAAGACAGCACGCTGACTTCCCTTCTACAGAGCTATAAAGAAGCAAAGACACATCAAATGATTTACGAGGACAGAATGGAGAGACCAGCAGAAAGAATACAAGCTAGAAAATGACAGCATTGACAAACTTGGGAGAGATGGACAGACAAAGATCTTCAGACTTAGAACGGGACATTGCAGACTTAAGGCCCACCTCCACAGAATGGGTCTCAGAGACACGGCCACGTGCGATTGTGAAGCACCCAAGCAAATACTAGAACATATTCTCCAAGAATGCCCTACCTATGCAGACCAAAGAGAGGCAGTCTGGCCTGGGAGAGCGACCATGCTCGAAAAGCTGTGGGGGACCGGCGAAGACCTGAAATGCAAGAGTCTCCTTCGTGAACCTCACTGGACTAGAAGCACAGCATCAGTTGATCGATGATTAAGAAGAAGACTGGGAAGGCAAACTAGTTACTCAAAAAAGCCAGCTTAAATCTAATGTGTCTGGTTGAAGGGCGCAAATATATTAGCCTTGCTGCAAACTATGACACAATGTCCTTTTCAAGACGAAAGTGGAAGGAAGAAAGAAGATACCCCGAGAAAGACGGCAGATTTTATTGAAGAATTTAGGCCCAATCTAAATGAGCAGTGACGGCAGAAGAGGAAACTGAAACAAATAGAAAATGGCTCATAGATTTTTACTACGTTGTACAGGTAGCGTTCCATGAAATCTCAAACAGGGTGTGCTTTAAAACTTCAAAATGTATTAGACAAACTATATTCAAAATATAGGATGTGATCTTTTATATTCAAAATAATGATATTACTTACCAATTTTATTTATAAATCTACTCGAATCTCTTCTTCTGTAAGAGAAGATGATCAATGACATCACTGTTTATTCCAAACTTCACTATCTTTAGTAAACACAACCAACAAAAAAACTTAGATGGAATCTGACAACCTGTCAACCATTCTGTTATATCATATCGTGAAACTACAACTGTCGTGTGTATTCACATTTCTTATCTTTGTGTCTGTCAAGACCATGTCTAGGTTTACCTGCTTTCTAGATGTTTATTTTATTACTGAAACTTGACGAAAATGGTGAACTTTTTTCAATTATCTACACTGGATTACTGGACTCCCCTTTCCTAAGCTGTTAACGCCGCTGCGGGTCCCAACTTCGTTTCCATTGTCTTCTGTCTTGGTACTCGGTGGACCAGTGGGTGATAAGTTTCCTGTTTGACGCATCGTAGATATTGTTTCTGAGTTCGAGGGAGTCAGACCAGCGCATAGGTAGTCTTCCTCGCGGTCGTCTTCTGTCTTGTCAGTACCAGACAGCTGTCGCTGTGCTCCAACGGTTATCAGTTCTCCGAAGCAGGTGACCAGCCCAGCGATGTTTTGCCTTGTCTGCATGGATAACTGCATCCTTCACCAATGATATTTGCCATATGTCAGTGTTGTGAAGACCTTTCAAACGTTGGTTGTCGAGCGTGAGGCCAATCATACATACGTCTCTCGAGGGAAGAGACTCCCTAGAGTTTGGACTCCATTTCTTTTGTAAGGGCCCATGTTTCTGCGGCATAACATATTTCGGGTAGAACTGTGGAGTTGGAAAGAGAGGCGCGAAGGCTCTGGTCCTGGGTATGGTCTAGTGCCGTCTTTATTAACGAGAAAGCTGCCCGACGACGTCTTGTTAGTTCTGGATTTAGCTCATTCTGCATGTTCAATATGCGTTCCAGGTAGATATACTCCTCTACGTCCTCCAGATTCTTGCCATCGAGCATGACTGGTTCAATTGTAGTGGAACGGTTACGCATGCCTTTTGTCTTGGAAGTGTTAATCTCAAGACCCGCTTTTCTCCTTACTTTGTGAAGCATAGCTACCATCCGGTTAGCTGTTTCTGGAATGAGCACTATGTCATCTGCGAAGCGTAGGTGTCGCTTCCCATTGATGGTGATGCCAAAGGGGGTCCGATCGCATTGACTAATGATGGACTCCAGGCATGAGGAAAAGTGACTTGGTGAAATGGGATCCCCCTGGCGAACACCTTTCTGGATGGATACTATTACTGGACTTTGGAATGGCTGGAGGGTTGTCGTAAAGTCAGTGTATCAGTTAGCAAGAATTCTGACAAGGCCAGGGGATCGATTCCTTTGTCCAGCAGACATTGGGGTTCAATCCCAGTTGGTGTAGGATTTTTTTTTCTGATCGCAAACCAACTCCTGTGGAGAAATTAGGTATCAAAATGGCGACTGGCGTGATGCTGACCACGTCATCCACTATGAAATAAACATTATGGGCCGAACATCATATTTCCTATACACCGCATGGCATGACGGGATCTTTACTCTTTTTTTTAAACATGTCGCATAAAAGCTTCAATATTGATACCACCGCCTGAGAGATGCTCACACATGGAGTACTGTGTACAGGTGTGGAGTCCTTATCATAGAGGGGATATAAACATGCTGGAAAGAATACAAAAAAGATGGATAAAGCTGATAGTTGGATTCCAGAATTACAGTAATGAGGAAAGACTCAGAAAAACCGGCCTACAGTGTCTAGAAGAGAGAAGAATTGGTGGTGACTTAATACGGGTATATAAGATGATCAGAGGAATGGATAAATTAGACTATAACAAGTTGTTTTTTTTAAATACAGCCACCCACAATAACAAGAGGACATAGCTAAAAGTTGACTAAAGAGAGGTCCAGATTAGATATTAGGAAATATTTTTTTAGTCAGAGAGTGGTGAATTCTTGGATTGCATTGCCACAGGAGGTAGTTGAGGCAGGGACAGTTAATGCATTTAAGAATAAATTGAATGCGCATAGCTTTTAGAGCAAGGTGATGTAAATGAAACTGGTTGTATACAAACTCTGCAGTGTTCTAAACCAGTATAAAGACGTTAAGTTAAGAACTGTTCTACCTGCCACGCTAGCATGACAAAGGTACACAAATCGTCGCAAAGCGTAACGTCATCACTAAGGCTCAGAGAAAACGTGCCCCCCGAAAGAGCTGAAACACAATGACGCTTCCAAGGCCGGCTCCTCGCGTCTGCTCCAGGTGCAGTCGGTCGAGCGTGCCGTGCCAGGATTGGTCTCTATGGTCATAGAACACATCTGGCAGCACTAGTCTGACACCATCCCCGCTTGCGATAGGCAACTATTATTATCATTATTGCTACTTACAAAGCCTGTTTCGTGGCGGGAGATTGAGAACCAACGAAGAAGAAAAGGTTCGTTTTCTCTAGATTGGTGTCTTCATTATGTAATATATAATCAACAAGATCAGGGATAGCAAGAGTGCCTGTCTCCACCCTGTTTGTACCCTGAAGCTGTCAATCAATGCTTCTTCATGTACCATTCTACTAACTGTCTTTGTACATATTCAGGATGAGTGTTGTGTACTTCTCTGGTATCCTAGTGTTTCGAGAGTTACCATAGAGTAATTCGATCCGCACTGCCAAACACCTTTTCATGGTCTATCAAATTGACTTCAGTAAATGTTGGCATCCTATCAGTCTCGCGAGACAACTGACGTCAGTGCCAGAGAGAGGTCTTTGTCAGAAGCTGTATCTGCTTCCGTCCACGCGTTGTGAGTCTTCAGTTTGCCGCAGCTTTGTCTCCCGCTGTCTGCAAGTCCTGCCTCCAGCCAGATCTGTTTTCGGCAAGTTTCTCCCTGTTTGATGTGTTCACGTCCATCGTCTTCAATTCACGTTTGCAAACGTCTGTGTAGCGGAAGAAGGGTATTCCTTTGTCACGGTTGCAAGAAGTCAGCTCTCCCTACGTGATCATCATCATCAAGTGCCATGTCGGTTGACGTTGGCGACTGAGAATCTTGATCTGCTTCTATAACATGTGTCGTTTACCAACTCTGTTGTCGATTGTCGCCCGTGCCATTCTCTCAGGATGTCTAACATTTTCTGTCTCGGCCTTCCTCTGTCTCTCTTTCCTGTTATCTTTCCCGTTGTCATAACGTGCTTCTCAAAACGTGCCCGAAAACGGTTGACTGCCTTGTTCTGATCTTCTCAATAAGTTGTCTTTGTGTTTGTGCCTCCTTGGGTACTGTATCGTTAGTCTTCCTTGCAGTCCATCTTCTCAATAAGTTATCTTTGTGTTTGTGCCTCTTTGGGTACTGTATCGTTAGTCTTCCTTGCAGTCCATTGGATCCGCAGCATTCTTCTGGAATATCCCATTTCCGTTGCTTCAAAAGATATATGCGCTTGTTTGCTGATTGTCCATGATTCACTGCCATATGTCAGTACTGGTTCCACATATCATTCAAGAACTCTCTTTCTCAGTTCCAGCGACAAGGTTTTGTTGCACATCATTTCCTTTATAGTCTGGAAGACCGATTTTGCTAGCTATTCTGCATTTTATTTCACAGTGCTTTGTCTTCTTCTTCATCGATCAACTGCCGCTGTGCTTCTAGTCCGGTGAGGTTCACGATCAACTGACTCTGTGCTTCTAGTCCGGTGAGGTTCACGATCAACTGACTCTGTGCTTTTAGTACGGTGAGGTTCACGATCAACTGACTCTGTGCTTCTAGTCCGATGAGGTTCACGAAGGAGACTGCGCGTTTCAGGTCTTCGCCGGTTCGCCACAGCTTTTGGAGCATGGTCGCTCCCTCAGGCAAGACTGCCTCTCATAGGTAGGGCATTCTTGGAGAATATGTTCTGCTGTTTGCTTGGGTGCTTCACAATTACACGTGGCCGTGTCTCTGAGACCCATTCTGTGGAGGTAGGCTTCGAGTCTACAATGTCCCGTTCTGAGTGAAGATCTTGATCTGTCCATCTCTGCCAAGTTTGCCTATTCTGTTATTTTATGGCTTGCATTCATTGGGCTGTTATCTTCATTCTGTTCTCATGGATCGTCTGATGAGTGTCTTTGCTTCTTTATAGATCTGTGGATGGGAAATCTGTATTTCACAGTAATTGCATCTTCTATCTGATGTTATGTATGTGTCCAAGTATTTAAACGTGTTAACTTATCTCAACTAGGTACCCTTCGCTTTGACGAATTATTTTGGAGAGGCCGGTTTCTTAGTCCCTATCATCACCTACAGATTTTCTTTTAAATAAACTGAGGCCTTTGTTTCCCCTTTTCTAAACTACCATGTTTACCATTTCCTGCAAATCGGTTTGATTCTGGGCTATCAAATAATCATTTAGTCTTTTAGAATTCACCTTGGTTCGGCACAACGTGTCCCGGCCATTTTCAATAACGTTGGCTCAGATCGTAAACAAACAGGCAGTGCATATTTTAATAATAACTTCCCTATCCATAAGGACACGATCTTGCTGTTTCATGACCCCGAACACAAGCAGATTTAGCTTTGGAGCTGTGCCACTAACCGTTTCGCCATGCCAACCAATCAAACCCCCCCCCCCCCCATGTTTTTATTTTTGTAAGTAGCAATAATGGTAATAATGGTTGCCAATCGCAAGCGGGGGTGTCAGCCTAGTGCTGCCAGGTGTGTTCTATGAACATAGAGACCAATGTACTAAAACATATCAAGGTTTTCTATGTATGTCCAGATGGTGAAAAGACTGCCATCCATACCGCTTGGTTACCTGCTCCTATCCATAGATGCCAATCAAAACTTGTCAGTCCCCTATGGAGCACAGGTCTTTAACAAATCACACCGGGTCATCCCGTGCTAGACCATTCGTTGCAACTCTGACCACGTCGACCCTGTTTCCTTGATGTTCGTCTCGAGCTATCTTCTCCATTTGTGTTTTGGTCTGCCTCTACTCCTCTTGCCTTGGGGACTCCAGAACAGAGACTGTCTTGTAATGATATCAACTGGCTTCTTTAATGTGTGTCCTGTCCAATCCTAACGTCTTCGCATCACGTCATGTTCCACTTTTATATATCTGGTTCTTTCCAACAGTTCGACATTAGTGATCTCATCATGCCATTTCAATCTCTCTATTCTGTGCTAAGACCCATTTATGAAAGTCTGTACCTTTTTTATTGTTGTTTTTGTACAATCGCCATGTTTCAGATCCAAACAGTTGCTAATAATTATATCACATATCTTGGCACACGTAACACCCCCCACCCCCCCCCCCACCCCACCGCTCTCCCGTCTCTCTTTCTCTCTCTCTCTCACGCGCGCACACAACCACATCCCCCTCCCCCCTCCTCAAATAAGCTCTCAATTTTACAAA
Organism: Ariolimax columbianus; assembly: GCA_036924085.1. Classification (NCBI taxonomy): domain Eukaryota; kingdom Metazoa; phylum Mollusca; class Gastropoda; order Stylommatophora; family Arionidae; genus Ariolimax; species Ariolimax columbianus. Next base: position 46,824,768 of record JAVGWX010000014.1, read on the forward strand.
ACAAAACCAAGTTTGCGAGTCATTTACTAGGGCATTACAATTTGTGCTCTCAATTGTACGCAACAGAAATGGCGCCATAACTGGCTGCGGGTCTCGATTGCTCTACTGTTTTGGTTCATTATCGATGCCGCCAGACCACGGTTTTGCCTGGAATTCCCACTAGTCGACGACTTACACTTGTGTTCACGGAAACGTGGTGTTGTTTTCCGTTTGGACTGGTTAATTCGTTCCATTATCGTGATTTCTTCCGTCCGATTATCCTGGTTTGGACACTACCCTTGAACCTGTGTCGTATTTCACGGCCAAGTTCACACGTCTGAACTTCACGAAATTGGGGTGTGAGAAATTTAGACACAACTATAATGTACTGAACACAGCCGGGTAGAGATGCCAGACTCACTCACACGCTGAGTGATGTCCCTACGACCTCTTTTGGTTATAGAAAAGACACGATACACAATGTTAGATGTCACCCCCCTCCCCCTTTTCCGCTGCCTTGCGGGATACCTGTTTACAGGGAAAGGCTTCGGGGGTAAACCTTGAGGAAAAATCTGCATCCTATGCTATTTTCAGTCGTCTCGATAAATATCTTGCCACTGGTCAAATGTAGCTCAGGACCAGAGAGTGAGGTTGACAGAAGGTGCAGTTTCTTTCTCACTTTAATCCAAATCACCGCGCAGGTCACCCATTTCAGCGGACAAAGCAAAAGAAAAGAATGTCCACACGGCTGAACAAAGAAAGTGGTCTTCATAACTTGTGTACAAGGAGAGATACCACCAGGAACGATGACATCAGGACTGTTCCAGAACAAACCCCTTGGAAAGAGGAGCATAGACTATCAGTATGTTTCTTCCTTCTTCTCCTTTTCATTTATCCGGTTTTGCCTTTCAGCGCCACTTTATAAAGAGATCTCTAGAACGATCGCTACTGTGTGTCCCGTGCACAGTAGCATTCGTCGGAGTTTGGCTTGGCTTGGCTTGGTTTGGCTTCGTTCGTTCTCAATCTCCCGCTACCAAACCCTGAAAGGACTCAAGTAGCTGAATGTATTCCAGAGAATGGAATGCATTGTGTCGTAGTTTACAGATTGACTGCAATATTTGCACATTTTGGTCCAACACATCCGACTCAGCAAACATTATTTGAATACCGGATTAGCATTCCCTCTTCGATCCCTTCTCCTTAGCCAGTCTGCCCTGCTGCAGCCTGTTATCCGGGATCACCGCATGGAGGTGTAGAAGGGTCTTGGCAGCTCTGGTTCACTGGCCCTGACGCTAGCATTTCTTTTGATTTCCTCAATTTCCCAAACGCAACGAAAGCTCCTCTCGCCTTTCGTATTCTTATTTCGATATCTTTATCAGTACCACCTTCATTGTGTATTTTCCTACCTCTCTCACTCTCTCTCTCTCTCTCTCTCTCTATATATATATATATATATATATATATATATATATATATATATATATATATATACATACATACATACATATAATCTCTCTTCCATGTAGAGTTCCTTGGAAACAAGCTGTTTTCAAGGCAACCTGTCTGACTAGAACGAGATGTGGATCGGTGTGATCCCCGTGGTAGTGAGCGTCACACAGATGACGTCAAGCATAGCACAACCGTCTTGAGGACCGCGGTCCACCTTCATCAGCATGCTCGGGATGTGAGGAAAGCTACTACAACCCGCCACTTAACGTCCTTTTCAGGGCGCACGAAAGAGGAAACTTACTCATTGTGGGCATTTAACAAAATATATAAATCTTCTTCTTTGTCATTCGTTCTCACACTCCCTCTACCAAACCATGAAAAGGGCTTTGGAAGTAGCATAATATTATCCAGAGAACGGAATACGTTGTGTCGTAGTTTTCAGTTTGATATTTTACCTTTCGGTCCGACACATCATGGCATTTTTGGGTACCCGGTTAGTCTTCGATCCCTTATCCTTAGCCTGTCTGCCATGTTGGATCCTGTTATCCAGGATAATCACGTGAGGGTGTAGAAGCCAGCTCTGGTTCGCTGGCCCTGACGCTTGCAATCAGTCTTGGGTCGCTACATGAAATATATGAATGATTCCATATCTTGCAGGAGTGTGTCTTACAACACAATCTTCTTCTTCTTCTTCTTCTTCTTCTTCTTCTTCTTCTTCTTCTTCTTCTTCGTACGCTGTCAGACGTCAACTTTAATTTGTTCGAAGAAAGCAGCCGTCATCCTGAGGCTGTCGATACTGCCATAGAGCTTATCTAGTGTTGCCACTGGTGATGGCCACATGTGCTTTCTCTGGTCCTCGTATGTCGGGCAGTTTTGCAGCAGATGTTCAGCGATCATTTTCCATGTGCCACATGTGCATACGTCAGTAGCACCTATCTTCAATTTATTGAATAGATGTTACCTCAGTCTGTTGTGACCTATACGGAGTCTGAAGACCACGACATGCTCTCTTCTGTTCAACTGGTAGTAGGCATCATTTTTGTGTGTAGCCAGTGTGTTCTGTTTCCCATTTGGCCATGTATCTGGCCCTAATAAACCTTTTGGACTCTTCATAGGTCACACTAGAATCTGGTTGTGGTAGTCTTGCACCTTCTTTTGCCAGTCTGTCTGCCTCCTCGTTGCCTTGGATGTTACAGTGGGATGGAACCCGCTGTACCACTACTCATTTTGGTGCGGACTGCTGGCATAGTTGACAGAGTACTGCTCTTAAATCATTGTTCAGTATTTTTCTGGCTTTTTAGTACTGTAACCACGGCCAGGGCATCTGTAAACAGGACTATCTGGCTTTCATTGCTTTCGCCTGTCAGCATTGCTTCTACTGCAGCCTTCAGTGCCTCTGCCGCCGCTCTGAAATTGCTTGAGAATTTTCAAGTTGCCACTGACAGTGTTGTTTTTCTACCATTTGGTAGGTTCAGGAATACCCCTCCCCCTCCATTCTGTGTTGTGTTTGTTACAGAACCGTCGGTGTATGCATGGGTCCAGTCCATGCTTGGGTAGTTTTCCGCTATGTACCTCAGGGTTGTGTCTCTCCTTTCTTGTTCAGTCTGGCTGTTCTTGTTTCCAATACCTGGTATATGTTCTACCACCTCCGGATTGATATGCTGCTTCCATGTGGGTTTGCGTACAGTAGGGATGGGCTTTGGTGTTGTTATAGTGTTCATAGGGTCTTCGCTCATCTTTGCAATGGCTATTTCTGCAAAGTTTCTCCGCTTTAGTTTCCCTTTTCTAAATCTATTTAGTCTTTGCTGCATTGGATGGTCTGTCAGTCTTCTTAGTTTCTCTGCTTGCTGCTGGGCTCTGCAGTCTCTTCTGTCGGTCATGGATTGCAGATTTGTAATTTTTTTAAGTTCTACAATTGGCGTTGACTTCATGCCTCCTGTTATAACTCTCATGGCTTGATTTTGAAGTTTGCTAATTTTATCAAAGTTCGCCTTTGCTGCTGTTGTCCATGCCGTAATGCATACTCGAGAACTGGTCTCACTCTTCCAGTGTACAGTTTCTTTAGTATACTTTCGTCTGCTCCCCAGCTTGTGCCAGCAAGTTTCCTCATGATTGCCATTCTTTGTCTGGCTCTCATTCGGTTTCTCTCGATCTGACTTTTCCATGTCATGCGCCGATCAAATGTGACGCCCAAGTAGTTTGGGTTGTTGTTAGGCTGCAGATATTTGCCGTTAAGACTTATTTTGGTGTTCTGGGGATTATTTGAAAGCGAGAATATCGTACATGTTTTTTCTTCATTTATTTTGACCAGCCATGGGTTCGCCTACTCCTCCAACGATGTTAGGGCCTGCTGCATCCGATTATTTTCTATGGTGAGATTTGTTTCAGAGGTCCACATAGCCAGGTCGTCTGTGAACATGGAGCTGTGGACTTTTTTTGGTATATTCTCTATGATGTTGTTTATATACACCAGAAAAAGTGTGGGTGACAGTACTCCACCTTGGGGTACTCCTTGCTCCAGTGCCACCTTTTTGCTCATCTGCCCTTGTACTGGGACTCTGGCTGTTCTGTTTTCGAGATAGTGGCTGATCCATCTGTACATTTTCCAACATACTTCACTTCTTCGTAGCTTGGCTTTAAGTCCATCTTTCCCCACCTTGTCAAATGCCTTCTCTAAATCCACCCAAACCGCTACTGTATGCTTTTTCTCCTGGTAAGCATCCTCTATTTCCTGGGCTATGGGAGTAATCTGATCCTCGGTGGATCTGTGCTGTCTGAAACCCGCTTGCTGTGGAATTAATATGTGTTTTGCTTCCAGGTGCCACATCAGTCTGGTGTTTATCATACGCCCCATCAGTTTTCCTACACAGCTCAGTAGACTGATAGGCCTGTATCCATTTGGATCTGTTCTATCTTTTTCTTTCTTTGGTACTGGTATAAGTACAGCATCTTTCCGTGCCTGCGGTACAATTCCTCTTTTCCAGCTTTGGTTCAGGACTGACAGTAACTTCCTCTTTGCTGTTTGGCCCAACCCCATCAGCATTTCATTTGTTATCCCATCTTTTCCGGACAACACAATCTGATTGTTGTTATTTGCATTGTTTCTCATATTCTTAGTGTAAACCTATATTTATTGTTAGATACCGGGCTAAGACGAAAACAAAAATGACATATACATTCCGACCGAAAGGTCTTCATCTGGGACAGCGAACAACAACACGATATGATCTAGGGACTCATAAATGAAGGAAAGAATACATAAAGGAGTAAACAAAATGGTACTTAACTTCATAGCACATAAAGTGCACATAGTGTCTCGTGTGTCGGGATTCTTTTTTTGTTTGTTTTGTTTTTAGTAGAGTGTTCGCCTCTCTATATTCTACTGGCGGAGAACGCTCCTTTCCACCCCGGGATGCAGTCAATTAGGTGATATCAGGACATATTAACCAGTTCTTGGATGCGTGTGTGCACCTGCATGTACCTTTGCTAGTTTGGGCGCTCTCAGAGGTCAACCCAACCAAAGTGCAATGGGAGAGTGGCCTCACCCTGAGGGCGCGTGGGAAAGTTAGTTGTGTAAGAGTGTGATTGTTCGACAGAGTCTAATTAAACAGAGTGTGAGGTAAGAAGAGGAGAGATCCCAACGCGATGTCAGTAGGATGAAATAGGCGAGCAAAAGTGACAATGTCCAGGAAGGCGTGTGATTCTTAATGTTTTTTTCTTAGTAAGTTAAAATAGTGAATAACTCATGTTGCTGGGAATAGGAGAACGAAGGAGAAGAAGCTGCTACAGTCGAAACCTGGGGAGGTATAAACACGCTGGAAAGGATACAGAATTACAGTAATGAGGAAGAAAAATCGGCCTACAGTGTCTAGAAAAGAGAAGAATTCGAGGTGACTTATACATGTTTATAAACACAACCACCAACGAGAAAAAGAGGACACAGATACAAATTAACTAAAGAAAGGTCCAGATTGGATATCAGGAAGTATTTTGTTAGTCAGAGAGTGGGGAATGCTTGGAATACATTAACCCAGGAGGTGGTGGAGGCAGAGACAGTTAATGCATTTAAGAATAGATTGAATGTGCATAGTTCTTAGAGCAGGGTAATGCAGATGTGACTTGTGTACAAACTCTGATGAGTCTTCTAAACCAGTATAAAAACGTTAAGTTAAATTACATCACAAAGTGTGAGGGTTACAAACAGCTGAGCTTGTCGCCTCTCAATGATCCAACAAAACAAACAAGAAACGGTTTGTGAGAACGGCTAATGTCAACGAATATAATTCGCAATGGCTCGGGATAATAGCCACGTCACTGCAACGTGCTACAGTGCTGGCTCGACGCAAGGTCAAGGCTAGACAATCCGTAGCTAATGATTACACCACATATCTTGTCACTGTCACATATCATCATCCCCCCCCCCCTTCTCTCTCTCTCTCTCTCTCTCTCTCTCTCTCACCCACGCAACAACACCCCCCTCTCAAATTCACAGATAAGCTCTCCATTTCACAAAACAAAACCTAGTTTGCGAGTCATTTACTTGGCTTTACCAAGTCAAGGGAGACAGGATCAGAGACGCTGACATCAGGACTGTGCCAGAACAAACCGCTTGGGGAAAAGGAGCATGGGACTATAAGTATTCTTCTTCTTTTCGCGTATCCTGTTTTGCTTTTCATCACCAGGTTATGAAGATATCTCTAGAACGAGCCTGACGGTGTGCCTCATACACAGTGGCATTCATCGCTCGAGATATTTCTGGAAGCCACCTTTTTCGTGGTCTGCCTTTGGCCTTGAATCCATTGTATCTAAATTGCTTGTTGAGGAGAGGGGGAGGGGGGGGGGGGTTTGCTATGTGGTGGTAGCCTTGTTACGTGGCCAAAACCTTATTAGTTGCTGTCTTTTGGTGTAGTCCAATACTGGTGTTGTTCCCACTATCCTCCTGAAATCATCGTTTCTGATCCTGTCTCTCCTCGTTACACCCAATATTTTCCTCATACATTTCATTCATACTATCACGGGGTGTCGTTTTTCATAGGATGTTAGTGTCAAGTTTGGACATTGATAGCACATAGTGTCGAGAGGAAAATCGTGTTGTATAAAGCTCTTTTGGTAGTTATTGGCTTGTAATTAAATATTGGAGTTTTATTGTCCAAAGATCTGATTTGCCTTATTGCATCTTTTTTGGATTTCCGCTGTGATTCTTCCGTCTGCTGATAACGTGCTCCCTAAGTATGTGAAATCTTTCACCTATTTGATTTGCTGCTTGTCGATGAAGATATTGATTTCTCCGGCTGTTCTAGCTATTTTCATGACCACATTTTTGTCTACGTTGATTTTCATATTGTATTCTTGACATGTTGTATTCTTGATAAGTGGTATTCTTGACGAATGTTGTATTCTTGACATGTTGTATTCTTGACATGTTGTATTTAGTTAATCAGTATGTCGCTGCAAATGTATTTCTGAATTTGCTGTGCATGCTTGATCGTCTGCGAAAAGAAATTCGTTTAAGAGTTCACCAATGTTTCTACCTTCATTTGGGTTGGCTGTTTAACAAATGTGGTCTACATACGTAATGAACAACATAGGGGATAGCACACATCCTTGTCGTACTCCAGATCTGACCTAGGAGTCTGGTTACCTTTCGTATCTGTCGTCTGGTTTATCATCTGGTCTCTTGCATTTATCGTCTGGTTTATCATCTGGTCTCTAGCAGTTATGGTCTGGTTTATCATCTGATCTCTCGGACCTGTCGTCTGGTTTATCATCTAGTCTCTCGGATCTGTCGTCTGGTTTATCATCTGGGCTCTCATATTTGTCGTCTGGTTTATAATCTTGGCTCTCATACATGTCGCCTGGTTTATCATCTGGGCTCTAGCATCTGTGGTCTGGTTTATTATCTGGGCTCTCATATCTGTCATCTGGTTTATCATCTGGGCTCTCATATCTGTGGTCTGGTTCATCATCTGGGCTCTAGCTTCTGCGGTCTGGTTTATCATCCGGGCTCTAGCATCTGGGGTCTATCCTATTGTATCTGTCGTCTTATTTATCATCTGGGCTGTCGTCTGGTTTATCATCTGGATCTGGACTCTCATATCTTTCGTCTGGTTTATCATCTGAGCTCTCATATCAGTCGTCTGGTTTTTCATCTGGGCTGTCGTCTGGTTTATCATCTGGGCTCTCCTATCAGTCGTCTGGTTTTTCATATGAGCTGTCGTCTGGTTCATCAACTAGGCTCTCGACCTGTCATCGGGGTTTTCATATTTGTCATCTGGGTTCTTATATCTGCTGTCCGGATACTGCCATCTGTTGTCTGGATTCTCATATCCCACCGGCATCTATTTAATATCAATGTTCCTGCACACAAGAGTCAAGAGTAAGTCACTCATCATGGACATTCAACAACCATAATAGCCTCCCTTGAGTGACCCTTCTAGAAACTTTCAACTCCCCTGGGATCATTGAAACACGCAAGCCCTCTTACTAACTCAAGGTGACGAACACATATTCTTCCTTACTTATTTCTGTTATCCAGCCTGGATCAGACATGTCAATTGCTTCTTAATTCACCCCAAACAGAGTTCTCTGGGTTCCCATCGTACGTATTTTGACAGTAAAAGAAAGAGATTCCATTTCGGGTTAAGGGTAGGACAGGCCGACATAATTTTATTTTAAATAAATAAGCGAAGACTTAAATAAAGATAGTAGGTGTAGAAAAGATGGTTGTATTCAGCTTTACGAAAAGATGATTTTAAAGGTTAGGGTGATAGAAGTGTAGAAAAGATGGTTATATTCAGTACAAATAAATGGGGTGTGTATAGCGTGTAGAGCAAGGTGATGTAAATGTAACTGGTTGTATACAGACTCTGCAGAGTCCTCTAAACAAGACGTTAAGTTAAGTTAAGAAATTCTTGTCTATTCTCGTAGAATCGTTGACACACCCACCGGTTAAAAAGTGGACTATTCTCTTAAATCAGGTGCTAAAATAAATTATTATTATTTCTTTTATTTTGGGTGAATTTAGACGCAAATACCCGCCTGTCTCCTGCTCCTTTTGGTCATCATCATGCTGGTGTAATCTATCATGGCCCTTCACGACTCTGTGTATCTGGGGCTGGAAATCAGTTCTGTAATTGACGCTTTGCCACATCACGTACTCGGACCGTCCAGGGTTTGATGTCTCTGTCTTCCTCTTTCTCTCTTACCCAAAATGTTGCCTGTTCCAAACACTGTAAATGTAAACAAGCAGTTTATGTAGAAGTTGTTTTACATGATGAGTTTACTTCCTCTATACTTCATCGTCTTCTTATTATTATTATTATCATTATTATTATTATTATTTGTCTTCTTAGTACTCTGCCAGACGCCGAATTGAATTTGTTCAAAGAAAGCAGCTGCCATACTGAGGCTGTCGACATTACCACAGAGCTTGTCTAGTGTTGGCAGTGGTGATGGCCACATGTGCTTTCTCTGGTCCTCGTATGTCGGGCAATTTTGCAGCAGATGTTCAGCGGTCATTTTCCCAGTATCACGTGTGCACTTATCTTCAGTTTATTGAATAGGTGGTACCTCAGTCTGTTGTGGTCTGTGCGAAGTCTGAAGACCACCACCTGCTCTCTTCTGTTCAACTGGTAATAAGCATCATTTTTTGTGTAACAAGTATTCTGTTCTTCCATTTCTCCATATATATGGCCCTAATAAACCGTTTAGACTCTTCGAAATCTGGTTATAGATCACACTAGAATCTGGTTGTGGTAACCTTCCACCTTTTTTTGCGAGTCTGTCTGCCTCCTCGTTGCCTTGAATGTTACATTGGGATGGAACCTACTGTACCACGACTCTTCTGGGTTTGAACTTCTGGCACAGTTGACAGAGTACTGAATTGAGTATTTATGTATCTGTCTTCCTCTTTCTCTCTTCCCGAAATTATGCCTGTTCCAAACACTAAACCTGTAATCAATGACTAATTTCTGTAAAAACTGTTTCACATGAATTTATTACCTCTACACACAACCTTCTATAGTAGCCTTTTACGACATGTTTGTAAGGTTACGGCGACCCTGTTTTTGTCCTCCACTTCTGATTGCTGCAAAAACTGTAACACGTTATCGCTAGCTATGAACCCTGTCTATGTATTGCAACAGATAAGCCTAGAACAGTTATGTTAACTGGATGCCTTTCCGTGCCCAACTACGCAATTAGAAATGCAATTAGTTCGGGAGATAGGTTGTGTGAAACCTGATCAAACGCCAGCGTTTTAAACAAATACAACGTTATGTAAGAGTTAATGCTTTCACGATGTCTAGATTTGTCCAACCTGTCTGCTTTATTCATCATATCTTGTTACCTTAGACATGCGGATGATACAGTGGTCTCGAGGTAAGGTGTCCGCGTCGGCATAGGGGGGTCACGGGTTCGAATCACGGTGGAGAACGGGATTTTTTTCACGGAGATCTTCTTATAAAAATTCCCCTGATCTCTGGGTAGTGAGATCAGACTCCCGTGTTCAGTGTTGAGCACGTCAAAAATCTCTTGGCAGTTGTTGTTTTTGTTTCGAATGCCCACAATGAGTAGGTTACTTTTATGTGCGCCCTAAAAAGGGTGTTAAGTGACGGGTTGCAGTAGCTTTCCTCACATCCCGAGCGTGCTGATGAAGGTTTAACCGGGGTGCTCCAGGCGGCTGTGCTATTCTTGGCTTCATCTGCGTGTCGCTCACTACTACGGAGAACACGTCGAACCTCACCTTGTTAGCCAGGATGCTGTCCTCGACAACATCCCGATTCCAGGACGACCAACCAGGAGGCCATGTGAGGGTCTTGGCCAGTATAGTTCTCCTGACCCTGACTAACATTCTCTGATCAGTGTATTTTGTCTGACCAGACGTTAGCCTCATCGTCCCCTCTTGGCACTTAGAAATCGAAAAGAGTAGGCTTAACGGCCGCTGCCCGGACAAAATTAAAAAAAACTCCAGTTTAAAATCTACCCAAATTAGTTGTACCTTCCCTCAGGCCTAATAAGCCGCAGGGAGTTCTACAATACCTACTACACGTAGGCGAAGCTTTCCGCTACCTGGCAACAGACATTAAATATGCCTGTTTGGATACCAGGATTCCAAGTATTCAGTAACTTGATTCAAGACTACAGTTTTGATTTCAAAAAGTGAGCAAGAGTTGAAGGAGGTTGTGACAACAAAATAAATAATACGTCAAGAGTTTTGATTAGACATAAACATAAAGAAAACGAAGATTATGCTACCTGGGGAAAAGTGGCAAGAAACTATGTATGCTGATAAAAATAAAAGATCAACAACTTGAACGGGTACATAGTTTCTCCTATCTAGGTCATATAATAACGGAAGAAGGCAGCTGTGACAAAGAAATCCGGAAGAGAATAGGTATGGCCAAGATGGTGTTCGACAACACATACTGATCAATCAGAATTTGAAAATGAGAATTTTAGGTGTTATGTATTCTCGCTACTACTGTATGGCTCAGAAACATGGACACTGAATAATAAGTTCAGGTCAGGTTATGTCAGATCATCCCGTAACCGGTGAGGTCGTTGGGGCACACATGAAGACTTCCTCATAATCCCACGCCACTCTTCTCTGTCAGCGGCCGCTGCATGTGACTCTTCTGGTCGGAGATTGGTCCATTCTTTTATGTTGTCCTCCCATTTCTTTTTCAACCGGCCTCTTCGTCGTCTGCCTTGCACCTTCCAATGGAGGAAAGGTATTTGCAAGACCATTTGATCTCGATATGTGACCGTACCAAGTGAGTTTCCTTCTTTTGACAGATGCCAAGAGGTCTTCAAAAGGCCATATTGCTGTTGTAATTCTATCTCGTATTTCCTCATTTGTAACTCGATCTTTGTACGTGACGTTTAAAAGTTTTCGGAAACATCTCATCTCCAATGCCTGTATCCTTCGTTGAAGGTCAGCTGTAACTGTCCATGTCTCACACGCATAGATGAATATTGACAGGACCAGTGCACGCATTAATCTGATTTTCGTGCATAGTGCTAACCGTTTATCTTGCCAGATTTTGTTAAGCCGTGCAAGCGACGCTATTGTCTGTGCTATTCTGGCCAACACCTCACATTTTGATCCTTCATCACTGACAATCGACCCAAGATATTTAAAACGGTCAACCACTTCGAGTTCCTGACCTTTAGGTTTTATCCTGCTGTTGAAGCCCTTGGCGTTGTTGGTAATTAATTTTGTCTTTCCAGCGTTTATTTCCATACCATAGTCAAGAGCTGTTTCATCGAGCCTTCTGACCCATTCCTGGAGTTCTGCTTCTGAACCCGCCAACCCGTCGATATCATCTGCAAAACGAAGGTTGGTAATCGTTCGGCCCCCTATCTTGACAGTACCAACCAACGTTACCTCCAAGTGCCTCACTCATAATTCCTTCAAGGAATATATTGAAAAGAGTCGGAGAGAGTGTACACCCCTGTCTCACACCAACTGATGTGCGAAACCAGTCTCCTCGCCTCCCATTCACAATAACTGCGCTAGACGCCTTGTTATACAGGTGTTCAAGGACTGTTGTAATATTTCCGTTGATTTTATACATCCTCATGGTTGCCCAAAGCGCTTTTGTGCCATACCCTATCAAACGCCTTCTTAAAATCTACAAACACATGATACAGTGTTTGCTGCTGTTTTAGATATTTCTCGCTTAGCAGCCTTAAATTAAATATATGTTCTGTAGTGCTTCTTCCCTGTCTGAACCCTGCTTGCTCCTCGGCAATGATGTTCTCTGCTTGGAGTTTCAATCGGTCGAGTATTAATCTAAGCATGACCTTTCTAGGGTGGCTAATGAGGCTTATTGTTCTGTAATTTTGGCACAGCTTTAGGTTTCCAGACCTATGTAACGGTATAACTATTGATTTTGTCCATAAGTCCGGCCAGTTTCCTGTCGCCCATATTTTGTTGCAGATGTGTGCCAGGCCTTCCACCACTACCTCTCCACCTGCCTGTAAGAGCTCTGCTGGTATATTGTCCACGCCGGCCGCCTTCCCTTTTCTCAATGTCTTTACCGCTGCAATTACCTCTTCCTTCGTTATCAGTTGGTTATCCTCTATATTTGTTGGAGTTGGGGGGAATGTTTTCTCAGGTTCGTTTCACCCTTCATAGTTATATAGCTCGGAACAGTACTCTGTCCATTGTGCCAGTACGTCATTTTCCTCAATAAAGCACTTGCCGCTTTTATCCTGGATCATAAAGTTCCTGCCTGGTCTTGGTGTTACCAGTTGGAAAAGGGTAAATCGAAGAATGGGTTGCATTTCTTGGAAAGAGAAGAAAACAAATGTGGAGGTATTGACAAATTTGGGTTTTAAAAGAGAATTCATGACCGAAATTCGGGTTAGACAGTTACATTATTTTGGTCATATAAAACCATACGATAGGGTAGGATGGAAGGCAGTCGTCCAAGAGGGCGATAACGTTATCAGTGGGTGGATAACATCAGGAGATGGACTGAAAACTGTCTGTTAGATTGCACCAGTACGGCAAAAGATATAGTATACTGGAGATCAATTACAGCAGACCTTCGATGAACTGAACTGAACTGAACTGAACTTACTCCCTTTTTTCTCTGCTTGGTTTCTCTGATGGTCTCTTTCTTACTTTCATTGACCGATTCACTGACCATCTTTGACCAATCCCGTTCGCCGTTTTCTTTGACCAGTTCCATTTCCTACATCCTTAAGTCTGATCTTGTTTGTCTTCTCTGACAATTAACATTTCCTACCTTTTCTGACCATTAACAATTTCTACCTTCTCTGTCGACCATGAACTTTTCTTACCTTCTCTGATGACCACTAACTTTTCTTACCTTCTCTGATGACCACTAACTTTTCTTACATTCTGATACCAATTTACTATTCTTACATTCTCTGACCAATTTAATTGTCCTACCTTCTCTGACTATTACCTATTTCTACCTTCTCTGACCGGTTCCATTCCTTGCCCCCTTTCATCAATTCATCAGATCTTATGTACGTATTTCTCTGAGCAGCTCATTTTATTACCCCGTTTCACCAATTCCCTTCTCTGTTTCCTCTAACCAGTCCCTTCCCCAGCTTCCCTGCCAGTTTTTTTCCCTTTATTTCCATGAACAGTTACCAGCCTTACCCGCTCTAACCAGTTCCTTTTCCACTCTCATCAGCTCTATTCATTGTTATACCACCCACTCTCACCAACCCTTACACCACCCACTCTCACCAACCCTTACACCACCCACTATCACCAGTTCTTACACCACCCACTCTCACCAGTTCTTACACCACAAACTATCACCAGTTCTTACACCACCCACTCTCACCAACTCTATTCATTGTTACACCACCCACTCTCACCAACTCTATTCATTGTTACACCACCCACTCTCACCAACTCTATTCATTGTTACACCACCCACTCTCACCAACCCTTACACCACCCACTCTCACCAACTATATTCATTGTTACACCACCCACTCTCACCAACCCTTACACCACCCACTCTCACCAACCCTTACACCACCCACTCTCACTAACTCTATTCATTGTTACACCACCCACTCTCACCAACTCTATTCATTGTTACACCACCCACTCTCACCAACCCTTACACCGCCCACTATCACCAACCCTTACACCACCCACTCTTACCAACCCTTACATCGCCCACTCTCACCACCCACTCTCACCAACCCTTACACCACCCACTATCACCAACCCTTACACCACCCACTCTCACCAACCCTTACACCACCCACTCTCACCACCAACTCTCACCAACCCTTACACCACCCACTCTCACCACCAACTCTCACCAACCCTTACACCACCCACTCTCACCACCCACTCTCACCAACTCTTTCACCACCCACTCTCCCCAACTCTTTCACCACCCACTCTCACCAACCCTTACACCACCCACTCTCACCAACCCTTACACCACCCACTCTCACCACCAACTCTCACCAACCCTTACACCACCCACTCTCACAACCCACTCTCATCACCCACTCTCGTCAACCCTTACACTACCCACTCTCACAACCCACTCTTACCACCCACTCTCACCAATCTTTACACCACCCACTCTCACCAAGTCTTACACTACCCACTCTCATCACCCACTCTCACCAACCCTTACACTACCCACTCTCAAAACCCACTCTCATCACCCACTCTCACCAACCCTTATACTACCCACTCTCACAACCCACTCTCACCACCCACTCTCGTCAATCCTTACACCCCCCACTCTCACCACCCACTCTCACCAACTCTTTCACCACCGACTCTCACCAACCCTTACACCACCCACTCTCACCAAGTCTTTCACCACCCACTCTCACCAACCCTTACACCACCCAATCTCACCACCCACTCTCACCAACCCTTACACCACCCACTCTCACAACCCAATCTCACCAACCCTTACACCACCCACTCTCACCAACCCTTACATCACCCACTCTCACCAACCCTTACAGAACCCACTCTCACCACCCATTCTCACCATCCCTTACACCACCCACTCTCACCAACCCTTACACCACCCACTCTCACCAATCCTTACACCACCTACTCTCACCAACCCTTACACCACCTACTCTCACCAACCCTTACACCACCTACTCTCACCAACCCTTACACCACCCACTCTCTCCAACCCTTACACCACCCACTCTCACCAACCCTTACACCACCCACTATCACCAGTTCTTAACCACCCACTCTCACCAATTCTATTCATTGTTACACCACCCACTCTCACAGACTCTATTCATGTTATACCACCCACTCTCACCAACTCTATTCATTGTTACACCACCCACTCTCACCAATTCTATTCATTGTTACACCACCCACTCTCACCAACCCTTACACAGCCCACTCTCACCAACCCTTACACCACCCACTATCACCAGTTCTTACACCACCCACTCTCACCAGTTCTTACACCACCCACTCTCACCAACTCTATTCATTGTTACACCACCCACTCTCACCAACCCTTACACCACCCACTCTCACCAACTCTATTCATTGTTACACCACCCACTCTCACCAACCCTTACACCACCCACTCTCACCAACCCTTACACCACCCACTCTCACCAACTCTATTCATTGTTACACCACCCACTCTCACCAACTCTAATTATTGTTACACCACCCACTCTCACCAACTCTATTCATTGTTACACCACCCACTCTCACCAACCCTTACACCGCCCACTATCACCAACCCTTACACCACCCACTCTTACCAACCCTTACACCGCCCACTCTCACCACCCACTCTCACCAACCCTTACACCGCCCACTATCACCAACCCTTACACCACCCACTCTCACCAACCCTTACACCACCCACTCTCACCACCCACTCTCACCAACCCTTACACCACCCACTCTCACCAACCCTTACACCACCCACTATCATCAACCCTTACACCACCCACTCTCACCAACCCTTACACCACCCACTCTCACCACCAACTCTCACCAACTCTCACCAACCCTCACACCACCCACTCTCACCACCAACTCTCACCAACCCTTACACCACCCACTCTCACCACCCACTCTCACCAACTCTTTCACCACCAACTCTCACCAACTCTTTCACCACCCACTCTCACCAACCCTTACACCACCCACTCTCACCAACCCTTACACCACCCACTCTCACCACCAACTCTCACCAACCCTTACACCACCCACTCTCACCACCCACTCTCACCACCCACTCTCACCAACCCTTACACCACCCACTCTCACAACCCACTCTCAGAACCCACTCTCACCACCCACTCTCGTTAACCCTTACACTACCCACTCTCACAACCCACTTATACCACCCACTCTCACCAATCTTTACACCACCCACTCTCACCAAGTCTTACACTACCCACTCTCATCACCCACTCTCACCAACCCTTACACTACCCACTCTCACAACCCACTCTCACCACCCACTCTCGTCAACCCTTACACCACCAACTCTCACCACCCACTCTCACCAACTCTTTCACCACCCACTCTCACCAACCCTTACACCACCCACTCTCACCAACTCTTTCACCACCCACTCTCACCATCCCTTACACCACCCACTCTGACCAACCCTTACACCACTCACTCTCACTAACACTTACACCACCCACTCTCACTAACCCTTACACCA
The DNA here is from genome assembly GCA_036924085.1 of Ariolimax columbianus. Taxonomy (NCBI): domain Eukaryota; kingdom Metazoa; phylum Mollusca; class Gastropoda; order Stylommatophora; family Arionidae; genus Ariolimax; species Ariolimax columbianus. Next base: position 46,841,387 of record JAVGWX010000014.1, read on the forward strand.
CACACTCTCACCAACCCTTACACCACCCACTCTCACCAACCCTTACACCACCCACTCTCACTAACCCTTACACCACCCACTCTCACCAACCCTTACACCACTCACTCTCACCAACCCTTACACCACCCACTCTCACCAACCCTTACATCACCCACTCTCACTAAACCTTACACCACCCACTCTCCCCAACCCTTACACCACCCACTCTCACTAACCCTTACACCACCCACTCTCACCAACCCTTACACCACTCACTCTCACCAACCCTTACACCTCCCACTCTCACCAACCCTTACACCACCTACTCTCACCAACCCTTACACCACCTACTCTCACCAACCCTTACACCACCCACTCTCACCACCCACTCTCACCAACACTTACACCGCCTACTCTCATAAACCCTTACACCATCTACTCACACCACCCACTCTCACCATCTACTCTCACCACCCACTCTCACCAGCTACTCTCACCACCCACTCTCACCACCCACTCTCACCAACCCTTACACCACCCACTCTCACCAACACTTACACCACCTACTCTCACCACCCACTCTCACCACCCACTCTCACTAACACTTACACCACCCACTCTCACTAACCCTTACACCACACACTCTCACCAACTCTTACACCACCTACTCTCACCAACCCTTACACCACCTACTCTCACCACCCACTCTCACCACCCACTCTCACCAACCCTTACACCACCCACTCTCACCAACACTTACACCACCTACTCTCACCAACCCTTACACCACCCACTCTCACCACCCACTCTCACCACCCACTCTCACCAACCCTTACACCACCCACTCTCACCAACACTTACACCACCTACTCTCACCAACCCTTACACCACCTACTCTCACCAACCCTTACACCACCCACTCTCACCAACCCTTACACCACCTACTCTCACCAACCCTTACACCACCTACTCTCACCAACCCTTACACCACCCACTCTCACCACTCCCGTTCTTTACACCACTCACTCTCACGACTTCTCTTCTTTACATCGCCCACTCTTCCCAGCCCCCCCCCCCTCTTCACATCACCCACTCTCACCACTACCCTTCTTTACATCACTCACTTTCACCAGCCTCCTTCTTTACATCACCCGCTTTCACCAGCCTCTTTCTTTACATCACCCACTTTCACCAGCCCCCTTCTTTACATCACCCACTTTCACCAGCCCCCTTCCTTACATCACCCACTTTCACCAGCCCCGTTCTTTACATCACCCACTTTCACCAGCCTCTTTCTTTACATCACCCACTTTCACCAGCCCCCTTCTTTACATCATCCACTTTCACCAGCCTCCTTCTTTACATCATCCACTTTCAGCAGCCCCCTTCTTTACATCACCCACTTTCACCAGCCCCCTTTTTTACATCACCCACTTTCACCAACCCCCTTCTTTACATCATCCACTTTCACCAGCCTCCTTCTTTACACCACCCACTCTCAACAGCCCCCTTCAATAGTCATCTTTTACTATTACCAGTTCCCCTGTACATATTCTTATCCAGTTCCCCTGTACATATTCCCATCCAGTTCCCCTTTATAAATTCCCACCCAGTTCCTCTTTATAAATTCCCATCCAGTTCCCCTTTACATATTCCCACCCAGTTCCCCTTTATATATTCCCACCCAGTTCCTCTCTATAAATTCCCATCCAGTTCCTCTTTATAAATTCCCATCCAGTTCCCCTTTATATATGCTCCTCCAGTTCCCCTTTATATATGCCCATCCAGTTCCCCTTTATATATGCCCATCCAGTTCCCCTTTATATATGCCCATCAAGTTCCCCTTTATATATTCCCACTCTCCCCCTCCCCCTACCCTAACTTTACCATAGCTTGGTACGTACTTCAACATTAACAAACCTAAAACCCGGACTCACTAAAGTCCTTGCTGCCCCCTTTATTGCCGCTGGTCAGGACGTGACATGTCATTTAAATACCGACATCTGACACGCTGTTATTTGGACTCCGTCTAAACAAGTTTAATAATGACAATGTAATTTATGGCATTCCCAATGACAATGTATGTACTCTTAATACCACTGGCTCAGTGGTTTCAGGGGGGACTATGTGTGTCTGTAAAGATCCTGTGCATACCAGATTACTGCGTTAAGGCGCAAATCTTATCAATTTAGGCTGGACTGTAAAATGGTTGAGACACAAATCTAACCAATTTAGACCGGACTGTAAAGAGTTAAGACACAATATCTAATCAATTTAGACCGGGATGTAAAGAGTTAAGACACACATTTAATCCACTTAGGCTGGACCGTAAAGAGTTAAGACACACACCTAATCAACTTAGGCAGGACTGTAAAGAGTTAAGACACACATCTAATCAACTTAGGCTGTAAAGAGTTAAGGCACAAATTTAATCAATTTGATGGGCTTTAAAGGGTTAAGAACACTAGCTAAATAGGGTATGGCATGGAACTCCCCTTCATGTCAGTCTCGATGACTTTGAAAATGCATTTGAGTATCTGGATAGACCTCCGCTGCGTATGTAGTCACTTCATTATGTTGATCCACAGAGGTTTATTGTAATGAAAACGTATGTGAACATGCATTGTAGTTATGTGAGTTTCAACGGATTCACGGTCAAAGGTCGAACACGAAAAATGTGGTTTACGGAAATATCTGAGGTGATGAATGCCACTGTGCATGAGGCAAGCAATAGGGCTCGTTCTAGAGATCTGTTTCTAATCTGGAGATGAAAGGCAAACAGGGATAAGCGAAAACAAGAAGAAGAAATAAGTAGCTAGGTAGGTAAGTAGGTGAAAATGTAGTAGGTGTGTAAGTAGTCCGCTTAGATGGCAAGAGCCTGTTATGTCAACTGTCCTTGAACACAATGAGTTGTCGAATGACAGGCTGCATTCGGTGAAGATGATGTCTTTCCTATGTGACCAAACCAGGAGCTTGAGTGGACGACCGCAAGGAGGTGCCATAATGGAGAGTGTCGTTTCTCGTCTTTGTTTTCCTTGGCCTGCTTTGAGAGCTGGTAGAAGAGGACGTCCTCAACAAGGCTTGTCGTATGGCCAAACGGCGACGGTTTAGTGTACCTGGATATGCATGTAGAAGACTTTAATGCGCTTCTGATCACTTCGGCGAATAGTCCAGGTTTCAGAAGGATAAGAACGTCACATGGTATGTCAATTCATAGCTTTGTTTGTTTTTGTGAAAGCCTCTACTGGTTACAGACTCGAAGCAGGGCATTCATAGAAGTGGCAACTCTTAGTGCTATGGCCGGGTAATTGTATGCATTTAACAATAATTCACGTAGAGATTGTAACCATTGACCAGTATGTGCATGCGCAACATAGCGTACAACATGGCTACCCACGGTCGGCTTGCACCGTGGAAGAACAACAAGGCGTTATTCTTTTTTTTTTTGTTGGTCAAAGGGTGTGAAACCTTCTTGAATCTACCGAAGAATGAAGGTTCAGTATGGAAATCGTTGTTTGAGTCAGAGGAGAGTGTATAAATGGGTAGAACGATTTCAAAATGGAGGGGAAAACGTCATTGATGAGCCGTGACGTTGAAGACCAGCAAGCGTGGCAACTGATACAGTGAAACAGCAGATCGACCAGCAAGTCCGTGGTAACAGGCGAGTCATTATTGATGAAAAAGCCGTAGATTTCAACATGAGTCACGACGCTGTGGACAAAATTGTCCATAATGACTGCGGGTGTAGGAAAGTGTGAGGAGGGGGGTCCCAAGGCAGCTGATAACGAAATAATGGAGGCGGTACAAAGTTGTTTAAATGTCATATCAAAAGGGCTTCCAAAATATTGTTGACAGGTGGACAAAGTGTGTTGCGAGACACGGAGACTATATCGAAAATAAGACACAAAAAATGTCTGGTTCGCACTATTGTAAAGTATTATTAATAAAATTGTTTTTACTTAATAACTGTCCCTCGTCCTAAGCTTGATGGTGTCCCTTTGGGAATTGCGTGAGCAGCTTGATGTCTGCATTTGGTTGATGAGCTGGCTCTGTTGTCCAATGGCGACTGACTTAAAATAAATCAAGACACCTTAGATACGTACCCATGAAGAAAAAAACTAAGGTTAGGGGAATAAATGTGTTTCGATCTACAGATTAATTGACATAGGTCCTACATTCTAATAGGATGTGCATTCTTACATTGATGTCCTGTGCCTTGATAGTAATATGGAAGGGTAAGTGCAGAGAAAAATATCATTATGGGAATACTAAAAGCAGAAGAGTTTTAGTTGCGATGGAGAAACTAATGGGAAACTAAGAAGTACATGGGCTTGTGGCAACAGTTAACAAAATAAGTTAAGAGTTTGGGTTAGACACAAACACAACGAAAACACAGACTACGCTACTTTGGAAACGTGACAAGAAACGATGCAGATACAAATAAAAGATCAACTACTGGAACAAAGATCATGAGCAGCGTATGAGCTGCAGTGGTTAGCGACCCATAGCTGACTGCTAGCGTCATGGCCAACGAACCAGAGCTGCCAAGACCCTTCTACACCTCCACGCGGTGATCCTGGATTAACAGGCTGCAGCAGGGCAGACTGGCTAAGGAGAAGGGATAGAACAGGGAATGCTAACCCGGTACTCAACAAATATTTGCTGAAGTCGGATGTGTGGGACCGAAATGTGCAAATATCGCAGTCAAGCTGTAAACTACGACACAGCGCAATCCGCTCTCTGGACTACATTCTGCTAACTTAAGCCCTTTCAGGGTTTGGTAGCGGGAGATTGAGAACGAACGAAGCCAAGCCAACTACTGGAACAGGTACACATTTGTTTTCCTATCTCAGTTATATTATAAAGGAAGAAAGCTGCTGTGAAAAAGAAATCGGAAAGCGAACAGGTACGGCCAAGATGGTATTCGACAACATGTGACACATACTGACATTCAAACAGAAACATCAGAATTTGAAAATGAGAATTGTCAGGTGTTATGTATTTTCGTCGCTACTTTATGGCGCAGAAACATGGACATGGAATAACAAGTTGGAAAAGAGCATTGAAGCCTTCCAAATGTGTGTATATACGAGAGTAGAAGATTGGATCGCATTTCTTGGAAAGAGAAGAAAACAAATATGGAGGTATTGAAAAAGTTGGGGGTGAAAAAAGAATTAGTGACAGAAATCAAGGTTAGACAGTTAAGTTATTTTGGTCATATAACACACAATACGGTAGGGTAAAAGGCAGTCGCTGAAGAGACAGACAACGTTATAAGTCGGTGGATAACATCAGGAGATGGACTGAAAACTGCCTGTTAGATTGCATCAGTACGGCAAAAGATATAGTATACTGAAGATCAATTACAGCAGACCTTGAATGCCGAGATGGTACTTGAACTGAACTGAACTGAAGAATATTAGATCAAAACTGAATCTAAAAATGTTCAACTCCGATGTGAAGGCCGTTCATGTATATTGTTCGGAGTCTTCGTGAATGACGAAGGGAACTGCGAACAACAAACTTCAAACGTCCATAAATTGGTGTCTGTGCGCATGACTGAAAGGGCTTATAATGGTAAGATACGATCTCAAGTGTGGAACAGCTGTACAGAATCAGTCAGTGGTCGTCGTACGTTAAGGTTACAAGTAGATAGCATTACTAACAGCTGTACAGAATCAGTCAGTGGTCGTCGTACGTTAAGGTTACAAGTAGATAGCATTACTAGGCAAACTTTAATTTTGACTTCCCATGGGTAGGATGCGCAGTGAAAGACCAAAACACACATTAGTTGGTTGGTTGGTTTGGTTGATAATGCCCACAATGGGTTGGTAACCCTTTTGTGCGCTCTGATAAGGACGGAACTTGTGGCAGAATGTACTAACTTTCCTGACATCTCGAGCGTGCGGATGAAGTGGACAGGTGTCCTCCAGGCGGCTGTGCAATGCTTGGCTTCATCTGCGTGTCACACACAACTACGGGGATCTCATTGAACCTCACCTTGTTAGCCAGAATGTTGTCCTCGACAACAGCCCGTTTCCAGAACGACCAACGAGGAGGTCAGATGAGGGTCTTGGCCAGTATATTTCTCCTGACCCTGGCTAACATTGTCTTCTTCTTCTTCTTCTTCTTCTTCTTCTTCGTACGCAGTCAGACAGTAACCATTATTTTTTCGAAAAAAGCGGCGGTCATCCTGAGGCTGTCGCCACTGCCATAGAGCTTGTCTTGCAGTTCCACTGGTGATGGCCACATCTGCTCTCTCTGATCCTCGTATGTCGGGCAGTTCTGCAGCAGATGTTCAGCGGTCATTTTACCAGTACCGCACGGGCATTCGTCGGTACCACCTATCTTCAATTTGTTGAATAGGTGGTACCTCAGTCTATTGTGGCCAGTGCGAAGTCTGAAGACAACGACCTGCTCTCTTCGGTTCAACTGGTAATAGGCATCGTTTTTGGTGTAACCAGTATGTTCTGTTTCCCATTTGGTCATGTATCTGGCTTTGATAAGCCGTTTTGACTCTTCGTACGTCATACTAGTATCTGTTTGTGGAAGTCTTGCACCTTCTTATGCCAGTCTGTCTGCCTCCTCGTTGCCTTGGATGTTGCAGTGTGATGGGACCCACTGTACCACTACCCTTTTTGGTGCGGACTGCTGGCACAGTTTGCAGAGTGCTGCTCTTAAGTCATTAAGCTCAGTGTTTTTCTGGCTTTTTAGCGCTGTGACTACGGCGAGAGCATCTGTAAGCAGGACTATATGGCTTACATTTTCATTGTGTGTCACCATTTCTTCCACTGCCGCCCTCAGTGCCTCTGCCTCTGCTCTGAAATTGCTTGTGTACTTACCAGTAGCGAATGACACTGTTATTTGTCTGCCATTTGGTAGGTTCAGGAATGCTCCTGCCCCTCCGTTCTGTGTAGTGTTTGTTACAGAACCGTCGGTGTATGCATGGGTCCAGTCCATGCTTGGGTAGCTTTTCGATATAAAGAGAGAGGTTCAATAGTCTGATCAATGTGTTTTGCCTTACCAGACGCTAGCCTCATCGTCCCCACAGTTGTTACAGAACAGGGAATTGGTTTTTGTTGAAGACTTAGGCTCCACTGTACGAAGAAAACCAAGCTCCTTAAAACAAACGCGAGCGACAAAGAACCAATCCTGCTGAAGGAGGAGCCGTTGTAGCATCTGGATGTCTTCATCTATTTGGTCAACACAATTGACACGTCAAGGGGTACTATGCAGATGTAAATCCCAGAATTGAAAAGCCAAGAGGGATATTCCTGACGCTTAACAACATATGGAGATCTAGAGAAATCAAGATTCACACCAAAGTTAGAATAGTCAACACGTGTGTTAAGTCTGTGCTGCTGTTCCCAGCCGAAACACGGAGAACAATCAAGGTCATACAACAAAGACTCCATTCCCGATGCCCACGAAGCATAATAGGGGTAAAGTGGCAGGGAATGATGATGCATGACGACATATGGGAAAGGAGTCAACAACAGCCACTGGAAAAACAAATTAAAAGAAGGACATGGAGTTGGATAGGACATACGCTTAGGAAGAGAAGGTCTAACATAGTCAGACAGACTTTCAAGTAGAATATTTAAAGTAAGAGAAAGAGAAGTCGACCTAACAACACATGGAGAAGAGAATATTAGAATGAACTAAGATGAAATGATTACACCGGGAGAGAGGCAGAATGTGAGAAGGAACTAAGATAAAATGATTACACCGGGAGAGAGGCAGAATGTGAGAAGGAACTAAGATAAAATGATTACACCGGGAGAGAGGCAGAATGTGAGAAGGAACTAAGATGAAATGATTACACCTGGAGAGAAGCAGAATGTGAGAAGGAACTAAGATGAAATGATTACACCTGGAGAGAGGCAGAATGTGTGAAGGAACTAAGATGAAATGATTACACCTGGAGAGAGGCAGAATGTGAGAAGGAACTAAGATGAAATGATTACACCGGGAGGGAGGCAGAATGTGAGAAGGAACTAAGATGAAATGATTACACCTGGAGAGAGGCATAATGTGAGAAGGAACTAAGATGAAATGATTACACCTGGAGAGAGGCAGAATGTGAGAAGGAACTAAGATGAAATGATTACACCTGGAGAGAGGCAGAATGTGAGAAGGAACTAAGATGAAATGATTACACCTGGAGAGAGGCAGAATGTGAGAAGGAACTAAGATGAAATGATTACACCTGGAGAGAGGCAGAATGCGAGAAGGAACTAAGATGAAATGATTACACCAGGAGAGAGGCAGAATGAGAGAAGGAACTAAGATGAAATGATTACACCGGGAGAGAGGCAGAATGTGAGAAGGAACTAAGATTAAATGATTACACCGGGAGAGAGGCAGAATGTGAGAAGGAACTAAGATGAAATGATTACACCTGGAGAGAGGCAGAATGTGAGAAGTAACTAAGATGAAATGATTACACCGGGAGAGAGGCAAATTGTGAGAAGGAACTAAGATTAAATGATAACACCGGGAGAGAGGCAGAATGTAAGAAGGAACTAAGATTAAATGATTACATCTAGAGAGAGGCAGAATGCGAGAAGGAACTAAGATGAAATGATTACACCTGGAGAGAGGCAGAATGAGAGAAGGAACTAAGATGAAATGATTACACCGGGAGAGAGGCAGAATGTGAGAAAGAACTAAGATGAAATGATTACACCGGGAGAGAGGCAGAATGTGAGAAGGAACTAAGATTAAATGATTACATCTAGAGAGAGGCAGAATGCGAGAAGGAACTAAGATGAAATGATTACACCTGGAGAGAGGCAGAATGAGAGAAGAAACTAAGATGAAATGATTACACCGGGAGAGAGGCAAATTGTGAGAAGGAACTAATATTAAATGATAACACCGGGAGAGAGGCAGAATGTAAGAAGGAACTAAGATTAAATGATTACATCTAGAGAGAGGCAGTTTGTGTAGATCATGATCGTGTATGCTGGCGGGATGTTAGCAATGGTTTATGGAGAGGAGCTAGATGATTTGATTGACTGGTTGATTGATTTTTGATTAACTATGCTCCACTGGAAGCTGAGAGGATATTTGATTCACTGATTTGTTGATTGATAATGCTCAATTGGTAGCTGAGTAGGTTTTGATTGATTGGTTGATTGATTTATTGATTATGCTCAACTTGAAGCTGAGAGGGTTTTGATTGATTGGTTGATTGATTGATTATTGTCAGCTGGAAGCTAAGAGGGTTTTGATTGATTGATGGATTGATTGATTATGCTCCACTGGAAGCTAAGAGGGTTTTGATTGATGGATTGATTGTGATCCATTAGAAGCTGAGTGGGTTTTGATTGATTGATTTATATTTGTGGCAGTGATAATAATGTGGCCATTTCCACACCGAGAGTTTGTAAAGGCGACTAATAGTGTCTTCAAAACCTTCTAGGGTTGAAGGTACACCAACTCATGACATTTCTCAACTATTCTTTTGACGGACATTCTCTAATAGCAGGTCGTAATGTCCCATCCTGCGGTGTACTCGTGAAGGCTTAGCTGTAACTACCTGACTGTAGTGCATTGTTAGGCTTCTAAACATACTCATCCCTCACAGGGATCACACTGTCGATCTTTCCCTCTTTGGCTAGGCTGCTGTAACATCGCCTGAGCCAGGTATACGAAGCAAACGTGAGGTGGGATGTAGTTTAATAAACGTCACCTCCCCATGACGCGAGAGACTTTGCCCACATCTCGTCATTCACACGGACTAAGAGCATGCTATAACTGTAACATGTGCTGGAAGCAAAGTTTGAATAAACAATATCCCATGCGCCAGAAAAGGTAACCAGAAAAACAAAACATTACCGTCGGATAAAATTTGTAATAATCTAGATTTTGTCCCCATTATATTTCACATTAATTTTCATGATTGATTATCAATATTCTATAAGCCTTTGGTAGAATGCGCTCGATGGTGTGGGAACGTCGTGGCAAACTCAAAGTCTACCGTGCAACCATCATTCCAACCCTGCTATACGCCTGCGACAGCTGGACTGTATACTCTGGACATGCAAGGAGGTTAAACCACTTCCACACAGGTTGCCTGAGGCGAATATTTCACATCCGATGGCAAGATCGTGTCACTTACATCGAGGTTCTCTCGAGGGCTAACATGCCCAGCATCCATGTACTGCTAGAAAAAGCACGACTAGGATGGGCCGGACACCTCGTCCGTATGTCAGACGAGCGGCTCCCAAAGAAGCTTCTCTACGTCGAGCTGAGAGAGGGATGGCGCGGGAGAGGGCGCCCAAATAAACATTTTTTAAACGGTCTGAAGGACTCACTGAAAAGTTGCCAGATAGACATCGACACCTGGGAATGTCTTGCGCAAAACAGATCTGACTGGAGAAGCGGAATCAAAGCGGGTGTAGCTACCAGCGAAGATGACCGTGTTGTGTAAGCCCAGAGCAGACGCGAGACCCAGAGATCACGAACAGCGGGAATACCATCACCTTCTACTGACCTCGTGTGCCCGTTATGCAGCAGATGTTATCGTGCCCGCATTGGCCTGTTCAGCCACATGCGCACCCACACGCAACAGGGAAATCTGTGACAAGGATGATGTCGGCGGTCCTCATCGACAACGATGGACAGCTATTATTATTATCTATCTATTTAAAAGCATGAGAGATATACTTCTGTCTTAAAATGAGAATCATAAAATGCAACGTGCATTCAGTTTTATTGTGTGGAGTAGAAACATGGACCCTGACTAAGAAAATTGAGAAGCGTATTGAAGCTTTTTGAAATGTGGGTATTCATAAGACTTGGACGGTTTCTTGGAAAGATACGAAAACCAATAATGAGGTTCTGTAACAACTCCAGGTAGAACAGATACTTTCTGAAGGAAATAAAAAATTCGAAAAATAAAATATTTGGTCATGTCAAACGCCATGATAGTCAGCTAAAGGTTATTTTGGAGGGCACAGTAGAGGGCAAGAAAGCTGTAGCTGTTGACATCCCAACATGTCACTGTAGCTGTTGACATCTCAACGTGTCACTGTCAACATGTCGCTGTAGCTGTCGACATCCCAACGTGTCACTGTAGCTGTTGACATCTCAACGTGTCACTGTCAACATGTCGCTGTAGCTGTCGACATCCCAATGTGTCACTGTAGCTGTCTGAACTGTTCTTAAATTAATTTGTAGGCTGTGCCCTCTTTTTCTTGTAGGCGGCTGTACTTTTAAAAACTTGTTATAGTCTAATTTATCCTTTCCATTGATTATCTTATAAACCTGTATTAAATCATCTCATAATATTATCTATTCTAGACAATGGCGGCCGGTTTTTCTGAGTCTTTCCTCATAACTATAATTCTGGAATCCCACTATCAGCTATGTCGCTCTTCTTTGTATCCTTGAAAATGCATGTCTAAATCCCCTCTACGATAAGAACTTCACTCCTGGACACAGTACTCCAATCTAGTTCAAACTAATACTTGATACAGTTTGACGACCACTTCTATGCTCTTATGTTTAAGACGACGTTTATGGAAAGATTACTCCAAAGAACCTTTCAACCCAACTGGCACAATGAAGATATAAACCAAGAAACAAGGATTATCTGGAAATTTAAAATTTATTCAAGAAATATAACGAGCTATTAATATCACCCCTAGAAATAAATAGTGTGGTCTTGGCATCCTAACAACTGAAGCGATTCAAGAAGGTGGGAAATCAGGACTGTTGTGACTAGAAAGACTCTTTACAAAAGATTTCCAGACAATTAGTTACAATAGTATACTTGTTATCAAGATGCTGAGCAGTGCATGAGCTGCAGCAGTCAGCGACCCATAGCTGGATGCTAGCGTCAGGACCAGCGAACCAGAGCTACCAAGACCCTTCTCCACCTCCACATGGTGATCCTGGATAACAGGCTACAATAGCACAGACTGGCTAAGATGAAGGCATCGAAGGCTAACCCAGTACCCAAAAATGTCTGATGCCGGATGTGTCGGACCAAAAGGTGCAAATCTCGCAGTCAAACTGTAAACTACGACAACGCATTCTTTTCAGGGCTTGGTAGCGGGAGTTTAAGAACGAACGACGAAGAAGAATGGTATACTGAAAAATGAATGCGAAAATACTTAAAAGAATCATTGAACCTCAGATGGGAAAAACTCAATTTCATAGAGATGAGAGCTCTACTGGAACTTATTCACCTTTAGACAGTTAATCCAGAGAACAATAGACTATGTTAAACATTTCAATATCACATTTATTGATTAGAAAAAAGTGTTTGATACAGTAGATAGAAATAAACATTGATGTTTAGAGGACTGCAGGATATGGACAAATACTGCGTAATCTGATATGGCTGTACTGTATGCTAAAAATGTAATATAAACCAATGATAGGACATATACACTTTTCAAATAACACCGAGAGTGTGACATGGATATGTGCTTCTACTGTTTAATATTTAGCTGTGCAAAATAACAACACAAGCCAGTTAAGGTACAACAACTGAAATATAACTTAACTCAAGTGATGAACTACTTGTTGCAGACGACCGAAGCCTAAAGTACGAGGATGATGTACGCTGCAGAATCATATGAAGGCATTTGGCAAAGCATATCGTAGATATAATATACCAATTAACGAAGTCAATACAGAAACAAACTTTGAAGAAGACTAACATCTGGTCAGGTAAAACATACTGATCTGGCTATATTTGTCAGGGTTAGGTAACACATGCTGATCAGATTATGTTAGCCAGGGTCAGGTGAAACATACTGATCTGGCTATGTTTGTCAGGGTCAGGTAAAACATACTGATCTGGCTATGTTTGTCAGGGTCATGTAAACATACTGATCTGGCTATGTTTCTCAGGGTCAGGTGACAAATACTGATCTGGCTATGTTTGTCAGGGTCATGTAAACATACTGATCTGGCTATGTTTCTCAGGGTCAGGTGACAAATACTGATCTGGCTATGTTTGTCAGGGTCAGGTAAACATACTGATCTGGCTATATTTCTCAGGGTCAGGTGACAAATACTGATCAGATTATGTTAGCCAGGATCAGGTGAAACATACTGATCAGATTATGTTAGTCAGGATCAGGTAAAACATACCAAACAGACTATGTTAATCAATGTCAAATGAAACATACTGATCTATGTTAGTCAGATGAAACATACTGATCTGACAGTGTTAGTCAGGGTCAGGGGAAACATACTGATCAGGCAATGTTAGCCAGGGTCTGGGGAAACATACTGATCAAGACACCACCTCACTTCTATGCAGTTCTCCCTGGAAAAGACTGTTTCAGTCTGGCTCAGGAGGTGGAGGTCGATGTCATCCCCATAGTAGTTAGAGTTACATAGACAAAGTCAAGCATAATTCAACAGTCTATAAAGCAGCAGGACCCTCACTAGGGAGGCAAATATATACAAGATGTGTTCAAATGAAACCTTGTACTTTGACGTTAACTGCAGGATTGTCAAGTCCAGCTCTGCATTTGGGAGGCTGCAAGCAAACATCTTGATACAAGGCATCAGTGTCACCCCCAAGGTTAAAGTGTATCGTGCTTAAGTGTTACAAATTGTAATGCATCCCTGTGAAAAGTGGACAGTGTATATCAGACTGCTAAATCGTTTCTACTTGAGATATCTGCCTAAATTGCCCAGGATAGGGTGGCAGAATAAAGTGCCTAACTTTGAAGTTCGTAGTAAGACTAATAATAATAGCCATCCATCTAAGCGATGATGACAACAGTTGTCAGACATATTGTTTGTGTTACACCTTACCGGTGAGTCCGGAGGTGGCTCTATAGTGTAATTCTGGCACAGAAACTGCTATCGCACACATATTATTTTGTTGTTGCTGTCGCCTCATTTCTATATATGCCATTTAACCACTAGTTCATGCCATCCACATACGCAGCATTTAAGATCGGAGTTGGACATGTGTCGGGTGTTTTGTCTATTTGCATAGCATGTTTAAATAGTTATACAAATACATTGAGCACCCACCTGCTTCTTCAAAAAGCCCAGATAAGACGAACGGGACATGTTCTCATGCCAGATGAGCACATCCCCAAGCAGTTGTTATACAGGGAGCTCGAAACAGGTAGACTTTCATTTGGAGGACAGAAAAAAGGCTTCATAGACTCCTTGAAAGTCTCTGAAAAGCTTCAACATTGATGTCAACCCAAGGGAGCTGCTTGCACATTTCATGTGGCAATTTAGTCCCACCAAGGGTACTCGAATGGCAGAGCAAAACTCCACCATAGAGGCTCAGAGTAGGGATGCTGCCTACCGTAAATAGCAGAACTTACGAAGACACAAATCGACTTCTCAAAAGAGTGCACAGGGTGTGGCAAAGTCTGCCATGACAGGATTTGTCTCTTTATTCATATGGCTTAGCTAGGGGACAGCGTGGGCTAGCGGTTAAGTGACACGGCTCACCAGCAGAAGGTGCTGGGTTCGATCCCCATCACAGCACCGGCCGTTACCCCGGGGAAGCAAACCCTTAGAAAATGCAGGAGGAAGCAGACCCTTACATAAAATGCATGCTGAAGTCGGATGCACTGGGCCAACAGGCGCAAAATAAAAACCACAGTACAGCGCACACCGCCTTGGGGATTAGAGAAATTAGGCGAATGCAAAAAAAAAAATGACTTGGCTTCGTTCATTCTCAATCTCCCGCTACCAAACCGTGAAAGGGCTTAAGTAGCAGAATACAGTCCAGAGAATGAATTGCGTTGTAGTTTACAACTTGGCTTCAATATTTGCACTTTTCGGTCCAACACATCCGACTTCAGCAAACATTTTTTGAGTACTGGGTTAGCATTCCCTCTTCGATCCCTTCTCCTTAGCCAGTCTGCTCTGCTGCAGCGTGTTATCCAGGATCACCGCGTGGAGGTGTAGAAGGGTCTTGGCAGCTCTGGTTCACTGGCCCTGATGCTAGCAGTCAGCTATGGGTTGCTGACCACTGCAGCTCATGTGCTGCTCAGCATCTTGATTCCCTTTATTCATATGAGACCACATCTCAGAAAAGATTTCTTCTGATGTCGCCATCTTTGCTTGCGATGGGCAACTGCTATTATTATTTATCTAGCTTGGACACCGAATTAAACAGCATGGTTATTCCTGCAATGGTAAATGGGAGTGCGGTTTGGAGTCTAAGCAAATCAGATGAAGAGAAGCTACAAATTACTGGAAGTGCAATGGAGCGTAGAGTCCTAATTATTTCTCTAAGAGACCATATCCAACACACAGACATCCGCGATGTCGTCGACTCTGCATGAATCTGAAAGTACAGATGGGCCGACCATGTGTTCCGTATGACTGACGATAGATGGATGTCTTAATGATGACCTTACAACTACAACCGCCCACTGACGCGATGACCTGCACCCCGAATTTGGTCCTTCAAGGCAAAGGACAGGCATAAATTCAAGCAGGTTTTGGCTATCTGTCATCAGGCAACCTAGCCTGATTGAATACCAGGATTTAGCGTACCAAGAAGAAGAAGAATACCAGGATTCATCCTGCTCAATCTAAGAGGAATGGCAGGTTTCAGACACTTGGTCATTGACTGACTAATAGCTCTCTCTTGATTCGTTGGGTCTAATAGGGAACGGGTGCTGGTATTAGACCCTCGGAAGACAGGTCAGTTTTACCCTACTAATGACAGGGCGTTGCTACGGTAATCCTGCTTAATTCGAGAGAAATTGCAGGTCTCATACTCTTGGTCCACGTGCTTGTCTGATAAGCCAATAGTGCGAGACTACCATCTGAGGGATTACGGTCGAACGCCTCTAAGCCGGAATCCCGCCCTGAATCTCAGCACCACTGTGACGGGAGGCTACGATATGGTTGGGACCTGGGGCTCGCGTCTCAGCCCGACCCGGTCAAGCCGCAGAAAGAGGTCTCTGCCGTCTCGCCGATCAAAGCGGGTGGGGAGCTGCTCGATATTAACCCCCCACGGCGTTGAGGTGTGAAACCACTAGTAGAAGACTTAGTTCTCGGTCGGGGTGTCGTAAGCAGTAGAGCAGCCACCTCACTGCGAACTGTTGAGACTCAGCCCTTGATCATGAGATATGTCCGCACACCAGGCGAACAACATCTCTGTGCCATGACCAGGCTTGTCCCCTGGTTAAATGCACTTCTGCCTCGCTCTTTACCTCTGTCTGCTATCAGTCATCCCAATGGACGCAGAAGAGATGCAGGCCAGCGGACATTGCACCTCTGCCCTATTGTGACAACCTCCCAGGTGGCGGGGAATGCTAGGCGTACGATCACTGCACAGAGGCCGAGAAAATAAAGGGAGCAAGGAGATACCCCACTCACATCCATATGCTACGTTTCTGGCAGGACGTGACGATCCTGGGACAGACACACTGGACTGCCTCTCTTCCGGGATACTTGAAAAACTAGTACATACAGTCCATCATAACATATCATCACCACACCCTATAGACACGAGTGGTGAAGACTCGATAGTCCTGCAAGACAACTTCTCTAAGAGAGACAACTCTGACCACAAACAACTGCTGCCTTGCAGATAAGCTGGGGACAGCCAAAGGCTAAGGAGGGCATCCCTACAAAAACGCCTGTTGAAATCGGATGCACTGGGCCACATGCTTAATGAAACAGTGAAACGTATATCGCTGTATGACGTCACAACCTCCCAGAAACAAGTGTGGTGCTCATCCTGTGGAGTCCCGCCAGGTAGCGAGAGTGCCGGGCCCCACGCCTCGAAGGGGCCCACCCAATGCTACTGGTGGTCACCCACCCATGTGCTGTGGAGTCAAGGCACAAGGTGATGGGGCAAAAAACTATTGACCAAAAACCCAAGACCCTCAGAATACTACAGTGGAATGCGGAGGGAGTCATTAACAAAAAGCTTTCCCTAAAATATCATCTGCATTAAGGTAAGATTGACGTGGCATGTATCCAAGAAACGCACCTCAACAACAACCACAAATTCTCAATCAGAGGATGCCAGATCTTCCGTCTTGATAGAGAAGGTCACAAAGGAGGGGTTCTGATACTGACACGTAATTGCATACCGAGTAGCGCGGTAGTTGTCAATCACGCTTGACAAGCAGAAATTATAGGAGTCGACATAATGACCCAAGAAGCGAAGATCCGCATCTTCAACATGTATGGCCCACCAAACAAAGACCTGTCACTCTCGAGTATGGAAATCAAGGACTCCAGCTGCCTAGTGGTTGAAGACTTCAACAGCCACTCGGAGAGATGGGGATATTCGGACACAGACAACAGAGGTGATGAAGTGGAAGACTGGGAGATAGACACAAATCTCTATCTTATCAATAGGCCGGAGGACAGCCTTAGCTTCTATTCTAGAACATGGCATACCACCTCCACTCCAGACTTGGCCTTCTCCACGCGGGATATTCACCACAAAATAGACCACCATGTGCTCAACCAATTGGCAGGTAGCGACCACAGGCCAATTAGGCTAGAAATTGATATGGAAGTAGGCCCACAGGAAATAAAACCGCTCCCACGTTGGAACTATAAACGAGCCGACTGGGACAGATTTGCAATGCTGACAGATGGGCTGTGTGAAACCATCAACACACGGAATAACAATATGAAACCTATGGTGGAAAGCCTAATCAAAGCAATAATGCAAGCAGCCACCGAAACCATCCCGAGAGGGGCAAGGAAAAACTACAAGCCATATTGGAATGAATTGCAGAAAGCGGAAGATGAAGTCTCAAATGCTAGGAACATGGCAGAGAGAGAAAAATCTATGTATATAAACAACATCACAGAGAATATACCAAGAAGAGTCCACAGCTCCATGTTTGCAGACGATCTGGCTATGTGGACCTCTGAAAAAAATCTCACCATAGCAGTAGGCCCTAACATCGTTGGAGGAGTGGGCGAACTCATGGCTGGTCAAAATAAATGAGGAAAAAACAACATGTAAATATTCTCGCTTTCAAATAAACCCCAGAACACCAAAATAAGTCTTAACGGCAAATATCTGCGGCCAAACGACAACCCAAACTACCTGGGAGTCACATTTGATTGGCGCATGACATGGAAAAGTCAGATTGAGAGAAACCGAATGAGAACCAGACAAAGAATGGCAATCATGAGGAAACTTGCTGGCACAAGCTGGGGAGCAGATGAAAGTATACTAAAGATACTGTATACTGGAAGAGTGAGACCAGTTCTCGAGTATGCATTGCGTCATGGACAACAGCAGCAAAGGCGAACTTTCATAAAATTAGCAAACTTCAAAACCAAGCCACGAGTGTTATAACAGGAGGCATGAAGTCAACGCGAATTGTAGAACTTGAAAAGATTACAGATCTGCAATCCATGACTGACAGAAGAGACTGCAGAGCCCAGCAGCAAACAGAGAAACTCAGAAGACTGACAGACCATCCAATGCATCAGAGACTAAATACATTTGGAAATGGGAAACTAAAGCGGAGAAACTTTGCAGAAATAGCCAAAGCAAAGATGAACGAAGACCCTATGAACACCGTAACAATACCAAAGCCCATCCCTACTGTACGCAAACCCACCTGGAAGCAGCATATCATTCCGGAGGTGGTAGAAAATATACCAGGTATTGGAAACAAGAACAGCCAGACTGAAAAAGAAAGAAGAGACATATCACTGAGGTACATAACGAATAACTACCCAAGCATGGACTGGACCCATGCATACACTGACGGTTCTGTAACAAACACAACACAGAACAGAGGGGCAGGGGTATTCCTGAGCCTACCAAATGGTAGAAAAATAACACTGTCAGTGGTAACTGTAAAATTCTCAAGCAATTTCAGAGCGGAGGCAGAGACACTGAGGGCTGCAGTAGAAGCAATGATGACAGGCGAAAGCAATGAAAGCCAGATAGTCCCGTTTACAGATGCCCTGGCCGTAGTCAGAGCACTAAAAAGCCAGAAAAATACTGAACTTAATGATTTAAGAGCAGTACTCTGTCAACTATGCCAGCAGTCCGCACTAAAATGAGTAGTGGTACAGTGGGTTCCATCCCACTTTAACATTCAAGACAACGAGGAGGCAGACAGACTGGCAAAAGAACGTGCAAGACTACCACAATCAGATTCTAGTGTGACCTACGAAGAGTCCAAAAGGCTTATTAGGGCCAGATACATGGCCAAATGGGAAACAGAACATACTGGCTACACAAAAAATGATGCCTATTACCAGTTGAACAGAAGAGAGCAGGTCGTGGTCTTCAGACTCCGCACAGGCCACCATAGGCCACAACAGACTGAGGTACCACCTATTCAATAAACTGAAGATAGGTGGCACTGACGAATGCACTTGTGGTACCAGGAAAATGACCGCTGAACATCTACTGCAAAACTGCCCGACATACGAGGACCAGAGAAAGCACATGTGGCCATCACCTGTGGCAACACTAGACAAGCTCTATGGCAGTGTCGACAGCCTCACGACGACGCTGCTTTTTTAGAAAAAATGCAGGTTGACGTTTGACAGCGTATGAAGAAGAAGAATACCAGGATTCAAGCAAGGACACCAAACTAACCATTTTCTCTGCACAACCCCCCCCATCAAAGACAACTCATGTCCAGATAAAAACACAGACAAACACTTTTATAATTAACTTTCTCAAAATAAATGTTGAACAATCAAAGAATAAATATGAAATACTTTTATTATGAAAATCAATGGAATCTGTATAAATGCTTTCACATTTGAAACAATAATTTATTACCTTGCACAATCAATCATAGTTGGTACTTAAACCAAGGAACTGTCAATGTGTGGCAGTGACAATCAAGTCAAGAAATGTCAATGTTACAACACGGAACTATCAAGTCCAGAAAAATTGATGTTTTACAGCAAATCTGTCAAGTCAAGAACTGTTTAATGTTTTACAATGATTCTGTCAAGTTCAGAAATTAGATTTTTTACAGATAAATCTATGTTGACGTCAGCTACATTCTATTCTGAGGTGTAAAAGGGAAAATATAGAATCAGAAGAAGACAGTTACTAAAGAGAATTTCACATATGCACCTCTTTGTAATGTTTATTTTGTGTGAATTCTTGATTATTATATATTTCTTTTGACTAGATACGCACCTTTTGACAACCAGTCAGGGAACTTGGATATATGAGGGCATGTGGGCTATGACAAATAAATGGCAAACATGCACAGGATACTGCATATCGCTTAAAAGCATTTAGCTGCACTGAAATGACAAGACTCCGTAGGATGACTATCAGTTATTGACTGGAAATGATGACCTTGGCATTGGGTGATATCCATAACCTTCACGGAAACTACAGATATAATGACCTTGACGGAAAACAGGAAATAAAGACCTTGGCAGAAACTACCCCGTTTTAATAATATTCGCGCTGCCAGTAAATGTTCTTTAAAGTGATCTTCAAGCCGAGTTGCCAACGGTGGTTTTTTTCCAGCTAGAAATGCAATCAAAAATGGCTAAAATTAATTTTCAGCTTAATTTATGGCTAAATAAAATGTGACAAATTTTTCTTTTAATGGTGTCATTCCTAGTTTATATAATGCTGTTTACAATATTTGGCTACTCAGGATCAAGTGGCAGGACAAAGTAACAGATCATATGTGTTGAACATCCATACTCTTCTGCAGAAAGTCAAGATAAGATGGATGGAGCATGCTCACATGTCTGATGAGCATCTCCCAAACACTGAGATCAGCCTGAAACTCGTCGGGGGGATAGACAAAGCGCTTTAGAGGCTCGTAAAAATTATCTCTGAAAAGTTTCAACATTGATGTCACCTCCTGGGAGACGCTTGCACAGAACGAACTGTTCCACCTGGCATGCTAACACCACACAAGGTGTCCGGATCACAGAGCAAATCATTGCCGAGCCTCAGAGAGAATAGAGGCAGCGCAAAAGAACATAATCCACACAGACACCAGATGTGTCTCAGGTGCGATAGAGTCTGCCAGGACGGAGGACTAGTGTCTTGCCAGGCAAAATTTACTGATCAGACAGCCAGGGTCAGGCAAAAAACATACAGGTGAAGACCCCGGCTTCCCAGTAACCCTCCCTGGAAAAGGGCTGTTTTCGTGGCAGCCTGGCTAACCAGGTGAGACATCGATGTGATCCCAGTAGTAGTGAGTGACACACAGATGAAGCCGAGCATAGCACAGCCGCCTGGAGGACTCCGGTTCACTTTCACCAGAATGCTCAGGAAAGCTACTGCATCCTACCATTTAACATCCTTTTGAGGATGCACAGAAGAGTAACCTACTCATTGTGGGCATTTGCAAACAACAAACTGCCACGCCAGTATTTTACAGTTGTTTGAGATCACACCTCGCAGCACAAGTCTCATGCTGTTGTCCTTATCTTCACTTTCGATGGGTGACTATTATTTAATGTTATTTATAAAAGTAAATGTAAATTCCAATTATCAAAGAAAAAATATGTATAATAAATTGTCTATACCATCAAATTGATCAAAAAAGGAATATATATATGTATATATATATATATATTATATGGAGAGGTCACAGAAACTAGGACTGGGAATAAACCAAGATTATGAGAACAAATGCATCTAACGACAATCTGCGTTGGGATACATACTCTTAAAAGACCTATAATCATTCCATAGCCCTCGTAGTTACTAATGGAGGGCAGCTACTAATGGTGTTCATTTATGTTAGCCTATTGTTAAACTATTTCTTCCTCATTTTGTTTTAATCTTGGACCAATGGCCATTATGCTTGGAGGCATCTTTCAAGACAGGCTTTTCTTCTTCAGATATTCAGAAAAAGTGATATATTCACTTTTTTATTCCCAGACAACGACTAAAAGATTATGGAAATAAAAAATGGCAATCAGATTAGGTTGGAAAATAAGCTTCAACAGATTGTGGAACCATTTATATATCTGGGCAACAATATATATATATATAAAGTCTGTTTCAATTGTGTTGGTAGACATTGATAGTAAGTCTAACATACAATCCAACAGCACTACTTACAAGCTAACTAGAAAAAAAACAACGTTACCCCAGTCAAGAAACCTGGTACTAGACTGTCAGGGAAGTGCAACACCTGAGAGGTCACTATGCTGAGCATGGGCTGTAGCGGTCAGCGATTCAAGGCCGACTGTTTGCATTATAGCCACCAACCCAGAGCTGTCAAGACCCTTCACATTGTGACCCTGGATAACATGTAGATAACATGCTGCAACATGGCAGACTGGCTAAGGAGAATGGATCGAAGAGCGTAGGCTAACCCTGTACCCAAAAACGGCACGTTGAAGTCGAATGTGCCACCCCGAAACGTACAAATATCGCAATCAAGCTGTAAACAACGGCACAGTGCAATCCGCTCTACAGACTTCATCCTGATTCTTGCAAAGCCTTTTTCAGGGCTTGGTAGCGGGAGATTGACAACAAACAAGAAACACCTGAATAGAACATTATTGCAATCGTTCTTCGTCAATAAGACTCAATGTGTTGTTCCATCGATCATCATCAAATATGTTCTTTGCCTTCCCTTGTCCCTACCTTTGTGGATTCAAATCTTGATCATGACTGCTTTTATTGTTGATGATGTTCATACTTGTGAAACTACTACTTAAAGCAAGACATTACAACCATGTTTTCCATTGAAAGCATTCAAATTTCAAAGCAAGCAGTGACAAACATTCTACTTAAGAAAGAAGAAACAAAGGCCCAAAAATGAAATAAGCATGGTCCCCGCAATCAACAAATAAATAACCAATCACATAGTCAGTTTCACATAGCTGTCGAAACCAGTGTCAGCCACATCCGTCTCCTCACATCTCTGTGCTGGGGACAGTCATGAAAGGTCATGTTTACCAGCCCGCAGTAACATATGCTGGTTGTACCTATCTTGAATTTGGTGTTGACGACTCCAGTTGTGGCCAGTATGATAATTTGGTCTTTTCTGGACAGATGATAGTATCTGTTATCTGCTTGCTATTTGGGGTGTTCTTCCTCCCACTTTACATTGTATTACCCTTTTATCGCTTTTGCTTCTTCATAGTTGACCAGCTATTCTTCCTGTATCAATTTTGCTCTTTCTTTGACTAGACACCCACATGTACTAAAAGCACGACTTACATACAAATTTTAGTTGGTAGTCGGCAAACATAAATTGGAGAGGAAAAAAAGTACACTTATTTTCATTATCCTCCAGCTGAAGTTGATTATCACCTTCAATTGTGAAAATGGTAACAGATAATATTTGTTGTGGTGCCCAGTTCAAAAGAATACAATCACTGAAATCTTCTAAACATGTGTAAAGGTTGTCTATGGGGATAGCAATCTCACAGCATAATACGTCTCTTTTTACAGAAAAGACTTCATCTCACCTTGGTGTCCCCACATGTGCTCAGTCCCTTTCATTGCTGCAAACTGCCAATGACAGAGGGCAAAATCCATAGTTCCTGTGACTGCTCTGAAATTTTCCCCTGATTTTTACAGATGAGATGGTATCATGACAAAAACCTCGGCACGCCCGGTTCTGACAAACTGAGCTCAGCGTGACTTGAACCCAGTTAGGATTGTAAACCGAGCTCGCAACTCCTCAGCCGCTGAATCTCCAAAACCACCGCTGCAAACGATGGATGCCAGCTTCATTTAGCGTGACCATATGTGACTTCACATGGAGCGAATTAATCAATCTGTAGCACTGTTGACCCCATGTTTTACATGGAGTAAATGTGACCAATCTGCACAGTGCTTGTGACTTTAAGCTTTACATGGAGCGAATCAACCAATCTGTAGTACTTGTGACTTTACGTTTCCCATGGAGCGAATCAACCAATCTGTAGTACTTGTGACTTAGTCACAAATATAAATCATGATAACTGTCCAGTCCTTGAATTCCGGCTGATAACTTATAAAGACGTAAGTGAACATGTGAGACCGGTTAATGATGTACGCAGCGGCCTGAATAAAATCACTCGGAGGATCGGTCTTGCTACATCATCCATGAACTCTCTGCACTGAGCTTTGCCCCAACCAAGGCTATCTCTAGAAATCAATGTTGCGGCTAGTGATACTGTGTCATTTCAATCCTATTGTACAGCTCCGCGACCTGGATAGTCTTACAGTGAGCTTGGAAGTGATTCGAGATCATCCACATGAGCGGACAGCGATGTATTCTTGGAGTCGGCTCGCATTAACACTGTGGACATAACTCCAGAGATCTCCCTAAATACTGGATCAGCGGCGCCTCCCAGTCAGTCAGACATGGACTTCATCAAAATAGACAGCTTTTTTTAAAAAAATCAAAGATGAAATTAAAATCCAACTGGCAACTGCCTGGGCAAGCAGCCATAATAATCTCCTAGAGGGACTCCAGTAATTATTTAAAAAAGTTGTGCCTATATTTATTTTAAAATGCGATGGTGGATCTCACACAGAATTACCACTTTTTTTAGTTTCAAATTTATGTGTTACTGAATTCATTTTTGAAGGAAAAATAAACACATTCAGGCATTAGTAAATGTACACTGCATTCCTAACTCCAAGCACAATTCCCTAGCTGCCCATTTAGATAAGGAAAAAAATCACCAAATATAATCTAAATAAAACCTCACACAAGGCCAGCTCCAGATTATAAACCAAGATTAATTGAACCGATGGCATGAAGCAACTAAGTTTAGTTGAACCAATAGCATGAAAGCAGCCAGGATTAGATGAACCCACAGCACAGAAACAACCAAGATTAGTTAACCTGATAGCATGGAAACAACCAAAATTAGTTGAACTGATAACACGAGATCAAGATGCTGAGCAGCGCATGAGCTGCAGTGGTCAGCGACCCATATCTGACTGCTAGCATCAGGGACAGCGAACCATAGCTGCCAAGACCCTTCTACACCTGCACGCGGTGATCCTGGATAACAGGCTGCAGCAGAGCAGACTGGCTAAGGAGAAGGGATCGAAGAGAGAATGCTAACCCGATACTAAAAAAATGCTTGCTGAAGTCGGAGTGTTGGACTGAAAGGTGCAAATATCGCAGCCAAGCTGTAAACTACGACAACGCATTCCGTTCTCTGGACTACATTCTGCTACTTACCCTTTCAGGGTTTGGTAGTGGTAGATTGAGAACGAACGAAGAAGAACTGATAACATGGAAACAACCAAAATTAGTTGAACCCACAGCACAGAAACAACCAAAATTAGTTGAACTGACAGCATGGAAACAATCAACATTAGTTGAACTGATAGCATGGAAACAACCAACATTAGTTGAACCCACAGCATGGAATCAAAAAATTTTTTCTGCTTAAACAACATATACAAATGAAGATTCCATTGACTGCCGCCTTGCTCACAAATTCAAACGCCAAAATTAGGTGGGGTGCAATGTAAATAAAAATCAATCTTCGATCTGTTAATGTATGATTCTTTGAACAAAAGACAACAAATACTCAGGTGACATGTTTTATGCTGGTTGGGAAACAATGTAACGGTAGGCAAATGCTGCAGCTAAAGCAACAGCCAGAGGAAGAAGCCATCCAGTCCATGAGCTGTGAATAAAAAAGAAAGAACAAATGATATCAAACATGGCCACGTGTTGGGTTTCACAATGTAAAAAATGGCACTGTGGACTGCCACAGCTGTGTACGCAGAAGAAGAAGAAGAAGAAGGACTGCCACAGCAATATCAAGGATAAACATCCAGGTTAATGTTTTAGAAAAAAACTGAACGTACGTATTTGAATGTAGACAGACGTCATTTCCTTCTTGCCCACTTTTTAAATGGGAGATGTACTTCATTTCTGGTCTTGAAAATACTAGTGAACCAATGAAATAAGAATTGCTTATAGAACCAACTTTGATGAACCCACATGTCCACAGTCCCTTTTATTACTGAACATGTTGATGGGAGCACAAACTCTGAAGCTCTTGCCAGTGGATCAGAAATTGTCCCCAGACTTCACCACTCACCCATTTACAGTTGGGTCAACTGTATACTATGATAAAAAAAACAGCATGCGTTGTGCGTTAAACTGAGCACATTAAATTGAGCATAACGTGACTGGAACATGAAATGTTGGGATTGTAAGTCAGCCTAGGCACTCCATGGCTGCATGCCCTCCCCACAACAACGTGCATAGAGATACCCTATACTATCTCTCTGTGAACAGTGTGCATTTGTTCAAATCAGGATAGAAATTAAGATTATTTTTTTTGACGCTGTAGTTGACAAAAATGGAAGAAAATGATAAACTATTCCCATTGTTGACACACATGTGAATTGTATCTACATGATATTAAACAACTGCCCTTCTTATAATGGACTCCACATACAAAATAAATATAAATTAATGTTTGGCAATGCCAACAATAGTAACAGATTTGATGCAGAAGGATATAACGGTTTATATATATATACATAGCATGCAACAAAAACAATAATACCAAGTTCTTTATTGTTTTATTTCTCTACACACACATAAATCATATAGACCACTTAAACCAACAAATAAAAAGATTACAGTCAACAACCATTGTAAAACACGACATATTGGATAATAACGCAGCTGAAGTGGAAATTTTTTAGTTTAGTGGTAAAGGTTAAGTCACTGACTGCTTTGTCAGTCAATTGACCATGTACCTAGGAGGCCAAAAGGTCGCAAAACTACCTGCTGCCTTGCAGGTGGTCTGGCGACAACCTTGGACTAAAGAAAGTTAACCAGAATAAATATACTTGCAGACATACAAAGTTCGCAGACATCACAACTATGAAACATTGCATTGTAAACGTCGAGGCAAGAAAAAATAAATGGCGAATCTCAAAAAAAATAATAAAATCTCAAAGTAAAATATGAAAGTGACAAAGAGCACCACATTTAGCATGCTAGACCGTACATCACATCTAACAAAGAAAAGCTGCCATCAACCTAAGGACTA
Organism: Ariolimax columbianus; assembly: GCA_036924085.1. NCBI lineage: Eukaryota > Metazoa > Mollusca > Gastropoda > Stylommatophora > Arionidae > Ariolimax > Ariolimax columbianus. Next base: position 46,868,294 of record JAVGWX010000014.1, read on the forward strand.
AAAAGACATCGAGAACAACTGTCAGCCTCAAAAGCACACATAAATACTCTTGACACAAAATTCCTGTAAGGTAGACGCGCTGCAGTGATGGTTTTGTTTCTTATAAGGTGTGAAAAAGAAGGTAAATTATTCTAAACAAGCCATATACTGACCTGCTGGATACAGTAGCTGTTCCATTTGGCCCTGTGTTGGTCTGATTGAAATGCAAGGCAAAATATAATTATAAATATCATGGTATCAGAAACCTTCGGCAATGAGTTGGCTTAAGTCACTTCTAACATGGTCCCTCTCTAAATATTGACTCTCTACTAACACTAAACATGACTCTTTTTCTAGTATGGCCCTTTCCAAATATGATTCTTCTAATAACTCCTCTCCAAAAATGGCATATCTCCAAGCAAGGATCTTGTTATATGGCCTATCTCTAAACATGGCTGACGCAGATGAACAGATCTTGTATGCTAAAACTGCAATCGATGAAATGGTAATTCACAAACTGCAAAATTCTGAAACCAATGATGGTTGTCCCACAGCAAGTACAGACTGTGATAATCTATAAGGTACCATGTGTTGCTGAAGCCCAAGAGGGGTGTAAAGAATTGTAACACTTTGACTTGCACGGCATGTCACAGGAGGTGACTTAATCCCATGCATGCTCTAATTATTATTTGAAGACAAGGAACATGGTAATAGCCAAGTACCATTGGCAGATGCAAATAATTATCAATGGAAAATAATTGAACAGGTACAGAAGTTTACATATTATGGGCAAACCACCACAGAATATGCCCGCAATGAGACGGAAATGACAACATGGATTGCATTGGCAACAAAAGCCTTTAGAGAAAAAAATAAAACGGCAATTTAAAAAAATATCCGGTTAGAACTGAGGAGAAGAATCATCACTGCTCATGTATGTCCAATTGCACTGTATGGGGCTGAAAAATGGACTCTGGTAAAGGAAGGATGAAAAAAGCTTGGAAGTGTTTGAAATGTCGTGCCATGGAGGAATGGAAAAAGTAAGTGGACAGAAAGACGATACAATAACAATGTCATCACCGAGATACTCACAAATACAAATATTTAAAATTATACACAAATTAAGATTGGGTTAGCTGGGGCGCAAAAAGAGACATGAAAGTCTTCTGCATGAAATACTAGAGGGCAAAATCCAGGTGAAAAGGGGAAGAGGCGATTCATCTTTACATATCGGGCATGCAGAAAAAGTACCAACCTATGATGAAATAAAGCGCTGCAGGGGATAGGGATCAACGGAGAGACATGCTCAACCTCTTATAACCAGTCTTAGGACTGACTAACCAGATGATTTTTTTTTTTCGTTCGCCTTATTTCTCTATTCCCCAAGGCTTGCACTACAGTTTTTATTTTGCGCCTGTCGACCCAGTGCATCCAACCTTGACATGCATTTTATGTAAGGGTCTGCTACCTCCTCCATTTTCTAAGAGTTTACTTACCCGGGGTAATGGCTAGTTGTTTGATGGGGATCAAACCCAGGACCTTCTGGTTGTGAGCCATGTCACTTAACCACTGGCCCACTGACACGATTAGAAGGATAAGGTGCCATACTTCTTTAAACCTAGGTAACTAATTATGTTGTCCCTGATGTCATTTTGTGCCCCTAAAGATAAGAATGAGCCATACCAGCATCTTAACCTCTCTGTTCCCCTAGAATGTTAATATCTGTGTTTTAAGTTTACTCGAAAAAATTTATCATGTGTTTTACTATAATTATATACCCCCTACAGTGGGTTCCATCCCACTGCAACATCCAAGGCAACGAGGAGGCAGACAGACTGGCAAAAGAAGGTGCAAAACTACCACAACCAGATACTAGTGTGACATACGAAGAGTCAAAACGGCTTATTATAGCATTATATATACATGACCAAATGGGAAACAGAACATACTGGCTACACAAAAAACGATGCCTATTACCAGTTGAACAGAAGAGAGCAGGTCGTGGTCTTCAGACTTCGCACTGGCCACAATAGACTGAGGTACCACCTATTCAACAAATTGAAGACAGGTGGCACTGACGAATGCTCGTGTGGTACCGGGAAAATGACCGCTGAGCATTTGCGGCAAAACTGCCCGACATACGAGGATTAGAGAGAGCAGATGTGGCCATCACCAGTGGCAACACTAGACAAGCTCTATGGCAGTGTCGACAGCCTCAGGATGACCGCTGCTTTTTTCGAAAAAATAAAGGTCGACGTCTGACAGCGTACGAAGAAGATATACCACCAAATGCTAATCTCTACTATAAATACATACCACCACATGTTAATCTCTACTATAATTAGATACCACCAAATGTTAACCTCTACTAGAATTTTATACCACCAGATGTTAATCTCTACTACAATTATATGGGGAGGAAGACTAACATCTGGTCAGGCAAAATATACTGATCAGACATGTTAGTCAGGGTAAGATAAAAACATACTGGCCAAGACCCTCACCCTGACTTATTAGTAGCCCTCCCTGGAAACAGCCGGTTTTCATGACAGCCTAGCTAACTGGGTGAAGGATCGACGTGATCCCCATAGTAGTGAGTGACACGCAGATGAAGCCAAGCACCTGGAGGACCTCGGTCCACCTTCATCAGCTCGCTCGGGATGTGAGGTAAGCTACTGCAGCCCGCCACTTAACGTCCTGTTCAGGGCGCACAAATGAGTGATCTACTTGTGGGCATTCGCAAACAACAACTACAATTATATACCACCAGATGTTAATCTATAGTACAATTATATATCATCAGTTAATATCTACTGCAATCATATACTATCAGATGTTAATCTATACTACAATTATACACCACCAAATATTAACCTCTACGACAATTACATACCTTCAGGTGTTAAACTCTACTACAATTATATACAGCCAGATGTTAATCTTACTAAGACTAAGTCAAAACAAGAGTTACAAACCAGCTGTGAATACTTACAGTGTATAGTTTTGCTGTTCTGTCATCCTGGTTAGAGACAGAAAAAGACACTAAGTCTTCATCAAACACGAAAGATATAAATTAAACAAGTGTTCAATAAATCAATATATGTCTACACGTGTTCAGTGATAGACGGTAACGTTAAAGTCAGGTGTAATTTACTGGGCAAACCGCCGTCGCCAACCCCCTCCCCTGCGATATGCAACCCATAAAAAGGCTGTAATAGCAGCCTAGCCCATGAGGCGGGTATTGTCATTGAGACTATTGTAGTGGTTTTAACCTGCCGAGAAAAACTGCACTACAGCCAGAAGGGTACATGTCCATGGGATATAAGAAGCGCCACTTGCATCCGCAACTAGAGAAGAACTGCACTATCAGCTTTTGACAACAGCAATAACGCGTTTTTTTCTTTGTATGTAATCAAACATCGACCTGAATATATCCAAAGAAATCGGAGGACAGATTGCAGTTATTGGTATTACCATAATACATGCCCCTGAATGACCATTGTGGATGTACAGAAGAACTGGTTGCATTTCGTGGCAAGAAAAGTAAACAAAAACAGGACGTAGTGGAGGCAAAGACAATTAATGCATTTAAGAATAGATTGAATGCACATACTTGTAGAGTACGGAAATTTTAATGAAATTGCTTGTATACAGACTCTGCAGAGTCTTCTAAACCAGTATAAAGACGTTAAGTTTACCTTTTCCATTCCAACAGCGTGAGATTACGCCAATTTGGCTCCGTTCCACTGGCGTTGCACGCCTCCAGCTCTAGGGTCATCACTTTATCGTATATAAACTACAGGGATACTGCCATAGAAAAGGCTGAACATACTGCTCTGTTGATTGTCGAGAGTTCCAACTTCTGACATGTACGGTTAGACGAAATCAATGGCAATTTTTTCATTTGAGATTTTGGAAAGGATTTCTTCAATTTTTCGCTAGATTTGAAGATTTACTCATTATTGCAATGGATTTTTCTGAGGTAGATCTATTTAGTTTGTTTATGTAGATACAATCATTACATATATTGTTGAAGTGACAGACCTAGCCATTACATATATTGTTGAAGTGACAGACCTAGTCATTACATATATTGTTGAAGTGACAGACCTAGTCATTACATATATTGTTGAAGTGACAGACCTAGTCATTACATATATTGTTGAAGTGACAGACATAGCCATTACAGTAAACATCAATAGTAGCATTAGTGCATTTTCCGACAATTTTGTTCTCTTCTTACTAAGGAAGTTGCTACCGGGTGAGTCTATATGTTTGTGCTATTTTTCACCACTATCACCTTCACCTATCTCAGAAACTAACATACACACAATAACAACAACAAATTCTTTATTAAGACAAAGAAGGTCTGGCTAACTATCGCCCTCCTCTCAGTACTGTACAAAGTATTCACCAGATGGCTCATGGCGAGGATACACAACACACTCAACCCCAACCAATAGAGCAGGCTGGGTTAAGGTGCACCTACAGCATGCTGAACAACATAACCATGTGTTGCCTTTTGATTGAGGCAGTAAGAGAGCACCGCTAGTGTTGATATTCATCAATTACAAAAAAGCGTTAAGACTCGGTCAAACTAGAATTTGTGTGGAAAGCTCTGGAAGAGCAGGGAGTCGAAGCTGGCTACATAGACATGTTGAAACGTTGTTATGATGGATGCACCACCATCATTTGTCCATTCTCACGACCGATAAGAACCTGCCATGGGGAAAGTTGTATGACAGGCCGACCCCATCTCGCCCAACCTTTTCTCTGCATGTCTGGAGCCTACGATACGGCATCAACATAAAATTTGCACGTTCAGAGACACCTGTCAAAGCAACACAGATGCTAGCATCGCTGGAAATGGAGGGCAAGAAAGCAGGCCTTACAATAAATATTTTTAAAAAACCAAAGCTTTGCGCAGTCATTTCACAGAGTCCAGCCCCCCATATCCCTAAATGATACAACATTGGAGGATGTCGACAAAACATCTACATCTGCTGCCTCCTCAACATGGAAAATAACTTAAAGCCTGAGTTGCCAGGTGCCATCGAGCAGGCTTGACTGCCTTCAACTCGATAAAGGTGGCAGCAGACGCCACAAGAAACACCAGACTGCGAGCTGACATATTCGACTCAGTGGTCCTACAAGCGCTATGCTATGGATGTGAAACCTGGTCTCTGACAAAAGCCATGGAGAACCAGCTAAGGACAACACATACCTCGCTCGAGCCCCGTCTCGATAGGCTTACAGAATAGTGAAATCCGGGCATTGTCACATATCAATGATGTTATCCATCATGCCAACAACGCCAAGCACCATTGTGCTAGCCATGTAGTCAGAAGGAAAGACGAACGCTGGAGCACAGTGACCAGTCTGTGGTATTCGTGCGGCAAAAAAAGACAACCTGGCAGACCCCTCATTAGATGACAAGATTCGTTCGAGCTACACAACACTCACAATCCTGAAACAAACAAGTTAGCCATCCACTGGACAACCCGTGCCCAAGACAGAATCGACTGGAAATCGAGATGAGACCAGCACAAAACCAAAAACACAGCATTGCACAAGCCCAGCCCGCTAAGCAGAAAAATGCACCCGGCTACTAGCAACTCGCACAAGAGTTGGGACCTGCACAAGGGCTAACGCCCTTATAGATATACAGGTCGACCAAGACTAAGACTCTATAGGGACATGACGTGCTGAAAAACTATGCAGATACAGAAAATAGACGTAATTTTTTGTACACTGGAAAGCAAAAGGTTAAATTAAGTTGGAACATAAAGAGACATGATACTCTGGTGAAAACAATACTGGTGATAAAAGGTTGCATGTAGGTGGACAGGATAAAAATAGTGGGAGAGCAACATGAAGAGATAGAGAATGTTAGGAGGTCCATTACAGTCAACATTTGATGCGGAGATAGTACTTGACATCATCATCTGAATGGCGATTGTGATATGTGCCCTCTTCTGTAATGCACTTTTGCAGCAGATGTTCAACAATTATTCTATCAAGTTCACGGTTACTCGTCAGAAGTTTTCTTCTTCTGTGGTCAACTGATGCTATGCTTCTAGCCGATGAGGTTCACAAAGGAAACTGCGTTTCAGGTCTTTGCCAGTCAACCACAGTTTTTCGAAAATGGTCACTCTTTCCGGCCAGACTGCCTCTCTTTGGTCTTTATAAGTGAGGCAGCTCTGCACTATATATATTCTGGTGTTTGCTTGGGTGCTGACCCATTCTGTGGAGATGGGCCTTGAGTCTGCAATGTCCCATTCTGAGTCTGATGTTTGCCCAACTCTGGCAATTTTGCCAATGCTGTCATTTTCTAGCATGTAATCTTTTTGCTGGTCTCTCTAATCATCCTCATGGATTGTTTGATGAGTGTCTTTGATTGGCGATTCTGTGTGCAGCTACTTCCAGCTTTTGCTAGCTAATCTGTCTTCTCATTTCTTAGGATTCCACATTGGGTAGAATCCAGTGTAAGACTAGATCAATTTTTTGGGACAGCAACCTCATGTTGTATTTTATTTTGTGTGAGGCCCTATCTTGTTTAGGAATTGAGATGGCTCCTGGAGTCTGTTAGAAGTACCGTTTTTCTTGTAGTTTTGTTTTGGCTGATAAGAATCTGAGTTTTGCATGTAGAGCTGTTGCTTCAACTAGTTTTCTGAAAAATGCCTGATTATTTTGTAGCTTTGTTCACTGCTGTTGATGCAAATTAATAATATTATCTACTTCCATACTTACTGGGTGGACTTCTCCGATGTAATAATCCTTCATGAGCTCTCTAGCATCTGAAGAGTGACCAACATCCTCAAATGCTTCTGAGGCATCCCCTCCTGGGCACAACAGAAGAACAATAGACATCTCAATCAAAAAAATGCACAAACAAGCAAGAAAATGACAAAAATGTTGCAACAAATTACAAACTGAAGTAGCAGTGAATACAGACCCAATCAATAAACGTCCTATCTCGGAGCTAAGCAGTATATGTCAAATATGGCCTTTTTAAGGCTACAAATGTGAGCCAAAACTAGCATCAGAGAGGCGAATCGTACTGATCAAGGCGCTACTTTACGTTTTCATTGTGGCTCCTCAAAACATGTTACATCAGTCTGACCAACAAGATGGGGACCAAGACTATTTCCCACCCTGGTGAGTATACTGAGTAGTGACACATTGCATTACAGCCCAGAGGACCTAAGTCTTGTTTCTCAAGATGGCTTCAAGGTATAAGGAGAGCCACTGTAATCCGTTATCAAACAAACATCATCAAGAGTTAACTCAACTCAGAGTTGAATTTGAAAAACTATAACAATGATATAAAAGGCCTTTCTCAGGACAAAACAAAATTACAAACAAGAAAACCAAGAATACATACCAAAAAACATACTGAATAATAGCAGAATCATAAAATAATAATGCCGTAATATTCATGACTGAATGATGGTTTACCTCACCAAAAACAGACACAGCTCTATGTAATCCCCAAATAAAAACCCCCGAACTGTAGTATAAAACTCACCAACAAATTGAATTTTCACAGTTCAGAGTTGTAATAGGGATCCAACCATTTGGATGTGCACAGTTCAGAGTTGCAATAGGTGTCTCAAAGTCAATGGTATGAAAGTTCATGCTATCAAATGTGACAATGACCACGCCATAGTGGGAGGATCAGTAAAGTTGCAAAGGCTGCTTTCAAATAATTTACAGCACAGTCAAAGAGTTAAGTTGAAAATAAAATGAAGATAAAGACAAGTTGAAAATAAAATGAAGATAAAGACAATACAATAAAATATCCTCGACTTCAGTCCGACATGTCTGCCCTATGCGAGGTAGTCAATGTTCTGTATGCAGTCCGATCTTTCGCTGTGTTATACCATTTCGGACCCAGGTCTCTCAACAGACCATCTCCCATTGTATGGGCGGGTGGCCATGTACAATTATATGAGAGTCCATCTGTTATTAGGCATGCGCACTGCGTGGTCAGCACAGTGGTATTTGCAAGACAACGCAGTCTCGACGACGTCTCGAAATAGAGTACGTTCTCTGATTTACGCATTGTGGATTCTATCTCTGATCGAGATCCTGAGTTTTTCCATCGCTCGCTGAGTAATGCATAGTTTCTCTGCATCCACGTTGCATAGATTCCCCACTTCACATCAGCAGATCCATGTCTGGTATGGCTGCAGAATTGAAAAGGTGTGCCCTTGCCATGGTATCTTTCAGATGCAGGAGTAAAGGCTTTATGGTTTTTGAAGCTAGGCCTGGCTGCAGCTCTTTGTCTGGAAACTGCCCGGTGTAGGGCATTAGCCATTATTTCTTTATTCCCCAAGGCGGTGTTGCGTGCACTGTGGTTTTTATTTGGCACCTGTCAGCCCAGTGCATCCGACTTCAGCATGCATTTTATGTAAGGGTCTGCTTCCTTTTTTCTAAGGTTTTGCTTCCCTGGAGTAACGGCCGGTGCTGTGATGCGGATCGAAACCAGCACCTTCGGATTGTGAGCCATGTCACTTAACCACTAGCCCACGCTGTCCCTTCAATAGACAAATGGATATAATCAAAAGCAGCGATATAATCTAACAAGTAATTAATTTTTCATATTCAGGGCAAATCCTTCAAAGTCTGTTCACAATGAGACAGGAAAGAATTGCATTGTTTATAAAGGCCTTCCCAGAAAACCAGAAATTGCTAAACTCAAAGAACATCAAGACAGTGCTGAGGAAAACAATAATCACTACTATGTTTGGCCAAGAGCACTAACATTGACTCTGGCATATAAAGGATGAAAAAAGTTTTAGATAGAACTGTTTGAAATGTGGTGCTATCATAGAACATAAAGATATGGACAGAAAGGTCCAAAGACAGTGTCCTTGCTGAGGCAGGCGCACAAAGACAAACATTGAAAATAGTACAAAAATGAAGATTGACTTGGCTACAGAAGATACCAGTGGGCATAGGGGCCGACCGGCACTCAACTTTACATCTCAGGAAGGCAGAGACATCAAAGTACAAACCTATGCTGAAATGAAGAGATCTGCACAGGATAGGGTCAGATGGTTCCTCAGGCAACCCTATAACCAGTCTTAGGACTGTTGAACCGGATGATAAGATCAAACGGCGAGGCATGCTCAGGCAACATTACAACCAGTCTTAGGACTGATCAACTAGTTGATGCTCAGTTGGTGTATGCCTAGAAGGGAGTGGGCCTCAATTCGGAGAAACTCTGGTGTACAAGGTGTCACATGGATCTATTGCCCGGAACATGCATGCGTCTGGGGCAATGAAAGAGCTGGAGCTGATGCAGTGGAGAGATGAGCTGTGGTGAATGACGCGATGGCGAAGACAAGTTTGAGTTGACCAGGGCAGTTATGAATACTCTACAGAATGATGAAGAGACAAAAGGTCAAGAAATTTCATATCTGCAACGGACGATAGATTTGGGTAGAGAAGAGGGGAGAAAGTATGCCCTGTCTGGAAAGATCCAAAGAACACGAAATCAGTACCAAACTGATTACATATACATGCTTGGCTGGCTATTTGAACGGAGAACTTATGGGAATGTCCCCTGTGTAATGATGTTGGTTCCAGGAATCAAGAAAAATCAACTGTAACAGTTCCAGCCGGAGCATGAGCATTTAAGGCAGGGATGATGTGGTCTGTGTCTCTGAGAACAAAGGTACCTGAATGTGTGCCAAGGTCACTCACCGTCTGGACACTAAGTTGACAAAGGAAAACAGGTAGGGCGTAGAAGCTGACCACTCAGGCGTTCTGATTTGAGTAGTGGGGGGTTAGTGGCAGACATTTTGAGTGACAGGAATTCAGAGTAATTCGTTCCAATAACAACTAAGTGGAGGTAGATCCAAACTAGAGGATGGCTGGGTCAGACATCCCATAGAGACCACTGGACAGCTCTGATACTGCTTAAGACTATATAATACTGGGAAAAGTTAACTCAGACTAGCCATGGAAAGAGAGAGAGAGACATAAATTAGCTACGGGTCTGTTTAGCTCGCCGACTTTATAGAAAAGTTAGTGATAGGCTGTTTTACGAATGTTAGAGAGATAGAATGAATTTAATGGTGACTGAACCAGCATACGCCTTTGAGTCTTGGCCAGTCACTCTATAAGGTGAATGTTGGGCACCCTGGGCTTGAACTTGGTTGGATTAGTTGGAGACAATATTCAATAGCTTTTGCTTACAACCTGCACGAAGATTTTAATAATATTGTGTATGTTCATTAATAATATTGATTTTGCTGTTCTGTTTGCTAAATGTTGATATTCAAGTAATAAATCTATTACCTGCCGTTTGATATATTTGCTGTGTGTGGTCTTGAATGATGTGGATGCATGTGGTAAAATTCTAGATAGAAAATCCCCAGTGAAAACCTGCACTCTGCCACAGAACTAGTTGTTGATGATGAGACCACTTGACTATGGTCGGCCTGTTTGGTTTTACAGAAAGTTATAGAAACACCTCAAAAAGCAAATAATAAAGAGAAAGGCTGTCTATTTGGCAATGCTGTCATGGATAGACTTTAGTATACTAGGACTAAACTTTTATAAGATGGAGGTGGCCAGATACCTATCTTGCTACCATCACTTCTCTAACAGTAAAGCAGGTACTTATTTACAGATGGGTAAATTAGTCAATAATGGCTGTGGATCAAATTAGATAATTCTGCGTTTTCTGTGTTCTAGAGGCTGTGATCTTGGCTTACAATCCCAACATACCAGGTTCAAATCATGCCATGCTCAATTTGACAGGTTTGTTTTTCATGGCATGACCGCTTCTTCCAGCCGACCTAGCTGGAAATGGAAAATGTAAGAGCCGCTGCAAAAGCTATGGTGTGTATGCTTTGTCATTGGCACCTTTATCAATGCAAGGGACTGAGCACATTTGTGGGGTGGGGTGCGCACAGATACAATGAAATAGTTTTATGAACCATTTTACTTTTCTGTAACACAAATTAAAGAGTCGATATCTTGATTCCCCAAGTCCCACCCTACCACAATGAATTCCCCCCAAAATTGGCTTTTTGAACAAAATGTTCAGCATATTATGTCTAAAAGGCAAGCAAACACTCAATGCCTGTCCACACACAGAAAACATAACGGCACACTAACATTATTCACTAACTCACCAGCTTGTTCTAACAAGACCTCTTCCCCACCTGGATGCTAGAATGAAACAATGAAATATATTATAATAATCTACTGATCAGTTGATGATATCAATATTAATAAGTTCTATTTAGCTCATATATAGCACAGGTGCATTAAAAGAAGCTTTTACTGCACTTTTATTTAATCTTCAGTGGTGATAATTAGGCTGCTACCAGGAAGTAGCACAGATAACACATAACGGGACAGAAAAAGAATAAAATCATATCAACTTTTGCCATCATAAACCACATTTAGAAGTCTTCACAGTACAGCACAGACACCAAGCTAAGAATTTGCAGGAGTAGAACACTTTCAATACAGTGGAAGTGTTGAATATCTTGTATCAGAAAGACAGATTTACATAATTATCTGGATAAACATTATCATCAATCAAGAGCTGGTAACACACCCCATCATAAATGGTTGATGATAGAACTGTATCAGCTATGTACTTCTTCGTCCGTTCTGAAAAGGATGTTTTGTTATGATGTGCCCTTGTGTACAGTGAGATTGAGTTTCTTGTTGCTCTTAAAGACACCATACATGATAGTCACTGACCGCTTTAAAATTCACTAACCTAGAAGGTTTACAATACAATACAATATCCTCGACTTCAATCCAGTGGGTGTGCCGTATGCGAGGTAGACAACAATGTCCTGTATGCAATCCGATCTTTCGCCGTGTCGTACCATTTCAGACTAAGGTCTCTCAGCAGACCATTGCTATCTTATGGTTGGGAGGCCGCATATATGACCACCAAAATGTAATTCTAAGTGTCCATCTGTTATCTGACATGCGCACCACGTGACCAGCTCAGTGCTATTTGTGAGACAACGCAGCCTGTATGATGTCTCAAATTAGAGTGGTTATATATATACATATATTTTATATAAAACGGTGAAAGTCTGTGTGTTGTTCATTCAATTCTAAACTGATCCATTAAACTGAATCAAATTTTGCATCGTTACCTTTCAGGACATTACATATTCCTGTTTACCATACATTTGGACACACCACCTTTATACCCGGATAAAAAAGGGCGAATGTATGTGACTATCAACCCAATTTTATTTTTTCTTACAAAAGTGGCATAGATAAATAGGAACTGTAATCTCATGACCCAATCTGCTTGACTAGAAATGTAATGAGCTGTGCATCTGCACATAGATTCATAATTTTCCCTCTTGGCACAGAGGACCTGTTTCTGTTTCAGACGGTTGATATTTTAAATTGTTGGGGGGGGGGGGGGGGGGGGTGTGTCCATGTAACTTGGAATATTGTGTTAAATGTCACACCTTAGTCAAAGATGCCCTAAAAGTTAAATACAGGGACACAGGCGGAAAATTGCTATTAAAATATTTTGTAACCTGTTTATTTTGTTTACTGTTGGACTGCAATGAAACATGTTATAGCCTTTTAGTTTATATGCTCTTGCTTTCTAGGTCATCATTAACATTACACCTGGATATGTTATTTAATTCATGTAAAAAAAATAAAAGTAACTGTCAGATGCTTGTTTAAATCCCGAATTATTTTTTTAAGCAAAACACCTAAATAGATAATGGTTTTTGTTAAATGTCTGATTGGCCGCCTTAAAATGAAAAGATGCGTGTTAATTCTTGCTCTTTATCCATAAATTTTTTTCCCCAAGTGTATCCTATATTCTAGAGGTGCCAAAGATGCTGCACTGTATATGAGCTGACAACAGCCAGCAACTGATAGCTGTCTACTTGCATGAGGGTCAGTGAGCCACATTATTTTCTGCTTTGATGAACGTACTGAATAGGATGTTGTAACGTTGTGCTGTAGTCTATCGCTAGGTGCGATAAATGTACTGTTCAGTTTGAGACATCAGTTTTCAGCAAACATTTTTGATGATGATGATGTTTATCACGTGTGATGATGACCACTCTCTCTGCTCAGCCATTTGAAATATGTCAAGTCAGTTAATGAATTCGGAGGAGCCGAATGTAGGTCTGGAACTACCCTGGGCAGTGTGAGCAGGGAATGTGTGCCTGTTGTGAAGGCTTCATTTCACAGAATTTTCTATTCTATCTACACTATTCAACTGTTGATGTTACGGATGCCTCTCATGATGCCGCACCTTCACGAAAAGATGCCTAGCAGGCAGTTCGGTCATGGGTAGCAGCTTGCCAAGTGTATAGTGCTGTGCCAAAAGCTTTTAGTGAAGCATTAAGCATGTCTTTGTAAAGACAGGGATACAGCTAGATAGACTGGGATGTTTTGTCAAGAAAGGATATTGAACTCTGTCTGAAGGTGCAGCACAGTGAATGAGCCAACAACGACATAGCGGGTTGCTTGCATATTAGGGCCTGCGAACCGAGCTGACCAAGATCCAATTCTACATCCAAGCGGCGATCCTGGAAATATATTGTGCTAGTGTAGCCTGGCTAAAAGAATAGGGATTAAAGTGGGAAAGCATATCCAGTAGTAAAAAAGCCAGCTGACACCTGAACATGCGTAGACAGAACGTGCAAATGTCTCACTGTAAATTACATTTTAGGACAAATGCCGATAAAGATGAATCCAGTCCATTCTTTGTGAGAAGCAATCACTAAAAACTGATTTCTTCTTCGTTCATTCTCAACCTCCTCCTACCAAGCCATGAACAGCATTTTGCAAGTAGCAGTATGTAGTTCGGAGAATGGAATGCGTTGTGCTGCTAGTTTACAGATTGACTGCGATGTTTGCACCTTTCCGTCCAACACATCCATCTTCGGTAGAAACTGTGATTTGATTTTAGGTGGTCAAATTGTTGCTGTTTATAGACTTCCATTTCATTAAACAGTAGTAAAAAGCTTTTAAAAACTCCTGAATGTTTTGCCGATTGGGATAAAGGTGGGACATTTTCTTAATGATGGGTCTGAAGCTTTCAATTCAGACTACTAGTTGGCGTGGCTCTCTATATGGAGACCACATAAACCCTACAGCAGAAGACTGAATTCTTCTAGCCAAGTTGTTAAAGGGCTCAACATGGATAGCAAAAAAAGAAAACAGAGAAATCCTACAGGTGATGGATACAGAACAAAACAACATTTGAGACTAGGAAATTAACATTTTTGACACATCAAATATCACATTGGCCTAGAAAGAATAATACTGGAGAGTATTGTTTGGAGGTAGACAAATGAAAAGATAGACGAGGGACATTACAAAGGTTCTGGGGTTCCAGTTGGCATGGCAGTAGAGTCAGGTAGAGGTGGGCAGGGATCGAGTGTCTTACAGACCAGCTGTCCAATGTTCTGCAAGTGACATCCTATAAGCCAATATGATGATGAACTTCCCAAGTCACTTCCTTATTATTTGACTGTTGAAGTATAGGCCCAAACACTGTTACGCTGCATTTGAGCAATTTGGCTCCCTTGTAAGCAGCTTTTATGAAAGTCTGATTCCAGTTATTTGCAGTGCCGTTTTAATCCCAATGGACGAATGACTATTACTTACTACTATTGCATGATGATGCCAACAGAACCAATCTGAATCTCGTCCTTAGTAATAGTATAATAATAAAGTAGAAGTAGACCTACACGGCAGACCTAGATCTACCGATTCTTCTATCCCACTACTACTGTCTAGTCTACTCTACATCTACAGACCACTACGTCTACAGTAGTGAGTAGTCTCACTTGACTCGAGACTAGCGTCACGATAGCCGATAAGTTCACCGATGACGATAAGCAAGAAAGAAAACATTGATTTGATCATTTCCTATTTTTTCTGCGTTACCTTTTAGAAAACATAAAAACGTGTTACAGTTAATATTTAAGGTAATTGGGTACCCAAACTGACATAAATATAATTTAAAAATTCAAAGCCAAATCAAAAGTAAGTATTTAATGCTAAATGAAAAAAAATTAAGTGATCTTGTACGCCAGTAGTGATTGTAAACGTGCTTTTAAATAATAAAGTACAATATGCTGACAGTACATTTCCACATTCGATACATAACATATTTGCGTGACTATCACAATGCCCCTGCCGGCTACCTTGCCAACCGAAAGTTAGAACAACGTGCCACATGACTTAGAAAATCAAAGTTACCTCTTCTAGAAATTTTGTCACATCGTAGACTTTGTTGTGAACAACGATATAAGTTTCCTTAGCATCATTCTTTGTCTTTACTTCCGACAATCTGAATGTTTTCTTATCCCCTGCCATTTGAATGATATAAGTAAAGTCCTACAAGATGCAGATGTGTCGCCTTTTATATCAATCCCCCAGATGACTCGTCAAAACAGAGCTGTAGCTGACGACAAGGTCCAAAGACAGATTATACCGGATATCAGGCGATGGTTTGTGGGAATCTTAACAAATAATGGTTTGGCGTGAGTATTTGGATTTCCAAAGTACGTTTTTAATATGGAAAAAAAGCATCAAAATAAAGGAGATAGCACAATAAATATTTTGAATTGGAGACGTACAGTTTAATAATGGAACGCTATAATTAAAATTATTGAGTAATTTGTGTTGGTCAAAATAGTAAGTGGGGGAGAAAAAACTGGTTGGAGTATGCTACCGGTGTCCATCGAGTACTAAAGAAGGCGATAAGGATCTTTTTCGAGCTATAACATTGTCCAGTGCAGAGAAATTATTATTAATGGGGAATTTTAACTTTCCAGAAATTAATTGGCAGGTGGTGGAAGCGAACTTTGACAGAAAAATATATAGAAATACATATGACATTTATATTTGCTTTATAGACTACCAGAAGGCTTTTGACAAAGCCCAACATGAAAAATTATTTAAATGTCTCCAAGAAATAGATCTAGATGGTAAAGACATAAAACTGCTCCTTAATATGTACTGGAAACAAACTGCTACAGTAAAATCAGGAAAGGTGTGCTCTCCAGGTATAGATGTAAAAAGAGGAGTGAAACAGGGATGTGCATTATCCCTTTGTCTTTTTAATATCTACGCAGAACAAATATTCAAACAGATAGAGGAGATGCCAGGGGTTGTCATTGGAGGAGTGACAATAAACAATCTAAGATATGCGGATGATACAGTTTTGATGGCAAAAAGTGAGCAAGAATTACAGGAGCTTAGGACAACAATATACACAATAAGTCAAGAGTTTGGATTAGACATGAACATAAAGATTACACAGACTATGATATTTGGGAAAAGTGACAAGAAACCATTTATTCAGATAAAGTAAAAGATCAACTACTTGAACAAGTACTGAATTTCTCCCATCTAGGTCATATTAGTCAAGGACTTAATAAGGCCTGTATAAATTCGAAATACAGCTATTCAGGGCAAGAGTGGGAAATGTCTCACAGAAGCTCAAGACATTCGTGAGCGCTGGACAGAGTACTGTTCGGAACTATATAAGCATGAAGGTCGAGGTGACCCAAGAAATCCAATGTCTCCTGAAGTGAGTCTAATAGAGGAAAATCAAACGATAACAAGGGAAGAAGTATATGAAGCCGTGAAAATGCTGCACAGAGGGAAGGCTGTAGATGTGGATAATATCCCAGCAGAGCTCCTACAAGTGGGAGGTGAGGTAACAATTAATACCCTGACATACATCTGCAATATAATTTGGCAGACAGGAGAGTGGCCCACCAGCTGGACAAAAATCAGTAATTATACCACTGCCTAAATCAGAAAGCCTAAATATGTGTCAGAACTATCGAACAATCAGTCTGATAAGTCATCCAAGTAAAGTTCTCTTGAGAATAATACTTAACAGACTGAAACCACAGGCAGAGAATATCATTGCCGAAGAACAAGCGGGCTTTCGAGCGGGAAGGAGTACCATCGAGCAGATATTTAACCTTCGGCTAATGAATGAGAAGTACTCAGAGTATCAACAACAACAACTCTACTATGCCTTCATTGACTTTAGAAAGGCGTTTGACAGAATGTGGCATGCGGCGCTATGGTCAACAATGAGGCATTATAAGTTCAACAGTGATATTGTGAGGGTAATTGCAAACCTTTATGAACAGGCGACAAGCACAGTCTCGGTAGAGGGAACGCTAGGCGATTGGTTCCGTACGATGGTGGGTGTGAGACAGGGATGTATACTCTCCTCAACACTCTTCAATATATTCTTGGAGAGAATAATGGAGACGACCTTAAACGGACATGTTGGCACGGTTAAAATAGGTGACTTGCTTATCACAAACTTCCGATTTGCTGATGGTATTGATGTATTGGTAGGCACAGAAAGGGAATTCCAGGAGTTGATTGGTAGATTGGATAGAGCGGCCCTGAGTTTTGGTAAAATGCAGATAAAACAAAGCTCATGACCAATAACATAACAGGGTTTAAATATGTAATAGAGGCAAATGGGCAGGAACTTGAGGTGGTAAAGCGTTTCAAATATCTGGGATTATTGATCAGCGAAGAGGGATCGAAGCCAGAGGTAATTGCAAGAATAGCACAAACGACAGCGACGCTGACTCGGCTGAAACCTATGTGGCAAGACAAGCGGCTCGCCCTCGGCATAAAAGTTAGACTAATGCACTCGTTGGTGCTATCAATATTTATGTATGCCTGCTAGACCTGGACTATTACAGCAGATATCCAGGGCAGAATACATGCAATGGAAATGAGGGGCTATAGAAAAATCCTAAATGTTACATATAAAGATCGTGTCACGAACGTAGAAATCCGTCAGAGAGTTGAAGACGCTATTGGTTCTTTTGAAGATCTGTTCACAGCTATCAAAAGACGAAAGATGGCCTGGTGCGGGCACGTCGCGAGGTCCAACGGAATTACCAACTGGATACTCTTCGGTTCCGTACCGGGACGGAGAGGGCGAGGACGTCCAAGGAAGAGATGGGTGGACAACATCACTGAGTGGGCAGGGCCTTCGTCCCGGTGAGATACGTCAGGCGGCGACAGACAGAGAGGGATGGCGTGGGATTTTGGGAGTGTCTTCGTGTGTGCCCCAACTACCTGATGGGTTACGGGATGAACTGAACTAAACTGAGGTCATATAATAACTGAAAAAGCCAGCTGTGAAAAATAATAGTTATAATAGATCATTCAGGAAAGGTGCGGGAAAAGTCCAGGTGGCAGTGAAAACGGCTAATGCTATGTTGGACATGATAAAAAGAAACATTTCACATAAGAGCAGGAAGTAATAGTCAAGTTTATATAAATCATTAGTGAGACCTAAATTAGAGTACTGTATTCAGGTGTGGAGTTCATATAATAGAGTGGATATAAACATGCTGGAAAGCGTACACAGAAGAGCTGCCAAAAATGATCGAGGGGTTTCAGAATTATAGCTATGAGGAAAGACTTAAAAAAACGGTCTTCAGTGTCTCGAACAGAGAAGAATTCGAGGTGACTAAATACAAGTGTTTAATTAATAAATGGAAAGGATAAATTAGACTAAACCAAGTGTTTCAAAGTACAACCGGCTACAAGAACAAGTGGTATCTGGAAAACAGGGCATAAAGAAAAGTAGCACTGAATCATTTCGAGAATGTCGCACAAAGCGATTATAATCAACGAGGGTTATGCATTAGGATATCAACAGTCGTTTACACATATAACTAATATATTGTAATACTCAGATCTACAGAGCTTCATAAATTGCATGCGTTTCGTTGTTCTCACTTCAGTGGCACACCCAGGATTTGTTCGGGGGGTGTTGGACGAGGAGAGGGGAGGGCAGCCTTGAATTTGTTTCTAAACACAATGTTATGGCAGCATTTGTTTTCTCATCTAAGGCCGAACGTAACGCGTATCTGTAGCAACGATTAGAACAACTACTAACATTACCCGTTACTTCATGAGACTTGCTTTTTACAAGGAAAGGTGGGTTGTCGGGTATAAACAATTGAATAGCTACATTTTTTAAAAATAAATTGATCGGTGGAAGTGCCCTTTTCCCCCCTTAGAGCGCCCCCCCCCCCCCTCACTCGTGGGGGCCCCTGACACCCCATGCTGTCGCTTCCCAATACCTGCGCATTTCCTTAAGTATTATCTTACGCCGAGGGAAACTAAGCTTCGGATGCTGCAAATGTAAACACTACTTACTGATTGTCAGTATCCGGCAACCTCACAAAGTATTGGACCAGAAACCAGCTGCCATGGAAGATCTTTCATTTGCTGCAATGAGATCCGTCAAAGTACATGATTCTTGGACAGTTATTCTGGTGTTCGGGATCTTGAATGGTTCCGCAAACAATGCAATATCCCCATTTTATTTCAAGTTTGATCTATATTTCTACACTCACGTTCGTATTTTGTTCAGGGATCTCCATACAGGGCATGGCCAATTATGCTCTGTCGAAAGTTCTTCTTTGATCTCCATCCATCCCTCTCCATATCTTTGACGCCATTTTTCGGTGCAGTTTTGTTCAGATTTCAGGTATGTTAACTGTAAAGTGTGAAGTAAACTTTTCCTTGAATTTCTTCTTCTTCTTCTTTTTCTTCTTCTTCTTCTTTTTCCTCTTCTTCGTCTTCGTACGCTGTCAGACGTCAACTTGAATTTGTTCGAAGAAAGCAGCAGTCATCCTGAGGCTGTCGACACTGCCATAGAGCTTGTCTAGTGTTGCCACTGGTGATGGCCACATGTGCTTTCTCTGATCCTCGTATGTCGGGCAATTTTGCAGCAGATGTTCAGTGGTCATTTTCCCTGTACCACAGGTGCATTCGTCAGTAGCACCCTTCTTCAGTTTATTGAATAGATAGTACCTCAGTCTGTTGTGACCTGTGCGGAGTCTGAAGACGACGACCTGCTCTCTTCTGTTCAACTGGTAATAAGCATTTTTTTTATGTAGCCAGTATGCTCTGTTACCCATTTGGCCATGTATCTGGCCCTAATAAACCTTTTGGACTCTTGCTAGGCCACACTACAATCTGGTTGTGGTAACCTTGCACCTTCTTTTGCCAGTCTGCCTGCTTCCTCGTTGCCTTGAATGTTGCAGTGGGATGGAACCCACTGTACCACTACTCTTTTTGCTGCGGACTGCTGGCAGTACTGTTCTTAAGTCATTAAGTTCTTTATTTTTCTGGCTTTTTAGTGCTTTAACCTCGGACAGTATATTAGTAAACATGAATATCTGGCTTTCATTGCTTTCGCCTGTCAGCATTGCTTCTACTGCAGCCTTCAATGCCTCTGCCTCCGCTTTGAAATTGCTTGAGAATTTCCAGTTGCCACTGACAGTGTTATCTTTCTACCGTTTGTTAGGTTCAGTAATACCCCTCCCCCCTCCCCATTCTGTGTTGTGTTTGTTGCAGAACCGATGCCAGCAATTGCATAAATTGTCCCCTTTGGTGTCGTTTTAAGGTACCCTCGTACAGTGCGAGTGCCTCATTTGCCGCCACATCGACGTGTCTCTTGTGTGGTGACTCGTTTCCATACTGGAGCAGCGTATTCTTCTGCAGAAATGCACAATGCGAGGGGTCAATGTGCGCAACATCATTAGTGATGCTCCAATGCAGTGTTTGTTAGATTACGCAGTATGTTAATTTTATGTGATAACTTTTTGTTTTGTTTCACTGCCTTGCGGTGTTCCTTGTAGGATAATGTGCGATCCATTGTTGTATAAACACTAAGATCCTAATCTACATCTAAAATGTGAGTGTAGATGCAATGCTAAGCTATGTATTATATAATAGAAGCAAATTCCAAATTAGAAAGAGCACCTATGGGAATGCCCGGAGTGCAGTGACGTCGATTCTTAGAAACAGAAGCAGAAACAAATGAAATGGAGAGTTGGTAAACTAATGCTTGCTTACTACTGCAATAAGTCACTTTTGTACAGAATATTCAAATAATGTGGTGTGGGTTCAACTCTGGACTCTGCCGTCTTTTTCACGAGTGCTTCGTGCGGAGTCCTCTGCATCTCGTAGTCGCCCCCTAGTCGTATTGTCATTGACTTGCCACTGGGGTCGGGCGGCTCGAGACGAGAGATTGGGGATAACAAGTAGCGCAGTTAATCCTTATTAAAAATATCGCTAGCAAAATTAAAAATGCCATTTTCGTCTACGATGGACGGCGGCCGTTGCCTTTGCTTTGAGAATAGGCATATGCTAACATTCTTACTTCCTATAAAAAAAATAATGCATTCAGGGATATCTTAGGCTAGTGGTTAAGTGACATGGCTCACAAACCGAAGGTGTTGGATTCGATCCCCATCACAGCACCGGCCGTTACCCCGGGGAAGCAAACCTTTAGAATATGCAGGTGGAAGCAGACCCTTACATAAATGCATGTTGAAGTCGGATGCACTGGGCCGACAGGCGCAAAATAAAAACATAGCGCAACGCACGCCGCCTTGTGGAATAGAGAAATAAGGCGAACGCAACAAACAAACAAACAAAAAATGTAATGCATCCAGCAGATCAGTGCTACTCAGTAGGACATCCGGCTGTGGCTTCTCGGTTAGAGTGAGAGGACAGGTTGTTGCTGAGCAGAGTAGGACATCCGGCTGTGGCTTCTCGGTTAAAGTGAGAGGACAGGTTGTTGCTGAGCAGAGTAGGACATCCGGCTGTGGCTTCTCGGTTAAAGTGAGAGGACAGGTTGTTGCTGAGCAGAGTAGGACATCCGGCTGTGGCTTCTCGGTTAAAGTGAGAAGACAGGTCGTTGCAGAGTGCAATAGGTAGTAAACTACCTCCAGTTTGAAAATGTGATCTCAACGCTGAGATGGATATCTGAGACTTCTTTAACAAGGCGTGTCATCGTGATAGACGCGCAAGCCGTACTCCAGAAAGTACAGAAGGGATGACTTTAGTACGAATTGAAAGCAGCTGTTAAGGCCTCAAACCTCCGGAGATTAACGTGGATCAAATTTCCTGATCATGCTGGGGTTCCAGGCAACGAACCAGCTGACATCTTGGCTTCATAAGCTCCCATCATGGGCAGGCTACTGATGGATAGGAATTACATTTTGAAATAAACCAATGACACCCTGTTAAATGAGGCCGTTGCAATAAATGAAGAAGCAATTCATAAGCTGTAACGGGGCTGGCTAAGGAGAGAGGATCAAAGAGGGAATGCTAACCCAGTACTCAAAAAATGTTTGCTGAAGTCGGATGTGTTG
Organism: Ariolimax columbianus; assembly: GCA_036924085.1. Classification (NCBI taxonomy): domain Eukaryota; kingdom Metazoa; phylum Mollusca; class Gastropoda; order Stylommatophora; family Arionidae; genus Ariolimax; species Ariolimax columbianus. The sequence goes on from JAVGWX010000014.1 coordinate 46,890,478, forward strand.
GACCGAAATTTGCAAATATCGCAGTCAAGCTGTAAACTACGACACAACGCATTCCGTTCTCTGGACTATATTCTGCTACTTAAGCTCTTTCATGGTTTGGTAGCGGGAGATTGAGAGCGAACGAACTCAAACCAAGCCAGAAGCAGAAACAGACAGCATTCATCGGCCTAAGGTCACCTTGGAACTAGGACCCTGCCTCTGGACACCACTCACCTTACGCAACATGAAAGTCACTAAATAGTCTCCGAACTGGATTATCATGATGATGTAGAAACGTAAAGAGATAGGGATACAGAGGTCATGAGATATGCGTACCCTAATCACCTGATGTTCCTCTCAAACCTTATGGAAACATGCGCCTGTTGAAGATGTCTGAGACGGCTTATCTTAGAGCCGCAGCCACTGCTTCTATATCCATTCCGTACTGGAGGTTGCTGTTCTGTATTTCCCGCCCTACTCAACGATGACTTGCCCTCTCACCCTAGCAGAGGGGTCCCACGAGTTGAAGTATTAAAACTAAACAAAGAAGACATCAGGGCTTCACAAGCTCCCATCATGGGCACATTAGTGATGGATAGAAGTGACCTTTTCAAATCAATCAATGACCGCCTGCTGGATGAGGACACCGCAAAAGGTGAAGCAGCAATCCACAGACTGCAAAGTTTCGACATTAAACGAGGTTCGAGCTGAGTGGGGCGCATGAGAGGACGGAGCAGGAGAGTGTACAGCCAGCGAGCTTCAGGGACCATCAGCATCCATACCTTACGCCATTTGATGAGAGAGACTGAGCACCTATGGGTATGCCCGGAGTGCAGTCGTCGATTCTTAGAAACAGAAACAGTAAACAATGGAAATGCTGTTGTTGATAACACCATATAAGGCGCATACGATATAATAGGTGTGGCCCTTAATGCTTTCAAAATAGGCGCAACGTATACTTTAGAACGAGGAGCAATAGGACCCAGAATGATACCTGCTACATTCGAGTGCATGAGCTGCAGCGGTCAGCGACCCATAGCTGACTGCTAGCGCCAGGGTCAGCGAACCAGAGCTGCGTAGACCCTACTTACATCTCGAGGCGTTGTTCTTGGATAACAGACTGAAACATTGCAGACTGGCTAAGGAGATCGGATCGAAGAGGGAAGGCTAACCCTGTACTCATAAATGTCTGCTAAAGTTGGTTATGTCGGATCAAAAGGTGCTAATATCGCAGTCAAACTGTAAACTACGACACACCTCATTCCGTTCTCCGGACAATATCCTCATACTTGCGAAGGTCTTTTCAGGGCTTAGTATCGGGAGATTGAGAACGTTCAGGGCTTGGTATCAGGAGATTGTGAACGTTCAGGGTTTGGTAGCGGAAGATTGAAAACGTTCAGGGCTTGGTGAGATTGAGAACCAAAAAGACGAAAGAGTGCACTAATTGTTTGTTACGTTATTGCCCCTGCAGCGTCCACACGACGTGACTATTTAGCACATACGAATTCTCTTTCGCACTTCCAATAATAAAGATTTTTTTATCCTCATAAAATGCCTTTAATTTTTGTAGGAAAACTTTTAAAACATAGGAATTTCTGTTGTTATTCATTTCTGCGTATATAAGCCCTACAACCACTATTTTTGAAAGTGAATGGAATTGTGAAAAAGATGGCCCACTTGGCTGTTTCCGGTCAGTACCACCAACTGGAAATATGAGTAATCTTACAAGTTACATGTCAACCGTTTGTTTACAATCTTTGAAGGTCGGCGAATTTTGTGTCAAATACTTTCATAACTAAATTGTTTGACTATACTTATAGAATATTTGTGTTAACAAAGATTCTTAAATCATATATTGGGTCATGGATATAAGTTTTGAGGATTGATAAGTCATTTATTAGTTGATGTTATAGACTGCAAATTGCCTATCTAATCGGCTAGCGTCCTGGCCAAGCCAAAAACAGCCTTGTCAAAACGGCAATATGGTTTTAGATCTATAGGATATCTTTTAAATGTATTTCTTTACATTTTTTTGTACATTTCCAATGTAGAGTTCTTATGCCTATTATATTATATGCATATTATATTCTTATGCCGTATACCTATACTTTTATACACACGATTTCGGATATGACGAAGACGTAGGCGTAGCGTCGTAAGCCGTAGTACTAGTAGTAGTAGGGATATAAATCTTGGTAAGCTAGTACTAACTACTAACTAGTAGTTACTGTTAGTAGTTGCCAATAATTTGAATAACTATTAATCTAATATATTAGTACTAATAGTATAGTTATAGCATCATATCATATGAAAATGAGTATGAGGATATCGGATATGTCATGTGACAGTCACTGAGTCAGTGTCATACCTGGACGTTACTCTACTTAAGTTAATGTATCTACTAAGCCTGTGCGTACGTGTACTATATCACATCTTACGAGTTCTCTAACTTAACATCTTTTAAAACTAATTCCAACAACAGAAGAACTGAATTACATTGTCCCTATTATACAGGATCGGCGACACAAGAGTGGTTCACTTGTATTAAGTTTTTCATTTTCCCCAGTTACGATCGTCAGTGTATTCAAACATTTCTTTCTCACAAAATTTAATTGGTAGTTCTAATCTTAATCCTGATATGTAAAGACATATCAGACTACAAGCATCTGCTACATACAACCTCCGACGAGTAAAAGAGTATAATGAAAACGAAAATTAGCATCTACCAGTCTTGCGTAATTCCAGTCCTACTTTAAGGCTCCAAAACCTGGACATTACCCAAGTATGAGATATCAAGACTAGAGACTTTCTGCATGTGTAACCAGCTGCATATCCTGGACGTCTAATAACATGACAACAATTGCAACGTAGTGGTTTCTGCTAAAACAGGCCTCCACTCAATCTCAAAAACACTGGACTGCTGCCAAGTTTCTTTGTTTGGTCATGTCATGTGGCTGGACCAGGAAACCCTTGCCCTCAAGATACGGCAGCAGAGGGCCATGAATATTGCAGATCGATGAACGTCATGAGGTGTGTTGAAAAAGTTTCCAACCTTTGGGCCGGAAAAGTGCAATTGCCCACCTAGAGGATGAAACCCTAATCCCCTTCAAAGTACTCTCCTTGGGACACCACACACACTTTTCTCACAGTTCCTGCCATTACTGGAAGCATTTCATGGGAAAAAAACATGACAAAAAATTGTAAAAGTTGATTAAGGTTGAGTTTAATCAAAATTTTAAAATCGGTATGGTCAGATACTGCACCGAGACGAGAACACAAACAAAACCTATGTTACGACCAATAGGCCTTCATCAGGGACAACAATACTGAATCAACATATAAGGAAAAAATGGTCAACATCTGATAGTAAAACCAGTCTGTCTAAGCATTTCAGGAAAGCCTCTTTGGAAATGGAGTACAGCCGGGTTATCGCATTCCCTATAATGTTTTCTCGTGACTCAAATCAGGTCCCTTTTGATGGAATCTTCAGCTTGGGGAACAGCCAAAAATCGTAAGAAGCCATGTTGGGAGAATTGGGAGACTGGCGAACCAGAAGAATGTTGTGTTTGGCCAAGAAAGTCTTAATCAGATGCGAAGATTGGGCTGGTGTGTTGTCAATAGTTCCCATTGTCCACATGTCTGGTTGTGGCGGATGACCCTCCAGGTAGTACTCTTTGGTAATGTTTTGACATTGTGGTGTGTACTCGTGATGCACAACCTCACGGGAGTAAAAGAAAACAGTCAACATGACTTTGACATTGCTGCGCACCGTGGTGAATAAAAACCAGACGGGTGCTAACTACAATCAACACTGAAAGGCTGACTGCCAGTGACTGATGCAATCTGCAGATGGTAACAATTCACACATGAGCTCCTGCTGAAGAACAACACCCATGCTACATCTGTTTCTGCAGGGAAAAAAAATTAAGGTCGGATAATTTTTGAACACACCCTGTAATGGAATAGGACCTCGGTTCTATTTTGTTGGTTTTCGGAACTGGAGGTAATGATTAACAGGGACAAACGGGGGCATTCGTACTGCGGCGTTAGAGGTGAAATTTGTGGATCATCACAAGACGAGCTACTGCGAAAGCATTTGTCAAGAATGTTTTCATTAATCAAGAACGAAAGTCAGAGGCGCGAAGACGATCAGATACCGTCGTAGTTCTGACCATAAACGATGCCGACTAGCGATTCGCAGGAGTTGCTTTGATGACTCTGCGGACAGCTTCCGGGAAACCAAAGTGTTTGGGTTCCGGGGGAAGTATGGTTGCAAAGCTGAAACTTAAAGGAATTGACGGAAGGGCACCACCAGGAGTGGAGCCTGCGACTTAATTTGACTCAACACGCCAACACTGAAATAATTGACAGGCCGAGAGCACTTTCGTTGAGTTTAATAGGGAACATGTGCTGGAATTTGTCCCTCGGAAATCTGGGGCTAGTTTCTCGGTGGCTCGATTGGCTCGCATCCAGTGTTCGATAAAGGAATTGACGGAAGGGCACCACCAAAAGTGGAGTCTGCGGCTTAATTTGACTCAATACGCCAACACTGTAAAATGACTGACAGACTGAGAGCACTTTCGTTGGGTCTAATCGGGAACATGTACTCGAATTAGACCCACGGCAGACAGGTCAGTTTTACCCTCTTAATGAAAGAGCGTTGCTACGGTAATCCTGCTCAACCCTAGAGGAATCGCAGGTTTCAGACACTTGGTCATTGACTGACTAAAAAGCCCTCTCTTGATTCGTTGGGTCTAATAGGGAACGGGTGCTGGTATTAGACCCTCGGAAGACAGATCAGTTTTACCCTACTAATGACAAGGCGTTGCTACGGTAATCTTGCTTAATTCGAGAGGATTCGCAGGTCGCAGACATTTGGTCCACGTGCTTGGCTGATAAGCAAATAGTGCGAGGCTACCATCTGAGGGATTACGGCCGAACGCCTCTAAGCCGGAATCCCGCCCTAAATCTCAGCACCACTGCGATGGGAGGCTACGATTTGGTTGGGACCTGGGGCTCGCACCTCAGCTCGACTCGGTCGAGCCGCAGAAAGATGTCTCTGCCGTCCCGCCGATCAAAGCGGGCAGGAAGCTGTTCAATATTCACCCTATACGGCGTTGAGGGGTGAAACCACTAGTAGAAGACTTAGTTCTCAGTCGGGGTGTTGTAAGCAGTAGAGCAGCCACCTCACTGCGAACTGTTGAGACTCAGCCCTTGATCATGAGATATGTCTGCACACCAGGCGAACAACATCTCCGTGCCATGACCAGGCTTGTCCCCTGGTTAAATGCACTCCTGCCTCACTCTTTACCTCTGTCTGCTATCATTCATCCCAATGGACGCAGAAGAAATGCAGGCGAGCGGACATTGCACCTCTGCCCTATTGTGACAACCTCCCAGGTCGCGGGGAATGCTAGACATACCATCACTGCAGATGAGCCAAGAAAATAAAAGGAGCAAGGAGATACCTCACTCACATGCATATGCTACGTTTCTGGCAGGACGTGACGATCCTGGGACACATACACACTGGACTGCCTCTCTTCCGAGATACTTGAAAAACTAGTACATACAGTCCATTATATCATATCATTGCCACACACTATAGACACGAGTGGGGAAGACTCGATAGTCCTGCAAGACAACTTCTCTAAGAGAGACAACTCTGACCAAAAACAACTGCTGCCTTGCAGATAGGCTGGGGACAGCCAAAGGCTAAGGAGGGCATCCCTACAGAAACGCCTGTTGAAATCGGATGCACTGGGCCACAGGCTTAACAAAGTAACACAGTGCAACATATATCGCTGTAACCAGCGTACGAAGAAGAAGAAGAACACACCTTGTGTGTGTGTGTGTGTGTTTATATATATGTCAGATGGTTGGACTATAGCCATGCAATTTATGTTAATAATTTCAACTAGGCACTCATTCACTTTTATTTCTACATAACAATGCGTACCAAGCCAAGATATATTGTACTACTTACACAGTATTAGTCTATTTCTTCTTAAGAGAAAACGTACTACTGGCAGAGACAAGTCGCTTGTGTGTTTGAATGGCAGTTTAAGTACTGAAGTACCATTTGTCAATGGCGTTAGTAGGTTTACATTGTGGTAGTGGAAGCCCATTTATATTCACCATCATAAGGTCATCTAAATTGTCAGTCTCTAAACATAATCTGAATGTATTTTTGATCAGATTCATCTGTTCATTTAGCTGAAACTCCTTTCACAGCAAGCTGTAGAAACTGGTACAACAAAAACAATTATGGAAAATCGTGGCAAAATTCGATTGTCCCGAAAAATTCATCACAGTTGTCCACCAGTATCATAATGGTATGTCAGCCCGCGTTCTGAATGATGGTGAACTCTCTGCAGCATTCCCAGTCATAAATGGAGTCAAGCAGGGTTGTGTGCTGGCTCCAACACTTTTTAGTATGATATTTGCAGCCATGCTTTCTGATGCAACATGTGACTATGGCATACAGATCAGATACCTGACGGATGGGCAGCTGTTCACTCTGAGTCGCCTAAAGGCCCTCGCAAAGGTGAAAGAAGCAACTTTCTTAGCTCTTCTCTTTGCCGACGTCTTCTCAATTAACACGAGCTCAGAACAGGACTTGCAAGCAACTATGAATGAGTTCTCAACTGCGTGCACTAATTCTGGTCTTACTGTAAACACCAAGAAAGCGGAAGTAATGTTTCTACTTGTGCCCGGGAAGCCCTACCACAAACCAAACGTCACTGTACAAGGACATTGCCTAAAAGCAGTTGGTAGCTATACCTACCTTGGCAGTACCCTCACCAGATAAGGAAATATTGACTCTGAGGTCCACAACATAATTTCCAAGGCCAGTACTGCTTTTGGAAGACTACGAGAAAATGTTTGGAACCGGCAGGGAATCAGTGTTGCCACCACGATAAGTGTGTATCGTGATATTGTGCTAACCACCCTTCTGTACGCATGCGAAACATGGACAGTCTATAGCAGGCATGTCAGGAAACTTAATCCTTTCCATGTACTGGGGCGTAGGAAAAGTGAGCTGCATGAATGCAAGACTGCCCAATTACAAATGCTGTTCACTTGTGCCTTACGGGCTGTAGAGTTTGTCACGTGTAGATCGGAATATGCAGTCACATCTGAATAAACATATCCGGCGCTTTCGCCATTTTCTCTTGCTGTGGGCAAACTAACTAACTACATTGATGACAGACCTTTTGCACATATTTTACATTTATTCCATTCATCCAAGGCTTTCTGAACTATATCTTATTTGCCCTTGTGTTGCAAAAGGTCTTCATAATGAGATATAAATACTGTTAATTATCTATTACCAAAACTTTCCAAAGAAGTTTCTGGCCAAGTGAAAGTATCAAATATTGACCTGGAGATGTTAATATGTCATCTGTGACAATGCTAACAAAAACCACCCTTTTATGTCAGTGATTCCCTTCAAACTTGTTTTGTCCATTTACAATTACACCAAGATGGATTTCACTGTACATCCCAGTCACTGAAGTACCATTTAGAAATTCATTCTCCATAGGTCCTGGATTACTTCTATGCACCTCGTGTGTGGGGAAGGAAGACTAACGTCTGGTCAGGCAAAATATACTGATCAGACTTGTTCGTCAGGGTCAGACAAAACATACTGGCCAATACCCTCACCTTGGTTTCCATGTAGCCCTTCATGGAAATAGACTGTTTTCATGGCAGCCTGGCTAACAAAGTGAGAGATCAATGTGATCCCTGTAGTAGTGAGCGACACGCAGATGAAGCCAAGCATAGCGCAACCGCCTGGAGGACCCCAGTCCACCTTCATCAGCACAGTCAGGATGTGAGGAAAGCTTCTGCAACGCGCCACTTAACGTCCTTTTCATAGCGCATAAAAGAGTAAACCTCCTCATTGTGGGCATTCGAAACAACAACCTCGTGTGTGGAGCCGATATGTTGTGAAACTTGAAAGTCTTGTGACGAAAGGGTTGTTTGGGCCCATTACCCACATGATGAATCGCACAATCCTTTGAAGTGTGGACATTCTGAACATCTTGCCGACACCAGTCTCGTATTATACTCTAGCCATTGACACTCCTACCCCCACTTCAAAACCACATAAGCATTGTTAAATGCGGGGCACCTTCTATTGGACAGTTTCCATTGTTCGCGTCCTTGGCATGATATTGTTTAAAAAAAAATGAAACCAATCCTTTTGCACCATTGCTTCACTCCTTACACACGAACAAACAATATGTTGTTGTTGTTATTCGTCCGTCATAATTGATGAGGACCACTTTCAAACACTTGCCCGAATGGTCATCCCGGGTCTTTGTGTATGACAAGGACAAGAATAGCACCACTGCCTGACAGAGAGCATGTCATTAGAGGCGACTAACTGTGTGGCATGGCGTAACACCAGCCGTGGTTTGTTTGAAGCAGCATAAATGGCACCTAACAGGCTGTGGGCCTACTTTGCTCTAGTGTTTTTTTTTTTTTTTTTTCTCGTTCGCCTTATTTATCTATTCCCCAAGGCGTGTGTGCGTTACACTGTGGTTTTTATTTTTGCGTCTGTCGGCCCAGTGCATCCGACTTCAGCATGCATTTTATGAAAGGATCTGCTTCCTCCTGCATTTTCTAAGGGTTTGCTTCCCCGGGGTAACGGCCGGTGCTGTGATGGGGATCGAACCCAGCACCTTCTGGTTGTGAGCCGTGCCACTTAACCACTAGGCCACGCCGTCCCCTGCTCTAGTGTTTGAATCTAATGAGATGAACTCACACATCGGTTAACTACCCTCCGTAAGCGCTTGTCCCAACGCATCCGAGTATTAGGAGTATTAAGCCTAGCCCGCTAAGCAAGAAACCCTTCTCTCGGCTACATCCAGCTCATAACAGAGCTGGGACCTGCACAGAGGCATCTGCTCCTGTAGAAGTACAGGTCGACTATGAACTACGAACTTACAAACAATATAAGAATATGACAAGACGCACAAAATGTTACTACTTTTCGTTGTGTAATAAAATAACTAATTCTACTTAAAGTCGCGATGCTGTATAGATTGTGATATCGATACCACTTTCCGATAGAATAGCTATCTAATCATGTCAATAGTAGATCTACCCTTCAGCCGAAGAGTAATATTGGTTTTTGAACTATAATATCGATAACAATTCTGTAAGAGTCGTCGTTATGGAGTAACGATTAAAAACCTAATTAGCGATTAATTTGTAAAAAAAATTATGCTCGTCAAATAAAAATTGTTACTCGTGACAGACGAGCTCTTTTGTCAAGCCCGGTGTATATATATATTGTTCTTTGAAAAAATGTTTGCAGAATCGCATGGTGTGGCGTATCTCTCAAATGCTGAGTCATTAGTCTATCTGCAATCAGTATCTCTTTTGTCTGTATTCCATGCTTATTCCTACCCCTCTATGAAACACGATCCATGGAGTCCTGTTCCCATGATTCCAAATCGATGCCCGCATAATTAATATCTCGCTTGCATACATCCTTGAAGAATTGTAGTTACTGGCCCTGAGGCCTTTCCCCCAACTGTAATTCCCCACAGAGAAGATCTTTTGGTATTCTACCATCATTCATCCTCCGAGTGTGTCCCAGCCATCAGACCTTTTGAAGACCAAGCATGACAAATATTGTGACAGTGTCTGTTCTCTCCAACACCTCTGTGTTGGTGATCTTATCTTGCCACCTAACCTCCAGGACTCTGTGCAGACACCTCACGTCATAGCTGTTTAGCCGTCTCTCGTGGTCTGTGTAGGTAGACCATGTCTCACTGCCATAAAGAAGTGTGCTGAGGACACATGCATTGTAAAGAAGTATTTTTGTTTTAACAGTGAGCTTCTTGTTTTCCCAGACCCTTTTTGTTAATCTGCTCATTGTTGTTGCTGGCTTACCTATCTTGAAATTGATCTTGCTCCAGGCGGGATACTCTATTATTGACTGAGGATCCCAAGTATGTAAAGAGATCCTCATCATCAATGGAGATTACTTGTGCCTTGTTAGCACCCTGGCCATAACTTGTGTTTTCTTTTTGCTGATTGTTAATTCAAACTCACATCAGGATATGGCTGGATAACAAGGATGTACTGCGATGGGGGAATTTGTGAGTAAATACGACACTCATCCTAACATGTTAAGTGCCACAAAATTTCTAGGTGCCATGGTGCCGGGAATTTGTCATGCCCGGTTATTTTTCTGTTGGAAAGAGCCAGACAAACAACCTAACAGTGGATTGTTGAACTATAACTTTTGAAAACAATATCTTCAGGTATGTCTTGACGTTGTACAATGAGCAGACAACAGCTATGGAATGAAGGAATTGAAGAAGTTATGGAGGTCAGAGTTAGAGGCCAGATTGTCAACTCGAAACTTAGCAGCACACCAGCATCTGATGATGTTCCGTGTTCATCTAGTGGGTACAGACGGTGCAAAGATGGCAGCTGCATTGCCAAGGTGGACTTGTGTTGTGAGTGAATTTACATCTATTTTTGTGTGTTTGTGGTTCTATTACTTTTTAGTAGCAAAGGCTTACGTCAAGGTCAGGTGAAATTTTGACCAATACCCCCATGTGGTGCTACTGGAAACATGCTTTGTTACAGCAGACTGGCCAACATGGTTGGGATCAACACTGTGATTCCCATAGTGAGCCTATGGCCAGGAGGATCAAGGTTAACCTTCAGTACCCCTCTGCATGTTGTAGCCGTTAAAAGCTATTTATGCTGAGTTGAGTTAACTCTTGATGATGTTTCTTTGGTAGCTGATTACAGTGGTTCTACTTACACCCTGAGGCATGCTTGGAAAGATGGACTGGGAAGTCCTCTTGGCTATAGTGCGCTGCGAGGCTCCCCAGTAACTTCACTATTATGATATCACATAACAAGATAAAAACATTCTCCATTTTTACACATCATTTATCTTATTCTTGATTTAAAATATCATTAATATAAAACAAAAACAGAAAGCCTAAACAAAACTAAGGCTTAAGGATAATTACAGGACGTATGAAGACTACACCAATCCAGACAATAGAAACATATACAAATATAAGACCCTTAGATACTAGATGAGAGGAAAGAGTGCTAAAACACAGCGAAAAGATGCAACACTTGTCTGATCATCCCATGCATATCAAACTTAAACACACAGTTAAAATAGGCTTAAGAGAACCAACTTCATCCATATATCAAACCACCTACACCAAAAATGTGGGAACCTAATACCCAACCAACCTGCAGAAATATAAGTTTTTCTCAACTATGATGAGCCAAGCTACAACACAAACAACATCGCAATAAGTACAGAGATCCCAAGAATAAAAAGAAGAGACCAATACAATGTCCAAAAGCTAAAAACTTTAGCACAAGCAGTGATTGAGCAGAAATATAATGCCAAGGAATGGATACAGATGTACACAGATGGTCCAACAGACGGGTTAGTCCGGAACGGGGGAGGAGGCATATTCATAAGACACAAGTGGAAATATAAACATAAGAGACTTTCCCCACAGGGAAGTCGCCCACAAACCTCAGAGCAGAATCTATGGCCTTCTACCCCTCGAGCACCGAGAATACTTGAGACAGAAAAGCAGCCACCAACAAAAATAGTTGTCTTCACAAACTGCAGATATCTAATAGAGGCAATACAGAAAACACAAACAATGAACCGCCGTTAGCAGAAATCGAGCAAAACTAGGAAAACTCAAGAAATCTTCAATAATAGCGCTCCACGGGCTACCATCCCACTGTAGAATCACACTGACGATAAAGTAGTTTGGTTATCTCTCAAGGATGCAGTAAGATCAATCTGCAGCAAAATCGTACTACATGGAGGTTTCAGGGCACGAGCAAGAAGTCGTCCCCAGTGACGATGGATAGACAGAATAAAAGAAACGCACCAAACGTTCAGGACAAGCCTCCCGCCAAGTGCAAACCAGAAGTCTACACATACCTCCTCTCTGCAATGCGTAAAGCAAGAGCAGTAGGACAAAAGAAGAAGACATTAAGTTTCAGTGCTATATATATATATATATATATATATATATATATATATATATATATATATATATATTTATATATATATATAAAGCGCACCCCGTTTTTGAACAGTCATTGCAAAAGGTGAGACTATTTGATAAATTATTAGGGGCAAAGCTAAAGTAATTGTGTCTCCTTAAAAAACATAAAAACTTTCATTTTGTTCCAGCTGTGTCAAACTGCTTTTCTCAATACCAGCTACTGGGGATGGCATGGGTTAGTGCTTAAGTGACACAGCTCCCAATCTGAAGGTGCTGGGCTTGGTCCCCATCACAGCACAGGCCATTACCCTGGAGAAGCAAACCAGCAGAAAAATGCAGGAGGATGCAGTAAGAAAAAAAGTAAAGATCCCATCACGCCATGCAGCGCATAGGAAATATGGTAGGCCCATATTATTTTGTAACCCATGGCACTTAGTGCATGATGTGGTCAGCATCACACCGGCTGCCTTTACTTCCCAGACTGAACCAATACCCATTTAAGGCTCGGTCAACACGGGAACCATTGCAGTCTGAAAAACCATTTCTGCTTCAACTGGGGAATGAACCCAGAACCACTCAGATGCGAAGCCAGCACGCTAACCACAGCGCTACGCGGCTCCACAGGAGGAAACAGACCCTAACATAAAATGCATGTCGAAGTCAGATGTACTGGGGAATAAAAAAAAAAGGCGAACAGAAAAAAATATTTACTAAATTTAAAACAAAACAAAGGCCAGTTGCCGCAGAAAGACTTGCAATTTTATTAGTCTGTACACATGTCTGACATGTATGGAGCTGCCTTTATTGATTAATGCAGTGTTTTCAATAGTCATTTCACTTTTATTAGGTTGAATAAGATTCTCCTTTGCACTATGGGACTTATTAGAATGTATTAGTTTTTTGAATTGTGTGACAGAAACTGATGTCCTGTGTTACACAACTATGACAGTTTTTTTTATAACTAACAAAACACACTGCACTCCTTTATAGTTACAGTAATTCTAGTTTCTCACTATTATCAGTAATGTAACCTGCTGTTTACATGGATTTTTGCGAGCTGCATCAAATACAGTATAACAGCGTACGAAGAAGAAGAAGAAATACAGTATAACACAATAAGCTATGCTGTGTGACATGCCTGATCAGCTGATGAATCAAAGTAGGAGCTACTATTAATGTAAATGAAGTTACAGGCATAGAAAGCACAGCAAAGATGGTTATTTGGAGGTAGTTTGTTACAAATCTTAATTTGCATGTACAGTAACACTCTGAGTTACGTAGCCTGCGACTTGATAAATTCACAGTAATGTAAATCCCCATAAATTAATACAAACACTAAGAACCTAATAGACACAGTGTTAGCAAAATTAGAATAAATGGATTCTAATATGGAGAAGTGTGAGAATGTTAGCCACTGTATCTTAACTTAACTTAATGTCTTTATACTGGTTTAGAAGACTCTGCAGAGTCTGTATACAACTAATTTAATTTACATTTCCTTGCTCTAAAAGCTATGCACATCCAATCTATCCTTAAATGCATTAACTGTCCCTGCCTGCACTACTTCCTGTGGCAATGCATTCTAAGCATTCACCACTCTCTGACTAAAAAAAAGAATTTCCTAATATCTAATCTAGACCTTTCTTTAGTTAATTTGTAGCTATGCCCTCTTGTTCTTTTAGATGGTTGTATTTTGAATAAACTTACTAGTCTAATTTATCCTTTCCTTTGATTATCTTATAAATCTGTATTAAGTCACCACATATTCCCATATGTCTAGTTACATGGCCATCTGCGATGACAGGAAACATGTGACCTCACAATGTACTCTAGACATATCTGTGAGATGTCGCTCACAACAAAGTCAAGATGACAACTCGGACGACCATGACAACCCTCAACCTTTGACATCGAGACATAGGAAATGTAGAAATTTCTGCAAAACAGCACCCCTCTTCATCACCATCCCCTTTCAGTGGCCCCATTACTTAAGTAATCTACAAATTCTACGTACATAGAATGTGAGTTATGTAATGGACCCAGGGAAGAAAGACTGATGACTGGTCAGGTAAAACATACTGATCAGAGTCAGGCAAAATATACTGACTAAGACCCCCACCTCCACTTCCCCGTAGTCCTCCTTGGAAACGGGCTGTTTTCGTGGCAGCCTGGCTAACGAGGTGAGGGATCGACATGATCCCCATAGTATTGAGCGACACACAAATGAAGCCAAGCATAGCACAACCACCTAGAGGACCCAGGTCCACCTTCATCAGCATGCTTGGGATGTGAGGAAAGCTACAACCTGCCACTAAACGTCCTTTTTCGATCACACAAAATAGTAATCCCACTCATTGTAGGCATTCAATAACAACATGTAACAGACCCAAAAACGTAACCGTAACATATGTCTGGGTGTTACTGCACATTATTTTCTTATTGGGCATGCCATTGATTTTTTAAATGTTATAACCACTTCTTCCATTCAACCCAGCTGTAAATGATAGCCTGATGAAGTCTGTGGAAATTTCAAAACCGCCGCAGGGTGATTTGGAGTTTGTGCCTTCGGCACTTTCAGCAATGAAGGAGGAAGAGCCCATATGGAATCACCCAGTTCCAATGAAGTTTGTTCTAGGAACCATTTTTCATTTCTGGAATAAGCGATGAACATACAAGATTTTTATTATTGGATATTAGTAACCATCATCTTGACCATTCTGAACTGCTTCTAACAAAGGTCACAGATATGTGCTCAAAATGGGACTCAAAATCAGAGTCTTTCAGCTCCCTGGGAAGCAGAGATCTTCAGCCAGTTATTCTAGTTTTCTTCAAGTCTTGGTTATCTCATTTAAACTTGTGTTGAGCTTCTGTCTTCATGTGTGCTTTGGTCTCACTGTATTTATAATTATACTGGATTTGATCATTGTTATAGACATGCTTCAGCCAAACTATTTGCACAGAGTCTGCTCCCAGCAGAAGCCCTCCTTGGCAACCAAGCTGCTCCTATATAAATCCAGTGTCATTCCAGTCGTCTTGTATGGCTTCCAGACCTGAATGGTCTGACATTGAGATCTGAGGTGGCTTGAGCAGCCAACATCGCATGCTTGGAGTTAGCTGGTAGGATCTAGTCACTAACATCATGGACCACTGACGGGCATTTCCTCGATGCTGAATCTGTGCCATGTTGACTGTATCTGTCAGGACATCTCAGCTCGACAGCTTCAACACCTTGTCCCTGAAAATCATGGACAGAAAAAGACCACATCCCCTGATAGTCGTCTGTTGGAGCTGCTCGCACAACACCTCCATTTATGTCCTGCCCCCTGCCTGGGTTCTGCCATGAACCGGGGTCATGGGCGGTCTGCGAGATGGACCTGGTTGCCAATGAAAATTACTTGACTCAACATACCAATTCATTCCTTTTATTCTGCACTAGCGTCTATTTGGGAAATTCTATCTTTCTGGCTTTTGTTCTCCATGGTTCAGCACCATGCAATAGTATTGACTCTACACTTTACATGAAGCTTAGCCGGTGACCAAGCGATTTGGACACAGACCTTCTGACCAAGCAGGCAACAGTTGAGAACCTCGGTACAGCATCCATTTTTTTCTGTTGGAGGTCAAATAAATACGAAACCTGCATACTTCATGGTGACTGCAGAGGCAAATGGCCTTTATTCCTAAGCTTTAGAAAATTCCCTACTTTTGTTTGGAAGACCCATTGTAATGATAGATTTTTAAAAAGATTTTAATTTGTACTACATTAAAACAAAATTTCTTTGTTTCTTTTCTTTTCCAGCTGAAGAACAAACAATGAACCAGAACACAATTTTCATCATGATAGTTGTTGGAATGGTAGTAGTCATTGTCTTGATTATTCTGTACTGCTTTCAACAGAGGTCTCAGCGACATGCTCTGGACAGGACTGCAAGTATGCAATACATAATATCATTTTAACATCTACGCTGTCGGCGTTATTCATGTGCCCTGATTTATTACTTAAACACAGGTTATCTTATTATTATTTAACTTTCTCTTATCATTTCTGCTCCTTACAAAGCATAGCGCAGCATATATAGATGGTCCCACTTGGTCTGGGCCGAGGCATATAAATGGTGTCTGAAGAGGGAATCTGAAAACAAAGGCCCAAAATATAAATCCTTATAGATCAACTGTTACAGTTATATGCTCCTCAGGGAACTAGAAGGACTGTCAAATACGCATTATCATCACCAATGAGAACCATTCAGCTACCTTTGGAGGAAATGTCTTCAATAAAACACAGTCCTCCCGTTCTGGGCCATCCATTCCAGCTCTGTTGTATTGGTATGTTGATTGGCCATACACAGGCTTCAATCTTTGCTAAGTGTGGAATAGTCAGCGCTAAAAAGGCTCTCCTAAATATTGCACTCAATAAAAGGAGTGAACAACTCAGTTTTCCTCAGCATTGGACAGAAGAAGTACCTGTTTCTGTTACCTTTATTTTACTATTTTGAAATAAAATGACATTACCACAGAGTCATAACTCTAGGTAATGAATGCAGAAAGTGGTGCAGTGGGATAGCAGAGTGCAAGGTTAACAAGTTGGTAAGTGCTAGCACTCAGGATAGTGATCCGTCATAAGTATTGATGCTATGGGAAAACAGGTTGAGGCATCTCTGTTAGAGTGAGAGGTCAAGTTGTTGTTGAGCAGAGGACAATTAACCTTCAGTATGAGAATGGAGATGGAGGCAGTGACCTCAGATGGCTATCTGAGACCTCTTTAACTGAAACCTAACGTCTTCTTACAACCAGTTTCTTGGGGGGTCGACCGGTGTGCGAGTCCATCTGAATAGACTCAAACATTAGAGCTAAGTAGACCTGTAGCTAGTTAGGCACCATCTATAGCTTCTCTTAACAAACCATCTGGGGAAATAACTTGGGTAGATTTTTAATTTCAATTTTGTTAGGGCAGCGGCTGTTAGGCCTACTCTTTTTGATTTTCAACTGCCAAGGAATTTTTAACGTGCTTGACACTGAACATGGGAGCCCGATCTCACTACCCAGAGATCAGGGGAATTTTACCAGAAAGATCCACATGAAAAAGATCTCGAGACGACTGAGCCAGTCATTGTGTCAGACTCTGAATAATTACTTTGGAAGGTACAGAAAGGCTTTCTAAGGCATAATTGGATGACAGCTGTAGGGGCCTCAAACCTCCAGGGTGGTTTTACTGTCCTGGTCATCCTGGGGTTCCCTGCTGAGAATGCGGCTTTACAAGCACCCAGTATGAGCTGTCCGTCAGCGACCCAAAGCTGACTGCTGGTACGTCAGACCTACAGCTGCCAAGACCCTTCTCCACCTCTGTGTGGTGATCCTGGATAACAGGCTGCTAAAGAGAAGGGACCGAAGAGGGAAGGCTAACCGGGTACTCAACAATGCCGTGCTGAAGTCGAATGTGTTGCACTGAAAAGTACAAATATCGCAGTTAAGCTGTAAACACAGCGCATTCCGTTCCCTGGACTATACCCTGCTACTTGCAAAGCCCTTTTCATGGCTTGGTAGCGAGAGTTTTAGAACAAACAACGAAGAAGACAAGCACCCATTACAGACACATTGGAAATTGACAGGGGTAACTATCTTTAACCTCCTCTTAGATGATGGTGGAGCCTGTTGCCGAGTTGACCGCGCGCTTGCTTGCTAAAACAGGGATTACACCGCGCCGAGGTTCGAAATCACAAACGGATAGACAAAAATCAGATCATGATTCGTTCCTGTTACGATGCTCTTCCAGTCGACCCAGCTGTAAATGGATACGTGACATATAATTTGGGAAAGGTATAGGCAACAAGGAAGAGAACTGGCTACCCCACCTCACATAGACTGCTGCTTAGTCCATGAAAAGTTATCTTCATCCCTGATGGTATTTGTTGCAATGGTACCCACCTATTAGATGATGACCCAGCAATAGAAGAATCAGCAATTCACAGAAAGCAACAAAGGTTTGAAACAAAACAAGAATCTAGCAGAGTCAGGAGCATGAGAGAAGGCAGTGGGGGTATGTACAACCAATGGCGGTAGCAACCATCAGTATCCACACCCATCGCCATTTACTGTGAGAAACTGAGCACCTATGGTATGCCCAGAGTGCAGTGAAGACATTCTTAAGAAAAGAAAAGAATTTTGTTACTATTGACTGTCCATGCAGGTGGCATTTTATTTGTTTGTTGGCAGTATTGTGGACATGCTCATTTAGGTGTATGTTTTTCCAGATCAAGCCACACTTGACTCTGTTGTCGGCGAAGGAGACAACTCATCCTTGAATATGCCACCACCAACTTATGAGGAGGTTGTGAACACAAATCTGTACCCAGTGACCCCAGTATTACATCGGAATGTAAGCTCGTTTAACTGTAATTGTAAATTTAAGTTTGACTAAGGAATGTAGTGCTTGGGAATACTTTTAAACCTCATAAAAGTTAGTTAGTTACTCTTTTATACCTGTTTCAGGGAAGGTAACTGTGGCTAAGAGGTAAGACCACTTGTCTCTTAAAGCGATGAGCGGAAATGGTGGGTGATTGAATCGCGCAAGTTTCAAGCAACCCCTGGTCTCAAGGACCAGCGTGCCTGAGTTACCTTCAGTCATCTTGACATTTCTTGCCACTGGTCTAAGGTAGCTTGGGACCAGAGAGCGAGATTAACGGCCAGCGCAGTTTCTTTCTCACTATAATCCAAATACAGCGCAAGTTACATTATCAAGGCAAATCCGTATGACGATGTCACCATCATCGCTTGCGATGGGCAACTAACTAACTAAGAGGTGACTAAGAAGAGTTGGGCATAAGTTCTGCTCATGTAGAAGCCACTATAAAAAAACAAGGATGACCACTACACCCCATGAGAAGGTGTGACAAAGCCTTACTTCACTTAGTTACTCCTGTTCTATCTCTGAGTGTGAAGAAGTTTTTGTAAATACATGCAATCGAGTGTGCAGACATACAGATGATTGGCTGGTTGTGTCTCTGTGTGTTGCAGCAACTGCTTCCTTTTTGGCCTTCATGCAGGCTAACAGCCTGGTCTTTTAAATTTTCAACTGCAAAGTTCATCTATATGTTCCTGTCTCACCTTACATAACCTTCTGATTCCAAGTTTATAAAATTTCATCTATTCACTGCATCTGCATAATTTTTCAGCACGTCATGCCCCGATGTGGTTGTTGATTTTGAGAACCTCGAATTTAAAAAATTTGTTGTATTTTTGTGTGCACATATATTAATAAAGAACTTGTTGGTGTTATTGTTGTGATTGTGTGTATGTTAGTTTCTGAGATACAAGAAGATGGAGGTGATAGTGATGAGAAATAGCACAAACATATAGACAAGTGATGGTAGCCGCGTTGGTTGTTTGAAAAAAAAAATTTGCTGAAAAACATACTAATACTATTATCGATGTTTACTATAATGGCTACATCTGTCATTTCGACTATAAACATAATTATTGTATCCACATAAACAAACTAAATAGATCTACCTCAGAAAAATTTGTTGTTGAAACTTAACTCCCTCATTCTCAATAATGGACGAGTCTTCAAATCCAAACTAAAAAGAAGAAATCCTTTCCAAAATCTCAAAGAAATTTCACATTCGCCATTTTCTTTGTCTAACCGTACATGACGAAAGCTTGAACTATCTATAATCAAAAGAGCAGTAAGTTCAGCTGTATCTATGGCATTAACCGGTAGTTTAAATACGAAAAAGCGATGACCCTAGAGCTGGCGGCGTGAAACGGCAGTGGAACGGAGCCAAATCGTTGTAATCACACACCGTTGGGGCGGAAAAGATTAAGACCAGAAGACTCTTGTAACATGTATGATTTGAATACTTCTTGTTTCTCGCTTTCGTTCATTTCTTGCGAAACAAGCACCTTACCTTCTAGCTATAACAATTCCCTAAGTTAGGGCACGACAAATCCTATGCTCTAGGTCACCATGTGCTTGGAAATGTTGCTGGGCAGCTAAACAGTTCAGGACGCATCAAATTTTCCCTGTTGCTAATATCCCCCCTACTTTTTAAGGAACACAAAATATAATATTGTTCAGCGTAATTTTCTCTCTTTACGCCAGCTTTTAATGTCAGACTGCGGACGTCATATTCCATGGCAGCGAAGTAGTAACACACAAAATGAATAACAGAAATAGGCAAGTACAATTATATACACACACACTCTACATAATATAAAACCGTGTCCATCTCGACACCTCAGATTATGGAGGTAGGGACAGGAACCAATGTTCTCTACTCTGTATGTTTGATAAAGCAATTGAGAAAGGGTATATATGGAGCTGGTAACCTTGCAACATCTAAATATTGACTGCAGAAACCTTCACACCAAGACCAGATAAAAGCTTTGGCGCAGGCGTCTCACAGTACGGCTAACAGTAATGGTTGCTACATGCTCTAAATAAATACGCTTCTACCCAATAGTGGGCGATTCAATCTTTAAAGTGGGCGAATAGCAGAGTAATTACGTGCTGCATTTCAGGTCAGGTCAAGTCATCCGGTAACCGATGAGGTCGTTGGGGCACACACGAAGACATCCTCACAACTCACACCTCCTAGCTATAACAATTCTCTAAGTTAGGGCACAACAAATCCTAGGCTCTAGGTCATCATGTGCTTGGAAATGTTGTTGGGCAGCTAAACAGTTCAGGACGCGTCAAATTTCTCTTATTGCTAATATCCCCCTTACGTTTTAAGGAACACAAAGTATAATATTGTCCAGAGTAATTTACTCTCTTTCTGCCGGCTTTCAATGTCAGGCTGCGGGTGTCATATTCCACAACAGCGAAGTAGTAATACAAAAAATGAATAACAGAAGTATTACTCTGAAAATAAACTTCAAATTAGACAACTATGCTAGGAACTTTCCATCCAGCACAATGCCATGCACCTACATCTTTTGCCTGGTGCCTAGATCCTAAAATAATATCTCACCCCCTTCCCTAATTGGTGGCTGTATCAAGTATAATATGAGGTGTGTTCAAAAAGTATCCGAACTTCATATTTTTCTAGAAGCAAATGAAGCATGGGTCTTGTCCTTTACCAGGGAGGTGTAGTGGACCGTCATGCATATGCATTAATTTTTTCCTGACCGTAGATTGCGTCAGTCTCTGAAAGTCATCCTTTCAGTGTTGAGTGTAGTCAGCTCCTGTCGGGTTTTCATTCACCACGAAATGATGGAAAGAATTAAGCAGCGGGGATGCATCAAATCTTTTCCAAAAAGCTAGGTGATATATTAGTGGTGATAAGTCGTGGGTTTATGGATATGGCACACATACCAAACTGCAGTTGTCACAGTGTGACATTCGCCATCCCCGAGGCTATAAAAGTGAGGTAGTTGTCCATCATGAATACGCACCACAAGATCAAAACATTACCAAAGAGTGCTATCTGGAGGTCATCCGTCACATTCGGGATGCTATTCGACACAAACGTCTGAACCTGTGGACAACGTGAACTTGGCAGCTCCATTATGACAGCGCATCCGCTCATTATTTTCATCTGGTTCAGACTTTCTTGGCCAAACACAACATTCCTTTGCTCCGTCAGGCTCCCTATTCGTCTGACATGGCTCCTTGTGATTTTAGCTGCTCCCGAAAATTCTGCAGAAAGGGACCCAATTTGAGTCATGAGAAGACATTATGTGAAATGCGATGACCCAGCTCTACTCCATTCCCAAGAGGCCTTCCTGAAATGTTTACAACAATGGCGACACCGCTAGGACAAGTGTGTGGAGTCCAAGGAGAGTACTTTGAAGGGGATTAGAATTTCAAACTCCCAGATGAGTAATTGTATTTTTCCGGCCCAAAGGTCTGAGACTTTTTGAACACACCTCGTATAGTGACTGTTTCGGTTGCTACCTTTTGCTTTGAAGAGTAACTTTTATTTCATTTACAGGTGCGCATCTCATCCTCCGAAGAACCTAGGACTCCACCTCCTAACTATGATGCAGCATTGCATATTTTAGCTCACAGTCATGATTCTGTTTTCCCTGCTAAAGAAGTACCCAAAAGTCCAGTTGTACGGAGAACAGTATCCACAGAATTTGGGCATAACGGAGCCCTACACTCACCAAGGCCAGAGACAGATTACCGACGGTTCTTTTCAAACCCTGAACAGAGATAATGACTACTGAACCATTTGCTCACAGATTGACCAAATGTAGTCAGAACTGAGACTAATTTACATATTTTTGGAGAAAAACTAATTTGTGTACTATAATTTCATAAATACTTTGTCGCTAGGGGCCTCATGAAAAACAACCAACTACATTTAATCATCATTACAAGAACATACACAATGTGCTGATGCGGGCTTCCTGTTAGGAGCTAACTGTAGTAGTGACTATATGCTCCATGAGGAGGGAGACGGAGAAGAAGTTGTTGATAAGAAGCAGCAGGTCTGGTCAAAAAGTTCCAGAACATTTTACTGTATAACTTTTCTGGGCTAACCTAGAACATAGGCAGGCTTGTCGCCTTCAGAATACTTCTATCCGCAATTTACTTTTGCTTTCCAGATTATAAAATTACATCTATTTCCTGTATCTACTAATGTTTCAGCACTTCATGCCCTGATATGGTTGTTGATTTTGAGAACCTCTGATTTTTGTGTGGAATTTGTGTGTGTCTAGATACATACATTAATAAAGAACTTGTTGTTATTGTGTATATGTTAGTTTCTGAGATACAAGAAGATAAAGGTGATAGTGGTGAAAAGTAGCACAAACATATAGACTCACCTGGTAGCTAACCTTTGGTTAGGAAAAAAATTATTCCAGAAAAATGTACTATAACTACTATCGCTGTTTACCGTAATGGCTATGTCTGTCACTTTGACCAGAAACGTAATTATTGTATCTACATAAACAAACTAAAAAGATCTACCTCAGAACAATCCATTGCACTAACTTTCCTCCATTCTTAATAATGGGTGAATCTTCAAATCCAAGCGAAAAACAGGAGAAACGCTTTCCAAAATCTAAAACAAGTTTTACAATCGCCATTTTCTTTGTCTAACCATACATGGCGGAAGTTGAAATCAAAAGAGCAGTATGTTCAGCCGTATCTATGACATTAACCCCGTAGTTTATATACGATAAAGCAATGCCAATAGAGCTGGCGCCATAGGACGCCAGTGGAACGGAGCCAAATTGTCGTAATCTTACGCCTTTGGAGCGGAAAAGGTTAATACATTGCTCCCAACTCTGTTTACATTTTTCGAATTGTTTTTGGGCATCATGCTTAGGTCCATCTGCAAATTAACTATGACTTTTTTTCAGTGTTCTGATATCGTCATCCTTTCGAGCAGAATTTCATTTTAGGAAATAGAAAAAGTCTTCTTGAGTCAGGTCAGGTTAGACACATTTGTCTTAATTGTTGTGAAAAATTTCATAACAAACTGCAATGTGAGGGCTGGCTCATTGTTATGGTGGGGGAATGAGGATTGTTAGGATTATTTTCTCCAGAACTCAGGCTTTTTCTTCAGAGATTTTTCTGTCAGAATGATCTATGGAAATATTGCATTCTTTAACTATTTCCCAAACTGTCAGGCAATGATTCAAATGCACCATCTCACGAACATGGCCAGCATGAGCGTCGCCAGATGATACTGTGGGGCATCCTGAAAGTGACTGCCGACCATCTTTAAATGCAAGGTGTGCTTAAATTAAACTGGATCAAACTGCAATAAGTAAACATACGTACAATGCGCATGATGATGTCACTTATGGTGTAAACAGCACATACCAACCGTCAAGTTTGCCAAATTTCATTATCTTCAGACTCATAGTTTCCTAAGTAGACCGTTGAAAACATGACGGATGTGATACAGAATCCGTCCAGAGTGGATCATCGAACGGTGATTTTCTAACTGCTGAAGGATTTCGACCAGTTGACATTCATCACAGAATGCAAACAGTGTATGATGAAAAAAGTATGTTGAATACATCAGTGAAGTACTGGACAGCGATGTCTAAAGAAGCAAAACCTGATGTTTATTTCTTGCTCATGAAATTCAGACATCTTGAGAAAAGCAAAACACAATCTGTACGCATTTAATCGATCATGTACATGACAATAAAGAACCACAACAGAAAAACATAGGAAATGGTAAGTTACTAAGAAAGTCATCACTAGGCTTTGCCACTGACAGGAACTTGCTATGACATTGGTACGCCATTACCTCACGAATGTTGGAGACACTTTTATCATCTTCCCTTCTCCATTCTTTTGAAAAGTCATGAACATTTTGACAGTAAAATAACTTTGTAAAACACTCTTACACCTGCGTGTAACCTGGGCCTGGAGCCAAGAATAGTAACACTGTAACCTGCTAGGCATGCTGTAAGAGGTTGGGCATGGGGCAGGCTGCTCCATCCTGTAGAAACTATAAGCCACAAGACAAAGAACAAAGACTACATCTCATTGTAGAAGGGACCAAGTCGAGTCACATCAATTTATGTCATATGTTGAGGAGATGCCTTAATGTCATTTTTATATTTTTTTATAAATATCTAAAACTGCTGTTTTTGTGTGCCAAGTTACTAGGAGGTTTCAAAAGAAAACCTTAAAAGTGGGATAGAGCTTAGAAAAACCATGCCTTTGTATTGTAACTTGATAATATTGTTGCTAAGGATGTCAAGAGTGTCCTGCGAGTGTCATCACGGATCAGACAACAGCATGACATCATAATTGCAGTTAAAAGATGGTTCTGTTATCCGTTTTTTTTGGTAGCGAAGGGGTGAAATTTATAGAAATTCATCGGTGAATGAAGGTCCGGTGCGGTAATGCTTGCCTTTCACGTCAGCAAGTGCATGAGTGAAGTAGGAAGTTCCAAACTGGTGTGAATTCTGTGACATGACCGGGTCGGGGATACAGAGTAGTGACCCCAGAGTCGATTGCAGCCGTTGGCCGCCTCACAAAGGAAAACCATCGTTTGACTGTGAGTGAAAAACATGCATCACTGTACTGGACCTTCATCGCCAATGAATTTTGTATAGGTTTCATCCCTTTGCTGCTAAAAAAACGGATAACAGAACGCTGCTCCTCTTTGATGCATGTCAATAGTAGGGTGGCCATCTTTTAACTGCAATTATGACATCATGTTGTTCGTCTGCACAGTGATGCCACATGCAGGACACTCTTGACATTTTAGCAACCATTGTAACAAGTTACAATACAAAGGCATGGTTTTTCTAATTTCTATCTCTCTTTTCAGGTTTTCACTTGAAACCACCTTGTATGTAATGATTTATTAATTTGCATCCGTGTACTGTTTGTTGGGCTGCTTATATTTACAAAGCATTGTAATTTTGATTATTTATTATACAAATATATATTGATTCTGCACCTTGACCATATACGACCTTTCATGCGAAATCGACAAATTTGCTATATAAGGTACTGCATGTGCTTCCGGGGGACCAAAAGGGGAGCAAAGAATGGGAAACTGTAACCTGCCTGGTATGTTTTAAGAGGTGAGAATGGGGATAGCTACCTCCATCTTATAGGAACTGTAAGCCACGAGAAAAAGAAAAGACCTGAATGTCCTATTGTAGAACAGGAGCGACTCAGACAAGTCGGCCATTTAACCTTTTTCAGTCCGGCCTAATTGATTAGATTTGTTTCTTAAGACACAAATCTTATTAATTTGGCCGAACTGTAAAATGTTAAATCACAAATCTAATCATTTTGGCAGGTCTGTAAAGGGTTTGGACAAATCTAATCAGTTTGGTAGGTCTGTAAAGGGTTAAGGACACACATCTAATCAATTAGGTCAGACTGTAAAGGGTGAAAGTTTGATATGAGCCATTCAGTTCGACATAGCCAGACTGCCATGAAAATTCAATTGATATGGACAAACCATCCAGCATGCAAAAAGCTACTATAATATCAGAGGAGCTTGATGGTTTGAGTACTTAAACAAGGATTATTTAGACTCATTCTTGTTATATGAACAGATTTATACTTGTATTATTTGAAGTATACTACAAGACGTGTTCAATTGAAATCGGACCAAACTGCAACAAGTGAGCATACGTACGATGCGCATGATGTCACTTCTGGTGTAAACAGTACATACCAGCCATCAAGTTTTCAAATTTCATAATCCTCCGACTCATAGCTTCCTCAGCAGACCATTGAAAACAAGGCGGGTCTGATATGGAATCTGTCCAGAGTTGATCAGCTAGCGGTGATTCGATTTTTAACAGCTGAAGGATGACGACCCGTTGACATTCATCGCAGAATGCAGACAGTGTATGGTGACAAAAGTGTATTGAAGACAACAGTGAAGAACTAGACAACGATGTTTAAAGAATGGCATAAGTTAGTGCAATAATATGCGCCTGACCTAGTCTCGGAAGATCTTTCACTAACTCACATCATTTAAACATCGATTTCCAGTTCTTCACTGTTGTCTTCGACACACTATTGTCAACATACACTGCCTGCATTCTGCAATGAATGTCAACTGGTCGACATCCTTCAGCTGTTAAAAACCGTATCTCCGCTCGCTGAACAGCTATGGACAGATTCCGTATCACATCCACCATGTTTTCAACAGTCGGCTGAGGAAACTATGAGTTGGAGGA
Source organism: Ariolimax columbianus (assembly GCA_036924085.1). NCBI lineage: Eukaryota > Metazoa > Mollusca > Gastropoda > Stylommatophora > Arionidae > Ariolimax > Ariolimax columbianus. The sequence goes on from JAVGWX010000014.1 coordinate 46,917,114, forward strand.
TAATTAAATTTTGCAAACTTGACGGTTGATATGTGCTGTTTACACCAGAAGTGACGTCATCATGCGCATCGTACGTAAATTCACCTGTTGCAGTTTTTTAGTGTTCGGTTTTAGGAATGATTTGATTTGCTTTGTTTCCTAAGGTGGAGTGCACCTTATGGGGGTTTCTTTTCTCTGCATGGGTAGAGTGGTTTTAATGTAGATACATTTAGTCAGGGAGACACAAGACAGCGCCTTATGGAGGTTTTTTTTCTCTGCATGGGTAGAGTGGTTTTAATGTAGATACATTTAGTCAGGGAGACACAAGACAGCGCCTTATGGGGGTTTCTTTTCTCTGCATGGGTAGAGTGGTTTTAATGTAGATACATTTAGTCAGGGAGACACAAGACAGCGCCTTATGGAGGTTTCTTTTCTCTTCATGGTTAGAGTGGTTTTAATATAGATACATTTAGTCAGGGAGACACAAGACAGCGCCTTATGGAGGTGGTTTTTCTCTTCATGGTTAGAGTGGTTTTAATGTAGATACATTTAGTCAGGGAGACACAAGACAGCGCCTTATGGAGGTTTCTTTTCTCTTCATGGTTAGAGTGGTTTTAATATAGATACATTTAGTCAGGGAGACACAAGACAGCGCCTTATGGAGGTGGTTTTTCTCTTCATGGTTAGAGTGGTTTTAATGTAGATACATTTAGTCAGGGAGACACAAGACAGCGCCTTATGAGGACAGACCAGGGATTTACATAACAAATGAATGACTTTTGGCTACTTGTCATTGCATACTGATCTATTTAATTAAGAGGAAGAAGATTATCTGTGCCTGTAACTTACTCAAGATTACTAATAATTGTATTATTTTTACATGTAATATTGTATGCCTCTTTGAACATTCTTTTGTTTTGATGCCTTCAGATAATTGTTTTGAAATGTAATCAGAAACACAGACTTTTATTATATAAGATGTATGTTTCTATATGTCAAAGTCTTCCATTATTTGCCCCCCATATAGTAAAGTAGGAATCCCATATGATGTTATCTGTTACTTAACCAGCTCATATACACATTCCACAACGACCATGCAACATTATAATGGAATCTCATTACCGCCATATTCATTTGTCCTCTTACGTCATAAGTCATTTGGGGGGAGGTGAAATCTTCTTTCGTGTCCCAGCTGAACAGTCGCTTTTCATGGCAAATGTACGTGGGATGAGACCAACTATCGATATGCTTCAGTCAATCAGCTGTAAATAGGTACCTGGCATGCGTCTAGAAAAGTAAAAGGTGGCGAGCAAAGGAACTAACCACTCTACTTCATGCAAGTTGTGGCTTAGTACACTGAATGCCCTAACAACTTCATTCCCCGACAGTAGTGTAACTACTACGGGACAAACCTTGACTTAGTATACTGAAATCACTAACAACTTCATTCCTTGACAGTAGTGTAACTACTACGGGACAAACCTTGACTTAGTATACTGAAATCACTAAGAACTTCATTCCCTGACAGTAGTGTAACTACTATGGGACCAACCTTGACTTTACTTCACTGTTAGTTTAGTGGTGTTTATTTCCTGAGTTTAACATCATTTACCTGTTACTTCAGTTCACCAAGTACAGTTCCAACACTGCATTTGGTTTACCCTAACCAGCTTATAGGCAATCATCAATCCACTTATTTGCAGTACGGTTTTGGTAACAATAGTTTTTACATGGTGAGGTTGCTAACCCCATGTATGACATTCCCTGGTCACCTGTCATGATATGGTCCGGAAGGAAACAAATGGCACTATCATGTTTAGCCAGGGAACCACTTGGGTGTCGAGGAAAGTCCATTGAGGGACGATGTGCATTATGGGCTTATGGATGAGATGTTGATATGTGTCTGTGTGTGAACAAATCTCCAGGATGGGTCTCAAAAGCTCGCATCAGTTGTCCAGTGATGAGACACTTGCTACTACCACCAAGATCCGCACCAGGTTATTGTTTGTTGGTTTCTCATTTTAAAAAGTTACATTTATTACTGTAAATCATGTTTTCAGTTATTGTATAATTCTACACTTGTCTGTGAGTTGCCTGGACGTATTTTATTTTATTGCTGTTCTTATAATCATCATCATGTAGCATGTTTACTCAGTGCTTTTGTTGTTTGTTAAAGTCCTTACAACAAAATTACACTTCTCTCAACCACATTCATGGTCTATTTAGCTGGAGCATACATTTGTGATTATATGGCCTGCTGCTGGTAGTTTAGCCCTAATGCGGGCGGGTTGTGTTAAAATATGAGGCATTCTGGCCAAGACTGGTAAACTCAGCTGGTGCATGAAACTAGAGATATTAACCCTTTCAACTCTGGCCATCTGGTCCATAACACCCCTTTCTCCTGTGCTCCTGAGGAAAAGTTATTTGCCCATTGCAAGCGATGATGGCAACATCATCAGATGGTTTGGTCTTGATGATGTAACTTGGGCTGTATTTGGATTATAGTTAGGAAGAAACTACCCTGGTCATTAACCTCAATCTCTGCTCCCAAAGTACCTTGGGCCAGTGGCAAAACTTGAGACGATCGGAGACAATTCAGGATGCATGCACTCTGGTCCCTCCTTTGAGACCTGGGGTCGCTTGAAACATGTGGGGCTCAAACACACGCCGTTTCTGTTCATCGCTTTGAGAGGTGAGTGCCTTACCTGTTGACCATAGCAACCCCCGAAAAGCTCTTTAGAAAATACACACAAGGTAGACATTGTAGGAAATTCTATTTACTATGACAAAACTAAATGCTCTAAATGTCATTATTCTATTTCAAATTGACTGACCTGATCATCTCCAATGTACATACTTGTTATACCAGTAAACTGTGGAATATATTTATTGATGACCATCCTGTATAAATTTACTTGATGCATTGCATGGGATCTCCCCCCCTCTTTTTCCCCCTCCCTCAGACCATAGTCTTATCCTCTCAGGGACAGGAGCAGTTCTAGCTTGATCATAATCCATATCACACATGTTGTCACTCAAATATTCACTTGTCCTTTTCAGAATAATCATACCAAATCTTCAAATGCTTGAGAATACTTTCAGCGGCTTGTTCTGTCATTAACCTTTTTGAACGACCATTTCCCAAATTTCCAAATTACTTTTCATCACGAAAATCACCAAATTCATTTACATATATTTATAATATCCAAGGTTGCTGAAAATAAGGTTTACCATGTTTTGTGCATGTTGTTGTTGCGGTTGTGGAAGCCAATTCAACGCTTGGCAACATTTCTTTGTTGGTGGGTTGCTGGGACACAGCCAGCCTGTTTCCAGGAAGCCTGACATGGATGTGAAGTGGGAGCCTTGATCAGTACATTTTAGCTGACCTATATGTTACTCTTAGCTCCCCATTTCATACTTGGGAACTAGTAGGCTGCTGCAGGGATAATTTGTAAGATTATTACAATTTTTGTCATTGTAAAATTGCACAAACAGTTAGGTTCTTTAGCATTTATTAAGGTTTCTTTAATCAATTCTACAGTAGTATTTGACGGAGATGTCTGGGACATGTGAAAAGAATGTAAAACAACCGTAAAGCCAAACAAATGCGTTTTGGTGAACTTTTGGCGAGGAGAAGACCTGTAGGTAGACCAATTTAAGATACAAAGATGTATGTAATACCTCAATGAAAGACTTTTCCATAGACTTTCAAAAGTGGGAGAAGATGGCAGAGGATAGAGTATAATATGGGAAAAAACAGAGTTGTAGAGACTTTAGAGGAAATGCTAAAATACACATTGGAAAGCAAGCGAAAAAAGCGCAACGGTAAATGTAACCATATATCCAAGACCTGTACTCACTGTGGTAAAGTGTGCCTGTCTGAAATTGACAAGATCGGCCATGAAAAGAGCTGCCAAATAAGACTTTTCCTCGTTTAAAATTATTTGTAAATACGAAAAAGCCATAGGTTAGACCCACATCGGTACACACCTGTTCAGAGATCTCTACGTAAAAGGCAAAGGCCGCCGTCCATCGTAGACGATGATGGCATAATTTGTTTGCTGCTAGTGCTATTTTTAGTAAGGATTAATTGCGCTACGTTTTATCCTCACTCTCTCATTTCGAGCCGCCCGACCCCAGTGGCAAGTCACGGACAAGACGACTAGGGGTCGACTATGAGATGCAGGGGACTCCGCATCAAGCACTCGTGAAAAAGACGGCGGAGTTCGGAGTCGAAACCCACATCACCTGATTATGAGGCCGACGACTTAACCACTTCGCCACGGAATCCTCTGTGTAGCCTATGGCAAATCATGTCCCGGTGCAGGCTCTTCTTTGATCTCGACCTATCCTTCACTGTTCATTTGGTGCCACTTTTCTGTCCGGTTTCTCTGGGTTCTGTTCTGAGGGCTGTACATTCCGCATAAAACTTTTCCTTGATTGCAGTCGTGTTCTTTCAGGTTTATGTCTAAAAAGAGGGTGTCTCTGGTCACAGGACTGATTTTTTTTAACAACCTCAGTTGCGACGTCTTCTAATATCCAAAGGTGCGATACCAGCGATTGCATAGAGTTTTCACGTTGGTGTCGATTCAAGGCATCCTATTACAATTTGGCATGTCTTATTTACTGCCACATTGACATGTTTTGTGTGTAGATGCATTCCGTACTGGCTCCACATTCTCTGCTGCTGAGAGACACAGTGCAAGGACTGATGGGGATGCACCCCATGCAGTGATTGTCAGCTTGCGAATTATATTATTTCTTGCACTGGCTTTTTGTTTGACACCATTGCAGTGTGCCCTGTACGATAATGTGCGGTCCATTACAATGTCTAAATACTTGGGTTTTCGTGCCATTTAATATGAAGCTGTCATCATCTTTGTTCTTCAAGTGGAAAACGCTTCAGAGGCTATATTATGTTCTCAATCACTTGCAAAAGGGATTGTTCCCAGCAAATCAGATCCAGCAAATTATAGACCGGTGAGTTTAACGAGCATAGTTTGTAAATTATTAGGGTCAATAATCAAAGAAAACATTATAATGCATTTAGACAAGTTTAATCTAATCAGAAATAGTCAGCATGGGTTTACTAGACGGAGATCGTGCTTAACAAGTCTCAAGGTTGAAATCATGGTGGAGACTGGGGTTTTTTCACGTGGAACATCTGGTAAATATTTTCTCTGTTCTCTGAGTAGTGAGATCAGTCACCCGTGTGCAGTGGCATGCATGTTAAAAATACCTTAGCAGTTGGAAATAGAAAAGAGTAGGCATAGCGGCCACTGCTCGGGCAAAGTTCAAGTTAAAAATCTACTCAAATTATTCTAGGGATATTCGACTCACAGAGAATAGGTCGCAATAAAAGGGGGTTGTGTGACTATAACATCAGGTCCTGGTTATGTGGTTAGTGGAGCGGCTAAGATGGTACCTGACAGGCTGCGGGTCTACCTTGCTCCAATTTACACTTCCACCGTAACCATCTCAGAAATAGGCGATCGTATATTCCAGGGGCTAACAGATGCTGGGATTGACCTGGCAAGTCACCAGTGGATTTTATCCTCCCAAAAAAAAATATGAAGTAAAGAGGTCACACCTCCTCATGACATCTAACGACATGTGGACTGAAGATAGATAGATAAAACAAGTAAATATACAGAAATAAAGTTTTTTTATACAAACTTTTATTTATACAACGACTTCTATTTTGTTTTTTGGGAACTGCAGGAGTATCTTTATCTGCTTCATCTTCAATGTTTACCTTTGGTGATTCATAATTTTCCAACTGAAGAAATGCACTTTACTTTTCCACATAGTGCCTGCTTGACTTTTGAATTTGAGAAGTCAGTTATTTAACGACAGGTCCGTCGAGAACCCGCCAAAATTTGATAGATTAACAAGTTGTGCTAGTAGAGCCTTTGTACAAATTTTCATCTCTCTAGGTTATGAGGAAATCGGTTAAAATAGGAGAAGTAGAAGTGCATCAAATGGACAGCAGTCAGTTCATGTTCAATATAAGCTTTAAATCAATAATTGTATAGCACAGGTTGAGTGACTCATACCAAGTGGTTCTCAGACCAAGGACAGTGGACCAATTGGGGTAGCTGCGGACCAATTCAGGGAGCTGTGGACCAATTCGGGAAGCTGTGTACCAATTCAGGGAGCTGTGGACCAATTTGGGGAGCTGTAGACCAATTCGGGAAGCTGTGTACCAATTCAGGGAGCTGTAGACCAATTCAGGGAACTGTGGACCAATTGAGGAAGCTGTGAACAAATTCTGAGAGTTGTGAACCAATTGGGGTAACTGAATCATTCGGTGGAACTGCGAACCAATTGGAGAATATTCTTACCAATTTGGGGATATGTGGACCAATTGGGGGAGCTATGAACCTATTGGGGAACTGTGGATCAATTAGGGGAGCTGTGGATCAATTAGGGGAGCTGTGGATCAATTGGGGGAGCTGTGGACCAATTGGTGAGCTGTGGATCAATTAGGGGAGCTGTGGATCAATTATAAGAGATGAGAACCAATTCTAGACTTGAAAATAATTGTTGATTAAATTTTTCACTGAATTTAATATTTTTTATGAAATATAATTTGTTTTGAGCATTTTGCTTTTGATAGCTGTTCTTTGTGTTTATTATTGTCCAATGTATCTGTTTTGCTCTTTCATTGTCTATGTGTGTTTAAACAAAATTAAGTTTGGCTTTTATTTTGTAGACTTCAAGCTAGTCAGTTGCAGAATGTATTGTATTGATGCTTAATATCTGTGTGCAGGCTCATTGAAACAACCAAATTTTGTGTAATAATTGTGGCTTATTTACTTAGTCACTACTCTTCTGGTTTTGAATGTAGAGGTTGGCAAATTATTCTTCTTCTACTCTGGAGTGTAGAGGTTTGCCAGTCTCTATTCTAGTCTTGAATGTAGAGGTTGGCCAGTCACTCTTCTAGCCTTGAATGTAGAGGTTTTCCAGTCACTTGTCTAGTCTTGAATGTAAAGGTTGGCCAGTCTCTTCTAGTCTTGAATGTAGAGGTCTGCCAGTCATTCTTCTAGCCTTGAATGAAGAGGTTTGCCAGTCACTCTTCTAGTCTTGAATGTAGAAGTTTGCAAGCTCTCTTCTAGACTCGAATGTAGAGGTTTGCCAGTCTCTCATCTTCTACACTGTAGTGTTGAGAAGTAGGTGATCAAACAGCTTGGAAACTGGTCATTTTACCAGGAGTACATGGATTCAGAGCATAGGTTTATTTTTTTGTTTAGCTGGCAGGTACAATGAAAACCTAGCATGTACACAGCCTTTATTCCATTGCCTTAAACAAGAAGCAAGTCAGTAAGCAGGTCACAAACTGAAATGGAATAGTTGAAAAATGTAGTTGCAATTTTCTGAAGGTGTCAGTAGGCGGCAGCAACAACAAGTTTTGTGATTACTGTAGGTAGAAGACGCTAGATGTCACATGCGCAGCTCAGATACAAAATGGCATCCATGCTCCCAGAGTGAAGAACATTGTGCTGTTGTCTGTTGTTTTTTGGTGCAAAATAACTTTCTGCAAACTATATTCTTAAGGAAATGTTTTCTGTGAGAAGTGTTTGTCTCGTTAGGCGGTGCAATTAGAAGAAAATGGTCATGCCTGCACAATAGAGGAGTACTGTTTCTTCATGATAATGCCAGACCACATATGGTCGATTGACAAAGAACAAAATTTTACCAACTGGAAACTTCCTCAACATCCTCATTACAGCACTGGCCTAGCCTGTAAAAGATTTCCACCTGTTTTATTCACTGAAAAGCCACCTGTGTTGAAGACATTTCGCATATAACAAAAAGATTGAATATGAAGTGGGAATCTGGCCGAGACATGAAATCAAAGAACCTCTACGATGCACGGTTTTGGTGCACTGATAATGCGATAAGTGTTTCAATGTATGTGCACTGATAATGTGATGAGATAAGTGTTTCAATGTTGGTGCACTGAAAATGCAATGAGAAAAGTGTTTCTTCTTTGTTCGTTCTCAATCTCCCACTACCAAACCCTGAAAGGGCTTAAGTAGCAGAATTTAGTCCAGAGAACGGAATGCGTTGTGTCGTAGTTTACAGCTTGGCTGTGATATTTGCACCTTTCGGTACAACACATTCGACTTCAGCAAGCATTTTTGAGTACCAGGTTAGCATTCCCTCTTCGATCCCTTCTCTAAGGGTTAGGGTCTGCCCTGCTGCAGCCTGTTATCCAGGATCACTACGTGGAGGTGTAGAAGGGTCATGGCAGCTATGGTTCGCTGGCCCTGACGCTAGCAGTCAGCTATGGGTCGCTGACCACTGCAGCATCTTGATCCCGATAAGTGTTTCAATGTTGGTGCACTGATAATGCGATGAGATAAGTGTGTCAATGTTGGTGGAAATTATGTTGAGAAACATGCAGAACGACCTTAGCCCAGAGTTGACAAGACGGCCGTCGCGCAGGCCGGGCAGCTTTCTCTTTGATAAAGCCTGTACTAGACAACATCCACGATCAGAGCCTGCGCACCTCTCTATTCTACTCCACAGCACTACCTGCAACATGTTGTGCGACGGGAACATGGGCACTCATGAAACAGATGAAGTCCATACTCAAGAGTGACCCAGACCTCCCTTGAGAGACGTATGGTCAGACTCACGCTTCACAGCCAGAGCACAAAAGGTCTTCATAACTCGGACATACATCAGTTGTCCATGGTGGAATATGCAGTTATTTATGCAGACAAGATGAAACATCGCTGGGGGCACTTACTGCGAAGAATGGACGATTGATAGAGGTCAGCGACAGCAGACAAGAAACCCCAGAGACAAGAAACGACCGGGGCGACCATCAACACGTTGGTTCGACTCCCTTGTATCCCATAACAGCATTCGCGATGCCACAGAAGGGCAGCTCCTTATCCACTGGTCCACCATGGCCCAAGACAGAGACTGTTGTAAGAGAAGCTGGGACCCGCAACAGTGTAACCGCCGATGAAGAATTGGTCATCCTGTAATCCAGCAATAGTAGACAGTGTCAGTGCAATAACAAATGGTTTTGAATTTCATATCTCATTTAGTGTTTTTTTAAAAAAGCCATTTGTGACCTATTTACTGACTTGAGCATACACACATACACCCTCCCTAGACCATAACAATGGATATAAACTGGGTATTGGTTGTTTTTTTTAGATCAACTATTTTGCTTACTGTATTTTTTTATGTTACAATTATGCATAATATTTTGTATAATTTTGTATACAACTGTTTATTCTTCTTGCCATGAATGTTCACACATTACTGCATTGTTGTTATTGCTTCATTATAATATTCATAATTCTGAAACTAAAAGTTTTTTCCTGTATAAATTTTGTTGGTGTCTGTACTGTCAGTATTTATATCATTATGGCTTGGCTTGGCTTCGTTTGTTCTCAATCTCCTGCTACCAAACCCTGAAAGAGCTTAAGTAGCAGAATATAGTCCAGAGAACAGAATGCGTTGTGTCGTAGTTTACAGCTTGACTGTGATATTTGCACTTTTTGGTCCAAAACATCCGACTTCAGCAAGCATTTTTTGAGTGCCAGGTTAGCATTCCCCCTTTGATCCCTTTATACTTAATCAGTCTGCCCTGTTGCAGCCTGTTATTCACGATCACCGCTTGGAGGTGTAGAAGGGTCTGGACAGCTCTGGTTTGCTGTCTCTGACGCTAGCAGTCAGCTATGGGTCGATGACCGCTGCAGCTGATGCGCTGCTCAGCATCTTGATCCCAATGTCATTATAACAATAGTTTCCCATCACAAGCGAAGATGACAGCAGCTTCTTTGTCTTCTTCTTCATCGATCAAATGATGCTGTGCTTCTAAGCCGGTGAGGTTCACGGAGACTGTGCGCTTCAGGTCTTTGCCAGCTTTTCGAACATGGTCACTTCACCTGGCCAGACTGCTTCTCTTTGGTCTGCATAAGCTTGGCAGTCCTGCACGATATGTCTGGTGTTTGCTTTGGTGCTCCACAATTGTACATGGTGGTGTCTCTGATACCCATTCTGTGGAGATGAGCCTTGAGTATACAATGTCCTGTTCTGGGTATGAAGATCTTTGTCTGCCTAGTTTTCTATGGGATGACGACAGCATCAAGCTTTGTGCCTCAAGATGTAATTAAGAACCTTAATTTTTCTTGTAAATTTTTGTTTCCTCGGTTTATCTAATACTGTAACTTGCGTTTGAATGGCTTAAAGTGAGGTTGAGAAGCAGAAGTGCATGATCTGACAGCAGCCAGGGACACATAACTGGTTGCTTACATTAGAGTCGACGAACAAAATCTAATCAAGGCCTTATTCCGTCTTCAAATGGCAGCCCTGGAAACAGGCTGCACTAGTCACTAGTGTAGTCTGGGCCAAGAATAGAGATCACAGTGTGAAGGCAAACCATGTACTACAAAAAACCCAGCTGAAACGGATGTGTCAAGCCGAAAGTTGCAGATATCTCAGCCTCACTGTAAACTAATACACAACAAACTTTTCAGGACTAGTGCAGAAGAAGAAGAAGAAGAAGAAAATGTTAAAGTTGGAAAGATTTGCTCCACTCTCTCGTCCCCTACAACCGTAATCCAGTGGCAAGACGTAATCAAGGTGACTGGACATAGCATAGCATGTAGATTGTTCATCAGGGTTAACTTCCGAAGTCTTTTCTGTAAATAGGTGAACCCCAAAGGCAGCAGGATCAGCATACAGCAGGTTAGGAGTTTAGAATCCCTGATCATCAACATTTTCTATCTGCTTGTGTCGCTAGACGTCGTAGGGAGGTATAGTTTTCTGTCGTGTGCCAGCTGTGTCACCGATGTTGTTATCATTCCGTGTTTCTTCAGTGTCTCACTGACACCATCTATCCATCTTTTACGTGGTCTGCCTCTTGCTCTGCAACTCTGATGTCTGGTATTGTAGATACGAGCAGCTGGTAACTTCGGTTGCATTCTTGTCAGGTGTACAAACCATTTTATTCTCTGCCTTTTCAGGAATCCATGCACTGTGTTGCACCTGCAACCCACTGTCTGTCTGATTACATCATTTCATAATCTGTCCAGCCTTGTGACCCTGACAGCCATTTCAAACACCTCATTTCGCATACCATGATTTTATATTCTTGTGGCTTGGTGAGAATCCATGTCTAACACTGGTAGCAGAGAGTTGGTATAAAAATACTATTGTTTCTTTGTCTTCATTGGAATGTGTTTGTGTCTTAGTAATGGTGAGAGCTGATAGGAAACCACATTAGCTTTCTGTGTTCTTGATTCCACCTCTCTATCTAGCCTTCCATCTTGTGTGAAGACACTGCCCAAGTATTTGAATTATCTGACTTGTTTAAGTTCTGTGTTTTTTACCTGTATATTTAGTCTTTTTTCTATTCTGCTGATTTTAATTGTCTCAGTCTTTGCTGTACTGGCAAAGGCAAAGGCCGCCGTCCATCGTACACGATGATGGCATAATTTATTTTGCTAGCGCTATTTTTAGTAAGGATTAACTGCGTTACTCTTTATCCTCACTCTCTCGTCTCGAGCTGCCCGACCCCAGTGGCAAGTCAAGGACAAGACGACTAGGGGGCGACTATGAGATTCAGGGGACTCCGCATCAAGCACTCGTGAAAAAGACGGTGGAGTCCGGAGTTGAACCCACACCACCTGATCACGAGGCTGTACTAATCCTCATATTATTAATCGACCTCAGTGTGAATAGTGAGGGTTACAGATGCCTGCTGGTTGTACACACTCCTGCTCAGTTATCTCAGGAACCCGCTCTTTGCTCGACAGAAAATAGGTTTTAAAATTCTGCTGTCTCTTGATAAACAAGTGTACAGGTTGCAGTGTCATCATCAAAGACCCCAGAATGTCACCACACCTATCCATATCCAAAGCATCCACTATAGATGCTTTTCTTCTTCTTCTTACGCTGCTATAGATGCTTTTCTTCTTCTTCGTACGCTGCTATAGATGCTTTTCTTGTTCGTACGCTGCTATAGATGCTTTTCTTGTTCGTACACTGCTATAGATGCTTTTCTTCTTCTTCTTCGTACACTGCTATAGATGCTTTTCTTCTTCTTCGTACGCTGCTATAGATGCTTTTCTTGTTCGTACGCTGCTATAGATGCTTTTCTTGTTCGTACACTGCTATAGATGCTTTTCTTCTTCTTCTTCGAACACTGCTATAGATGCTTTTCTTCTTCTTCTTACGCTGCTATAGATGCGTTTCTTCTTCGTACGCTGCTATAGATGCGTTTCTTCTTCGTACGCTGCTATAGATGCGTTTCTTCTTCGTACGCTGCTATAGATGCTTTTCTTCTTCTTCTTCGTACACTGCTATAGATGCTTTTCTTCTTCTTCTTCGTACGCTGCTATGGATGCTTTTCTTCTTCGTACGCTGCTATAGATGCGTTTCTTCTTCGTACGCTGCTATAGATGCTTTTCTTCTTCTTCTTTGAACGCTGCTATAGATGCTTTTCTTCTTCTTCTTCGTACGCTGCTATAGATGCGTTTCTTCTTCTTCTTTGAACACTGCTATAGATGCATTTCTTCTTCTTCTTTGAACGCTGCTATAGATGCGTTTCTTCTTCGTACGCTGCTATAGATGCTTTTCTTCTTCTTCTTCGTACGCTGCTATAGATGCTTTTCTTCTTCTTCTTCGTACGCTGCTATAGATGCTTTTCTTCTTCTTCTTCGTACGCTGCTATAGATGCTTTTCTTCTTCTTCTTCGTACGCTGCTATAGATGCTTTTCTTCTTCTTCTTCGTACGCTGCTCTAGATGCTTTTCTTCTTCTTCTTCGTACGCTGCTATAGATGCTTTTCTTCTTCTTCTTCGTACGCTGCTATAGATGCTTTTCTTCTTCTTCTTCGTACGCTGCTATAGATGCTTTTCTTCTTCTTCTTCGTACGCTGCTATAGATGCTTTTCTTCTTCTTCTTTGTACGCTGCTATAGATGCTTTTCTTCTTCTTCTTCGTACGCTGCTATAGATGCTTTTCTTCTTCTTCTTCGTACGCTGCTATAGATGCTTTTCTTCTTCTTCTTCGTACGCTGCTATAGATGCTTTTCTTCTTCTTCTTTGTACGCTGCTATAGATGCTTTTCTTCTTCTTCTTCGTACGCTGCTATAGATGCGTTTCTTCTTCTTCTTCCAACGCTGCTATAGATGCTTTTGAGAAATGGACATTAGTTCATTCATTGTCATGATCTCACAGCATGATATACATACACAGACTGCTGAAGGCTTCATGCCACTATGCCCTTCCACTATCCACTCATGCCAGGAAGTGATCAATCGAAACTGGTTGTTTACAGAATCAGCAGAGTCTTCTAAACCAGTATAAAGACATGTTAAACGTCAACCGACACAGCGTAGCTTACATACCGGCGGCAAAACCCGGAAGCAGACACAGGAATTTCCTTGAAAGTGCTTGACTTCACCTACGACGGCAGACTAGACAGAGAGATAGAAAACAGGATTCAATTGATAATAGGTGCACTACCAGCAAGCATTGATACTGGAACATCCAAATATAACTATTTCCACTAAACAACGCTGATAGCACGTCAATAATTCCCACGTTATGTTATCGGTGTCAAACTAGGGACCTATTGTATTGATGGGCTATTATTAGTAGTAGTAGTATTGAGGATGTTCATCCATCACATGTGATGAAGACCACTCTCTCTGTTCAGCCGTGTGGACAGTCTTTTCTCTTGCTGTGTCCAAGATGTTCGTCCATTACATGTGATGAAGACCATTCTCTCTGTTCAGCCGTGTGGACAGTCATTTCTCTTGCTGTGTCAAAGATGTTCGTCCATTACATGTGATGAAGACCATTCTCTCTGTTCAGCCGTGTGGACAGTCTTTTCTCTTGCTGTGTACAAGATGTTCGTCCATTACATGTGATGAAGACCACTCTCTCTGTTCAGCCGTGTGGACAGTCTTTTCTTTTGCTGTGTACAAGATGTTCGTCCATTACATGTGATGAAGACCACTCTCTCTGTTCAGCCGTGTGGACAGTCTTTTCTCTTGCTGTGTCCAAGATGTTCGTCTATCACATGTGATGAAGACCCCTCTCTCTGTTCAGCTGTGTGGAAAGTCTTTACTCTTACTGTGTTCGCTGAAATGGGTGACTTGTGCGTTGATTTGGATTAAAGTGTGGAAGACACTGCGCCTTTTGTCCTCTCTCTCTCTTTGGTTCTGGTCTACCCTTGGCCAGTGGCAAGATATTTATCGAGACGACTGGAAATAGCACAGGATGCAGTTTTTTCCTAAGGGTTTACTCCCGAAGCCTTTCTCCGTAAACAGGCATCCCGCAAAGCAGCGGAGGGGTTATGACATCTAACGTGTCGTGCCTTTGCCATAACCTCAAGAGGTCGTAGGGACATCACTCAGCGTGTAAGTGAGTTGGGCATCTCTCCCCGGCTGTGTTCAGTCCATTATATTCGTGTCTAAATTACACACAGCAAAACCGACACTGTTTGCAGCTAAGGTGTATGGCGCCAATCTCGTGAAATTCAGCCGTGTGAACTAGACCGTGAAATACCACACATGTTTAAGCGTAGTGCTATTCATATAGCCGATGTCCATTCCAGGATAATTGGACGGAAGAAAACACAAACGAACGAATTAACCAGTCCGTGAAAACTAGCGTAAGTTGTTGACTAGTGTGAATTCAAGACAAATCCGTGGTCTGGCGGTATCCGTAATGAATTAAAAGAACAGAGCAATGTAGACCCGCAGCCCGTTACGGCGCCATCTTTGCTGCGTATACTTACATTCACTCTCGAACGGACACCTCTTTGTAGCATCAACACTCTACTTTTTCACGCACTTTCATCCTGTTCTCGCTTACATGTTTTCTCATCCTGCTACAGTCTCACCCATTGAAACTATATCAAACACTCATGCACGCTCTCTTTCTCCATCGCTCACACATACACACTCACAAACTGAAACTATATCATACACCCACTCACGCATGCTCTCTCTCCCTTGCTCACACATACACCCACGCATGCTCTCTATCTTTTGCTCACACATACACCCACTCACGCATGCTCTCTCACCCTTGCTCACACATACACTCACTCACGCGTGCTCTCTCTTCCTTGCTCACACATACACCCACTCTCTACCTTGCTCACACATACACCCACACACACAAACATATTCTCACTTACGTTCTCCTTGTCACAACTTATCGCACTCTCCACCCACTTTTCCACACAGCTACTTTCTCACACATAGACACACCGACTGACACACACAGTGACTCTCTCTCTCTCTCTCTCTCTCACGCACACACACATACACTGCCTCTCTTTTAAACACACACTGACCCTCTCATACACCCAGACTCACACACATAAACACACCGATACACACACACACACTTTCTCTCTTACACCTCACTATCGCTCGCACGCTGTCTCTCTCAGACACCGACTCACTCACACACACCTACTCACACATACGCTCTCACAAACATACATATACTCTCTCGTTCACTCCTCCGTCCTTCTCCCACACACACTCTCCAAACCCTGTCTTTCCTTTTATCTATGGTCGTGATTACTTCTTCTTTCACACAATCTATCCGACCACCTGTAACCTTGAACCAGTACACACACACACACGTCTTTGTCAACCTGAAAACTCCCTTCAGTAGTGTCCAAACTAAACATTACACTATGCAAATATCAACCCTTCACAGTCCTGCGTATTTAAGTTATTTGTACCTTACAGTAACTCCGTCTTTTTACCTACTGACTTCAGTAAAAAAAAAAAATAATTAATATAAAAATACTACTACTACTTCTACTACTACTAAAGTTATGCTGTTTGATATTTTTTGGTCTACCTGTATTTCTACAGGCGCTGTTGCCCCTGTGCAGATCCTAGCTCTGGTATGATCTGGATGTAGAAGGGAGGAGGATTTCCTGCTTAGCGGGCTAGGCTCGAGCAGCTCATTACCCCGCTGCTTTGGGACAAGTGCCATGGAGAGTGGTTAACCGATGTGTGAATCCATCTTAATAGACTCAAACACTAGAACAAAATAGACCCGCATGCTTGTTATGCGCCATATATGCTGCTCTAAACAAACCGGTCGCGGTCGGAAGATGATCACATGATCTCGATTGGAGAGTTGGGGGTAGACGTCATTATCTGTATGGCCAGGCTGGTCTCTTTTCCATTTTGATCTGTATGGGCCCTTGATAATGGCTGTTGTCTCATCATATCTTCTTCTTCTTCTTCGTACGCTGTCAGACTTCAACCTTTATTTTTTCGAAAAAAGCAGCGGTCATCTTGAGGCTGTCGACACTGCCATAGAGCTTGTCTAGTGTTGCCACTGGTGATGGCCACATCTGCTTTCTCTGATCCTCGTATGTCGGGCAGTTTTGCAGCAGATTTTCAGCGGTCATTTTCCCAGGTCCGCACATGCATTCGTCAGTGCCACCTATCTTCAATTTATTGAATAGGTGGTACCTCAGTCTATTGTGGCCAGTGCGAAGTCTGAAGACAACGACCTGCTCTCTTCTGTTCAACTGGTAATAGGCATCGTTTTTTGTGTAGCCAGTATGTTCGGTTTCCCATTTGGTCATGTATCTAGCTCTAACAAGCCGTTTTGACTCTTCGTATGGTCTCATCATATATTGTTGCTGTGTTTCTTTGTTGCAGTATTTTATCCATCATTGGCAGGTCTATCTGCTTCTATCAGCTTGTCTAAACAAGTCCACTTATGAAAACAGGTATGGTCGTTTCTCAATTTTTGTGCACTGAGTGAATCAAGCCTATGTGGCTTAAGACTCACAATTGCCATACACGTGTAGCCGGAGATTTTACCTGACACTTTGGACTAAACTCCATAACCTTCTGGATGCCACACCGAGGTCTTATTCCTAAAAACGAAATTGAGACTACGATCTTCTTCTTCTTCTTCTTCTTCTTCTTCTTCTTCTTCTTCTTCTTCTTCTTCTTCTTCTTCTTCTTCTTCTTCTTCTTCTTCTTCGTCTTCTTCTTCTTTTCTTCTCCTTTTTATTTTCTTCTTCTCCTTGTACTTGTTTTTTCTTATTATTCCTCTTATACACTTTCTTCTTTTTGTTCCTTCTTCCATTTACTCTTTCTCCTGATCTTCTTCTACATCGTCTTCTACTTTATCTTATGCTTTATCTTGACCATTGTTTAGTTTGCTATAGCAGAAGAATAGAACATAAGATAATTTGTCTTTTATTTCTTGCATCGCTGAGCATCAGAAAAAGCGACCTGTCTGACAGAACAGAACGCTCCACAACTCTGACGTCTGTCGCATCTTCCCTAGCGATGGACAACTTTACGCGCTTTCGCAGTGCTGGTTTCTGTATAATTTGGACACGATTATATTGCTAGTTCCATGCACACCCCTCTTTCGTTGACTTTTACCCCACACATGGAGGCTGCTATTCCTTTCTCCCAGTAAAGGAGCCAATAATTTTTTATTCAAAATTACTTTAAAAATCTACCAAATCTATTAAAGTTCGTGCATTGTTCTGAGATTCACCAAACAATATGGAGAACAACAGATCACTTATGGGTTAAACCGTGGCCTACTTTAGATACAGTGAGCTGCGGTTAAACCGTGGCTTACTTTAGATACAGTGAGGTGCGGTTAAACCGTGGCCTACTTTAGATACAATGAGCTGCGGTTAAACCGTGTGCAATCATGTTGATTCTTCAACCAAACTAAACTAAGGGGCTCAGACTCCACTAGAGGAGCTAAACATAGCGTCCCATAGCTACCAAGAAGGGCGACACACTTTTGCACACACATCAAAAGAGATAAATTAAAAACACAAACAATAGCTGCAAGATGCGTTCTCAATGTTTTTCTTTGTTTTTGTGGTTTGTTTAGTACGCTGAGTTTCATGATTTATTTACTGAATATGATAAACGCTTATATTGTGTCTTTCGACGTCTGCTACTGGTGTGTAGGATGGCTGGAAGCGTGTTATAAACAGTTGCTGTGTATTACGTCATATAGATGCAAGCTGGATTAATGCTTCTGTGTTAAATTGAAATTGGTTAGGTGGTGTTGTAGGTCTTCTCCATTTTTGTAAAAGATCACACAAGTGAAAGTCCCCCCCCCCAAAAAAAAAACAACATATGTGGCTTGGCGGCATACATGATGGACTAAAACACGAGACACATATTAGACCCGTGGTCTTTTAGGACGCATCTTTGTTGTTCTTCTCTGTGACAACATTTTTTGAAAGTCTAGCACATTATTTAAAATTGACACCTCACTGTGACATTTGACATGATAAAACTCTTACACGGACATGAATAACACAAAACTATACAAAACTACATACAATATTTCCTACGTACATTAATCTACGTCTTCGTTTTATGGTCAGAGAAGACAGCTTCAATATCTTTCTCAGGTGGAACCTTTTGGCTGTCGTTGGTTGTCGATTTCTTGAAGTTCTCTTGACCACTGCAGCGGATTACAACAACCACAGCGACAAAGGCAGACACAACAATCAGAACAACTGCTACAAAACATCCAATGATGATTTCACTAGATTCCTCAGAAATTGGGCCGTTTGGCAGAGGCGTTGAGGCAGGAGCGTGGTTGTCTATCCCGCAGTGAAGGCTGACTTTTGACAACGTCTGCCCTTTAAACTCAGGAGGGCTCATGCATTCAAGATCCTTTATGTAGCTGTATCTCTGGAGGTTTCCTGTGAAGAATTCATCGGATTGAATTTCCTGTAGGAAGAATCGCATTTCACATCCACAGTGGATAGGGTTGTCACGAACATCAATAAACACTGCCTCGACCTTTGCCCACGCAATAACATCATCTACAGAAATGTTTGTAATTAGATTACTCCTAGCATCTAATATCAGGAAACTCCATCCGGCCTCGCTTGGATATATCGGTAATCGAATCTTCTTGAGATAGTTCCAGGACAGGTCTAAGTACTCCAGCTTGGGGAAGTGTATTCGGAAGTCTTGCAGCACTTGTGGAAGTACTAGAATACCAGACCTAGAGTAATTCATTACTCGAAGCTCAGGGTAACTTGCACCTTGGACCATGACTTGGAAGTGATGAATCGGCAACAACTGTGGAGAACTTTCGTCTATATATTTCAGTTTCTCGTAATGGCATTTCAGATCCAAAGCCTTGAGACTTAATAACAGTGCCATAAATTCGTGTTCAGCAGATTTGGTAACGTTTTGTAAGTCAGGGTCACGGGTGTTTGTAGGCGCTGATTGTGTGGTCTGGTGCAAACCAAAGCCCGTATTCCTAGCCTGGCTAGAATTATCCCCTGACTTAGGATCCGGCGTTTCAGAATGTATATTTGCATCTTTGCTGTTCCGAACGTTCATGAGGTCAAGATCTAGGTTTTTCTGTTTCACATTTTCTGTAGATGACGGAACTAATTCCTCTGTTGGTAAAACCAGCGTGTCAGAGACATTACTAGACACTAGATATTCGATAGTGCTGTCTTGACCACAATCGTAGTCAGAAGTCAAACTGGCTAGATTCTCAGGGCTCGTTATCTTGTCAAAACCCGACCCGTCACTTAACCAAACAGAGTTTCGTATCTTCAACACTCTCAGCTGGTCAGGCATATCAGATATGACTGGATTATCAAAATCTGCGTATTTCTCTGTAAGAATACAGTTTGACACCACTAACCCGACTAGCCTGTTTGCTTTCATAGGCCAAGGCAGGGAGATTGTTCCTTGGTTGCTACACGTGACTTGCAAAAATATAAAAACGTCACGAATTTCTTGAAGCCGGTCCCTGAGAATCTGAAAACGCCATCTGCTTCCGTCGTTTTCTGTGACGTTACACTGCATGCGTAAAACGTAATTTTCTGAAGTGACGTTGTCCACATATATTCCCAAAATATATGGATCAACCGCCGCTGTGCACATATTTTCCCAGGTAAGGGGTATTGGGTTATTGGTAACATCGGCAGCGACCGTCATAAAGGAGAATAGAACACACAACGCGGATAATATGTCCATTTTCTGAATGTTTATATTCAGTTTATGTTTTAGAAGATCAGAAACGTCATTTTTACGTTCTTCGACGTTATCTCGAATACTGCATGTCACTCAAAAACATTGATTGATATCTTAAGAAAGTACCAGATTCAAAAGCTTCTCCTTCTTTTTCTTTTGCGTTCCTCTTGAGAAGAAGGTTCTAACGATGTGTCGTAGTTTACTGCAGTAACCCAGAGTAGTGTTAACAGATGTTTATCTTCGTCACACGTTGTTGACTTTCTAAAACAAAAGACAAATTTAAAAATAGGGGAGATAATAAGTGTGTAAAATTAAAGTCCAATAACTTAGTGTAACAAAAAATATGTTTATGCATTAATTACTTCCGTGTTTGCTGTGTTTGTATGAGAATAACTACAGTATAAAATGTAGCTCATGTTAGATAGTGGAACAGAAAGTTTTTGTAACTTACTTAGCCGCTTCTCTTGTACTATTTTTTGTTGTTGTTTGCGTGTACCTTATTTCTCTAATCCCAAAAGACGGTGTACGTTGCACTGTGGTTTTTATTTTACGCCTGTCGCCCTGTGCAACCGAAATCAGCATGATCTTGTACTATAAAATGTAAAAGTTTGTCAGAATGATCACCAGACTTCTCCCTTTATACTTTATACTGTCATTTTAGCGGGCGGGTTGTCCTGGGAGTTTGGATCCACAACTCCTGATTTTCCTTGACTCTCATTCTAGTCAGCCTTCTTTCATTCAGCAGATATAATCGAACCACCTTAATTGAGGTTGTCGGGGTCAGAAAGCATATATTTTCATTAAGTTCGAGATTCTGATATCTGGGACGAATGTTCACAGTCGATGACAGACTGGACAGGGATGCAGAGGTAGGTAGTCTACTTGAGTGACAAGGGCTCGTCGCTCCAATCGTCAATGAGCACGATGTGTGGTTGAATCCCAGGGTACAAGCAGTGAGAACGATGTCTTCCCGATTTATCTAACCAGGTGGTGAGGGACGGCCGCGGGAGGTAGAATAGAACAGAGAATAAAGTTTCCAATTCGTGATGTCCATAGCCTGTTTTTAGAGCTCGTGGACTGACACATTCTTGACAAGTAGGGTTACATGTCTAAATAGTGTTAAACGGCGACGGTTTAGTGTAGTCAAAGTGTTTTCTCGATACCTGCCCGTCGGATTACATCGTCGCTTGAAACCCGATCATACCTCTGGCTGCGCACAGGTAAGGCAAGGCACTGTGCTGGAAAGCGTGGGAGAGGGAGACCAAAAAGGAAATGGCAGGACAATTTGAAAGAGTAGACAGGAAGGTCTATAGCTGAAACTAATACCCTGGCGAAAAATCGAGACGTATGGCGGGAACTCTTTCGATAAACTGCAATAGCGGTGCCTCAACGACCTTGTAGGTTACGGAACTGATGATGATGATGCGCACAGTCAGGCTTAAATACGCTTCTGACCGCCCTGCAGGATAGTCCATGTTTAAGAACGGCTAATCGAGCAGCTATGCTGTAGCAAGAGTTTGCCGTGTGTCGCCATCTGTCGGACAGGTTCTCTGCATTATCTGGTGTCGGTCTGGGACGTGTTCTTGCACAAGCATTGTTCTGTCACGCTATGAACTAGATCTTAGGTCAACTGGAGATGCAAATCACAGAAGTCACCATCGGACATCTCCATTTGACTGACCTCGACTACGCAGAAATAAAAATAAATGCAGTTCCGCGTGTGGCTCTTTTGTTAAATTGACTGTTTGTTGATGTCTGTGTGTTTGTGTTTGTGTTTGTGTGTGTGTGTGTGTTTGTGTGTGTGTGTGTTTGTGTGTGTGTGTTTGTGTGTGTTTGTGTGTGTGTGTTTGTGTGTGTGTCTGTGTTTGTGTGTGTTTGTGTGTGTGTGTGTGTGTATCCATGCGATACCGTTGATCATCATCTCTTTAAATGCTCGGTCCTCAATGATGTTAGGACAATGCAGCGTCCAGATAAATGGAACACTTTGAATGGCACTAAACTACAACTAACACACACATCCAAATACCATTACATGGCATTTAGCCGAAGGGCAAGAGTTTGTATGCTACTGGATCCGTAACAACAACTATTAAGTGTGTGTGCGTGGGTGCGTGCGTGCGTGCGTGCGTAAGTGTGTGGGTGTGGGTGGGTGGGTGTGGGTGTGTGTGGGTGTGGGTGTGGGTGTGTGTGTGTGTGTGTGTGTGTGCGCGTCAGATGCGTTGTGGATCTCTCATTACAGAATACCATAGTTCACTTTTCGGGTCTCGACGCACCCCCGTCTACTTAGCAGTAAATTGGCACCGTTCTCTAATGCCTTTTATGACAGACAGGGCGACAAGACAGCACTTGTTCCTTCTTCTTTTTCTTCTCCTCCTTCTTCTTCTTCTTTGGGGCTCGTCCTGAAACAGAAACTATGACGCTGTACCGTAGTTTACAGCGATACCTGCGCCTTTCGGACCGATACATCCGGTTTCAACTGCCCTTTTAGTGTACCGGCTTTGCCTTCCCACATTCCCACTGCGATGCCGATTCTCTTTAGCCAAACTACACTAGTGCATCCTGTTCCCAGGAGCACTGCAGGAAGTGGAAATGAGTGTCTTGGTCAGCTCTGATTCGCTGACCCTGATGCAAGCAGCCAGCGACTTATAGCTCATTCACTGTTCTGCATCTTCAGCCACTGTTACTTTCCTGGTCGTCACACGGAAGCAGGAAGAAAGAGAACATTGGAATACCTGTCACTGTAACCAACGACATCTTGACGCAGGCTCTGTCATTTATTATTCCTGAAAAAAAAAAAAAGGTGACAGCGATATACATCTTTATGTTTTAAGTTTTGAAGAAAACGTCACAACAGTAAAAAGCGTTGGATCGGTTGATGCTCTATGTATCGTTGTTGTTGGTGTTGTTAGTTGGATTGTTGTTATTGTTTATGTAGTAGTTGTTGCTGTTGATGTTGTTGTTGGTGGAGTAGTTGTTGTTGCTAGTGTTGTTGATGTTGTTAGTACTGCTGTTTTTGTTGTTGTTGCGTTCGCCTTATTTCTCGAATCCCCAAGGGGGTGTGTGTTGCACTGTGGTTTTTATTTTATGCCTATCGGCCCAGTGTATCCGACTTCAGCATGCATTTTATGTAAGGGCTTGCTTGCTCCTGCATTTTCTAAGGGTTAGCTTCCCCGGGGTAACGGCCGGGGCTGTGATGGGGATCGATCCCAACACCTCCAGGTTGTGAGCCGTGTCACTTAACCACTAGGCCACGTCGGCCCCAGTGCTGCTGTTGTTCAGGGTGGTGGTGTTAGTGTTAATTGTGTTTGATGTTTATGTTGTTTGTGGGGATATTATTGATTGTTGTTTTTGGAGATGTTGTGGTTGTTGTTGGTGGTGGTGTCGTTGTTTGTGTTTTTGTTGTTTGTGTTCTTATTGTTGTGTCTGCTTTGTGTTGTTGGTGTTGTTATTGTTGGCATTTTTTGGTGCTGCTGGTGTTGTAGTTGTTGTTGGTGTTGTTAGTGTTGTTGATGCTGTTGGTGTTGTTGGGGTTGTTAGTGTTGTTGGTGTTTATGGTTTCGTTAGTGCTGTTGGTGTTGCTTTTCTTGTTACTTTAATGCTAGTTTTGTTGCTGTTTTTGGTATTTTTGCTGTTTTTAGTATTGTTGTTGTTTTTGGTGTTGTTGCTGTTTTTTGGTGTTGTTGTCGTTGCTATAGTTGTTGGATTGGATTTATTTGGCGCTATTGGGATTAATTTTCTTGTTTGTGTTGTTCTTATTGTTGACACTGTTGGTGTTGTTGCTGGTGTTGTTGTAGTTAATATTGCTCTTTTTGTGTTGTTGCTGTTGTTGTTATTGTTTCAAATTGCCCCTACTCAGTTTTGATTCTTGATGATATGTCTTCTGCAGCAGTTTACAGCTGTTTCTCTTGCATCATGTGGCGCATTAGCTGTAGTGAAATTATGGTTTTTCTGTAGACTTACAAATATAGTTTTCAAAGTGTTTATCCCCACCTCGCTAGTTAGATTCGTCATCATCAGTCATATAACCTAGAAGGTCGTTGAGGTACCGTTATTGCAGTTTCTCGTACCAGATCCCATCCTACAACAACGGTTTGTCTTGGGCCGCTACACACCTGACGGAGCCCATCTCTCTCCATGTGGTAGTTCATTATAGTTGTGTCTAGATTTCAAACAGCGAAGCTGACACTGTTTGCAGCTAGGGCGAATGGAGTCAATCTCATGAAGTTTAACTGTGTGAACTAGGCCGTGAAATACGACAAATGTTTAAGCGTAGTGCTATTCATTTAGCCGATGTTCATTCCAGGATAATCGAAAAAAAATAAAACACTCAAAACGAACGAATTAACCAGTCCAAATGAACTAAATTAGCAGAGCAATGTAGACTCGCAGCTAGTTACGTCGCTGTCTTTGCTGTTCGTTATGTTAGATTGCTTTTAACTAAGAGAAAGACCCCGTATAGTCTGAGGAATGGTCTTCTCAAGTGTGTTATGTGTGAAACTGACGATAATCTTGTCTCCTGTTGCACGTGGAGAACGTTGACAGCAGTAGTTTTAAGTGCACGATTCGGACTAAGTCCCCATCATGTCCTCCCCATGAAAACCGAATATGTTATAGCAGTCTGGTCAACAAGGTGGGGGATCCAAAACGTGATACCGATAGCCGGTATCCATGTCAGAAATCTCTTATTCTACGAGGGTGGGTCGGTAAATAGGTCACACACTGATATGGGATTGCTGAAAAATGAAGTTGATATTATCTAAAGTTCTCAGTGGCAGGGACATTACGTTTTGTGAGTCATGTATGTAGCAGACGCTAGGTGTCGCATGCACGTGGCCGGACCAAGATACAATAAAGTACATGAGCTGACAGCAGACAGTGACTCATAGCGAGATAATTGCATCAGGGTCACCGAACTATAGTTCCGCTTCCAAGTGGTGACCATGGAAACATGCTGCTTTAGTGTAGTAAAAAAAAGTGTACCCAAAAAAAGTTAGCTGAAACCAGATGTGTCTGGCCGAAAGATGCAGATATTGCAACCTCGCTGTAAACTACACGACACAACGTCACAACGTCCTTTTCAAGATTAAAGACAAAAAGGAAGACGATGAAGAAAAAAAAATTGAAGAAGAAGAAAAGGAACTAGAAGAAGAAGAAGAAGAAGAGGAAGAAATCGAAGAAGAAGTAGAACAAGAAGAAAAATAGAAGAAGACGAAGACGAAATAGAAGAAGAATAAGAAGAAAAAGAAAAATAATAATAATAATAATAAGAAGAAGAAAAGGGGTGGGGGCGAGAGGGGAGAGAAGAGAAAATAACTTTTTGCTAAGGATATTCATAAGAAAATGCTTCCAATTTACGATGAAAAGTGTTTGTCGCGTAACGCGGTACATACCTGGGTCGATAAATGCTCTCACGGATGGTCAATAATTGCTGACGAAACCCGACCTGGTCGTCATGTTTAGACTGTAAAATACATATTTGTGCAGCGAGTGGAGGAGATAATTCAAGACGATAGGCGAGTAATGACAGACAGTTTAACAGTCCCACCTTGGTGGAGACGTTTCGCGAAGGACAAAGAGGTTGAACGCTAAGTGAAGTTGTGTCTCAAGACATCCGACCTAAGACTTCTTTGCTGCAGATTTTTGTGCACTGTTAAAGTGTATAATTGTACCAATGTTGTTGGACATTGTTGAGAAACAACGGACAATGTAAGTGCAATAACAAATGGTTTTCCAAGTTGTCATTTAATTTTTTTTTTTAAACATCCATTTGTAACGTATTTACTGATTTGCATTTATATAATGTATTATGGTATCTTCTGGACTGTCCCTCACAAAAATAGCACCAATGGCTGAAAGATCATTTGTATAAATATTAGTACCAAAGTTAGAATATTAAACGCCAGTGTCAAGTCGGTGCTGCTGTACGGAACGAATACACGACGGACGACCAAAGCCATACAACAAAGACTCCAGTCATTCGTTAAAAGTTGCCTACGAGGACAAAGGACATACCGTGGAAAAACGTGGCGAGGAATGAAGTAGTGGAAAACTCCAGTCATTCGTTAAAAGTTGCCTACGAGGACAAAGGACATACAGTGGAAAAACGTGGCGAGGAATGAAGTAGTGTGGAAAATGACCCAATATCAGCTACATGGAACAACAAATTAAAATATTGAAAATGGGGCTAGATAGGACAAGCGCTGAGGACAGATCCGTCCAATACAGCTAGGCAGGATCCAGTATGAAATCTTCAGAAGAAGAGAAAGATAGGTAGAACTAACAATGCACGAAGAAAAGAATGTCAGAGGGAATTACGATTAAACGATTGCACATGGAAAGAGACAGAAAGGGCAGCTCAGAATCACGCATGCTGGAGAGAGAGGTTCTTCTTCTTCTTCTTCTTCTTCTTCTTCTTCTTCTTCTTCTTCTTCTTCTTCGTACGCAGTCAGACAGTAACCATTATTTTTTCGAAAAAAGCGGCGGTCATCATGAGGCTGTCGCCGCTGCCATAGAGCTTGTCTTGCAGTTCCACTGGTGATGGCCACATCTGCTCTCTCTGATCCTCGTATGTCGGGCAGTTCTGCAGCAGATGTTCAGTGGTCATTTTACCAGTACCGCACGGGCATTCGTCGGTACACCCTATCTTCAATTTGTTGAATAGGTGGTACCTCAGTCTGTTGTGGCCAGTGCGAAGTCTGAAGACAACGACCTGCTCTCTTCGGTTCAACTGGTAATAGGCATCGTTTTTGGTGTAACCAGTATGTTCGGTTTCCCATTTGGTCATGTATCTGGCTTTGATAAGCCGTTTTGACTCTTCGGACGTCATACTGGTATCTGTTTGTGGTAGTCTTGCACCTTCTTTTGCCAGTCTGTCTGCCTCCTCGTTGCCTTGGATGTTGCAGTGTGACGGAACCCACTGTACCACTACCCTTTTTGGTGCGGACTGCTGGCACAGTTTGCAGAGTGCTGCTCTTAAGTCATTAAGCTCAGTGTTTTTCTGGCTTTTTAGCTCTGTGACTACGGCGAGAGCATCTGTCAGCAGGACTATATGGCTCTCATTTTCACTGTGTGTCACCATTTCTTCCACTGCCGCCCTCAGTGCCTCTGCCTCCGCTCTGAAATTGCTTGTGTACTTACCAGTAGCGAATGACAGTGTTTTTTGTCTGCCATTTGGTAGGTTCAGGAATGTCCCTGCCCCTCCGTTCTGTGTAGTATTTGTTACAGAACCGTCGGTGTATGCATGGGTCCAGTCCATGCTTGGGTAGCTTTTCGATATAAAGAGAGAGGTTCAATAGCGAGAGGAGCGATGATCTTTGATTGATTGATTGACGGAATGCTAGTAATACTTTGGCAAGTTTGATTCAATCCTATTAAAGGATTCAATTCAAATGCCATCTCTGAGATGCTGAGCAGCCCATGAGCTGCAGTGGTCAGCGACCCATAGCTGACTGCTAGCGTCAGGGCAAGCGAACCAGAGCTGCCAAGACCCTTCTACACCTCCACGCGGTGATCCTGGATAACAGACTGCAGCAGGGAAGACTGGCTAAGGAGAAGGGATTGAAGAGGGAATGCTAACCCGGTACTAAAAAAACTGATTGCTGAAGTCGGATGTGTTGGACCGAAAGGTGCAAATATAGCAGTCAAGTTGTAAACTGCGACACAACGCATTACGTTCTCTGGACTACATTCTGCTACTTAAGACCTTTCAGGGTTTGGTAGCGGGAGATTGAGATCGAACGAAGCCAAGCCAAGCCAAATACCATATCTGCAATGAAGGTTGGCTGTAATGGATCTCCGATATCCTGTTTATGTTCTTGCCGGCACACTTTGCCAGACTGACGTTAGTCCATTTTTTGATGTTGCTCTCCCACTTATAGCGCAATCCGTTTTTTGTTCGACGACCTTCAACCTTCTTGTCCCAGTATTGTTCACAATAAAGTATCGTGTCTTTTTATGTGACAAAAATAGTTGACTTGCCTAATTGTAATGTCTGTTAAAAGTTCTCTACCCACACCTACTCTCGTCAGTTTGGTTCTCTTTTCATAAAATCGACACATTTGACTATATAACTCCATTCGAGGGCCTCTATTTTGTTCTTCAACTGTTTTTTCAAAGTCGATGTTTCTGCACCGTATAATAATGTTGATTATTCATAACACCTGATGAGTCTCATTTCCAATGTACTGGTTAATTGTCATTTAATGGTTGGATGTCCATATATTCCTCATCAAATTTAATATTTTTGGCCATTCGCATTCCCTTTCCCATTACATCTACCATCATTTGTAATTATTCATGAATGAATAACTAACATGGATGTCGAGGACGTTTTTAAAACCTGTGTGGATTGACTAGTATTGATCATGTTTAGATTACCACAAGGAATAATATCTCTGACAGACTCTGCAGAGTTGGTATACAACCAGTTTTATTTATACTTTCTTGATCTATAAACTATACACATTCAATCTATTCTTGAATGCATTTATTGGCTCTGCCTCCACTATTTCCTGCGGCAATGCATTCCAAACATTCACCACTCTCGAACTAATATATATATATATATATAAATATATATATATATATATATATATATGATGAAGCAAAGGTGATTAGTGGAGGGGTGTGGGGGTGGGGTGGGATGGGTGTGGGGCCATACTTATAACAATTAACAATGACATTTCAATAAATGAAAAATTGAACGTTGTTTAATTAGGAAGGAGCAGACGTGTTTATAATCACGCAGTTCCAATTGTTCTTGCCAATTAGCATCACCAACTGAGAGCTGCTTGCCCGAAGAAATCAAGAAGACATGAGTCAGTGCTGGAATTGGATTGACCATATCATGAGAAAAGAGCCAGATTCAATCACTAGAAGTTCATTCATTGATATGGGCCCCAGAGAGAAGGAGAAAGAGAGGCCGATCTAGGATAACTTAACAAAGAAGGCATGAATGGTGGATCAAGAAGCTGAGCGGTGCATGAACTGTAGCGGTCAATAACCAAAAGCTAACCGCTAGCGTCAGGGCCTGCAAACTAGAGTCGCTAAGACCCTTCTACACTTCCACGCGACGATCGTGAATAATAGGTTGCGAAACAGAGCAGATTGGCTAAGGTGAAGATTTCTAAGAACCCGGTACCCAAAAATGATATGTCGAAGTCGGATGTGTAAAACCGAAAGGTGCAAAAATCGCAGTCAAACTGAAAAATATGAGACAACGCATTCCGTTCTCCGGAATACTTGCAAAGTCCTTTTCAAGACTTGGTTCTGGAAATTTGAGAACGAATAAGAAGATGAAAAAGAGTTCAATCACTGTACGAGGAATGGCTGAAGACCGTGTGAAATGGAGGGAGTTTGTTGTTTTACATAATGACGTCACCAGACCGAATGATCGCTGACAACTTTGTCAGTTACCGACATTTGAACTAAGAAGAGGACTCTGTCTGAATTGCATTATGTCAATTCTATATAATAAACCATGACTTGACGTAGTCACTCTTCTGCCAAAATCCCGCTTATCATGCACCTAAACATAATCCAAACACGTCACACTGCAGAGCGACAGTTGTGTACACAACCACACTGAACAGTTGGCCACCATCTCTTTGAGTGCTCGGCGCTCAACGATGTTAGGAAAATGCTTCTTCCTCCAAAATTAGGTAAATAGGACATAGTCTAAGCCACTAAACAGGAAATAGCAAACACGGGCAGACACTGTTACATGGCGTTGGGCCAAAGGACGAGAGCACATGTACTGTTGGATCTTTAACAATGACAATAGTAATAATAATAAAAACAACTACACCAATAACAACATGAAGAGAAACAGCACAACACCAACCATGGAGTGTCGGTGCCTTTTTTTCTTTTTGTGTTGCATTATAGTTTCTACAGGTACCCTACACAACTCTCTTCAGAAGCCTCTAACAACATGTCTGACAAGCTGTTCTAGTCCAAGTGAACCTTTTACAAAGTTACAGGAAACTTGCATCACCATCATTATCATCATCGTCATCATCAGTCCCGCAACCTACAAGGTCATTGGGGCACCAGTACGGCAGATTGTTGGATCAGTTCCTGCCACTCCACTCGGTTGTGTGTCAGGATATCGAATCTTCCGTCTGGACGAGGTAACCTCAGTGGTATGATTGTCATTGTTGTGTTTTGAGACGGCTGGCGCATTTTTGATTTTTCTCAATGCTTTTTGCAATATCGGTTGTCTTGTACCGTTTTGCACCTGGCGGAGCCCATCCCTCTCCAGGCAACGTGTCCCTCAACATTGTGAATTTTTTCATGATCTTCTGTCTACTCAAGCATGGCATCACGAGTTCACTCTGAAGATTATGCCTTTCCGTATAATTTTTCTGGCCGTTTTGCTTTCAATCGCTCATGTGTATTCTGTGTTCTACTTTATCCTATAATAAGTCGATTGAAATACATATCGACGATTTGACGGTTACATCCAATTGAAAAAACGCATATAAAACACGTTTTCCAAAAGGAATCTGTAACATTGCAATTGTAGACCGAAAGATCACAGAAAAACACACAGGATTCAGGAGCGAATCAGACCAGCAGCCATGTTGGCGCACGACCCGGAAGGACCCTGCACAATAGCACTTTGAATAAACCCTGTAGTAATTGTTTTGCATAACGTGGTTGCTAGACTCATACAAACCCTCTTTAGTCGTCTCTTACAACATACATTAGATGGCATTGGCCCTATTAGATACTCTTCAGGTAATGGATTAAGAACCAACTCTTGGAGCTATGTAGGTTACAGTTTAACTATCTGTTGTTCCCCTTTCCGACCAAGGTAACACACATAGCACAATAATAGAAAACTGTGCAGAAGAGAGGGCGAGCTCTCCCTTCTCGCAGTATAGGTAGCTGGTACGATTCACGTTATCGAGATGATCCAGTCAACGTAACTGTAAATGGGTACCTGGTTTAGTGTTATAGTAGAGGCAGTGAAGAAGGGAACTGGCTGTTCCATATAGGTAAGCAGAGACCTAGTACAATTACATATCTGACACTTCATCCCAGACAGCAGTGTCTGCTATGGGAATGATTTGTCTGTCAATGCAACACACCACAACACAAAATAACGCAACATAACATAACACAACACAACATAACTTAACACAAGACATCATAATGTAACATAGCATAATATAGCATAACACAAAATTACACAACACAACACAGAATAACAGAACACAACTCAACACAGCATGACATAACATAATACAACACAATACAACATAACATAACGCAACACAACACAACATAACATAACATAACATAACGCAACACAACATAAAATAATAAAACACAGCTTAACATAACACAACAGAATAGAACACAATATAACATAACATAACATACCACAACACAACACAACACAATACGATACAACATAATTTAACATAACAAAACATAACATAACAGAGCATAACATAACAGAGCACAACATATTATAATGCAACATAAAACAACAGAACACAACATTACAGAACACAAAACAACATAACAGAACATAAAGGAAGATAATACTACACAATACATTACAAAATACAATAACGCAACACATCATAACATAACGCAACGCAACACAGCCTAGCATGTCATAACGGAGAACAACATAACATATCCCAACACAAAACAGCGTAACATAATATAGCAAAACACAACGCAACATAACACAACATATGCAGCACAACATAACACAACATAGCAAAACACAACAGAACATAACACAACATACAGCACAACATAATAGAGCTGAATATGACATAACACAAAACATATAACATAACACAACATAACATAGCAGAAGATAACACGACACAACAAAACATAACATAGCAGAAGATAACACGACACAAAACGACATAACATAATTGAAGAAAGCACAACACAACACAACATAACACAACACATCTCAAAACGACATAACACAATACATCACAACACAACATAACGCAGTACATCACAACATGACATAACATAATAGAAGAAAACACAATACATCGCAACGCAACATAACATAATAGAAGACAACACGACACAACAGAACACAACACATCTTAACACGACATAACATAATAGAAGAAAACAGCAACACCTCACAACACAACACAACACAACACAACGCAACATAATATGACATAGCAGAGCACAACATAACAGAACAGAAGATAACATAATACAAATAACATAACACAACACAACATAACATAATATAACACAACACAGCAAAATACAACACAGCGCAACACAACGTAGCATTAGACCTCTTACCATTAAAAAAATGCTCTTAAAAATACACACGCTTTCTTAAGCATAAACGGTAGCGTCTTAGACCCGTTCTGGTCCAACTTCCTTGTCAGTATTGGAACGCAAGCTTTCCCCACCTTTGCACTTATATAATGCCAGGAATTCGGTAGCCCTTGCGGCTTTACATGAAAGCCACATCCCCAGAGACATATTTGCACCAATGATGTGACGGAAGATTGTTTGTTCACGTGAGGCGCAGGTAGTTTTCAGGTAACAGGTGATTCGCTAGTCTTGTCAGATGTGAGGTTGACAACTACGTATATGAATAGACCAGGATATAATGGCAAACGTGATGAATATTGAAATGTCAAATGTTGTTTTTTGAGGTTATCTATTGGTGCATTTTTGAATATAGTATTGAAACAGTACATCTGGCATCTGTTTATAATCAAATAGTGCGAGAACAGAAAATTCAAAGAGGCTTAGAATTAGTGAGAAATATGTTTATGATCTACGCGCCAGGTAAAAATTTAGGAGCTAGGCACAGAACTGGATGAAAAGTTCCTCATAGGGTTGTGCTATGTGCCAGAAGATATCGGTGAATTGTTCTTGAAAATCTGAATGATAAATCTGCGCGTTTCAAAGTTAATTTTCAAAGTACTTACTTAATTACTTCCCCTGTTCTGGACACCGCTCCATACATCATGTTTCCATTACTCATCCCCGTCCATTGCCTTGTCATTTCCCATCTTGGGATCAAGCTGCTGAGCAGCGCATGAGCTGCAGTGGTCAGCGTCTCATAGCTGACTGCTAGTGTCAGGGCCAGCGAACCAAAGCTGCCAAGACCCTTCTACACCTCCACGCGGTGATCCTGGATAACAGGCTGCAGCAGGGCAGACTGCCTAAGGAGAAGGGATCGAAGAGGGAATGCTAACCGGGTACTAAAAAAATGATTGCTGAATTCGGATGTGTTGGACCGAAAGGTGCAAATATCGCAGTCAAGTTGCAAACTACGACAAAACGCATTCCGTTCTCTGGACTAGATTCTGCTACTTAAGCCATTTCAGTGTTTGGTAGTGGGAGATTGAGAATGAACGAAGCCAAGCCATTTTCTTTCTTCATGTCATCCATATTGTATGTTTCCAAAATATTTTGACAGATCATCAGGTGCTCTGAGTCTTGTGTTGCTCCGCAGTCACATGTCTCACTACCCCTGTATCCCCATCTCTTTAAGTTCTTCCAGCATTGTGAAGGAAAATTGGGAATTTATTTAGTGACTTCAATGTTGCGCAAGAAATATGGTGTCAAAGTGTATGTTCCTCCCGTTACACGATACAATGAGACCGTCTTCAGTTCTTCTTCTTCTGCGTTCGTTCTCAATCTCCGCCTACCAAGTCCTGAACAGGACTTTGCAAGTAGCAGGATGAAGTCAAAGAACGGAGTGCGTTGTGTCGCAAGTTTACAGCTTGGCTGCGATATTTGCACGTTTAGATCAGACACATCTGTCTTTGGCAGGTCCGTCAGTTCATTCCGTTTCTCGATGCCGCCTTTTCCGGGACTAGTCTGTAGGCGCTGTTATTACTAATAATTATCTTCTTCACAGATTCCATATGTGTGTTATTTAATTGTTGCTGCGTCACATAACGCCGACAGTCTGACTCGGCAGTATACTACTACCACTAATTATGTTGCTACTACTACCCCTACTACTACTACCACTAATTATGTTGCTACTACTATCACTAATTCTGCTGCTACAACTACCACCACTACTACTACTACTACTAATTCTGCTACTACTACTACCATTACTACTACTACCACTATTACTACTACTACCACTACTACTACTACTACCACTATTACTAATACTACCACTACTACTATTACTACCACTACTACTACCACTACCACTACTACTACCACTACCACTACTATTACCATTATTACTACTACTACCAATACTGCTACTACCACTACCACTACTACTACTACCATTACTACTATTACCACTATTACTACTACTACTACCACTACCACTATTACTGCCACCATTACTACTACTACCACCATTACTACTAATACCACTACTACTACTACTACCACTACCACTACTACTACCATTATTACTACTATTACCACTATTACTAGTACTACAAATACAGCTACTACCACTACCACTTCTACTACCATTATTACTACTACTACCACTATTACTACTACTACCAATACTTCTACTACCACTACAACTACTATTACCACCATTACTACTACTACCACTACTACTGTAACAGTTCCTGCCGGTGCAAGGGGAGTTTAGGATACCTGAACATGTTAAAGCTTAAAGCTACCTGAATGCGTGTCAAAGTCACTCACCGTCTCAGCAAAGGAGAACAGAGTTGGGTTAAGGAATGTGGACAGGTAGAAACTGACTACTGGCCTTCCGATTTTGGTAGGGGGAGATTGATTGACAGACGAAATTGGCAGCGGGGCTTGCTGCGAGAGAATGAGTGACAGGTGTGCAAAGTGTTTCGTTCCAATGGGACTGAATGTGGCCATCACCTGAAATCCATTGGTCGAGCTCGGACTTTGCTTGAGTGTATATAACTCGAGAGGAAGTTTGGCTCATGAGACTGGATGGAGAGAGGCTGGATAGAGAAAGGCTGTATGGAGGAGAGGCTGGAGGAGAGATGGAGAGTGAGAGAGAGAGAGACTGAAGGTAGATAGTATATTTAACTCACCGACTTAGGTAGAGGAGCGATTGATGGACTGTTTGACGAATATTTAGTGATAGAACAGGATCGCTCAAAAAGGTGTGTGAGTTTTGCATTAATAGATAATCTGAACGTTTATTTGTAAGCAAGGACACATTGTGAACGAGTATGTCGAGATCGCCCGCCTGAGGGGATTTCAGTGAGGAAGAGTATTTGATAAGGTGTGTTGAAGACGCAGTTAAGGCGATGTGTGTGTGATGTAATTACAAGGCAATAGAACTGGGTTTTTAGTTAGTTTGGAATTGCATCGATAGCTAATGCTTACAATTCCCGTTTTAGTAATATGCATATCAACATATATATAATAATAGAATGCTTAGTTAAGATATGTATTATATTGTGTTTGTAATTTCTCTACTCATTCTATGATATAAGTATGATATAATAAATATGCTACCTGCTGTGTGGTATGGTCATGATGATGTGGATGAGTATGAGAATGTTCTAAGTTAGAATAACGGCCATGGCAAACAGTGGTTCTGCTACACATCATCATGCTTATTTCGGTGCCAGTGACCACGGATAGTCGATAGTCATTGTAGTTTTATAAATATAGTGTGTGTGTAGCTACAGATCTTTATTTGCCTGTTTAACACAAATGTCGCAGTTATATATAACTTGTGTGTGTAGTTAGGAATATAGGAGTAGCAAGTGGTTAGAGTGTTAGTTACCCTAGACAGCTTTTCCAATCATCTGACTGGTAAGTGTGACATTTTTCTTTTCCCATTGTGGTATTATTGACAAGACTTTGGGCGTACTTGACAGTCTTGTAATTTTTTTGGGGGGGCCAGACGGGTTTATTCAATATGTTGAGGTTAAACGATGTTATCATTGTCTAGCTTTTGGACATTTGTTTATAGGATGCCCAAATATATTTCGGAATACGAATGTTGTCTGGAGAAGAGGACTGTTTGTCAAAAACAAGCCTTTCATGGCACTAGCTACAGTCAGCGATAAGTTGAAGGACAAAAGTCAACTACATAACCAGCTAAAAAAACTAACAGAGAGTTATTCGGCTGGAAAGACAGGAAAAAGACCTCCAATGGATGCTGCGAAAGCTGTTGCAACAGTTTGAAAACAGAGCTTTCAAACCAGCTAGGAAGGAGAGAGAAATAAATAAATCACAGGCGTAACCACGGCCCAGTATTTTGGAAGGGGACAGAGTGGTAGGAAAGTGAGTAGGAAGCCCGTCCAACTTCCACATTCTGATCCGTGGAGGGACAGAGGTGGCGAAAAGGGGAGAAGTTTGACCCAGGTAGTGAGAGGAGGAGGAATGGTTGGGCAGAAGTTTGAAATAGACAGACTCTTAGCCCACAAGAGGCCTTTTGCAAGGTTACAGATGGAGAGGCAGGGTAGGAGCTATAACAGAGACTTTGAGCACGGGGCGGTGGGGCAGAAAGAAAGAGATACAGGTTTTGTGTATCCAGAAAAGTTAGAGACGGAGCAAGTTACGCAATACAAACGAGACAAACGTTCACTCAGAGGTCCAGATTAAACGTACAGCATCGGACAGCGTAGGCCGAGAATTCAGGATGAGGGTATTACGTCGATTGACATGGTCGGGCGTACTGAAAGGGGCCAAGTTTACCAGGAACTTGTGGTTAAGCCTGGTAGAACATTAGTTAAAGTCGACGAAGAATCGAACAAGGAACTAGTCGGAGATTCGTCAGATAAAGAGGAAATGAGAGGAGGAGGAATGGTGACAGGGCCAGATATGGTTTCATACCCACCCACGCCGGGTCCTAGCCATGCGAGAGAAGTGGTTGAACAGACCGAAAGAAGGAACAACCCTTCGGCCACCGAGGAAGGAAGTGGGAACGACGCACAGTTGGAATGCGAAACGGACGCACCAACAGCAGCCAACAAAAGAGGAACAGAGTTTCTAAGGAAAACGAAAAAAAGGGAAAGACAGGTTAACCACAGCCAGGACAGCGAACCAGTCATCGAAGCAAAGATGAAGAAAAGATCTCAGTTCGAGATAGGCCAACAGTCAAACGAACAGTATGAAAGGTCTGTCCCACAAATAGTGAATACAGATGGACGGAAGGCTGAAGTAGCGGACGATGTAAGTGTACGTAACACCACAAGGGAACCGGCGGGTATTGCCAAATAACTGTGAAACAAACAGACCAGACGATGGGCGTTTTACAGGATGAAATCGGGCAGCAATCAGAGACAGCTGATGGGGCAGCGCGTAGTCTGTTTGAAATAAGCAGTACTGACAAGGAACGGTTGATAGAATGCTTAATGACGCTAGCCAAAAAACATGGAATTCAGAAATGGAATTAGGTAAAGTAGTGGAGTACTTACACCCATGGTAGTACAGATGTAGGGCTATCATGTGAAACTCCAATTAATGTATGCATTTGCATAAAATTTGTTTCATCTACCGTTATCCTTGGGAAACGGAGATTTGGATAATTAGGGGGTAGGGTAGAGGTTGAGGAATGACCAGATGTTAAAAATTCCTTTGAATTCGTTGTCTCAAGTACACGCCAGACAATGAGCGTACCACGGACGTTCAGTCTGAAGCTAGACTGACCGAGATCAAAGGGACATTTCCGACCAGAGAAACGGACGGTCAGTCTGAAGCTAGACTGAAGAGATCAAAGGGACATTTCCGACCAGAGAAACGAACAAGAGACGCAAAGTAAACACGTGGAAGCGATGTTTCGGTCAAAATCTGACCAGGTAGCTTTGATGCGAGGAATTTGGGGAAACAGCGGTGAATTAGTTAGATCACAACACTGGGTTTTGGTTCACCGTGACAAAGACCGCCCTTAACAAAGACTGCAACCAGACTAGTAGGGTTACTGCATGACGTAATTCAACAGGTGGACGATTCGGTTTTTGACTTTTGACTCAGACATAGTTTAGTATCTGATTAAGTTAAAACTTAGTCATAGTTTAGTGACATAGTTTAGTATCTGATTAAGTTAGAATTTAGTCATAGTTTAGTGACATAGTTTAGAACTTAGTCATAGTTTAGTATCTTTTGAAGGGGGCATTAACAGGTGCTCATCTGTGGGGCACGAGCAGGAGTGAAGGTTGATGGCACTTGTTCATGTTTATGTGTGCAAATATTTTGACATTTGAATTTTGACAATCGTATTACTTGCACTTTAATTGATTGTTGTTGGGTTGTTTAAACATGATTATGTGTCCTGACGTAAGTATCAAGGTGTGATACTCACGGACTGAAATACTGACATCATGAGTATGCGTGCAAATATTATGACATTTGTATTTGGTGTTTGGGTTTTGACTAATGGTTTTACTTGCATTTTTAGTGAGTTGTATGGTCGACATAGTATGCATGGCATTTTTCTTCATTTTGTTGTTATTTTGTTGTTTAAACATGATTACATATCTTGACAGTATCAAAGTGTGGTACTTGCTGACTGAAATATTGATATCATGAGTATGCGTGCAAATATTTTGACAGTTATATTTGGTTTTGGGTTTCGACATTGTATGCATTGCATTTGTCTTTAATGTGTTGATTTTTGTTGTTGTTGTTGTTGAATCATGTTTACAGGTATTCGATACTGGTTATATAGGTGATCTACAGAGCAGTATATCTCATCCAGACTGTAGGCCTCCGCAAGCAGAGGTCACCACGAGTTCCAGAATAAGAACTAGCATGTGGGACACTCAGCTGGCCGACAATTGGAGATACATCATAACAAGACATATTGTTATTTTATCACATGTATGTGGAGTCTTTGCAGAGAAGACTACATTGATCAGAAGTTGTAATATTGACTATGACATATGTTGTCGAATATCGTTTTTGTGGGAAACAACGAATTTTTATGTTTTCTTTGAGAGGGGATAGCTGTCAAGAGAGACAGTGATAACTAGCCCGAGGATAACCCACGTAAATTCGTGGCCTCACAGGAGTTAGTATGAAGTGAATCGTCGGCCATAGGTCGTAAGGAGAGACGTGTAATGGGAAAAATTGACCTGAACTGGTCGAGTATAACAATGAAGGTTTGTGTCCTTAGAGGAAGGCACGGGAAACAGGGCGAATTATGTTGACCTCAATGAGTAAGGAGAATTCTTTAAGGTGTTTCTGTTTTGATGAGTTAAAAGTTCTGCAGGGACAGAATTGGGTGTGTTTGACTGTAAAACGATTTAAAAGTGATGGCTTGTGTTGTACAATCGACCAGTCACAGTGTTTTTCTTCTTCTTGTATTGATTGTGTATGTATTACAAAAAGTTTATGTGTATCAAATGAGATGTCTTTTATGCATGTACGATGTGAGTGGAGTTGTAAACAGGAGTGGTGTTTACATTATGGATAGTGGAGACCAAAATGGTGTAACATTGTTTAATTTTCGATGCAGGTATAATTTGAGTGTAGTTATAAACAGGGGTAGTGTTTACATTTTGGATAGTGGAGACGAAAATAGTGGTCATTTGCCAGATGAAAAAAAATGACCATCCATGTTTTGGTCTTAGTTTAGGGAGGTAATGTAACAGTTCTCGCCGGAGCAAGCGGAGTTTAGGATTCCTGAACATGTTAAAGCTTAAAGCTACCTGAATGCGTGTCAAGGTCACTCACCGTCTCAGCAAAGGAGAACAGAGTTGGGTTAAGGAATGTGAACAGTTAGAAACTGACCACTGGCCTTCCGATTTTGGTAGGGGGAGATTGATTGACAGACGAAATTGGCAGCGGGGCTTGCTGCGAGAGAATGAGTGACAGGTGTGCAAAGTGTTTCGTT
Organism: Ariolimax columbianus; assembly: GCA_036924085.1. NCBI lineage: Eukaryota > Metazoa > Mollusca > Gastropoda > Stylommatophora > Arionidae > Ariolimax > Ariolimax columbianus. The sequence goes on from JAVGWX010000014.1 coordinate 46,956,888, forward strand.
CCAATGGGACTGAATGTGGCCCTCACCTGAAATCCATTGGTCGAGCTCGAACTTTGCTTGAGTGTATATAACTCGAGAGGAAGTTTGGCTCATGAGACTGGATGGAGAGAGGCTGGATAGAGAGAGGATGTATGGAGGAGAGGCTGGAGGAGAGATGGAGAGTGAGAGAGAGAGACTGAAGGTAGATAGTATGTTTAACTCACCGACTTAGGTAGAGGAGCGATTGGTGGACTGTTGGACGAATGTTTAGTGATAGAACAGGATCGCTCAAAAAGGTGTGTGAGTTTTGCATTTATAGATAATCTGAACGTGTGTTTGTAAGCAAGGACACATTGTGAACGAGTTATGTCGAGATCGCCCGCCTGAGGGGATTTCAGTGAGGAAGAGTATTTGATAAGGTGTGTTGAAGACGCAGTTAAGGCGATGTGTGTGTGATGTAATTACAAGGGAATAGAACTGGGTTTTGTTAGTTGGGAATTGCATCAATAGCTAATGCTTACAATTCCCGTTTTAGTAATATGCATATCAACATATATATATAATAATTGAATGCTTAGTTAAGATATGTATTATATTGTGTTTGTAATTTCTCTACTCATTCTATGATATGAGTATGATATAATAAATATGCCACCTGCTGTGTGATATATTATTTACTGAGTATGGTCAAGATGATGTGGATGAGTGTGAGAATGTTCTAAGTTGGAATAACGGCCAGGGCAAACAGCGGGTGTGCTACACTACTACTACCACTACTACTATCACCATTACTACTACTGCCACCATTACTACTACTACAACTACTACTACCACTACTACTATCACCATTACTACTACTGCCACCATTACTACTACTACAACTACTACTACCACTGCTACTACTACCATTACTACCACTACTACTACTACTACAACCACCACCACCACTACTACTACTACTACCACCACCACCACTACCATTACTACCGCTACTACTAGGCAACGAAGGCATGTCGCACCAATCTGCTGTACGTAGAGAGAGTGTAAAGTCATTCCTCTGGTCCAGCCAGGATGTGCGAAGAGGGCCGTGGTGGTGAGGACCATGTCAGAGAGGGCCGCTAGATTCCCAGCCAAATGTCAGCAACCTGCTTCAAGAGCGAGTTAGTCTGGGCGTCCTTGGGTAGGGTTTCGAGTCATACGTCCAAAACCAAGACACGCTACTGGCTGATGTTATAGCTTAACGCTGTCGGTAAGTTTGTAGGGTTTTGAGTCATACATCCAAACCAAGAAACACTACCAAATAAAAAAACAACAACACAAAAAACTACGAATTCGGCATTTTCACAGAATGCATCTTGTCGGCATCTTGTACAGAACTCAACTTTGATCTAGCTTGTATAAAGCTGACCTTTGATCTGGCTTGTACAGAACTGACCTTTGATCTAGCTTGTATAGAACTGACCTTTGATCTAGCTTGTATAGAACTGACCTTTGATCTAGCTTGTATAGAACTGACCTTTGATCTAGCTTGTATAGAACTGACATTTGATCTAGCTTGTATAGAACTGACCTTTGACCTAGCTTGTATAGAACTGATCTTTGACATAGCTTGTATGAAACCGACCTTTGACTGAGCTAATATTAGAACTAATCTTTGACCTAGCTTGTATGGAACTGACCTTTTACCTCGCTTGTAAAGAACTGATGATTAACCTAGCATGTATAGGATTGATCTTTGACTTAGCTTATATAGAACTAACTTTTGACCTAGCTTGTATAGAACTTACCTTTGACCGAGCTTTTTAAAACTGATCTTTTACATAGCTTGTATAAATGAATAAATAGGGTAGTACTGTAGAATATGTTCGTGTGATTGTTAAGGTGCACCACAATCACATGTGTCGGTGCCTCTAAGACCCATTCTGTGGAGGTGGGACATCAGTCTGCAATGTCCCGTTCTAAGTTTTAAGATTCTTTTCTGATAATTTCTGCAAATTTATCTATGCTGCCATTATTTGGCTTATTTTCTTTGTGCTGGTCTCTCCATTCCGTCTTAATAGATCGTTTTATGAATGTCTTTGCTTCTTGATAGTTATGTGGATGCAGAGTCTGCGTACCACCACATCTGACTTTTGCTAACTCATCAGCGTTCTCACTTCCAAGTGTCCCACCGAGGGCATGAATCCAATGTAAGACTAAAACTTTTTTTTTTTAAAGTGGAACCTGATGTTTTATTTTATTTCGTGTGAGATTTTAAAGTTTGGAGTACTCTCCTGGAGTCATTTAGAAGCACCTGTTTTTCTATAGCTCTCTGTCAACTAATAAGAATCTTAGTTGTGGCATATACAGTTGTTGCTTCAGCTCTGAAATTAGTACAGCTCTCTCCTGCTGGTAGGGAGTCATTTTCTACGATGACGTGTGCTTTGCAGACTTCACTGCCTTTCCTGTTAACGCTCTCCGTGGCCGATTCATCTGTATACACACGTGTCCATGAGTTGCTAAGGTAGTGTCTCTTGAGCTCCTGCAGAACGTGAATTTTTTTTCTTATGTTGCCAGCTGCTCAGTTTTCTTCGTTATATCTGGAACCTTCAAGATTATTTTGGACCTGTCCTGGCTCCATATCTATCCTTCAGGAATGAGTGCTGCGCAATTTTAAATGTCGGTTTTTTTTTGTTTTTTTTCTCGTTCGCCTTATTTCTTTAATCCACAAGGCGGGGTTTTTATTTTGCGCATGTCGGCCCAGTGCGTCCGACTTCAGCATGCATTTTATGTACGGGTCTGCTTCCTCCTGCATTTTCTAAGGGTTTGTTTCCCCGGGGTAACGGCCGGTGCTGTGATGGGGATCGAACCCAGCACCTTCGGATTGTGAGCCGTGTCATTTAACCACTAGCCCACGGCGTCCCCCGAAATGTCGGTTTCGATTATGCCTGCTTGTTGTGAAGCTGCTATGGCACTGAATGTTAAAAATCGATAAAAAACACATATAGGGAATGGCTTAATGAAGACAGCAGGACAACATCAAAACGATACCTACATTACAACCACAAGGCCTTCATCGGGGACATATGCAAAAAACGACAAAAATATCTAACAGATCACAATAAAAACAAGACATGGTGTTACATTTTTAGGGGAGTTCTTTGTGTTTTTTTGTTATGTTCACGTTTCGTTTATGTGTAATCATATTGACTTTTTCTTGTTTGGTCCACTATATTTCATAACTAGCACGTCGTGAAAGACACTTTCCTGGCACATCTGGATAATGAGGGCTGACATAAACGACTCATGGTACATCATATTTTAATTTTTATTGTGATTTGTTGGTTGTTTTCGTCCGATTTGTTACCCTGACGAAAGCCATGTGTCCATAATGAAGGAACCCTATTGTTTTTGTCCTGGTGTGATCAACAAACCATTACCTAAACATGTTTTAATCGGTGGGAATCAAATACGTTTGGATTGGTTAATTCGTTCGTTTTTTTGTGATTTCTTCCGGCCGATTACCCTGGTCTGGACATCGCTATGTGAATGGTACTTAAACTTAAACATGTGTCGTATTTCACGGCCTAGTTCACACGGCTGAACTACACGAGATTGGCGTGTGAGAAATGTAGACACTATTATAATGGACTGAACACAGCCGGGTAGAGATGTCAGACTCACTCACACGCTGAGTGATGTTCCTACGACCTCTTGTAGTTATGGAAAAGGCACGACACACAACGTTAGATGTCATCCCTCCTCCTCTGCCTTGCAGGATACTTATTTACGGGAAAGGCTTCGGGAGTAAACCCTGAGGAAAATCTGCATCCAATGCTATTTTCAGTCGTCTCGATAAATATCTTGCCACTGGTCAAAGGTAGCTCAGGACCAGAGAGTGAGGTTGATAAAAGGCGCAGTTTCGTCCTCACTTTAATCCAAATCACCGCGCAGGTCACCCATTTCAGCGGACACAGTAAGACAAAATACCGTCCACATGGCTGAACAAAGAAAGTGGTCTTCATCACTTGTGATGGACGAACATCATGTGCACAGCAAGAGAGAGAAGATTGTCCACACGGCTGGACAAAGAGAGTGGTCTTCATCACTTGTGATGGACGAACATCGTGGACATTATAAGATACATAGCCGGAACTTCATTGGTTGTTGTAGGTCCTATTTTTCTTAGATGTGTCTCTGATCCAATAATTAAACTCAATGGTGTTTATGTATTGAAGATGTCCTGGTCTGTTGTTAACATTAACGTCACACGTGTCCGGTCCATCAGCGTACTATGGGTAAGGTAGGTTAGACGTGCTTCTCTATATCGTCAATTCATCCGGGTTGGTAGCCTGGTCGGGCTTAGAGTGCGTGTGTATCCTTGATGGAGATCCGGTATGGATTCCTTTATTAGCCGTTTGTGTGTGTGTGTGTGTGTGTATCCTTGATGGAGAACCGGTATGGACTCAGTTATTAGCCGTTTGTGTGTGTGTGTGTGTGTGTATGTTTGTGTGTATCTTTTTTGTGTTTGTGTGTGTTTGTGTTGGGCTTTGTATATTTGTTTGTGTCTTTGTTGTGTCTTTGTGTATGTTTGTGTGTGTATGTGTGTGTTTGATCTGTGCGTTATTATTTGTATATGTGTCTTTGTGTATTTTTGTGTGTGTCTTTGTATGTGTTTGTGTATGGATTTGTATATTTGTTTGTGTCTTAGTGTCTGCTGTTTGTGTCTTTGTGTGTGTTTGTGTTTGGCTTTGTTTTTTGTGTGTATGTCTTTGTGTGTGTTTGTGTTGGGATTTATTTTTGTGTGTGTGTCTTTGTGTTGGGATTTGTTTTTTTGTGTGTGTCTTTGTGTGTGTCGGGATTTGTTTTTTGTGTTTGTGTCTAAGTGTGTGCTGTTTGTGTCTTTGTGTGTGTTTGTGTTGGGCTTTGTCTTTGTGTGTGTGTCTTTGTGTGTATTTGTGTTGGGATTTATTTGTGTGTGTGTGTGTCTTCGTGTGTGTTTGTGTAGGGATTTATTTGTTTGTGTGTGTTTTTGTGTGTGGTTGTTTGTGTCTTTGTATGTGTTTGTGTTGGGATTTGTATATTGGTTTGTGTCTTTGTGTGTGTTTGTGTTGTGATTTGTATTTTTGTGTGTGTCTTTGTGTGTGTTTGTTTGTGTCTTTGTATGTGTTTGTGTTGGGCTTTGTATATGTGTTTGTGTCTTTGTGTTTGTTTGTGTTGGGATTTGTATTTGTGTGTGTGTCTTTGTGTGTGTGTCTTTGTGTCTTTGTATGTGTTTGTGTGTGTCTTTGTGTGTGTTTGTGTAGGGATTTGTTTTTTGTGTGTGTCTTTGTGTATTTTTGTGTGTGTCTTTGTGTGTGTTTGTGTGTGTTTGTGCTGTGCTTTGTATTTTTGTGTGTGTCTTTGTGTGTGTTTGTTTGTGTGTGTGTTTGTGTTGGGATTTGTTTTTTGTGTGTATGTATTTGTGTTTGTTTGTGTGTGTCTTTGTGTATGTTTGTGTGTGTTTGTGCTGTGCTTTGTATTTGTGTGTGTGTCTTTGTGTGTTTTTGTGTGTCTTTGTGTGTGTTTGTGTTCGGCTTTGTATTTGTGTGTGTGACTTTGTGTGTGTTTAGGCTGTGCTTTGTATTTGTGTGTGTAACTTTGCGTGTGGTTGTGTGGGGCTTTGTCTTAAGCTAACTCTTCCGAGTGGCCTAAATAGAAGTAAAAAGAAAGCAACGCCTCGAACATGCAAATCTGTCGCATTCATATGCTGTATACTTCTACATCCCAAAGGTAGAAGAGGAGCGACTAAAAAGAAGAGAACTCTGCATAACTGATGACTGTCTTACATGCTGGCATAATAAACCGCCCATCCAGCATTTTCTCACTCTGTGTCGTTCTCTGGATCATCTTTCAGAAACTGGTTGTATACAGACTCTGCAGAGTCTTCTAAACCAGAACAAAGACGTTCAGTTAAGTTGAAGTTACCATGCTCGTTCAAGTGTGCTTCAGCCATTTTCAACTCGTAACTATATATTACCATTCGACTTCTTCTGGATCGCCATGTTTAAAAAAAAATGATGCCTTCACGAAAAACCAATGTTGACGCGATGGAGAGTTTCTCAAGATCCCCAAAGAGCTATGTGTTGACGTTTGTCCTCGTAGACCATTACTCAGAACGTAGTTGCCTGAACATATAACAGTCTTCTACGATATGTTCGGCTGTCTGTACTGCTTGTCTGTATGTGGGGTGGAGCCTATTTTCGTTTGCGTACTTGGTCATTAAATCTGCAATGTCCTGTTCTCATTGCCCCACTCGATCAATGCAGTGATAGTTGTCTCTCGTCTAGTTGACTTTCTCACCATCTATCATACAATTGTTTATTACCATTTATGGGATTTAAGTGAGGGAGAGTTATTTCAGCGCCAGCCTCCCTCTCGTGTACTGATTCCATTTGATACAGTGGCCAGATATGATCAAGACGACTGGAGCAGTAATCCGGATGCAGTGGATGACCAAGGGGATCTTCTGTGTCTAGCCTTCCTCCAAACACTCCACAGCGCGTTGTTGTTCGTCGCCTTTCTGTCCGCGGAACAGCCTGTGCTTCTTCCGCACTATCCACCTAATACAGTCGTCACGTGCTTAGGTAGACACGCTCTATATCACAGTGAGTTTATTACATCCATCCGCTACCCTCACTTGGTTTATTCGGTCATGTCGAGACCGTTATCCGGGATATGACCGCTACGGCATGCAGGCAACTGCATAGACCACAAGTGTGAGCGATATGATCTTTGTAGGTTGGCAAATACAAGAAAAGTGTCAAGAACAAAATGTTCACCTTCTCACAACATTTGTAGATTTAAGAATAGCTTTCGATGCTATAAGTCTTTAAAATATATGGAAGATCAAGGCCACATTTAGATGTCCCTTCTCAAGTTTCTGTTTCTGCCGAAAACAGATGTGTCAGACCAAAAGGTGCAAATATAGCAGTTAGTTCTTTGGACAACATCCTGCTACTTGTAAATCCCAGGTTCAGGGCTTGGTACTGCGAGATTGAGAACGGACGCAGAAGAAGAAGAGGAAATGTTCCTCTTGCACTGTGACAAACCAGTTCGGAGTTTTTGGTAGTGAAAGAATTAACCAGCAAAAGTCGTTTCCAGAGGACTCCCCATTTCAATGGTGCCTTGCAGGTAGGTTGGGTACAGACAAAGTTAAGGAAGCAATTCCAAACTAATGCATACAAAAAAAAAACCGGATGAACTGGCATCCGTCCACATACAGAACACAACGTAACTCAACAGGCTGCATAAAGCTAGCAGCAGGCAAAATGTTGGTTTATCAAGGCGATGAGGTAGAACACGATGAGGTAGAACACGATGAGGTAGAACACGATGAGGTAGAACACGATGAGAAATGTGATGGACCGGAGTGACGAGTACATGATGATCTACTGGTGTTGGTCTCTACAAGAATACAATTTAAAATGCGAATCAGAACTTCATATGTGCTAGTTGTCCTTTATAGTGATGCCCCTTCTGGGCACAGGCACCATCTTATGTTGTTTGCGAACGACTACAATGAGTAGCTTACTCTTTTGTGAAAAGGGCGTTAAGTCGCGTGTTGCAGTAGCTTTCCTCACAATCCGAGAGTACTGATGAAGGCGAACCGTGGTCTTCCAGGCGGTTGTGCTATGCGTGGCTTCAACTGCGTGTCGTTCACTACTAAGGGGATCACATCGATCCCTCACTTTGTTATCCATGCTGCCATGAAAACAGCCCGTTTTCAGCGAGGATTGCTTGAAATACTTGACCAGTATATTTTGGCTGACCCTAACATGTCTGAACAGTATATTTTGGCTGACCCTAACATGTCTGAACAGTATATTTTGGCTGACCCTAACATGTCTGAACAGTATATTTTGGCTGACCCTAACATGTCTGAACAGTATATTTTGGCTGACCCTAACATGTCTGAACAGTATATTTTGGCTGACCCTAACATGTCTGAGCAGTATATTTTGGCTGACCCTAACATGTTTAAACAGTAAATTTTTTCCTGACCAGACGTTAGTCTTCTTCCTCACACGATCTTACAAAATCCACCAATCTCTGGGCCCCTAAAGACTTCCCATTTGAAACTTAATCTTTCCCATAAACTTACCTGCATGACAAAGCTGGAGAATCTTTACCTTGGAAATAACTTAATGGGCGCCAAGTTGTTACACAGTTAGAACACTTATATATGGCAGGTGGCGTGACGGACAAGTAGACAAATTATTACCGCCATTATCGAACCACCCATAATGGCTGCCGGTGTCAAGGTCATTTCTCCGTATCAGGCAAGATATAAGTCTGTGAGTTTCGAGTTTTGATGAAGGATAACGCGGTATGTGTTTAATCAGGATGGTTCAGTTCAGCCGATAAAATGTATAATTATCTTTGTAGAAAAAGATGATAGGAACACCAGAGTGTTACGGAGCCCGAATAGGGAGCAAAGTAGATTAACAATGTAATCTATCTTCAGAACAAGTCGTAAAAGGTGACTATTGAAGGTTACGCACGGAGATTAAAACTGCGAGATCTTAAAATTATTGCAAGGGTTTATTGAGACCAGGCGCTCTCAACCTGGTGCTCGGGAACACCACTGTGCTCTTTTAATTACATTTAGTGCTCGCGTCCTGCAAGCAAAAAAAGTGTTAGCGAGCACCAACGCTTCCGAGGCCCGTTTTTCAATTCAAACTTTGTTTTGCAAACCCAAACAAATAATGTTGCTATCCATCCATTATATTTTAGGCTTTCTAAATGTTGCTAAGTTGCGCGTTTGCTGCCAGTAAACTATGTTCTGAAAAAATTCGCACTGTTGATTTTATTCGAGGCTTCGCCAATGCTGGTCATGATCAGCGTTGTGTTGCCTCGTGGGCACTTGAATTGCCGGATCTCCAGTCCTCCTTAGCGCTGAAATAGGTGTTTGATCAGAAGAAATTTCTTTCTTTTGGGAAGCAGAAGATACAATAAGGTTCAAAATACTGTGGAACGTTTATTGAGACCTTAAAATTGTGAAATGGTAAAATCATAGCAAGAGTTCATTGAGACCTACAAACTATTTCAAGTATCCATTGATCCCCATCATCAGCATCATTATTATCATCATCAAAATCATCATCATCATCATCATCATCGTCAATATCATAATCATCAACCATCATCATGTAGCTTGTCCATTGCAGAACGTCGCTCTTATGACAGCCGATCTGTAAAACACTCAATCCCTGGCCGCCAGTCAGCATTATCGCCTCTGCCAATGTTAACCCACCCAGAGCCCCTGTAATGTCCCTTGTCCATCTTCTCCTTGGTTTGCCTGTCTCTTTTTCCCCAGATACCATATCCCCCAATATCGTAGCTTCTGCGCCATTGTGGAGTTTGATGTGGCCAAAGTATGTTAATTCTCTATACCTAATGTTGTTTACTAAACATTTTTGTTTTATGTCCAGTTCGTCTTGGATACCTGCTTTTTTTCTTTTTCGTTATCTTAAGAATTTTTAGCACAATCTTTGGCTGGTCGAGTATTTCGGATGTTGGAACACATGCGCTCTAAATCTTGGTAAGACTTAGATTTTAATATCAGACACTTTTTCTTCTTTAAACTGCTCTGTGCAATTTGTCGAGACTGCAGGGATAAACCATGGCCATATTTAGATAGAAGGCCTGCGAATTGGCGGGAAAACCCCCTTGAAAGACCGCCTACTAATTGACGCAACTTTCATCTGTCAACTATTGTCCGTTTCACAATGGTTGCCGTCAATTGCCGTTAATTCCCTATACGTAATGTTGTTTAATAAACAATGCTGTTCTATGTCGTGCTCCTCTTGGATATCTACTTTTTTTCGTTTTCGTTATCTAAGGAATTTTGAGCACAACCCTGTTCCATTTTAGCTCGGAAAATAACATTCAACCTTCTTTCTTAATGTTTGTTTTGTTGACCATGCCCCGCATCCGTACGTTATCATAAGGGAAGATGCAAGTTATCACGATCATTATTATTGTCATTTTGTTAGTTCTTCTTAGGTCTTAGTTATTAGTTCTTAGTCGACCTGTACTTCTACAGGAACAGATGCCCATGTGCAGGTCCCAGTCCTGGTATGAGCTGGATGTAGCCGGGAGAAGGGTTTCCTGCTTAGCGGGCTAGGCTCGAGCAGGCTAATACTCTGCTGCGTTGGGACAGTCGCCTACGGAGAGTGGTTAACCGATGTGCGAGTCGGTCTTAATGGACTCAAACACTAGAGCAAAGTAGATTCGTAGCCTGTTAGGCCCCATCTATGCTGCTCTAAACAAACTACATAACCATGGCCGATGTTATGCCATGTCACACAGTTAGTAGCCTCTTACGACATGCTTTCTGTGAGGCTGTGGTGCTAATCTTGTCCTTGTCATAAACAAAGATCCCGGCAGACCAACCGGGCAAACATTTCGTTAGTGTTCTGCCACATGGTTCTCATTGTAGCTAGCCTCTGTAATGACGTGGCTTAACCGAGTGCTCCGCCTGGGTCTTTGTGTTTGACAGGGACAATATTAGCACCATTGTCCCACAAAGTGCATATCATAAGAGGCGACTAACTATGTGACATGGCATAACACCGGTCATGGTTACGTGGTTTGGTTAGAGCACCATAGATGGGGCCTAACAGGCTGCGGGTCTACTTTGCTCTGTTAAGTCTATTAAGATGGACTCGGATATCGTTTAACCAGCCTCCGCGTCACGTGTCCTAACGCAGCGGAGTAATAATCTGCTGGACCGATCCCGGTGGTTGAATTTGGAAAAACTTGTTTTAATCTAATTTATCCGTTCCTTTGATTATCTTATAAACCTGTATTATCACCACGAATTCTTCTCTTTTCCAGACACTGTAGGCCGGTTTTTCTGAGTCTTTCCTCATAACTGTAATTCTGGAATCCCACTGTCAGCTTTGTCGGCGGTCTTTTTTTGTATTCTTTCCAGCATGTTTAAATCCTCTCTATGATAAAGACTCCACACCTGTACACAGTACTCTAATCTATGTCTAACTAATGCTTTATACAGTTTGACAATCCTATGTTTAATATTTTTTTTTATCATACCTAACATTGCATTTGGCTTTTTCACTGCTAACCTGAACTTGCTCACTCACCTTACCTGTATGACCTTATGATCTATTATATCCCCTAGGTCACTTTCCTTATCTATCTTTATAAAATTGTTCTCGTCCAAGATCATATATGTATATAGTAGAGTAAAGTACTACGTCTGGTACAAATCCATATCATTTTTAGTTATCGTAACCAGAAAACAATCGTAAAGGAAGAATAAGACAGTCAGTAGAGGATGCTGTCACATCTTATAAGATCTGGTCTCTGTGACCACGTCAGAAATAGGATATCGTTAAGTCTATAATTGAGACATTACAATTATTGCACATGTTAACAATACATTACTTATTTTTTCATGTGTTTAATGAGACTTTACAATAATTTTCAGGGTTATTTGAGAGCTTAGAATTATGCTCAGTTTTCTTTGAGAGCTTAGAATTATTTTGAGATTTCTTTGAGAGCTTAGAATTATTTTCAGGGTTCTTTGAGAGTTGAGAATTATTTTCAGGGTTCTTTGAGAGCTTAGAATTATTTTCAGGACGAAAGTTTACTTACTTATGTACCTACTTACTCCATTGAGACTTTACAATTATTTTCATGTGTTTAACAAGACCTTACATCTATTTGATGTGATCAATTAGACCTTACAATTACTTCCAGGGTTTGTTGAGACCTTACAACTACGTCCATTGTTTGTTGAGACCTTACAATTACTTCCATGGTTTGTTGAGACCTTACAATTACTTCCACGGTTTGTTGAGACCTTACAATTACTTCCATGGTTTGTTTAGTCTTTACAATTATATTTATGGGTTCACTAAGATCTTAACACGAGCGGTGTTGATTAAGACCATCACACGTGCAAGGATTTATTGACACCTTTACAATATTTCAAGTGTTGACTGAGACCTTACAACTATTTCAATGAATCCTTCTTGGTAAATTGGATTTGAAGGGCTGGCGGACGCTGTGAAAATAACAAGTAAGCTCAATGAGTCTACCTGAAGCCTCTGGCTCATTTGTCTTCCACGTCAGGATTTGTCATTTTCCTGTGACACATTTGTCAGAGTCAAAAACTTGGGCAGGCCTTCAAGTCGCCCCGCTGTTCTTTGTCAGCAGAAATTTTGTATCAAGCATAGATCATAGGAAAGGAAGACAGACCTATACTAGACACTGCTCTCTGGAATGAAGTGTCAGAGACTTCACTGTAAGCAGCCACTGCTAGTTTATGGGATTGGATGCCTTGCTTGATGCCTTTCCTTCCCTAACAATAAGTCAGGTACCCTTTTACAGCTTTGTCGACTGGAGCGTACCTGTAACGAGAGTTGAAACCCCTTCCTTTGCGGTGAAAAGTAAGTGCTCTGCTACTATGGTAATAAGACGCCCTTAACTACAATAGGTCCTATAAATCTCCCAGAATGCATTCTTACTTCTTACAGCTGTCTCGTGATCATAAAACTTCAATGTCGTTTCGAAAGTTAGAAATCTTACAGACAAGAAAGTTTTCACTTGGCAAGTTCTTGCAGTGGATGATAAGATCGATACATTTTCTCAATAACGCTCAAAAATTGATGATGAAGTCCGACCCAGTCGTCCTGTTCCGATTGCAACAGAAGGATTAGATCGATGGGTGAGGGAGATGATTCGCGATGACAGACCAGTAACGATAGACAGAGTAGCAAGGGCAATAACGTGTTCGCATAGTTTAGTCTAAATTACAACGTATGATCCCACATTGGAAGGGGACTTCGTGAATGACGAAGAGGCATAACGTAAAATGCAAATATGGCTGAGGCAATAGATCAAAGACTTTCATGCTGCAGGTTTCGGTACACTGATAAAGCGATGCATCAATCCAGGTGGAATTTATATTGAGAAATAAGGGACAAGGCAAATGTAATAAATAGGGGTCTTTAAGCTTGTATCTCATTACATTTGAATTAAATGGCTATTTGTGACCAGCTATTTGTTACTGTCTTTCCACAGTGTGTGTATTATTGTGTGTGTTTGTAATATATATATATATATAATGGGGATCCTTAAAATGCATTAGATAGCGAATAGGAAAAATGTAGATATTCTAAAAGAACTGCATATCGAGAAAAATTTGTTAGTAAACAGTATCTTGTCTAGAAAGCTAAAATATTTTGGCCACGTCAAACGTCATGATGATCTGGAGAGAACGATACTGGAGGGTATGATATGTGGAAAGGAAAGCAGAGGTAGACAGAGGAGAAGATAGACACAAGACATTACGGACGTTATGAAAATGACAGAACAGAGGCGGGAGTTTTGTCTAGAGAACGAGAGACTTACAGATCAGCTGTTGTGAGAGCGAGATTCTCCAAAGGGCATGCTACATGATGATGATGATATATATATAGCCAGACTCTTACAGAGAGTGGAATAACAATATGCTGACCATCTCCACAAACGTTGCTGTGTACAGATCCTGTGTTATTAGTATCCTGCTCTATGGCATTGAAACATGGAACACGTATGCCTCACATTAAAAAGGATAAATACTTTTCATATGCCCTGCCTGAGGCATTGGAATTTCATGTAGTGACAGAGTGACTAACAAGGAAGTGTTGGACCGTGCAAAGTTACGATCATCAGCTAGCGCCGCTTTCGGTGGCTTGGTCATGAGTGCAGAATTGAGGATGGTTGTATACCAAAAAATATCTTATACGGAGAGCTGACCATGGGCTAGCGTAACAAAGGTAGACCCTTCCTCCGCTGCAGATAGACGAGATAGACGATAAAGAAGACGTTGGATATGAACACCTGCAACTGGGAGGAACTTCCCAAAGACAGACACGGATGGAGGCAGGCTTGGTGTGTTGGTCTACAACCACGTGAAGACAAGATGCGTCAAGATGCAGACTCCAAACAATTATTATATATAATAAGGCAAAGGCCTTCCATCGTAGAAAATGATGGCATAATATATTTTGCTAGCGATATTTTTAGTAAGCATTAACTGCGATACTTTTTATCCTCACTCTCTCGTCTCGTGCCGTCCGACCCCAGTGGCAAGTCAAGGACAAGACCACTAGGGGGGCGATTACGAGATGCAGGGGACTCCGCATCAAGCACCATTGAAAAAGACGGCGGAGTCGGGAGTCGAACCCACACCACCTGATCACGAGGCCGACTGCTTAACCTCTTCGCTACGGAATCCCACATATATTGATATATAAATAATTGTTAGTCGTCTCTAAAGAATAGGAAGTTCCATGATCCGCTTCTCACATTCTTTGGCACGAAACAAGATAAATGGACAAAGTTTTTACATTATGATCACCTGAATGAAGCAATTCCTAGCATCCTGTTCCAATATAATTGCCATTTATTCAACGTTGTACGCTGCATGTTTGTTAAGAGCCAAGTCCGGTACACTTAGCACACAGTAATCATACAGCAATAGCTAAGTTCATTGAGTTTCTTTTGTCATTCTATCCGCAACTAGCACTCTCGATCAAAGCTAACACTTAATAAAAGGAAAACAGCGGGAACACGGCTTGTGCAAGCTCTGTAAACGGTGGGTTGATGCAACATTTTTTAACACATGAAATGACCTTCGTCTGGTCGCTCGGATGTTGGAACACATGCGCTCTAAATCTAGGTAAGACCTATATTTTAATGTCGGAGACTTTTTTTCTTTAAACTGCTCTGTGCAATTTGTCGAGACTGCAGGGATAACACCAAGGCCATCTTTAGATAGAAGGCCTTTATACCCACGGGATAACCCCCCTGACAGACTGTCGACTAAATGACAAAACTTTTATGTGTCAACTATTGTCCGTTTCACAATGGTTGCCGTCAATTGCCGTCTAATATTTCAATAACCGTTAACCGATAAGCGTGATTTTTTGCACGTCAATTATCTTTTCAATGTCCCAAAATGACTTAATAATTTACATTATGTCAGGCAGTGCTATTTTCTTAAATTGGCTAGTTCCTTTGATATTTGTTAGCAAATGAATTATTTTGTCCCTTAAGAAAATAATTCACAGTAATATTTGTGTAAAATTTCTTTCTTTAGGCAAAGGCGTCTCTCCTATTCAAATGATATTTTCTACATTAGGTTCCACATAATGCCCTTTTGTAGAGTAGTTCATGTGTTTTAAGAGCTGTAAGAAGAAACTGGGCATTTTGTTGAAACAATGTGTGAAAATGAAAAAGCACACGATATATAGAACATATAAAGTACATACTTCAAATGGATTTGTTCAGTTCTATAAATAGATGCTGGAGCAAACAATGAATGGTTATAATTCAGTACTGAGATCCAGCTGATTTGGGTGGCTCTGAAAAGGACCGTTTTGCAAAGGTGATGGAAACTTCTATTTCTCGAAAAGCAAAGATGTAAGTTAATTTTTTACTTAATCATAGTCGGACCATTCCAACAATGATGCTCTCGGAAGAAAGAACGACAGTCCACCTTTTTTTCATATCCCTTTTCCTTTATCAAGACATGGTCCTCACGTTTAGCCCAATAATATTTGAGAAGGCTGCTTACTTTAGTCCTTTCATATTGCATAATTTGACTGTTTTATTTTCAGCTGTTACCTGTCTATTTAGGAGTACCACCTAGGGAGGGGTGTTCTGTCTTGAATTGTTGTCACTTTATTACAAATTGGTATATCCATATAAAGGTTGGGCAGGTGTTCCCTGGCATAAAGATGCTCACATGACAACAGTATATCATTTATTCTAATGTAGCATTCCAAATGATAAATGTAAAACGTAATTTAAAACAAAATACTGACAATTTAAATTAGAATAAATTGCAAAACTCTGCATGTAGTTTATCCTGTGTCTTTGATTATACACACTTCACATTTTCTTATAATAATGTTCAAGATTATCACTTCATTATAGACTACAGCCAAAGCTAAATCTTTTGCAATTGTGATTTTACGAAAATTCGAATATTTACTCAATTTTGTAGATGTGATGCTCCAAATTATAATAACTCTTACACATTGTAACATAGCTTGATTTCCATATTTCACAACTAAGCTATGGTTATCTAGAATTTATGTGCAAAGTTGCAGCAGGACAATTGTTTTAAAAAGAAAAAAGTTGTCATACACAAACCCGTTTGTACATTGCGGTTTTCGGCAAAAACTTTTAAGACACAATTTTTTACCATTTTCGAAAGATTAAATACTTTGATTCTTATCAATGACCTACAAACTGATAAAGAAACCATTAAGTAACTGCTTGCCAATCATCAATGACCTCAAACCTGATATAGAAACCTTTCAGTAACGGCCTGCCAATCATCAATGACCTCAAACCTGATATAGAAACCTTTCAGTAACGGCCTGCCAATCATCAATGACCTCAAACCTGATATAGAAACCTTTCAGTAACGGCCTGCCAATCATCAATGACCTCAAAGCTGATATAGAAACCTTTCAGTAACGGCCTGCCAATCATCAATGACCTCAAACCTGTTATAATAGAAACCTTTCAGTAACGGCCTGCCAATCATCAATGACCTCAAACCTGATATAGAAACCTTTCAGTAACGGCCTGCCAATCATCAATGACCTCAAACCTGATATAGAAACCTTTCAGTAACGGGCTGCCAATCATCAATGACCTCAAACCTGACATAATAGAAACCTTTCAGTAACTGCTTGCCAATCATCAATGACCTCAAACCTGATATAGAAACCTTTCAGTAACGGCCTGCCAATCGTCCAGTACAAATGTCCTCTTTCTTTTTATTCTCCTGACATCATATGATGCCTTAAAAGATTTTTTCTCAGTTCCTTTTTTGCGAAAAAATGTTCTTGTGTTCACATGACTCTCTCAGATACCTGCAAGTATGTAATTCCATTTCCTCCATTACCAACATAGATTTTGTCCCATCATTATAAACAGAAACTGCAATTACAACAACAGCTTTCACAATAGTTAGACCATTAATTTTGTTCTTGAGACATAATTTCAAGATGGCACTGTTTAGTCAATCATTGACATTTTGTGTATTTCATTCAAGACGCTTATTTAGTAGTTCATTCCTGTCGCGGTTCTAAAACACTGGTTTTATATTAACCATAACAACATCAGGTAGGTTAATGGTATGTTTGTATGAACAGTTTCATCTGCTATAGCTTTCTTATTTGGACACCATTTGTTGTGGCTGTTCTTCTAATTTGGTAGTGATAAGTTTATAACACCACAGACCATCTGCATGTTTGCAACCCATCCTCCAACACATCTCAATTCTAATATATCCGACTTGTTTATTAAATTCACACACACATTGGACCCTCATATGTTTTATTACATGAAGAAAATTATGTATAATACAATTGTTTCTGCTACAATGAAACTCAAATTCACCGCCTTTGTCTCTAGCAATTGCACATTGGAATAACAAAAATTACAAACAAATTCTGTTACTATTAAAATAAAAATAGTATTCAAATGCAAATTATTCTACTGTTTTCCATCCAACTTTTCATGAACATTGTCAGCTTCACTTAAAATTACACAGGCCTAGCCTAGTCCACTAGATAAATTGTCTCATAGTACGACATCAGCTCTTTTGATAGACCTACCACCATAGAACTTACGTTTCCTATTAACTTTCTTTGTTATCTTCGCGTAACGACATGATTTTATTTATACAAATTCTCACAATACCGTTTTTCTTTTAAAATTACAATTTATATAAGCTAACATTTTGACGAACGTATCCTGCCATATGAATTAATCGGGGAGTGCTCATTATATTATAATTTTTAAGGGAGCTTGAAAACCCCTCATTGTTTGTTGTGATAACTTAACTCTAGGAAAGTGTTAATTTGAAACTAGTGTAGCAGCTCTAGCTTGTTGACCTACCGTAGCAGATGGTGGAAGGGGTCTGCAGATAGTGGAAGGGGTCTGCAGATGGTGGATGGGGTCTGCAGATGGTGGAAGGGGTCTGCAGATGGTGGATGGGGTCTGCAGATGGTGGAAGGGGTCTGCAGATGGTGGAAGGGGTCTGCAGATGGTGGATGGGGTCTGCAGATGGTGGATGGGGTCTGCAGATGGTGGATAGGGTCTGCAGATGGTGGAAGGGGTCTGCAGATGGTGGATGGGGTCTGCAGATGGTGGAAGGGGTCTGCAGATGGTGGAAGGGGTCTGCAGATGGTGGAAGGGGTCTGCAGATGGTGGAAGGGGTCTGCAGATGGTGGAAGGGGTCTGCAGATGGTGGATGGGGTCTGTAGATGGTGGAAGGGGTCTGCAGATGGTGGATGGGGTCTGCAGATGGTGGAAGGGGTCTGCAGATGGTGGATGGGGTCTGCAGATGGTGGAAGGGGTCTGCAGATGGTGGAAGGGGTCTGCAGATGGTGGAAGGGGTCTGAAGATGGTGGATGGGGTCTGCAGATGGTGGAAGGGGTCTGCAGATGGTGGAAGGAGTCTGCAGATGGTGGAAGGGGTCTGCAGATGGGGGAAGGGGTCTGCAGATGGGGGAAGGGGTCTGCAGATGGTGGAAGGGGTCTGCAGATGGTGGAAGGGGTCTGCAGATGGTGGAAGGGGTCTGCAGATGGGGGAAGGGGTCTGCACTAACTATATTCTCACTTCAAACAAATTAACTACGACACTAATTGAAAATAAAACACAACAATGAAACTTAATTTCGACATGTTCACAACTGACTCCGCATTCTTCGCTCAAAACAAAACCTGTCTGGCTGTAAGGAATTTTGAACTAAACTAAATTAAAAGAAACTTGATTACGAACTACAACTTGATAGACAAACAGTAACTTGATAGACGAACCGTACTTGATAGACGAACCGTTATGTGGATTGCCACAGAATGGAAGATTCGTATTGTTCTACAACCCAGGTGATTTGTCCGTGGTCCTGTTCTCCTCGTCGACGGTGGCTTGTAGTGATCGTTGAAGAGCTGGATCGCTGTGCTAGTCAAAAATCTCTCTAGTTAGACGCTGGATTTGTTAGATACTTCTTAAACACTACTAATGCTAAACATTACATTCAAGTTGAATTTGAGAGAAGATTAATTATACTTTCCCAACAGCCCAACAAAATTAAATTTACCGAACAAAACGCATTTTGACCAGATTCTAGATGGCACCCCCCCCCCCCTCCCTTCACTTTTTCCCAAACAAGTTTAATTGGGTTTAAGTGTAAATGGTAAGGTGGCAGTCTCAAATACATATGGCCATGCTCTTGGATCAACTTGACTGTATGAAATATACTTTTTTTTCTCCATATTTACACACACACACACGCACGCACGCACGCACACATACACACATACACACATACATACATACACACAAATACATACATCTCAGATCCCAATTCACATTCTTAGGTTCGCCTCGGAATATGAAGAGAGCCACTGTAACCCACCACCAAAGAAAGTCGTCAAAAGTACCTAATACAAGTGCGACTGACATTACCAAGAACAGCAACAACAAAAACATATCTCATGAATGGGCAATTGCAACAGAATTGTTTAAATATTTTGAATACAAAATAAATGTTTAAAGATGTATATATTCCTACTCGGTTTCGCTGTAGTCAAAAGGTTAAGACACTCGCCTCTCACAGCGTTGAACGGAAACGGTGGGCGATCGAATCCCGCAAGTTCCAAGAGACCCATGGTAAGACCAGAGTGCATGCATCCTGAGTTACCTTCTGTCGTCTCGACCAAGAGTCTTGCCCCTGATCCAAGGTAACTCGGGACAAGAGTGAGATTGCGGACCAGCGTATATTCTTGACCATTATAATCCAAATACAGCGCACATCACATTATTAAGACAAAACCATCTGATGTTTCGGCCATCATTGCCTCGCGATGGGCAAGAACTTTAAAAAAAAATATTCCCACTCATAATATTCACGGACGTGAATTCTAGCCATTTCTTTCATCCAACCATACGATCAATATCACTCGCATGTTCACAACAAAAATGGATTCTCTCAAGTAATTTCTTATGTTTCTACGTTCCTTCTGAAAAAGGACGTTTGGTTACGCAGTGTAAGGGAAAAAGAAGGAAGAAAAAATTAAGAATTTTCAATTCAAACGTGAATCCAGTCCTGCTGTATGGATCGGAAACATGGAGGATGACCAAAGGCAATAACAGGAGACTGTGGGGTTTTGTCAACAAATGTCTGGAAGATGACCAAAGGCAATGACAGGAGACTGTAGGGTTTTGTCAACAGATGTCTGGAGGATGACCAAAGGCAATAACAGGAGACTGTAGGGTTTTGTCAGCAGATGTCTGGAGGATGACCAAAGGCAATAACAGAAGACTGTAGGGTTTTGTCAGCAGATGCCAGGGACAGATCTTTGGTATTAAATAGTTTGACAAAGTTACAGACGACAGACTGTGGGAGAGAGCGGGAAAAGGTAAATTGGAACAGGAAATCTTAGGAAGAAAGTAGAGATGGATGGATCATACATTAAGAAAGTCCCAGGTCAATATCACAAGGCAATCCCTTTTCATCGAATCCTCAATGAATGAGAGGCATAGGCAGAAAAAGGAATACATGGAGACGAAATCTGGAGGTGGAAGTAAATCAAACAGGAAAAAGCTGGAAGGAAGTGGAAATGATTGCACAGGACAAAAATGCTTGGCGAGGGTTGGTTCATGGCATATGCACCTCTGGGCGATAGAAGATGAAAGAGAGTCAGTTTACAGAGAGACTGACGTCTGCGATTTTTTATGCTACTCATCAGATATTAGTACAAAACACTTTGCGAAATGAGTTTGCCTTGCATCTTTGATCCATATTCTCTCATTCAATCGTGAAATTGTAAGCGCATTTAAAAAAAAAATATTTAAAAAAATAGTTTTTATTGCTTTTTTGCATCCTTCCCTTTCCCCTCTAAGATTATAAACGCTGTCCTGCTATTTCGCACCTAATGAATCAATGTATCAAACTTTTGCACTTGTTTTTTCCTTCTCCATTTGGCTTACCTCGGCATATCTTTATTGTTCGTACAAGCTGTGCAATGTGTTCCTAACATTTTTCTGTTGTGATGGATTCAGTAGCTCTCATGCTCTCGCCCTTCCGCCCAATGCTATTGAAATAGTATATGGGCGTATTTGCTAGCTGTTGGTTAGTACCATTCCGATATTTCTACTTGTTGGACCTAACATCGGGGAACACTGAACAACAAAGAAAGGTATTCCTTGGTCTTCTATACCTGCTTCTGATTTTGTACGTCAATGGATGTTGTTTGCCACACACTTTCTTCCTTTGATGTTTATTGACGAACGTCTGGAGTCTCCTCTGCGTTGTTTTCGTCGTTCTCCAAGTTTCTCTTCTTTATAATAATCCTGAAGAGGTTGAAGAAGAAGAACAAAAAAAAAAGCAGAAGAATAACGAAAAGGAAGAAGAGGAAGAAAGAAACGAAATAGAAGAAGTTGAAGAAGAAGAACAAGGAAGAAGACGAAGCAAAAGAAGGAAGAAGAGAAAAAAAGAAGACATCGAATAATAATAATAATAATAAATTAAAAAGGAAAAAAGAAGACATAATAAGAAGAAGAAGGAGAAAGAAAAGAAGAAGAAGAAAAAGGCGGAGGAGGATAATCAGTAAAAGAAGATAAGAAGAAGAAGAAAAGGCAGAAGGAAGTTTAAAAAAGAAGAAGAAGAAAAAGAAGAGAAAGAGATTAAGAGAGCGGAGAAGAAGTAGAAGAAGAAAAAGAATAAGAACAATAAAAAGAATAACAACAAGGACACCAACAAGAAGAGAGAACAAAGAAAACATAGCAGAATAACTAATAAAACAAGCGAAAACTAGGCGAAAGAAAGAGTTTGGGATTTAAGCAGCACCATTGATACAATCCGTTAGATTATATTGTATATAAGTTAAGCTTATATATTTTAATGTGACAGACGTACTATCTTCTAATTTAATGTCTCCCGGCAGTGTACGCCTATGGAACACACGTTCTATGTTATTTTAAGGATTCGGGCATGGCCATCTAAACTACAGATGGCCGTGGTTTGGGGCTAATGCGTGTCTATTTATATATTATTGTAGATCCGCGTGTAGTGTTTTGTACACTCTTCTTGATATTCCAATATGTAGTGTTAATGTCGTATTGGATTGTGTTTCTTACCGGGAGCTTGACTGTTTCGGTAAAGTTGGCAATGTAAATTTGGATTTGTGAATGAGTGAGTGTGTGAGCGAGTGTGTGTGTATGTGTTTGTGTGTGTATGTGTGTGTGTGTGTTAGTTTGTTGCTGTTGTTTGATGTTCCGAATAAGTATGTTTACTCTTTTGTGCCCACTGAAAAGGGCGTTAATTGTCGGGTTGTAATAGCTTTTATCACATCTCAAGCGTGCTGACGAATGAGGACAGCGGTCGTGCTATGCTTGCCTTCATCTGCTTGACGCTCAATACTACGAGGATCACGTCTATCCACGTCTAGTCAGCCTTGAAAACAGCCTGTTTCCAGGGAACGCTACATGGAAGAGAGTTTGCGGTCTTGCTCAGTATATTGTGCCTGACCCTACCCCAACGTCCTGGCTAGTATGTTGTGCCTGACCCTACCGTGACGTCCTGGTTAGTATGTTGTGCCTGACCCTACCGTGACGTCCAGGTCAGTATATTGTACCTGACCCTACCATTGCGTCCTTGTTGGTATGTAATGTTGTGCCTGACCCTACCGTGACGTCCTGGTTAGTATGTTGTGCCTGACCCTACAGTGACGTCCTAGTTAGTATGTTGTGACTGACCATACCGTGACGTCCTGGTCAGCATGTTGTGCATGACCCTACCGTGATGTCCTGGTTAGTATGTTGTGCCTGACCCTACAGTGACGTCCTTGTCAGTATGTTGTACCTGACCCTACCGTGACGTCCTGGTCAGCATGTTGTGCCTGACCCTACAGTGACGTCGTTCTTGTCAGTGTGTTGTACCTGACCCTACCGTGACGCCGTTCTTGTCAGTGTGTTGTACCTGATCCTACCGTGACGTCCTGGTCAGTATGTTCTTCCTGACCCTACCGTGACGTCCTGGTCAGTATGTTGTTCCTGACCCTACCGTGACGCCGTTCTTGTCAGTATGTTGTACCTGACCCTACCGTGACGTCCTGGTTAGTATGTTGTTGCTGACTCTACCGTGATGTCCTGGTCAGTATGTTGTTCCTGATCCTACCGTGACGTCCTGGTCAGTATGTTGTTCCTGACCCTACCGTGACGTCCTGGTCAGTATGTTGTTCCTGACCCTACCGTGACGTCGTCCTTGTCAGTATGTTGTTCCTGACCCTACCGTGACGTCGTCCTTGTCAGTATGTTGTTCCTGACCCTACCGTGACGTCGTCCTTGTCAATATGTTGTTCCTGACCTTACCGTGACGTCGTCCTTGTCAGTATATTGTTCCTGACCCTACCGTGACGTCGTCCTTGTCAGTATGATTTTCCTGACTTTACAGTGACGTCCTGGTCAGTATGTTGTTCCTGACCCTACCATGACGTCCTTGTGAGTATGTTGTTCCTGACCCTACCATGACGTCCTTGT
The DNA here is from genome assembly GCA_036924085.1 of Ariolimax columbianus. Taxonomy (NCBI): domain Eukaryota; kingdom Metazoa; phylum Mollusca; class Gastropoda; order Stylommatophora; family Arionidae; genus Ariolimax; species Ariolimax columbianus. The sequence continues at coordinate 46,980,465 of JAVGWX010000014.1, forward strand.
CAGTTTGTTGTTCCTGACCCTACCGTGACGTCGTCCTTGTCAGTATGTTGTAACTGACCCTACCATGACGTCCTTGTCAGTATGTTGTTCCTGACCCTACCGTGACGTCGTCCTAGTCAGTATGTTGTTCCTGACCCTACCTTGACGTCGTCCTTGTCAGTATGTTGTTCCTGACCTTACCGTGACGTCGTCCGTGTCAGTATATTGTTCCTGACCCTACCGTGACGTCGTCCTTGTCAGTATGTTGTTCCTGACCCTACCGGGACGTCGTCCTTGTCAGTATATTGTTCCTGACCCTACCGTGACGTCGTCCTTGTCAGTATGATTTTCCTGACTTTACAGTGACGTCCTGGTCAGTATGTTGTTCCTGACCCTACCATGACGTCCTTGTGAGTATGTTGTTCCTGACCCTACCATGACGTCCTTGTCAGTATGTTGTTCCTGACCCTACCGTGACGTCGTCCTTGTCAGTATGATTTTCCTGACTTTACAGTGACGTCCTGGTCAGTATGTTGTTCCTGACCCTACCATGACGTCCTTGTGAGTATGTTGTTCCTGACCCTACCATGACGTCCTTGTCAGTATGTTGTTCCTGACCCTACCGTGACGTCGTCCTTGTCAGTATGTTGTAACTGACCCTACCATGACGTCCTTGTCAGTATGTTGTTCCTGACTTTACCGCGACGTCCTGGCTAGAATGTTGTGCCTGAGGCTCCCTCTGATTGGCTAAGACATGAAAACAACAGTCCCTAATGCCCCACCACTTGCCTAATAATATAATAGATGATCTCCAGATGCTTGTCCACTTTTTGGTGACTGTGATCCTTGTTGCTAAACACACCGCTTTACTATAACTCTCTTATTTGATTTGATTCAAACGATCTCAAAAACTGCCTCCCTTCAGAGAAGTGAAGAGTAACATATGGGTCAGAAAAGCATACTGATCAAGATGACGCGTACTGAACAAGATGATATAGGTCAGAGGAAGCATACTGATCAAGATGATATAGGTCAGATGACGCATATTGATCAAGATGATAAAGGTCAGATGACACATACTGATCAAGATGATATAGGTCAAATGATGCATATTGATCAAGATGATATAGGTCAAGATGACGCATACTGATCAAGATGATATAGGTCAGATGACGCATACTGATCAAGATGATATAGGTCAGATGACGCACACTGATCAAGATGATATAGGTCAGATGACGCATATTGATCAAGATGATATAGGTCAGATGACGCATACTGATCAAGATGATATAGGTCAGATGACGCATACTGATCAAGATGATATAGGTCAGATGACACATACTGATCAAGATGATATAGGTCAAATGACGCATATTGATCAAGATGATATAGGTCAGATGACGCATACTGATCAAGATGATATGGGTCAGATGAAGCATACTGATCAAGATGATATAGGTCAGATGACACATACTGATCAAGATGATATAGGTCAAATGACGCATATTGATCAAGATGATATAGGTCAGATGACGCATACTGATCAAGATGATATGGGTCAGATGAAGCATACTGATCAAGATGCCCCCCCCCCCCCCGCCTCCTTTCGCCTACAAATCAAATTAACGTTAGGCTGCATATAACCAGGATATGTCGCAGCAGGCTGGTCAGCGAGGTCGAGTCCACAGCGCTTCCTCATAGTGGAGCCTCGCTTTGTTGTACATCCTAGAACGCCTCAGGATGTAAAAGGAGAAGCCGTTGTGTCATTGGTTGAATTAATTCAGTACGAGCAGTTTTCAGAAGAAGGCCCACACTCTCATACCCTCCCACTCTCTCATTTTCACATCTATCCCTCTCTTATCTCTTCGACCCTCACACACTTGTCCCTCCCACTCTCTCACTTTCACATCTACCCCTCTCTATCTCTTCGACCCTCACACACTTGTCCCTCCCACTCTCTCACTTTCACATCTACCCCTCTCTTATCTCTTCGACCCTCACACACTTGTCCCTCCCACTCTCTCACTTTCACATCTACCCCTCTCTTATCTCTTCGACCCTCACACACTTGTCCCTCCCACTCTCTCACTTTCACATCTACCCCTCTCTTATCTCTTCGACCCTCACACACTTGTCCCTCCCACTCTCTCACTTTCACATCTACCCCTCTCGTATCTCTTCGACCCTCACACACTTGTCCCTCCCACTCTCTCACTTTCACATCTACCCCTCTCTTATCTCTTCGACCCTCACACACTTGTCCCTCCCACTCTCTCACTTTCACATCTATCCCTCTCTTATCTCTTCGACCCTCACACACTTGTCCCTCCCACTCTCTCACTTTCACATCTATCCCTCTCTTATCTCTTCGACCCTCATATACTTGTCTTTCCCACTCTCTCACTCTCAGATCTATCCATTTCTATCTCTTCGACCCTCACACACTTGTCTCTCCCACTCTCTCAATAGCAGATCTATCCCTCTCTATCTCTTCGACTCTCACTCACTTGTCTCTCCCTCTCGCTTACTCTCACATCTATCCTTCTCAATCTCTCGCTTCTCTCACATTCGTTTCTCCCACTGTCGCACTCTCACATCTGTCCATCTCAATTTCCTCTTCTCTCCCATTCGTTAATCCCACCCACTCTAAGAACTTTTCCTCCTAATCGCTTCGACTATCGCATATTTTCTTCCTACTCACTCACACTTCGTCTCACAACAACTCTCTTCTCTCCCTATGTGTCTTTCTCCCTCTGGTACAACCTTTCACCGTTACATCCTTCTCCCACATCCATCAGCACTTTGTACATCAACCCCCCCCCCCCCCAACCACCTCCCTTTGCAAGTACCTAGCATTTATTCCAATCATTGAACAAATCCGGCCTCAATTTTCCTACCACGTCCACAGTCTAATTACGCTGGACCGTCAATCAACGCATGAACGTGTGTGTTACAATGTGTAGTATAAGTTCAGACTACCACGGAGCGCTACGTGTTCTCAAACAGTTAAATGGGATCAAGATGCTGAGCAGCGCATGAACTGCAGTGGTCAGCGACCCATAGCACACTGCTAGCGGCAGGGCCAGCGAACCATAGCTGCCAACACCCTTCTACAATTCGACGCGGTGATCCTGGATAACAGGCTGCAACAGAGCTAACTGGCTAAAGAGAAGGGATCGAAGAGGGAATGTTAACCCGGTACTCAAAAAATGTTTGCTGAAGTCGGATGTGTTGGACCGAAAGGTGCAAATATCGCAGTCAAGCTGTAAACTACGACACAACGCATTCTGTTCTCTGGACTACATTCTGCTACTTAAGCCCTTTCATGGTTTGGTAGCTGGAGATTGAGAACGAACGAAGCCAAATAGTTAAATCCATAGAGCTGATATTTCGGCTTGAAAGCTTTCGTACAATGTTACAGAGCAGATATATTGGCTTGAACTATTGGTCATACGTATATTGCACGTTTGTCAATTAAAACGTTTTCCTTTTTTCCTTTTTATAAACGTATGTATACTTCTAACAGGAGTTATTCATTTCTAAAATTAATTGGGTGAAGGAGAGCGGGCATACAGTAGTAGAAGTTGGTGTGGAATGAGGCCCTATGGGAAGAGAGTCAACAACAACCACTGGAACAATTAAATTAAAGCGAATAAGATGGAGCTGGATGAGACTTACGCTACGCAAGACATCGTCCAACATAGCCACACAGGCACTAATATAGGATCCTCAAGGGCAGAGAGAGAGAGAGAGAGAGAGAGAGAGAGGTAGACTAAAAAAATACATAGAGAAAAAAAATAGAGAGAAAGAGGGACAGAAAGACAGAGGGAGAGAGAAAGACAAAGAGAGAAAGATTTAAGATTAACAAACAATGATAACCCAATTCCAGATGAACATAATGACAGAGGCCGATTTAGACCAAAAATATGCGTTTTTGGGAATCCAAATGCGATGAGTGTATGTCGTTCAATTGTGTAAACATGTTTATTAATGACTTCTACTCACTGAAGCGTAGATCCTGTCCCATGATTCAGGTTTTCGGCTCCGCGTAGCCTATATAACGGAATGCCTTAACTGAGAACAGTGGCGTGACTTGGGGTGGGGGATAATTACCCATTTCGTCAGCTCCTGGTTTAACCTTCCTTGACTTTCACGCCGCAGGTCGTCCCACTCGCAACTCGCCCCTGGTTTTCCCCGTATAACTTGTAAATAAATTAACATAGTTTGATAACATTTGCCAACAACATACCTTGATGTATGAGAAGCATTACAAGCTCATATCAAAGTTTTCAAGTGGTCGCAATTAGTATTGGTATTCCCGCACGTTACGGAAAGTATTCACCAAAACATCAGGAGTCACAGACTCAAATTTCCTGCTGAATTTTAGCTTTCAGCTCCGTGAGATTGATTGGCTTGTTCCAATACACTTTCTCTTTCAGCATACCCCACATAATGAGTTATTGGCTTGTTCCAACACACTTTCTCCTTCAGCATACCCCACATAATGAGTGATTGGCATGTTCCAACACACTTTCTCTTTCAGCATACCCCACATAATGAGTGATTGGCTTGTTGTAACACACTTTCTCTTTCAGTATGCCCCACATAGCAATAAGTCAGACGGGGTAAGGTCAGTCTATCTTGGTGGCCTTAGTCCCTTGGAAGTGGCACAGGATATAAGCAATTTGAGCCATGCTGACATTTCAGGTGTGGTATGTTTCACCTGAAGAGAGGTGTGGACTCTTGGTCAGCATGTGTCACCTGAAGAGAGGTGTGGGGTCTTGATCAGCGTGTTTCACCTGAAGAGAGGTATGGGGTCTTGATCAGCGTGTTTCACCTGAAGAGATGTGTGGGGTCTTGATCAGCGTGTTTCACCTAAAGAGAGGTGTGGGGTCTTGATCAGCGTGTTTCACCTGAAAAGAGGTGTGGGGTCTTGATCAGCGTGTTTCACCTAAAGAGAGGTGTGGGGTCTTGATCAGAGTGTTTCCCCTGAAAAGAGGTGTGGAGTCTTGGTCAGCATGATTCGCCTGAAGAGAGGTGTGGACTCTTGGTCAGTATGTTGCACCTGAAGATAGTTATGGACTCTTGGTCAGTATGTTGCACCTGAAGATAGGTGTGGACTCTTGGTCAGGATGTTTCACATGATGAGAGGTGTGTGGTCTTGATCAGCATGTTTCACCTGAAGAGAGGTGTGGGATCTTGGTCAGCATGTTTCACCTGAAGAGAGGTGTGGGGTCTTGGTCAGCATGTTTCACCTGAAGAGAGGTGTGAGGTCTTGGTCATCATGTTTCCCCTGAAGAGAGGTGTGGGGTCTTGGTCAGCATGTTTCACATGAAGAGAGGTGTGGGGTCTTGGTCAGCATGTTTCACATGAAGAGAGGTGTGGGGTCTTGGTCAGGATGTTTCACATGATGAGAGGTGTGGGGTCTTGATCAGCATGTTTCATCTGAAGAGAAGTGTGGGGTCTTGGTCAGCATGTTTCACATGAAGAGAGGTGTGAGGTCTTGGTCAGCATGTTTCCCCTGAAGAGAGGTGTGGGGTCTTGGTCAGCATGTTTCACATGAAGAGAGGTGTGGGGTCTTGGTCAGCATGTTTCACCTGAAGAGAGGTGTGGGGTCTTGGTCAGCATGTTTCACCTGAAGAGAGGTGTGAGGTCTTGGTCAGCATGTTTCCCCTGAAGAGAGGTGTGGGGTCTTGGTCAGCATGTTTCCCCTGAAGAGAGGTGTGGGGTCTTGGTCAGCATGTTTCACATGAAGAGAGGTGTGGGGTCTTGGTCAGCATGTTTCACCTGAAGAGAGGTGTGGGGTCTTGGTCAGCATGTTTCACCTGAAGAGAGGTGTGGGGTCTTGGTCAGCATGTTTCACCTGAAGAGAGGTGTGGGGTCTTGGTCAGCATGTTTTACCTGAAGAGAGGTGTGAGGTCTTGGTCAGCATGTTTCACATGAAGAGAGGTGTGGGGTCTTGGTCAGCATGTTTCACATGAAGAGAGGTGTGGGGTCTTGGTCAGCATGTTTCACCTGAAGAGAGGTGTGGGGTCTTGGTCAGTATGTTTCACCTGAAGAGAGGTGTGAGGTCTTGGTCGGCATGTTTCCCCTGAAGAGAGGTGTGGGGTCTTGGTCAGCATGTTTCACATGAAGAGAGGTGTGGGGTCTTGGTCAGCATGTTTCACCTGAAGAGAGGTGTGGGGTCTTGGTCAGCATGTTTCACATGAAGAGGGGTGTGGGGTCTTGGTCAGCATGTTTCACCTGAAGAGAGGTGTGAGGTCTTGGTCAGCATGTTTCACATGAAGAGAGGTGTGGGGTCTTGGTCAGCATGTTTCACATGAAGAGGGGTGTGGGGTCTTGGTCAGCATGTTTCACCTGAAGAGAGGTGTGGGGTCTTGGTCAGCATGTTTTACCTGAAGAGAGGTGTGAGGTCTTGGTCAGCATGTTTTACCTGAAGAGAGGTGTGGGGTCTTGGTCAGCATGTTTCACATGAAGAGAGGTGTGGGGTCTTGGTCAGCATGTTTCACATGAAGAGGGGTGTGAGGTCTTGGTCAGCATGTTTCACCTGAAGAGAGGTGTGGGGTCTTGGTCAGCATGTTTCACCTGAAGAGGGGTGTGGGGTCTTGGTCAGCATGTTGCACCTGGTCCTGTCGAGATAGATAGTCTGTGTCAGAATGTATCACCTGTCCTTGGCAAAATGTGTGCTTATAGCAATCTTATTTCACCTTAAACTGACGAGAGGTGGCCTTTGTAATATTATAATGATTATTATAATAACGTCATAATATGTCCATGAGATATCTAAAAAGTGTCATACAATTTTTAAAAAAATAGTGTTCATGTGATTTTCCCCCCAGTAACAACCCATAATAAATATAAAAATTGTATTCACAATGATTTTTACATATACTATTTTGTTAATAATTTTTAAATAATAATTTTTTTTAAATCTTCCAGCCAGCTGTCAATTTCTCGGGCTACACCATTTGGGCATTACCGTCCTCACCTGCCAGCCTGGTTTGTCAGGAATTTCGACCCGGAGGACGAATACATTTTTTAACCAAAGCAAACCGGAATCAGTCGTCGCGAACATCATCATCACAACAACTAGATCGTGACATTTGAATCCTGAATCTCACCTCAGAAACTGAGCTAAGAGAATACATCTGTTACGTGTTGGGATCTGTTAGAATGTGTTCTTTGAAGACGTGGTTGATGACACTACTGTCACTTTACGCATTTGTTCTTCAACCTGCTGCGCCTTCATCCCTATACGTGCCTCCGCCTTCATCACCATACGTGCCTCCGCCTTCATCCCTATACGTGCCTCCGCCTTCATCACCATACGTGCCTCCGCCTTCATCACCATACGTGCCTCCGCCTTCATCACCATACGTGCCTCCGTCGTGGGCTGGGATATGCTTTGATAAAACCTCTTCCTCGAAATCGCCTGAGCGTATCCAACCAGTTGTGCTTGTAGACCTTCGATGCAATGTGAGTAAGTCACAACCTGTCCAATGGAAGCTGAAGGACCTCCGTGATTGGACAATATACACAGGCATCAACAACCAGACCACGAGTTTAAACAGAACGATAATCTACAACGTCACAGTGACCTGTGAAACCGGCGCTAACGTGTCCATCTCTTGGCCAATGAGAGTTGCCGGGTTGGTAGAACTTCATGTGACTTTTTGTCACCTCCTTGACAAATACGGGAACTTCTTGGATCCTATCGATAACGCCATCGGTGATGACATGAAAGTTTTAGAAATCCGTCACTCGATTTGGATCGTACCTGAAACTAACCCCATCAAACTTAATTTTAATAAACTAACAAGTGAATATGACTGTGGTCAAGATTCCTCATTGGAAATGATGATAACATGTAACGTTTCAGACATCGATGAATCTAAAGTTGATTCCGCAGTAAGTAAACAATCCAATATAGAAAACAACAACAACAACAGCAGAATTATCGAAGTTAATAAAGAGCATGTTGACTCCATCAGTGACCTCTTCACAAGCGGGCCAGCCACGCCAGGAGATCGGGTAATTAAGGACGCAAACGTTTTTTCTGAACACATGAATAAAGAAAAACAGGAAAACACAACCAAAAGAGCGTCACAGAAGAACCAAGACGAAGAGCTGAGTTCATCAAAATCACCGCACACAGCGGAACAAAATTACATAGAAACTATGAAAAAGATTGTTCATACAGATTATGAATGCAGTTATGAAAAGTTAAAAGTACTCGATGAAAGTATTGCCCCACTGACACCGCGTCATCATTTTGAAACTATGTTGCAGGGGGCATATTATCCATTACTTCAGAACATGAATCACTCTTTCATTGGACTGACAGAGCTGCCGGAACAGCTAGTAAATTGGAGGCTTTATTTCCCCAAACTAACAGATGTAGATCTTTCCCATAACAGCATTTCGGAAGTCAAGATACCATCGTTTTCTTCGACGTCGGGTATTGGTGTTGTTAAATTCAACTTACGTTACAATAACATAACATACATCAGCATGGATATTCTGAAATCCTGGGCTGAAGTTGAGGATTTATTTGTGGATATTCGCGATAATCCCATTCACTGTGGGTGTGAGATGTCTACGTTACTTCCCTACCTAGTGAGCGGTTCTGAGTTCAAGGACGATCTAGCACCTTACGAATATGTGAAGTACCTTCAGTGCGAAACACCTGAAGATTTACGAGGGTATCAACTGAACAGCCTTACAGTAGATTCTCTTCAATGCTCAGGTGATACGTCACACATTGAGGTTGTTATTGTACTCTGCGTACTGATGGCGATGCTTATTATCATCATCATTGTAATCACCAGGTTCAAGGTCGAGATTCGTATTTTATTGTACACCCGGCTGCATGTTCGACTCCCTTGTGATGTTGCAGCTCAGAGACACACTAAAACTTTCGATGCTTTTGTTTCATACAGCAACGCCGATTATGCTTGGGTTCTTGAAAATCTTGTCAATTTTTTAGAAAAGTACACCAATGAAAACCCATATATTACGACAAGAAATAGTAACCATAACAACAGCAGTGAAGCAGCCAACGGGCACAATTCCTTCAGGCTCTGTATCCACCAAAGGGATTTTGTGCCAGGTAAAGCAATCTTTGACAACATCGTGGACTCCATCAATTCAAGCAGACATACCATTATCGTCTTATCACCCAGCTATATCAAGAGCCAGTGGGCCATGGAGGAGCTGAGACAGGCGTATAGGCAAAGTTTGGCGGAGAAGACACGGCATCTGATGATCATTCGTCTGGAAAAGGTAAACGAAAGATTGTTTTTACAGTTTGTTGCCCCTAAACACCATCGTATCAGAAATGACTAGACAGATATATGTTTCTCATTTTGGAATTATTCTGAATTCGGAATGTTAGTCATAGAAATATAATTAGACCGAGAAGTTGTATTCCAGCTACAAGACCAAAAGGACACTGGTTCAAAACCTAGGTAAGGCATGTTGTGTGTTCTGGACTCTCGTGCTCTAAAACTCAAATCCTAGTATTCAATCAGACAGAGCAGTGCCTGACCTACTACCAGGTAGTGAATAGCTGTAGTTTTGTTCGGCAAATCCATTAAGTTAAAGTCCAATGTCTTCCCTGGTTTATTTTTGGGACTCATATTTGACTATTAGTAGTAAGTGAGTGGCTGGTTTCATTCTTGCGATTTTCTAGGCATGAGGTAGGCACTGCTCTATGGTTTCCAGTACCTAGACTTTGACCTGTTGACATTAATTTAGTCTACCGAGCTTATTATCCATTTTCATCTTCGATCAACTAATGCTGTGCTTCTAGTCCGGTGAGGTTCATGAAGGAGACTGTGCGTTTCAGGTGTTCGCCAGTCCCCCACAGCCTTTCGAGCATGGTCTCTCCCCCGGACCGAACTACCTTTCCTTGGTCTGTATAAGTAAGGCAGCCGTGCAGGACCTGTTCTGGTGTTTTCTTTGGTGTTCGCACATGACGGTGCCAAAAAGACCAACTCAGTGGATGTAGCTCTCGAGTCTGCAATGTTCCGTTCTGAGTCTGGCAATCTTTGTCTGCCGAGTCTGTCAATGCTGTCATTTTCTGGTTTATATTCTTTGTGCTGGTCTCTCCACTCCGTTATCGTGGATCCTTTGTTGAATGTCTTTGCTTCTTTATATATGTGTTGCTGGTGAGTTTGCATGCCGTCACTTCCGGCTTTTGTGAGCCCATCTGCCTTCTCCTTTCCAAGGATTTTGCAGTGGGCAGACATCCACTGTAGAACTATTTTTGTTTTTGGGACTTTATGTAAGAGTCTACCTTGTTTGGGGCTTGAAATGGCTTAGAGTATCATCCTGGAGTCTGTTAGAATGACCGCTTTTCTCGTAGTTGCTGCATGTGCAGCTGTTGCTTCAGCTAATCTACCCTGCACTAGAGGACCTGAACCCTACTTACGATATGTGTTCAAAAAGTATCCGACCTTAATTGTTTATCGCGGAAACAAATGAAGAATTCGGCAGGTAATTTGTTCCCTCTAGCAGTCAACATTTCAGTGTTGAGTGTAGTGAGCACCTGGTGAGTTCTCACTCACTACGAAATGACGGAAAGAATTGAGCAGCGGTGCTGCATCAAATTTTGCCAAAAGCAAGGCGATACCCAAGCTGAAACCATTCGGAAGATTCAACATGATTCCGGTGACGATGCCAAGAGCATCACACATTTTAAGGAGTGGTACAATCGCTTCAAAACTGGCCGCACATTGGTGGAAAGCGGATCACGTTCTGGTAGGCCTTCAACAGACTGAAAGGATGAAATCATTGACCGAGTTACGGATCTTGATCTTACAGGACCGTCGTGTCACCATCAGAGAGCATGTGGATGAGATGAGTTCGGTGCACTGCAATTTGAGCGAGGATTTGACAATTCGGAGTGTCCGTAAAATTCGTGCTGAAGTTGCCTAACCACGGCACAGAAGCAACTCCGTCTGGATGTCTCACAGGACATGCTGAACTGGTTCGTCAGGTTTTCTATTCCCCCGGCATGGCTCCTTGAGATTTTTGGCTGGGTCTCTCTCTTAAGATTCCGCCAAATAGGATTTGATTTGAGTCACGAGAAGACATTTTGTCGAATGTTAGGTCCCAGCTGTACTTCATTCCTAAAGGGACCTTCATGAACTGCTTCCAAAAATGGCGGTACCACTGAGAGAAGTGTGTGGAGTCCCAAGGAGAGTACTTTGAATGGGATTAGGGATTGAAATCTCCAGCTGAGAAATTGTATTTGTCCAGCCAAATGGTCGGATACATTTTGAACACAACTAATATCTTCTTACTCTTCTTCTTCTTCGTACGCTGTCAGACGTCAACTTGAATTTGTTCGAAGAAAGCAGCTGTCATCCTGAGGCTGTCGACACTGCCATAGAGCTTGTCTAGTGTTGGCACTGGCGATGGCCACATGTGCTTTCTCTGGTCCTCGTATGTCGGGCAATTTTGCAGCAAATGTTCAGCGGTCATTTTCCCTGTACCACAGGTGCATTCGTCAGTGCCACTTATCTTCAGTTTATTGAATAGGTGGTACCTCAGTCTGTTGTGGCCTGTGCGGAGTCTGAAGACCACGACCTGCTCTCTTCTGTTCAACTGGTAATAGGCATAATTTTGTGTGTGTAGCCAGTATGTTCTGTTTCCCATTTGACCATGTATCTAGCCCTAATAAATCTTTTGGACTCTTCGTAGGTTACACTAGAATCTGGTTGGAACACAACTAATATAATAGTTCTAGTACCAGATACACTGTCATTGAGTTATATCTTCTGTTACAAGTCAGATCCCCACCATCACCTATAGGAGGTATGCCAGATCGATAAATGTGGTCGAAGATGCAGCAGCGAATGAGCCTGACAGTAGCCAGCAGTTTACAGCTGACTGCATGTATTAGGATTCTGCAAACCAAGACCATATTCCACCCCAAGTGGCGGCCCTGGAAACAGATTGCACTAGTGTAGTCTGATTAAGATAATAGGTATCGTAGTGGGAAGGCAAACCCGCATCAAATACAAGCCATCTTAAATCTAATGTGTATATCGCAGCCTCGCTGTAATATAAGATACAACGTAGCGATGACTTTTTCATGACAAACTTAAAGAAGAAGAGGAAGAAATCGATGAGTTTTTCTCTTCTAACGTGGGCAAAATAAACACCTAGGCTGCACACGACTTTGTAACTGCACGAGCAAGTACCCTTTATTCATCAGACCCATACATTTTCCGAATGGCTTCCAGCAATGGGAATTTCCGCAACAATGATCATCATCATTAAGTGCCGTCTCCGCATCAGAGGTTGGCGGTAATGGATTTCCAGGTGCCTTTGTCCCGTGTCAGGTTGGTACACTCAGACTGTGTCCTAACCACATCTTCACGTTGTTTGTCTGTCCATTTCAACCTCTGTCACCCTCTGGCTCTCTTGCCCTCTACACTTCCCTCCGATATAATCTTCAGCTGTCATAAAAACTGTCATGGGACGGCGTGGCCTAGTGGTTAAGTGGCACGGCTCACAACCCGAAATGTGCTGGGTTCGATTCCCATCACAGCACGGGCCGTTACCCCGGGGAAGCAAACCCTTAGACAATGCAGGAGGAAGCAGACCCTTACATAAAATGCATGCTGAAGTCGGATGCACTGGGCCGACAGGCGCAAAATAAAAACCACAGTGCAACGCACACCCGCCTTGGGGAATAGAGAAATAAAGCGAAAGCAAAGCACACAAAAAAAAAAAAAAAAAAAAAAAAAAAAAAAAATTCACTGTCACGTCTCTTCATATTTTATTTTTCTGTTCAGTCTTCTCAACTTTCTTGTTCACTGTCCAGATTCTACTCCATAGCTTGATAGGTTTATGCATTTACATTTTCTTAAGAACATTATCAAATCATAATCAAGTCATCATAAATTCATCATCAAGTCATCATCAAGTCATCATCAAGTCACATTACAAGTCCTCTTCAAGTCATTATCAACTCATCCTCAAGTCATCATTGTCATTATCAAGTCATCATTAAGTCATTATCAAGTCATCAGTAAGTCATTATCAAGTCATCATTAAGTCCCCATACAGTCATAATCGAGTCATCAGCAAGTCCTTTTGGCCTGGAACAGGTTTGCAAGCTCAGGATTTTCAGCTTTTCACTTTCATGTCATTTGCTTCCGTCTTCAGCTCAGCATAAGTCTTTGTCGCCATGTCCTTCATTGCGTTACTTGACCTGCCTTTTCCTAGCCTTTCCTTACATTTTCTCTTTTGTTCTGGAAAATTCTGTTCAAACTAGTCGGCTGGAGTACATGTACTTATTTTTGCTGCAGAAATGATTAGCCACACAACAAGCCAATGTCAGATTGAATTCCTTACAGCTGCAAGGTCCGTTCTGAAAGCCCTTAAAAATGATACACTGCCAGAGCTTAAGAAAGCCTTGGGGAAACTAAATGCTGAAGGGTAGTGCTACAATGGATACCGTCACACTGTGGCATACCAGGAAATGAGACGGCAGACAGGCTGGCAAAGGAGGGAGCAATACAAGAAGAAAAAAAACGATCAAACAAACACCTTCCAAGAACAGAAGACATTTCTCCAAGAACAGAAGACACTTCTCCAAGCAAAAAGGAAAGTTGACCAAACGGAAGAAGTTATCATTGTCTTGATCGAGCAGAGTACGTGATCCTGTTCCGCCTGAGAATGGGACATTAACAGATTGAATAGCCTTTTACACCGGCTAAAATTGGCTCCATCGCCCATGTGTATGTGTGGGCAGGCAGCACAGACATCTGAACATATCCTGCAAGATTGTTATATGCTTAGCCAATTGCGTACTGAGCACTGGCCCACGGAGACAAATATCCACACAAAGCTGTTTGGAAGCCCCGAAGAACTCTCCACTACGGCAACCTTTATCCACAGGACTGGGCTTCACGTGTAGACATAACAAGAAAAAGCACGGCGAACGAGAAAAAGAGGAAGAAGAAGAAGAAGAAGAAGAAGACTGGGCTCTCTTTCTTTAGGATCTGTCTTCTCTTCTAAGACTTTCTTCACTGGGGTTATATTATTTGTCTTCTGTTCTAAGACTTTCTTCACTGGGGTTATATTATCTGTCTTCTGTTCTAAGACTTTCTTCACTGGGCTTTTATGATCTGTCTTTTGTTCAAAGACTTTCTTCACTGGGCTTTTATGATCTGTCTTCTGTTCTAAGACTTTCTTCCATGTGTTTTTATGATCTGTCTTCTGTTCTAAGACTTTCTTCACTGGGCTTTTAGGTTCTGTCTTCTGTTCTAAGACTTTCTTCCCTGGGCTTTTTAGATCTGTCTTCTGTTCTAAGACTTTCTTCACCTGGCTCTCTTGAAGTAGGTTGTGTTCTAGCCAGGTCCAGTCCTTCAGTTGTTTTTGTATCGTTTGTAGCAGCTTTCTGTCCTCTCCCACTTCCCTTCCGCTTTTACCCTTTCATTTGATTTCCTCTCCGTCCAGCTCACTTTATTCTTTCCCAAAATACCATACTAATGTTCCCTGATATCAGAACTTTCTTTTTCTTTCTAGAAAGATTTGTTGCTATCGCAATTCTGGTTTTTATTTCCCTGTAGTGTCGCTTCTCTGATTATGATTTTCCAGTTCGATGATTACCTTTACTTCTGTTATTCTTTGGCTAAGTTCATTGTTTTTTGTCATTCCTATGTTTATTTTTATTTCATAAGCTTTTGCCGTTTCGCTGACTCTATTGAGCTCTATTTGTAGATCTCCCTCTGTCTGTTATAGTGGTTTGGTTATCAAGTTTGTGTGCTCATCTGATGTAGTGTAACCGTCCCATCGTAACTAGATGTGGTCTCAAAGATCGGTAAGCCTAGGTCGGGTCAAGGATGGTCGCGCTCAGACAAGCCTGTCCACGGTATACCGACAAAAGAAGTAGCATTTGGCAACAGCCAGTGTCCTTCCACGAGAAGCTGTGCGGAAGCGTACAGAGCCTTGAGTTGACAACTGCCTTCGTTAGAGTCATTGAAGTTGAGGTCTGAAGAGGAACGAGGAAGAAAAAGAAGACGAGTATCGTCCAGCGCTCAGAAACTGGTCTTAAACGATGCCTAGCGTTCCGCTTGACTGCACACTCCAGGTAGCCAAGAAGCAGGACTTTCTCCTGATAATCCCCCCACACCAGAGTGCCTACGCAACCTCTCCTTCCTACGCAACCTCAATCCTCACGCAGTTCCGTAGGAGGACAAATTTCGGAGGACAGAGAGGAGGGACTGGTTAACGTAAGAGGACAGACACGGACATCGGCCTGACATGCCAAAGGAGACCTAGTACACCTCCCAAACTCCCTCCTCGCGGCCCCTGTCCCAAGACAGCGGAGTATCCGGCTCTCACCCAAGAGCCTCCAGGGATCACGGTAACCACATCCACCTCTCAAGCAGGACACGGTAGCGCCCCCTCCACCCCCTGCGGAGGAATGCGAATCTTTATATCGTAACGTATCAACAGTACTCTCGTCAACATCACCCCCCCCCCCCCCCCGATATAATAGGCCCAATGAGTGTCGCAACATGGAATAAACTAACACTAAACGGGACTGGCCATGTTACAGCGCTGGCCGTAACACTAGGCGTTGCAATCGCCGGTCTCACTGAAATAAGACCAAAGTTCCAAGGCCAACAAGATGTCGAGGACGCATGTCTGCTGCATTCTAGTGACCATCAGCACAGAAAGGGAGTGAGCTTATTCATGAGATCCCCACTCAGAGACAGCAAAGTATCCTGGTACGCATCTTGGACAGGCTCTTCCTGACACTACTAAAATAAAAACATGGGCATCTCACAATAATAGTCACTTACGACATCACATGTGAGTTATATATACACGCTTCCATTATCGGCTATCTCAGATGTACACGTCCATTATCAGCTATCTCAGATATACACGTCCATTATCAGCTAATTCAGATGTGTGCTTCTATTATCAGCTAATTCAGATGCGCACTTCCATTATCAGCTATCTCAGATGTAAGCTTCTTTTGTCAGCTATCTCAGATAAGCACTTCCATTATTAGCTATCTCAGATGCTCACTTCCATTTTCAGCTAATTCCGATGTACACTTCCACTATCATGAATCTCAGATGTACACTTCCACTATCATGAATCTCAGATGTACACTTCCACTATCATGAATCTCAGATGTACACTTCCACTATCATGAATCTCAGATGTACACTTCCACTAACATGAATCTCAGATGTACACTTCCACTATCATGAATCTCAGATGTACACTTCCGCTACCAGGTATCCAAAGAGGAAATGGATCCACTTGTTAGCCTTTGCTGTAAAAACTTCACCTACCTTGACGCCACAGACAGCCTGTTCAAAGACCGACTCGTGTTTTCTCTGACAACAAAAAGCGGAAATGGCGGGAGAGCAAACAGGTAAGGAGACCTTTGTCTCATAACTCATATACGCGTCCGGCAAGGATGTCTACATTTGTTAAGACACAATATCACTCGCGGGTTGAAAACTATGATTACTGTAACCTTTCAAGCATGATGTAAAATGTGACTACTGTAGGTTGTGAATGGGGATAGTACTAAGCGTGTTCAAATGAAACCGGACCTAACTGCACCAAGTGAACATACGAACGGTGCGCGTGATGACGTCGCTTCTGATGTAAGAAGCACATACCAACAGTCAAGTTTGCAAAATTTCATTATCGCCCGACTCATAGTTTCCTCAGCAAACAGTTGAAAACATGGCGGGTGTGATACGGAACCCACCAAGAGTTGATCAGCGAGCAATGATTCGGGTTCTAACAGCTGAAGGATGTCGACCAGTTGACATTCATCGCAGAATGCAGGCAGTATATGGTGATAGAAGTGTGGCAAACGTAAGCTCCGGCGACGGTCCACCGAATTGCAATTTTGGCGATGGCACCTTCTGACGCAACAATATGCGTCTGACCTGGTCTCTGAAAATCTTTCGTTAACTCACATCCTTCTTTACACATCGTTGTCCAGTTCTTCACTGTTGTCCTCAACACACTTTTGTCACCATACACTGCCTGTATTCTGGGATGAATATCAACTGGTCGACATCCTTCAGCTAATAGAAACTGAACCACGGCTAGCTGATAAACTCTGGACGAATTCCGTATCAGGCCCGTAATGTTCCCAACGGTCTGCTGAGGAAACTATGAGTCGGATAATGAAATTTTGCAAACTTGACGGTTGGTATGTGCTGTATACACAAGAAGTGACGTCATCATGCGCATTGTACGTATGTTCACTTAGTGCAGTTAGGTCCGGTTTCATTTGAACACGCCTCGTAACTTCAACATGTTGTTGCTGAATGCCCACAATGAGTATGTTTACTGTTGTGCGCCGTGGAAAGAGATTTTGATGTCAAGTTGCAGTAGTTTTTCCTCACATCCAGAGTGTGCTGATGAAGGTGGACTGGGGTCCTTTAGGCTATTTGGCTAAGTTTGGCTTGATCTGCGTGTGGCACACTACTACGGTGTTCAAGTCGATCCAGTTAGATTGCCCTTAAAACAGCCTGTTTCCGTGCAACGCTAGATGGAAGAGGAACGTTTGACTAAGTTAGTGGTAGAGCCCTCGCTTTTCACGGCAAAGGTCTGGGGTTAAACTCCCACGGGCACCACGCTCCAGTCGACTCAACTGTAAATGAGTACAGGAGAAAAAAAGCAGCATGGAAAGCAGCTGGCCACCTTACCTCATACAAGATGTGGCTTAGTATATAGACGTCTCTAACACATTCTTCTACAGTAGTGTGGCTTCTATGGGAAAAACATTTACTTACATAGAAGAACGTTGTGGTCTTGGTCAGTATATTACGTCTGAACCTGACATGACGACCTTTTCAGAATATTACGCCTCTCCTGACGCCACTGTCTTGTCAGTATGTTCTTCCTGACCCCGACGGCACTGCTTTGTCAGTATGTTATTCCTGACCCCGACGGCACTGCCATGTCAGTATGTTATTCCTGACCCCGACGGCACTGCTTTGTCAGTATGTTATTCCTGACCCCGACGGCCCTGCTTTGTCAGTATAATATTCCTGACCCCGACGGCACTGCTTTGTCAGTATGTTATTCCTGACCCCGACGGCACTGTCTTGTCAGTATGTTATTCCTGACTCAGACGGCACTGCTTTGTCAGTATGTTATTCCTGACCCCGACGGCACTGCTTTGTCAGTATGTTATTCCTGACCCCGACGGCACTGCTTTTTCAGTATGTTATTCCTGACCCCGACGGCACTGCCTTGTCAGTATGTTATTCCTGACCCCGACGGCACTGCTTTATCAGTATGTTATTCCTGATCTGACGCCACTGCCTTGTCAGTATGTTATTCCTGATCCTGACGCTACTGCCATGTCAGTATGTTATTCCTGACTCTGACGTCACTACCTTGTCAGTATGTTATTCCTGACTCTGACGCCACTGCTTGTCGGTATGTTATTCCTGACCCTGACGGCACTGTCATGTCTGTATGTTATTCCTGACTCTGAAGCCACTGCTTGTCGGTTTGTTTTTCCTGACCATGACGGCACTGTCATGTCAGTATGTTATTCCTAATCCTGACGCCCCTGCCTTGTCAGTATGTTATTCCTGACCCTGACGCCACTGCCTTGTCGGTATGTTATTCCTGACTCTGGCGGCACTGTCATGTCGGTAAGTTATTCCTGGCCAGACTAACGTGTTTGTTCCCCAAGTTCATCATGAGAAAACATTGCTACTGAAACTCCCGCTACAAATGCCCGGAAACGGAAATGGTTTCCTGTGAAGAGGCCAGCTGTATCGGTTGCCATAGGCTTCATTGGAACGAAGAGTCGAATCAACCAATCAATCAATCAAAATGTGGTCAATGAAGCACAGTTCCGTCTCGTTTTACGACTGTTCCGTTTACGATGATTCAACTTTACGACTGGCCATCACATTTTCAATATGTGGTCATCGTCACTGTTATGATTGGTTAGTTGTTGTAAGCTGTGATGTTACATGTCTCTGACGAAGACTTATTTGGTCGTAATATACATTTCGGATAAGCACTACAGGTAGTGGGGACGAGGTTATGAAAAACGGGATACAAAAGTCTAAAGTGGCCCTTGTCATGTTAAAAACCATATGTTAATCTAAAATGATTAGAATGTGTACCATGATAAATATCTTCAACTCCAATGTGAAATCGGTTCTTCTGTTTGGAGCGAAAACAAGGTGGATGACCGAATTCTTCTTCTTCTTCTTCTTCTTCTTCTTCTTCTTCTTCTTCTTCTTCTTCTTCTTCTTAATCTTCTTCTTCTTCTTCTTCTTTTTCTTTTTCTTCTTCGTTCTCAATCTCCTGTTACCAAACCCTGAAAGGGCTTAAGTGCAGAATGTAGTCCAAAGAACGGAATGCGTTGTGTCGTAGTTTACAGCTTGACTGCGATATTTGCACCTTTTGGTCCAACATATCCGACTTCAGCAAGCATTTTTTTAGTACCGGGTTAGCATTCCTCCTTCAATCCATTCTCCTTGGCCAGTCTGCCCTGTTGCAGCGTGTTATCCAGTGTAGGAGGGTCTTGGCAGGTTTAGTTCGCTGACCCTGACGCTAGCAGTCAGCTATGGGTCGCTGACCACTGCAGCTCATGTGCTGCTCAGCATCGAATTCAATATTGAGAGATTGCAAGGTTTCATCAATAATCAATTGAGAAAGATTCTGGGCTACAGTGGTTAAACAGCTTTACAAAGAGAGAGTAGACTAACGTCCGGTCGGGCAGCATATACTAGTCCGACAATGTTAGTCATGGTTAGATGAACAAATTCTCACTAGAAACAGGCTGTCTTATAAAAGTCTGACTAACGAGGCGAGTGACGGGGCCACTCTTCCCCTTCTCTCTTCTCACCTCACTCTGTTTCATTTGACTCTATCCCACAGTCACACCCTTGCACAACTTTCACACTCGCCCTCGTGGTAAAGCCCTTCCATTGCACTTTGGTTGGGCTAGCTTCTGAGGGCGCACAAACCTAGCATAGGTACATACAGATGCACACATGCATCCAAGCACTGGTTTATGCGTCCTGATATCGCCCAATGGACTACGGTCTGGGGTGGAAAATGGCGCGCCTCCGCCAGTAGAAACTAGTGAGGCAAACATTTAAGCAAAAAAAAAAAAAAAAAAGAGTGACACAAAGATGAAGCCAAGCATTGCACAGCAGCCTATAAGAAACCGGCCTACCTTCATCAAAACACAAGGGTTGTGAGGAAAGAAACTGTAGCCTGCTACTTAATGTCCTTTGCAGGGCGCCCAAAAGAGTAAAGTTCATCATAGTGGGCATTCAACAACAACAACGTTTAGGTTGAAAGCTTATAGGACAGCGCAGGACAATTAAAGATAGGACAGCGCAGGACAATTAAAGATAGGACAGCGCAGGACAATTAGAGATAGGACAGCGCAGGACAATTAGAGATAGGACAGTGCAGGACAATTAGAGATAGAACAGAAAATCTTGGCAAGAAAATATAGTTCTTCTTCTTCTTCTTCGTACGCAGTCAGACGTCAACTTGAATTTGTTCGAAGAAAGCAACAGTCATGCTGAGGCTGTCGACACTGCCATAATGCTTGTCTAGTGTTGCCACTGGTGATGGCCACATGTACTCTCTCTGGTCCTCCTTTGTTGGCAACTTTGCAGCAGATATTCAGGATTAATTTTCCTTGTACCACAGGTGCATTCATCAGTAGCACCTATCTTCAGTTTATTGAATAGGTGGTACTTCAGTCTGTTGTGGCCTGTGCAGAGTCTGAAGACCACGACCTGCTCTCTTCTGTTAAAATGGTAATAAGCATCATTTTTGTGTAGCCAGTATGCTTTGTTTCCCATTTGGCCATGTATCTGGACCTAATAAACCTTTTGGACTCTTCGTAGGTCCCACTAGAAACTGGTTGTGATAGTCTTGCACCTTCTTTTGCAAGTCTGTCTGCCTCCTCGTTGACTTGAATGTTGTAGTGGGATGGAACCCACTGTACCACTACTATTTTTAGACGTGAACTGTTGGCATAGGTGACAGAGTACTGCTCTTAAGTCATTAAGTTCAGTATTTTTCTGGCTTTTTAGTGCTGTAACCAAGACTATATGGTTTCATTGCTTTCGCCTGTCAGCATTGCTTCTACTGCTGCTTTCAATGCCCCTGCCTCTGCTCTGAAATACCTTGAGAATTTTCCAGTTGCCACTGACAGTGTTATCTTTCTACCATTTGTTAGGCTCAGGAATACCCCTCTCCCTCCATTCTGTGTTGTGTTTGTTGCAGAACCAGTTTGTGCTTGGGTAGTTTTTCTCTATGTACTTCAGGGATACGTCTCTTTTTTCCTTTTCAGTCTGGCTGTTCTTGTATCCGATACCTGGTGTATTTTCTAAAATAAGGTTCGACAAGTCACACATTGCGAAATCCCCGGGTGAGTGCAACTAGACAGTCTCTGTCACGAAACCCCCAGGGAAAAAGAGGCAAAGGAAGGCCAGGGAACGCACAGAGATGTACAGAATTAGAGACCGATACAAGATAAACGTGGATTAGCTGGAAAGAACTGGAGAACAAAGGCACGAGACAGATCTGCTTGGAGAGACTTGGTTGATGGCAGTCTAAGGTGATCAATGTAAAGAAGAAGAATAGAAGGCAGCTTGCCACCACATTCAACACGAAGTGTGTATGTTATGTTTTAAACGTAAGCTATACAGAGGTTTAAAACCTGAGTCCCATTGGTTAGGTAACTGGTAAGACAAACCGTCTGACCTTGCGCTCCTTAATATAAGTATCAGCTGTTTTATTATTTCTCTTCTCCAAGGCCAGCACATAAGGAGAGCAATGTTCCAACAGGGAGCAACCAAAGCGAGGCCAATGTGTACGGTCAGAATAGAGGCTGCTAAAGGGTTTGACAATGTGGCTCATTTCAACAGCAGCTAAAAGAACCGCTTACATGTATTGACGTCGAACTCAGAGAGAGAGAGAGAGAGAGAGAGAGAGAGAGAGAGAGAGAGAGAGAGAGAGAGAGCGATAGAGAGAGAGAGCGAGAGCGATAGAGAGAGAGAGAGAGAAAGAGTAGTACAGGGGCAGACAGACATATATATATATATATATATATATATGTATATAGATAGATAGATAGATAGATAGATAGATAGATAGATAGATAGATAGATAGATAGATAGATAGATGGATGGATAGATATATAGATAGATAGATAGATAGATAGATAGATAGATAGATAGATAGATAGATAGATAGATAGATAGATAGATAGATAGATAGATAGATAGATGGATGGATAGATAGATAGATAGATAGATAGATATATATATAGATAGATAGATAGATAGATAGATAGATAGATAGATAGATAGATAGATAGATAGATAGATAGATAGATAGATAGATGGATGGATGGATGGATGGATGGATGGATGGATGGATAAATATAAATATATATATGGATATGTATGTGTTCGCGTATGTGTGTTTATACAAAAATATTCAAGGCGTGTTCAAATGAAACCGGACCTAATTGCACCAAGTGAACATACGTACGATGCGCATGATGACGTTACTTCAGGTGTTAACAGCACATACCAACCGTCAAGTTTGCAAAATTTCATTATACTCTGACTCATAGTTTCCTTAGCAAATCGTTGAAAACCTAGCGGGTGTGATACGGTATCTGTCCAGAGTTGATCAGCGAACAGTGATTCGGTCCCTAACAGCTGAAGGATGTCGACCAGTTGACATTCATCGCAGAATGCAGGCAGTGTATGGTGACAAAATTGTGTCGATGACAACAATGAAGAACTGGATAACGATGTCTAAGGAAGGACACTCCTCATTATTTGATCATTTCTCGTATATATATATTTAGACAGTGAGAGAAAGAGAGATAGAGATAGAGAGAGAGAGAGAGTGAGATAGAGATAGATAGAGAGAGAGAGAGTGAGATAGAGATAGAGAGAGAGAGTGAGATAGAGATAGAGAGAGAGAGAGAGATAGAGATAGAGATAGAGAGAGAGAGTGAGATAGAGATAGAGATAGAGATAGAGAGAGAGAGTGAGAGTGAGATAGAGATAGAGAGAGAGTGAGATAGAGATAGAGAGAGAGAGAAAGACAGGATGGCAGGCAGATAAATAGTTAGCTTGATAATGATTTTTGGATGGATGGACGGACAGACACGTAGACAGCCAGATAAACAGACCGATAGACAAATATATAGACAATCAGTATCCCGGTGCCTGTAACATTAATCGAACGTGTAACATGTTTGATTGTTACAGCAATAATCTTGTAACATAGTTTGTTCATTTATGTTGTTGTGTTTTCGAATTTCTAGTCCTTAATGAAGATATTCAAGTATCGAAACACTGAAACACAACTATTTGTGTCTTTATCTAAAATTTACATCATTCATGTGTTTTTTGTTCCTCATTTAGAATTCATATTCAGAAAAATAAAGGAAATTGAAAAAGTTGCCTTCGATAATTGTTTTATTGTAACTTAACTTTACTTAACTTTTTTATACTGGTTTAGAACACTCGTCTTAGTTCGTATATACCAAGTTTCTTCTACTCCACTTGATCTAAAAATAATTATGTGTTTCCAATATGTTTTTGAATATATTAACTATCCTTACCTCCACTGCTTCATGTGCAAATGCATTCCAAGCATTCACAGCTCTCTGGCTAAAAAATATTTCCTAGTATCTAATCTGGACCGTTATTAAATTAATTTGTAGCTTTGCCCTCTTCTTGTAGGTGGTTGTATTTTGAAGAAAAAAACGTGTTATAGTCTAATTTATCCTTTCGTTTGATTATCTTATAAACCTGTATTAAATCACCTCGAATTATCCTCTTTCCGAGACCCTGTTGGCCAATTTTTCTGAGTCCTTCCTCGTAGCTGTAATTATGGAATCCCACTATCAGCTTTGTCGCTCCTCTTTGTATCACGTTCTTTGAATCGTGATCTGTTATATTAACAAGAATCGGGGACGGCGTGGGCTAGTGGTTAAGTGATACGGCTCACAACCAGAAGGTGCTGGGTTCGATCCCCATCACAGCACCGGCCGTTACCCCGGGGAAGCAAACCCTTAGAAAATGCAGGAGGAAGCAGACCCTTACATAAAATGCGTTCTGAAGTCGGATGCACTGGGCCGATAGGTCCAAAATAAAAACCACAGTGCAACGCACACCGCCTTTGGGATAAGATAAATAAGTAAAGTAAAGTATCCCATAGCATTACTGCCGTAGGGGTGTGAGGTGTTAGCGATCTCACATTTCAAAGGCTCGGCTATATGAGGGCGGTAGTCATCTCCTCTCCCTCGCCGCTTTTACTTCCCGGACTGAACCGGTACCCATTTTAGGCTGGGTCGACCCGGGAGCCATTGCGGTCTGAAAAAAAACATTACCGCCTCAACTGGGGAATGAACCCAGGACCACTAAGATGCGAAGCCAGCGCGCTAACCACTGCGCTACGCGAAAATTATTAAAATACTAATATTAACAAGAATCAACATACAAATGCTTCAAGCAGACCTATAGGCTCTTTTTTTCCTTTAAATGAAGACGTGTACAGATAGTGTTGAAGGAAGTAGTTTGCAATGCCCTGCTCTTAGTTAGCCGAGGTATGTATTTCCCTGGCTTCACGGCACGACTTGTGAATAGTACAACAGCATTCTGGCAGATAACTGTTTAAATAGAATTGCGATATTATCACGATTACCACCCTTTGGTAGCTTGTTCAAACAGTTGAATATTTGATATAGTTATCTCTAGTGGAGGCTCCGTGACCTTAGGGTGAAAATCGCTCGGTTTTCACAATCCCAACATTCCGGGTTCAATTCCCACTTGTGTCCAGTTTAGCAAACACTGGGTTTTTTCTTGGGCAAATGCTCCTCCACGTACGGAAAGTAATGGCAACCTACCGTACTGTACACTTGCCAAGAAACTTATAACAGCCAAATAGGTGGCGGCTGTAAGAAGCTACGTTCTGTAAATGGACATGCGACTTACTTTTGTCTCTAGTGCCATGCGCTTCAATTGCTCCTTTTTTTCCCGTTCGACATGTTTTCTAAGGTGGAAGGCATTGTACTATGCTTTGTGCCTAACGGTCCAGCACATCCGACTTCATCACACTTGTTTCTAGGAGTGTACTTCCCATAGCGATACCTAAATGAAAACTATAATTGTGGTGTTTATCTGACTTACCGAGGTCTGCAGGAGTATTTATAAGGCTGAGAAATAAATGCCGCTTGCGGTTGCAGGTGACACGCATTGTTCAGGCTCCTTTTCATGCTACCTCGAATAGAACAAGAGCTACGCATTACAGAGGATTTCAACGAGGGTCTTCTAGCTAACAACTTGATGGTTCATGAGTACGAACTCAAAGGTTTGAGTTCGGGTTGTGTGCATTGACTTTAACAAGTATTCATTTCTCACACAGAAAAATGCACACATGAACAATTTCTCACCAAAAATTGTTCACACGGACAATCTCTCATGCAGAAAATTGCTCACATGGACAATTTCTCACACAGAAAAACACACACATGGACAATTTCTCGAAAATTTTTCAACGGACAATCTTTCACACACACAAATGTACACACGGACAATTTCTCACACACAAAAATGTACGCACGGACAATTTCTCACAAATGCAAATTGTTCACACGAACGATCTTTCACGCACAAAAATGTACACACGGACAATTTTTCACACACAAAAATGTGCTCACGGACAATTTCTCACAGAAAAATACCAACAGGGACATTTTTCAGTCAGAACAATATCTGCACGTGCAATATCTCCTATAGGAAAATGCCCATATATACAAATACTCAAAGAGGCAATTTCTCACACGGGTTATTGCTCATATAGATAACTGCATACACAGAAAAAATACCAACATGGAAACATGTTCATACAGACAATTGCCTTCTAGGAAACATACCAACATTGAAAGTGTAGCTACATTAGCCCCCCACCCCACCTCCCACCTGTGAGGGGTAAATGCTCTAGGCTCTAACAATCCACCCCAACACTATAGGCTAAATGCATTCTATTCTCGTTCCTTGCCCTTTGTCCTCTATCAATTACCCCCATGGATGATGAAGAGATGCAGGCAAGCGGATATTGCACCTCTGTCCTTTTGTGACGATCTACCAGGTGGTTGGGAAAGCTAGATGAGCTGGCATGACTGACTGAGGAATGATCAGATGGCCGACTCAGATGCGTGTGCTACGTCCCTGGCAGACGTAACGATTACGGAACACAGACACACTGGGCTGCTTCCCTTCGGGAATACTCTAAAGATGCATCCTTACTCTTCACTTTAAATTCACGATGCCTCTATAACAACAAACCGAATACGAACTCTAACTGGGGAAGAGTATGCTTTTGTCCGGAAGGCATTGGGCTGTAAAGAGTCGCCAGCTCTTGCAATTGTTCAAATCGATATATCAACTATACGGCATTATTTGAATTTTTTTTAGTCAACATGTCGGCCCTCTGGAGTGAATCAGTTAAACAGTAAATATTTCAACAGATGAGTATTTGTTCATATACTTCACAGGGAGCTTAACAAATTGAGAAACAAATTATAGATAACCAAATAGGCTGTATGTGGGTGAAAAAAGGTGACTTCGACAAAAGAAAACTTTACCTTGAACACAATCTCACCCACCTACCACCGCCTCTCTCTCTCTCTCTTTCTCTCTCTCTCTCTCGCTCTCATTCTCTCTCTCTCCACAGAAAGACAGAGAGCACAACTTCAAGCCTTCATCCTGTAAATTAAAAAAAAATTGCCTTGCAACTAACGACTACGGTTGTCATGTAATTGCATAGATCCTATGGCAGGGTGACATAGACATGTCTGTGAACATTGCTCAAGCGTCAAACTGATCTGTGGAAAGGGGCGTTACTCTCGTGTCTTAGTTATCGATCTTCCTGATGACTTCTGGTTGTTGGACATGCGCAAAAGGCTGCTAGACGGCCGGGAATGGAGAAACTAAAGTGTGCCGAAAACAGGCTTTCATTTTCTTGCTTCATAGGCAATAAACACAACTTTTAAAAATTAACATGTAAATAAAGTGTATATTCGCATAAAGGCAACTTACCCATAAAATCACCAGGCGGTGTACAGACTAGGTTTTTAATTCACCGAGGAATAGAAAAATATTACCGAGGTTTTCAACACATGTTGACCAAGACACATTATTTTCAGCAATAAATTTGAAAGGAGTGATTCTCGCGTATTTCTTGTGTGATTTAATTAGTGCACGTGAGTGGCACTGGGATGAAAAGAATAGGACCGTTGCCAGCTTCAAAGAATGTCGTAAAATTCGGCTAAAGAGAGGTGTGCTTGAGTCTAGCAAACTCACCAGGTGAATACAATATATCAGAACTAGAAAAACTCCAGAGATCCTCAACAATAGTGCTCCAATGGTTACCCTCATACTGCTGAAACAGAGGAAACGGGAGAGCTGACGATCTAGCAAATGATGACAGTAACAAGGCATAATTTAATCACCGAGTACCGTACAACGAGATCAAGCATATCATCAGAAACCAGTACATACACCAATGGAGATAAGACGTGAGTGAACATAAGCGTAGACCAGATACAGTTCACCAACGCAATGCGTGCTTCATCTTGACCCTTCACTAGTCATCTCGTTATTGTCTTCATCTGGACCCTTCATCTGGACCCATCTGTACCCTTCATCTGGACCATTCACTAGCCATCTCTATACTGTCTTCATCTGGACCCTTCATCTGTACCCTTCATCTGTACCCTCCATCTGGACCCTTCATCTGGACCCTTCATCTGGACCAGTCACTAGCCATCTCGATACTGTCTTCGTCTGGACCATTCACTAGCCATCTCGATACTGTCTTCATCCAGACCATTCACTAGCCATCTCGATACTGTCTTCATCTGGACCCTTCATCTGGACCTTTCATCTGGACCCTTCATCTGGACCCTTCATCTGGACCATTCACTAGCCATCTCGATACTGTCTTCATCTGGACCCTTCATCTGGACCATTCACTAGCCATCTCGATACTGTCTTCATCTGGACCCTTCATCTGGACCCTTCATCTGGACCCTTCATCTGGACCCTTCATCTGGACCCTTCATCTGGACCATTCACTAGCCATCTCGATACTGTCTTCATCTGGACCATTCACTAGCCATCTCGATACTGTCTTCACCTAGACCATTCACTAGCCATCTCGATACTGTCTTCATCTGGACCCTTCATCTGGACCTTTCATCTGGACCCTTCATCTGGACCCTTCATCTGGACCATTCACTAGCCATCTCGATACTGTCTTCATCTGGACCCTTCATCTGGACCCTTCATATGGACCATTCACTAGCCATCTCGATACTGTCTTCATCTGGACCCTTCATCTGGACCCTTCATCTGGACCCTTCATCTGGACCCTTCATCTGGACGCTTCATCTGGACCCTTCATCTGGACCCTTCATCTGGACCCTTCATCTGGACCCTTCATCTGGACCCTTCATCTGGACCATTCACTAGCCATCTCGATACTGTCTTCATCTGGACCATTCACTAGCCATCTCGATACTGTCTTCATCTAGACCATTCACTAGCCATCTCGATACTGTCTTCATCTGGACCCTTCATCTGGACCTTTCATCTGGACCCTTCATCTGGACCCTTCATCTGGACCATTCACTAGCCATCTCGATACTGTCTTCATCTGGACCCTTCATCTGGACCCTTCATATGGACCATTCACTAGCCATCTCGATACTGTCTTCATCTGGACCCTTCATCTGGACCCTTCATCTGGACCCTTCATCTGGACCCTTCATCTGGACGCTTCATCTGGACCCTTCATCTGGACCCTTCATCTGAACTCTTCACTAGCCATCTCGTTAATGTCTTCATCTGGACCCTTCATCTGGACCCTTCATCTGAACTCTTCAATAGCCATCTCGATACTGTCTTACCGCCATAGCATGTTGGAACCCGGCGTGAGAATAAGGCTGACTGCACACTTCTCTCTTAAACAATCAAAGCTAGCTCGTATGCCCCTCCGTGTGAAGCATTTGTCTTTAACACATGTCATGGAACCATGTTTACCAGCTCAATCAGCCTCTTCTTTGTGCCTTTTATATTTGCCTCATGCTCTCTCCGCCATGGATGCATAGTCGTGCCGATATATATATCTTTACTTGGGGGTTCCAGAACAGAGACTGTCTTGTAATGACATCAACTTAATTCGTCAGCGTATGACCTACTCAACCCTAACGCCTCCCCTTCATGACCTGATCTAGCGATATCTGTTCGATTCTCTCCCACATATCCACATCTGTGATCTTATTATACACCTTATCTGTGATCTTATCATACACCTTATCTGTGATCTTATCATACACCTTATCTGTGATCTTATCATACACCTTATCTGTGATCTTATCATACACCTTATCTGTGATCTTATCATACACCTTATCTGTGATTTTATCATACACCTTATCTGTGATCTTATCATACACATTTTCTGTGATCTTATCATACACCTTATCTGTGATCTTATCATACACCTTATCTGTGATCTTATCATACACCTTATCTGTGATCTTATCATACACCTTATCTGTGATCCTATCATACCACCTACAGTGTCTAGAAGAGAGAATAATTCAACGTGACTTAATACAGGTTTATAAGATGATCAGAGGAATGGATAAATTAGACTATAACAAGTTTTTTCAAAATACAACATCCTACAAGAACAAGAGGGCAAAGCTACAAATTAACTAAAGAGAGGTCCAGATTAGATGTTAGGAAATATTTTTTTAGTCATAGAGTGGTGAATGCTTGGAATGCATTGCCACGGGAGGTAGTGGATTTCAAAGGCAGTTAATGCATTTAAGAATAAATTGGATGGGCATAGCTTTTAGAGCAAGGTAATGTAAAGGAAACTGGTTGTATACAGACTCTGGAGAGTCTTCTAAACCAGAATAAAGTCGTTAAGTTATGTTAAGTTATACTACTTCAATCTCTTATTTCTAGTGTGACATACGAAGATTCAAAAAGGCTTATTAGAGCTAGATACATGACCAAATGGGAAACAGAACGTACTGGCTACACAAAAAACGATGCATATTACCAGTTGAACAGAAGAGAGCAGGTCGTGGTTTTCAGACTTCGCACTGGCCACAATAGACTGAGGTACCACCTATTCAACAAATTGAAGATAGGTGGCACTGACGAATGCACGTTTGGTACTGGAAAAATGACCGCTGAACATCTGCTGCAAAACTGCCCGACATAAGAGGACCAGAGAAAGCTGATGTGGCCATCACCAGTGGCAACACTTGACAAGCTCTATGGCAGTGTCGACAGCCTCAGGAAGACCGCTGCTTTTTTTCGAAAAAATAAAGGTTGACGTCTGACAGCGTACGAAGAAGAAGAAGAAGAAGAATCTCTTATTTCTAAGCAGACATCAAAGAATGCAAGTCGGCATTCTATTGTTACCTTTCAGTGTGGTTCTGCACGATTCGGAGTCACACAATAGAACCGATTTTATCTTTGAGTTGATATTTGTATTTTCGTGTTGGGTTTAATTTCTTTTGATTTTCTAAAATAACCTAACACAATGCACGCAGTCCTGGCCTTTTGTATGAACATTCTAACATCTGTCTCCGTGCCTCCAGGTGTGTCTATATTGTTACCAGGATATATGAAGGAGCTAACATTGTGAAGGAAGGAGTTACCCAACATAATTTCATCATCAGCAGCTGCATTGATTCTTAAATCGTGAAATTTGGTCGTTAGAATTTTGGTCATGTCAATTTTGGTCCTGTGAATGTTGGTCCTGTGAATTTTGATCATATGAATTTTGATCATGTGAATTTTGGTCCTGTGAATGTTCGTCCCGTAAATTTTGATCTGTGGATGTTGGTCCTATGAATTTTGGTTATGTGAATTGTGCAGAAAACATAATAATTTGAACCATAGTTAACAAAGCGTCGCCGTGCAGGTTGTTTGGCCTTCTTGTCTATCTAGACAGCCCGGGAAGGTTGCTGGGGTGCGTCTCTAAGCTCTTCTCTCTTCAGCGCCACAGAGTTCCCTGCAATGTGCTATGCTGCTGAAACATGGACACTTACTAAACCAATGGAGAACAAACACTGAGTGACCCAGATCTCACTTAAGAGACGTCTTAGTCTTAATCTTAGTTGACCTGTACTTCTACAGAGGCGGATGCCCCTGTGCAAGTCCTAGCTATGGCGTGAACTAGATGTAGCCGGGAGAAGAATGCCCTGCTTTGCGGACAAGGTTCGAGCAGCTTATTACTCTGCTGCGTTGGGACAAGTGCCGCGAGGGGTGGTTAACCGATGTGCGAGTACATCTTAATTGACTCAAACACTAGAGGGGGGACGGCGTTGGCTAGTGGTTGAGTGACACGGCTCACAACCCGAAGATGCTGGGTTCGATCCCCATTACAGCACCGGCCGTTACCCTTAGAAAATGCAGGAGAAAACAGACGCTTACATAAAATGCATGCCGAAGTCGGATGCACTGGGCCGACAGGCGCAAAATAAAAACAGCAGTGCAACGCACGCCCGCCTTAGGGAATATATAAATAAGGCAAATGCACACCAAAAAAACAACAAATTAATAAACACTAGAGGAATGTAGAACCGTAGCCTGTTAGGTGTCATCTATACTGCTCTTAAAAAACCACCTAACCATGGTCGGTGTTATACCATGTCACACAGGTAGCTCATACGACATACTCTCTGTGGGACAGTTGTGCTATTCATGTCCAAAAACCCCGGCTGACCACTCGGGAGACGAATACTCAGCTATTCCTCACTATTCCTATCTATGGCAATTATCATTGATAAGCGATAACATTAGTTCACCCAAACCAGGTAAAACATCGCTGCTTTTTCCCATACTCAGAAGAAAGGATGAAGGTCGATTGTAGTCTGGTACGATCGAAGCGGAAAATGATCACAAGGTAGACCTCCAATGCGTTAGTCAAACTCTCTTGAATACCAGCACAACATTCCCGGTACGTTTATTTTTAGAAACCTCATGGCTCCCTGAACCTCCTCAGCCCAGGATAGTGGTCGCTGGAGACTAAGTTGGGACCCGCAGCGACACATACCCGTACACCACTCACCCCCTACCCGTCCCTCCCTCCACTGAGGAATAGGTCATCAAGTAAGTACAGTATTTTGCAGACCAGAATTATCTCCATCACTTTAATCAAATTCCCTGCCAACTCACAACATCACTATCATATCTACAGCTCAAAGTCGCAAGCGTGATCATAAAGCTGCATACATAATCATTTAATACTTGCTTGTTTCATTAAACAATATATGGAGATCCAGAGATATCAAGATTCACACACAGCGTTTAATATTCATTGTCAAATCGGTGTTGTTGAATGGAGCGGAGACATGGAGACCAAGATCATACAACAAAGACTGAAGTCCTTCTTTAACAGATGCCTACGATGGTTAATGGGCATAAAGTTGCAGGACATGGTGAGGAATGAAGACTTGTGGGGAAGGAGCCAACAACAGCCATTGGAACAACACGGTAAGCGAAGAAAAGGGGGCTGGATAGGACATACGCTGCGGAAGGCACAGTCTAACATAGCCAAATAGGCTCTTACATGGAATCCTCAGGGGAAAAGAGATAGAAAGGTAGATCAAAAAATACGTTGAGAATAAAATGTGAGAAGGAGCTAAAATGAAATGATTACACACGGAGAGAGGTAGAAAGAGCAGTCCAGGCCCGTGCACACTGGCGAGATGTTGTCGAGGGCCTATGCACCGAGAGGAGCGACGGCTATGATTGATTTGCTGGTTTATACAATTACTGCACGTGTGCGCATGTCTGACAACAGATGGAAACGAGAAGTGACGTCATGGTGCTCTACAACTTGTAGCGTCCTATTGGAAGTCCACCAATGAAATGTAGAGACGCCAGGGTATCGTCCTTGGTCGAGCATGGTAAGCCAATCAAACAACTGATATCGGAACAAGATGCTGAGCAGCGCATGAGCTGCAGTGGTCAGCGACCCATAGCTGACTGCTAGCGTCAGGGCCAGCGAATCAGAGCTGCCAAGACCCTTCTAAGCCTGCACGCGGTGATCCTGAATAACAGGCTGCAACAGAGCAGACTGGCTAAGAAGAAGGGATCGAAGAGAGAATGCTAAAAAATGCTTGCTGAAGTTGGATGTGTTGGACCAAAAGGTACAAATATCGCAGTCAAGCTGTAAACCATGACACAACGCATTCCGTTCTCTGGACTACATTCTGCTACTTAAGCCCTTTCATGGTTTGGTAGTCTGAGATTGAGAACGAACGAAGCCAAGCCAAGCCAAACAACTGATATGAGTTTCAACTCCCTGGCGGGAGACAAATTATATGCCTGATTGAAAACCAGGAATACATGTTACATAAATAGATTGCAGATTACGTTTTACAAATGGCAGATTATAGATTCATTATGTAGCATGTCCTTTGTAGAACGTCGCGCTTATCCCAGTCGGCCGATATGAATCCCAGTCTGCAGTCAATCTTTACACCTGTTTCATGTTCCTGTTTAGAGTATTCTTGATATCTTGTATCCACCTTCACCTTAGTCGACCTCTGCGTCGCCTTCTAGGTACCATGCCCTCAATGACCGTTCTTTCCAGTCCGTCATGACGTTTGACGTGGTCGAAAAATTTCTGAAACATGACATTGTTTATAAGGCAATTTTCTTCAACATTTAGGTCTTTTAGGATGGTTTTATTTGTCACTTTCTTTATCCAAAGAATTTTTAGGATTCTTCTCTAACATTTTGTTTCGAACGCTCCCATTTTCTTTCTAGCTGCTAATGTCATAGTCCATGTCTCGCTTCCGTACATTGCCACATATGCATGTTCTCAGGATTACAGATTAAAGATTACATATTACATATTATAAATTATATATTAAACATTTCATATTACAGATGAAATATTAAAGATTAAATACTGTTTTAGACATATTATGCAGTGCGTGGCCAAATGCTTTCGATACCTGCCTGCCGACAAGGAGGACAGCAGATCGAATCCCCGGTAAAGCATACGTTGTTTTTTTCTGTTGTGGGTGAAATAAACAAATATAGCCAGCACACGACGTGGCGACAGCAGTGTCAAGTGACCAGTGGTCCTCAGCCTTTAAAACCCATAGCAAAGCGGCAAATGTGCGACGACGACATATTATAGATTACAGATTATGGATTCCAGATTCCAGATTACAAATTACAGAACAAAGATTATAAACGATAGATCACTATTTAATTATTACAGATTAAATATTACAAATCATAGATCACAGATCATAGATTACGATTATATGTTGCATATGACATATCACATATGGCAGATGATAAATTATAGGTTAGAGATGATACATTATAAATTATGAATTACAGATTGCGCATGACAAATTACAAATTGAAGACTACAGATTACGCATTACAGATGAAAGATTACAGATTTAAGAGAGACCAGTGACTGTTTATCTTTTTTAGATTGAATATTTCCTGTAATTAAATTTTAAAAAATAACAGTTTGATGACAACGTTGAATAGTTGTTGTTGTTGTTGTTGTTGTTGTTGTTGTTCTTGTTCTTTGTCCATCATTGTGGAAAAGGGTTACATTGTCATCTGACAATCATAGAGTGCGTTAGGAGGTAGCTAATCAAGCCAATCCGTGCCCGAAAACGTCTGTCACACTGAGGGCAGAGAAACACTTCTTCTTCTTCTTCTTCTTCTTCTTCTTCTTCTTCTTCTTCTTCTTCTTCTTCTTCTTCTTCTTCTGCTGGGTTCGATCTCAATCTCCCGATACGATACTAAGAACAGAGCTTTGCAAGTATCAAGATGTAATCCGGAGAACGGAATGCGTTGTGTCGTTAGTTTACAGCTTGATTGCGATATTTACACCTTTCGGTCCGATACATCAGTCTTCGGCACACGCCATTTCCTGAGGTTTGATCTGTTGTTCCACTGGTTGTTGTTGGCAACCTTAAAAAAGCTTGCACATATGACATATATAGTTCTATATGAAGATCATATTGATATCCGGTCTAGCACCTAACAAGCTATTGCCACTTTCAGCCTGGTTGTTTTGGCTTCTCTGTTTGCTTCCATCGCCGGATGTGGACTCAGGAAATTATTTCGATGCAAACCACCAATAGAGGACCATATAAGAATAAGATATGTCCACCGTTTCTTAAAATCAGCTGTGCTCTTTTTAAATCTCATTGAACCAAAATAGTTTGGCTTCTGTTATCAAGAACAGGTGTGCGCGCTAACAACATAGTCAACATCGTTAACCGGCCGTAGGTCCTGTCCTTGTTCTGGTTCGTATAATATTTTTATGGCATGCTATCACTCAGTGACCATATTAGAAATGGACTAAATTTAATCGTACCAATGCTTTACATTGTGAGTTCATTCGGACATTGATATGTGTCGCGTCCTTATCGTAGAGTGTACATAGACATGCTGGAAAGGATTAAAAAAAGAGGGACAACAATGATTGTGGGATTCCAGAATTACAGCTATGAGGAGGTAAGACTCCGAAAAACCTGGTTACAGAGTCTAGAAAAGAGAAGAATTCGAGGTGATTTAATACAGGTTTTAAGATGATCACACGAAAGCATAAATTAGATTAAATACACATTTTTTTCAAAATGCAACCACATACAAAAATAAGACAGCATAGCTTCAAATGAACTAAGGAAAGTTCCAGTTAGATAATAGGAAATATTCTTTTAACCAGATAGTGGTGAATGCTTGGAATGCATTGCCACAAGAAATAGTGGAGGCAGGGACAATTAATACTTTCAAAAATAGATGGGATGCGCATAATTTTTAGAGCAAGGAAATGTAAATGAAACTGGTTGTATACAGACTCTGCAGTCTTCTAAATCAGTATAGACTCTAAGTTAAGTAATTCACAGCTTTACTGCGATAGTTGCACCTTTCAGTCCGTTACATTTGATTTCAGCAGACATTTTATGTGTACCGGGTTAGCCTTTCTTTTCCTTAGCCAGTTTATTCTGTTGCAGCTTGTTATCCACGATCACCGCGTAGAGGTAGGTGAGGGTCCTGACAGTTCTGGGTCGCTGCCCCTGACGCTAGTACCAAACTTAGAGCCACTGACCGTCATACCTCTTACACTGCTTAGTATCTTAATACCAAAAGTTCGACCTCTATGTCCGATATTCATCCATGTTACAACCAGCCCTTTTGCACATTCCGAGAGAAGAAGTGAGAGAGACGATTAAAGCCCTCATTTAAGAGGTCCCAGATATGAATGTCGGAGTCAAAGCGTGTATAACGAACAACAGAAAAGAAAGATCAGTAACAGACAGTCCGGAATTTGAACATGGAACCGCCAGGTAACGTAAGCGCATGCCACATGACAGAGATGACCTAAGGTACTAGATCAGTGCGACACCCCAAAAAAAAGTGCCACAGCCAACCGAGCCTTTTGTCATTCAACGCTTGTGGCATGGTATGTAGGCCGAGCCCAATCCAAACATATTTATAGACTCCTTTCATTTCTAACCTATGAAGAACGTCTGAGTTGCAAAGTAGTAAATTGCCTGTTTGTCGCTGCAAAGTTTGCTAGCTCGATCTCCGTTTATATTTCCAGTCGACCCAGCTGTTAATGGGTACCTGGTTTACCGTTAGAAAATGAAAATCACAGCGAAAGACAACTGGTCACTCGGCTTCATCAAAAGCTGAATCTGAGTCAAATGAATTCTCCAACACTGCATCCCAGTATCTGCTAATCTTGTTTCCTTGTTGCTAGATATGAAGTATAAGGACCCCCTACAGCGACTAGTTCCTGACAGAAAACCCGTATCAACGCACCTATCTGTGCTGTTACAGATGTTTTTACAGAGGTTGCAAGCCCCAGATACAACCATCTTTAGACGCCTTTTACGACTGGCTTGAAAGGTTAGCGTGATCCTCCCCCTTCCTACCAGTCTATCACTCCAGTATGCGTCTGATATTTTACCACCGGAAAGACAATTAAAGTATTATTGCCCCTTCCTCCACAACCACCTCACGCCACTCGT
Organism: Ariolimax columbianus; assembly: GCA_036924085.1. Taxonomy (NCBI): domain Eukaryota; kingdom Metazoa; phylum Mollusca; class Gastropoda; order Stylommatophora; family Arionidae; genus Ariolimax; species Ariolimax columbianus. The sequence continues at coordinate 47,017,589 of JAVGWX010000014.1, forward strand.
TGGGTGATGTGTCACACCCTCTCATGAGCGCCTGATCGACTGGGCGGAGTTATCGCAACTTGTGCACATATAAATGTCAAACTTACCGAATGCACAACTGCGCAATTGCTGCAGTGGAGATACGAACACGCAGACGAATATTGACAATCCTGAACACAGAGAGTTCGTTTGTTACGGGTCACCTACGGTAGATATCTCCTTAAAGCAAACCTGCGTCAAAGCACGTTGTCGACTCTTTCAGTGGTTGCTTCAGTATCCATGTGTTTAAAGTTAATTCGCCTTTATCGGGGAAGAAAAAAAAAACAATTCCAGTAAAATAATTTTTTCAGGAGAGACGCCTCTGATATCAAATTATTACTGCCTTCTTTCAGGCAAGCTAGGGACAGCGGGAAGGCTATGGAATCAGCGTCAGATATATATTTGATGAAAATTGATGGGACATATTGCAACGCAATCCACCTTATAAAGACTATACATAAATGGCTTTGTTAACGCCATTGATGTTATGTCTGACAGATTACGGGTAAGGGGAAGGCGGGATCAGGTTTTACCACATGCACAGAGAGGCAGTGGTGTTATTCTTTCAACCCGTTATGAGATTTCGGGCTCGACACAGTAAGGAGAACATGTTAGAAACCAGAAAACACGCAAGGTAGAAGCGGGTAAAGAAAGCACAGAACAATCGAGCAGATTAAGTGTGAACATGGTTGAAACGTTAACAAAGGTAAGCATTAATTGACTTCATACTTGTATCTTATTTACCTGTCTGACCACTTTAGCTGCAAGGCGTTTGAGGCCTAGCCGGATTTAGGTTTAAGGTAAATAAGCTGTAGTTTAAGGCTTTGCGGTATGGATGGTTGTTGTTGTTGTTGTTGCGGAAACCACTAGTCTTTCAATTACTTTAACTGACATTTCTTTCGTAACAGTAAATCAGGTTTCCGTTTAAGACTTAGTAGACGGAGCGCGTCCCGACCGTGGATTAAACTTGGAGACATTCACGTGATAAGGAGGGTCCTCTAACTACTATACTATCCGTGCCTAGTTTGAATGGGTCTCTTAAAGAACCTTAAGCTTAGATTATGTCTTCACGGGCACCTCTTCTTCTTCTTCTTCTTCTCCTCCTCCTCCTGTTTCTTTTTCGTCGTCTTCATCTTCTTCGTTCTTAAACTTCTGCTACTAAGCCCTGCAAATGGCAATCCCCTCTCCTTAGCCAGTCTGCTGTGTTGCAGCCTGTTATCAATGATCATCAGGTGTTGGTGTAGAAGGGTCTTGGAAGCTCTGGTTCGCTAGCCCTGGCTCTGGCAGGCAGCTTTTCATCGCTGACCACTACACCTCATGTACTGCCCAGCATCTTGATTCCATCACCGGCACCAATTATGGGTACACTAGATAGGAGTGACCGTTTGAAGCTTATCAATGACCGCCGCCATTGTGATCCTCGATATCAGGCCGCAACAGGGCAGACTGGGTAAGTAGAGGGGATCGAAGGAATTTGCAAGTAACAGGCTTTTGTCCTGAGAAAGGAATGCATTGTGTCGTAGTTTACAGCTTGACTGCGATATTTACACTAATCGGTCCGACACATCCGACTTCAACATGTCATTGTTTTGTTAGTGGGTTATCCTTCTCTCTTTGATCCTTCTTCTTCTTCTTCTTCTTCTTCTTCTTCTTCTTCTTCTTCTTCTTCTTCTTCGTTCGTTCTTAATCTCTCACTACCAAACCCTGAAGGGGCTTAAGTAGCAGAATGTAGTCCATAGAACGGAATGCGTTGTGTCGTAATTTACAGCTTGGCTGCGATATTTTGACCTTTCGGTCCAACACATCCGACTTCAGGAAGCATTTTTTGAGTACCGGGTTAACATTTCCTCTTCGATCCCTTCTCCTTAGCCAGTCTGCCCTGCTGCAGCCTGTTATCCAGAATCACCGCATGAAGGTGTAGAAGGGTCTTGGCAGCTATGGTTCGCTGGCCCTGACGCTAGCAGTCAGCTATGGGTCGCTGACCATTGCAGATCATGCGCTGCTCAGCATCTTGATCCCCCTCTTTCATCCCATTTCCTAATCCAGTCTGCCGTGTTTCAGCCTGTTATTCAGGATCACCACGTAGAAGTGCAGAATGGTCTAGGTCGCTTTGGGTCGTTGGCCCTGACGCACGCAATCAGTTTTGGATCGTTGGCCCTGACGCACGCAGTAAGCTTTGGGTCGTTGTCCCGGACGCATGCAGTCAGCTTTGGATCGTTGGCCCTGATGCACGCAGTCAGCTTTAAGGCGTTGACAGCTGCATCTCATGCAATGCTCAGTATCTTGATCTAGCCTTTCCTAACAACAAGTAAGACACAATTTATAGCTGGATCGACTGCAGCGTACTAATAGCTAGAGTTGAACCCAGCACATTTACAACGAAAAGAGAGGGCCGAACACTGGGCTAATCCGTAGCAATTCTCACAAATCGTTCCAAATCTTCTGGGCCTTGTCATGTTCCGCTTCTCCTCCTAGAGCCCCACTACAACTAGCCCTTTATAAAATGCCTGTACTTTATTCATTTTTCTAACGATGGTTACTGCAGCTATTTATTTTATATTATCCAGTTGATACCTCCATCCACAACTCCTCTTTAGGCGATGCTTCTGCTTTTAGGTTTGTTAAATGCCAACATGGCAAAGTCGAGATACATGAAAACCTAGAGCCGCAGTTTTTCAGTCCTAACAGCAAGAAAGAAAACGCCCACTAGCTTACTACTAAATGCCAAATGAAAGTCCGCAAGGTAAGTCAGAGAAGACATTGGACAGCATCCTCTAAGGGTGATCAGAAAGATTTGCAGAACAGATGAGTAGCTTTTGGCTGTTTTGCACTGATCTGGCAAGAGTCATTTATTTCTCAGCTCCATTGATTCTCCTGGCCCATCTCAGCAATATTAAAACACTGTTGTTGTTGTTGTTATTGTTTCCAAATGCCCACAATGAGTAGGTTACTCTTTTGTGCGCCATGAAAATGACATTAAGTGGTGGGTTGCAGTCGCTTTCCTCCCCTCCCGAGCGTGCGGATGAAGGTGGACCGGGGACCACTAGGCGGTTGCGACATGCTTGGCTTCATCTGTGTGTCGCTCACTACTACGGTGATCACTCACCTCCTTAGACAGGCTGCCCCAAAAACAGCTCGCTTCCAGGTGGGGCTACTAGGAAGCCGAGGTGAGAGTCTTGGCCAGTGTGTTTTGCCTGAGCATGAATAACATGTCTGATCAGTATATTTTGATTGACCAGACCTTAGTCTCCCATGATACACTGTAACGATTGTATTTTTTAAAATATATTATACAATAAATAGGTATAAATCAGTTGTTACAATAAGTCAATCAATCAATCGCAAAGATGTTCCCTCCATGTGGTGCACAGTTCTTCAACAAATACACGCCAAGTCTTCCTATCAAGAGCCATCGCAGCCAATTCTATTCACGTCTTACCTAATAATAACATCCAGCTCCCTCTTCTATGAGTATCCTTTATTCCTCCTGACCTGTGGATTCCAGAACAGAGACTGTCTTGTAATGTTATCACAACTGGTTTCCGTAATGTATTGTATATTCTACAACAGGATAGTTATGACAAGCCAAAGTGAAAATATATAACTACTCAAAACGATGAAAATGGTAACGAACAAAGGAATGATAAATATATATATGGTCGTTAAAACAGAGTACAGCACAAAAATAAAGGTCCAGCTGCAATTGTATGACCTACAATGTTATATGTGAGACCTGGGCCGTCTACAGTTGTGATGCGATGACAATAAAACACTTCCCCATGCCCTGCCTGTGGAAACTACTGAAGACATAGGCAAAGGTCGGCGTCCATCGTAGACGATGATGGCATAATTTATTTTGCTACCGTTTATTTTAGTAAGGATTAACTGCGCTTCATTTTATCCTCACTCTCTCGTCTCGTGCCGGCCGATCCCAGTGGCAAGTCAAGGACAAGACGACTAGGGGGCGACTACAGGTGGTGTGGGTTCGACTCCGGACTCCGCCGTCTTTTCTCCGGGGCTTGATGTGGATGACGGCTTAACCACTTCGCCACGGAATCCCCAAGAAGATTAGATGGCAGGACATGTATACACACCATGTCTGTACAGCTGAGATGGGCTGGCCATGTGGTACACATGTCTGATCAACGTCTACCAAAAGAGCTTCTCTTTGGTGAACTCCAAAATGGCAAGAGAGCAGGCGGTGGGAAAGTGGGTAAAGGTACAAGGACACACTTAATAGATCGCTGATCCAGTGCGGTTTTAACCACGATGACTGGCAAACAACCGCCACCAACCGCGCAGACTGGTGCAGCAATATTGCAGAGGGTAATCAGAGACATGAGGCATCAGGAATAGATGAGGCAAAGCGGCTCACATCAACCGGAAACAGGTCACCCGCCTCACATAAGCTGGAGCTTCGTATAGTGAAGTCTCTAACACTCGGTCCCCGACCAGCTGTTATGTCTGCTGAAGGACGCCGTTTGCCTTTTACCTAAACATTTCTCACTACTGAGATAAAAGGTTGTAATCCATGAGAGGTTCAATCAATCAATAAAAGTCCCTGCGCTTCGTGAGGAATATAGACCTTCAACCCAACAGTAGCAAAGTCTGCGTATCTTGCACCAACTGTTCAGCTCTGGTCACGACCTTCTTTCTTTCAAGGTTACCGCCAATGCCTCCTTTCATTATGATTGCATTGGTATGTCCCTATGTCTTCTGCCGTTTGGGTTGAGAACACGTACTGTCTGGCAATAACATCAACTTCCTTAATGGGGATCAAGATGCTGAGCAGCGCATGAGCTGCAGTGGTCAGCAACCCATAGCTGACTGCTAGCGTCAGGGCCAGCAAACCAGAGCTGCCAAGACCCTTATGCGCCTCCAAGCGGTGATCCTGGATAACTGCAGCAGGGCAGACTGGCTAAGGAGAAGGGACCGAAGAGGGAATGCTAACCCGGTACTCAAAAAATGCTTGCTGAAGTCGGATGTGTTGAACCGAAAGGTGCAAATATCGCAGTCAAGATGTAAACTACGACACAGTACATTCCGTTCTCTGGACTACATCAGCTACTGAAGCCCTTTCAGGGTTTGGTAGCGGGAGATTAAGAACGAACAAAGCCAAGCCAACTTCCTTAATATATGCTCGACACAATGCCAGTGCCTTATCATCACACTGGTCCTGGCACGTCTCCCGCCATAGCGTTATATTGGAGATAGTATCATACCATTTCAAATTGTCCAGAGGGATCAAGACGATGAGCAGTACTAGAGCTGCTGCGGTCAACGACCCATAGCTGACTGCTAGCGTCAGGACCTGCGAACCAGAGCTGCCAAGACCCTGGATAACAGGTTGCAACAGAGCAGACTGGATAAGGAGAAGAGATCGAAGAGAGAAGGTAACTGGCTACTCACAAATGCCTGCTGAAGTCGGATGTGTCGGACCGAAACATGCAAATAGGGCAGTCAAGTTGTAAACTATGAAACAACGCATTCCGTTCTCCGGACTACATCCGGATTACTTGCAAAGCCCTTTTCAGGACTTATTAGCGGGAGATTTAGAACGAACAAAGAAGTAGAAGAAAAAGAAGAAATCTTCCAGTCGAGGTGATGAAAGTTTGGTGAGCTGTGACGAATTCTTATCTGCTATACAGCAAAGTCTATTTTAATCCCATTTATGTATTCAAATCTATATTTTATGTATTCACCCTTTCTTCTGGGAGTCATTAGTCATTTGTAATTGTTTGTTAAATTTGATCGAGGCCTTTTAGTTGTAACGCAATCTTCGTTTTCTGTTTTCGTATAAGCCCGGTATCTGAACATAACTATACATATTTGTTTACACCGATTCTTCCATGTAAACGATTTCGTTGCACCCAAAATACTAGGACCATACAAAAAGGACAAAATTGATATTCAGTTCAGTTCAGTTCAGTTCATCCCGTAACCCATCAGGTCGTTGGGGCACACTTGAAGACACTCTCAAAAACTCACGCCATCTTTCTCTGTCTGCCGCCGCATGTCGTATCTCACCGGAACGAAAGCTTGACCACTCAGTGATGTTGTCCACCTATCTCTTCCTTGGACGTCCTCGCCCTCTCTGTCCTGGTACGGAATCAAAGAGTATCAAGTTGGTAATTCCGTTGGACCTCGTGACGTGCCCGTACCAGGCCATCTTTCGTCACTTTGATTGGTGTGAACAGATATTCTTCTTCTTCTTCTGCGTACACAGTCAGACAGTAACCATTATTTTTTCGAAAAAAGCGGCGGTCATCCTGAGGCTCTCGCCACTGCCATAGAGCTTGTCTTGCAGTTCCACTGGTAATGGCCACATCTGCTCTCTCTGATCCTCGTATGTCGGGCAGTTCTGCAGCAGATGTTCAGTGGTCATTTTACCAGTACCGCACGGGCATTCGTCGGTACACCCTATCTTCAATTTGTTGAATAGGTGGTACCTCAGTCTGTTGTGGCCAGTGCGAAGTCTGAAGACAACGACCTGCTCTCTTCGGTTCAACTGGTAATAGGCATCGTTTTTGGTGTAACCAGTATGTTCGGTTTCCCATTTGGTCATGTATCTGGCTTTGATAAGCCGTTTTGACTCTTCGTACGTCATACTAGTATCTGTTTGTGGTAGTCTTGCACCTTCTTTTGCCAGTCTGTCTGCCTCCTCGTTGCCTTGGATGTTGCAGTGTGACGGAACCCACTGTACCACTACCCTTTTTGGTGCAGACTGCTGGCACAGTTTGCAGAGTGCTGCTCTTAAGTCATTAAGCTCAGTGTTTTTCTGGCTCTTTTTAGCGCTGTGACTACGGCGAGAGCATCTGTCAGCAGGACTATATGGCTCTCATTTTCACTGTGTGTCACCATTTCTTCCACTGCCGCCCTCAGTGCCTCTGCCTCCGCTCTGAAGTTGCTTGTGTACTTACCAGTAGCGAATGACAGTGTTATTTTTCTGCCATTTGGTAGGTTCAGGAATGCTCCTGCCCCTCCGTTCTGTGTAGTGTTTGTTACAGAACCGTCGGTGTATGCATGGGTCCAGTCCATGCTTGGGTAGCTTTTCGTTATGAAGCTTAGGGTAGTGTCTCTTCTTTCTTTTTCAGTCTGGCAGTTTTTGTTTGCAATACCTGGTATATTTTCTACCACCTCTGGAAATATATCCTGCCTCCAGGTAGGTTTTCGTACAGTAGTGATGGGTTTTGGTGTTGTTAGTGCGTTTATGGGATCTTCGTGCATCTTTGCTTTGGCTATTTCTGCAAAGTTTCTCCGCTTTAGTTTCCCATTTCCCAAATTGTTTAGTCTCTGGTACATTGGATGGTCCGTCAGTCTTCGGAGTTTCTCTGACTGCAGCTGGGCTCTGCAGTCTCCTCTATCGGTCATGGATTGCAGTTTTGTAATCTTTTCAAGTTCTACAATTGGCGTTGACTTCATGCCACCTGTTATAATTCTCATGGCTTGGTTTTGAAGTTTGTTAACTTTATCGAAGTTCGCCTTCGCTGCTGTTGTCCATGCCGCAATGCCATACTCGAGAACTGGTCTCACTCTTCCAGTGTACAGTTTCTTTAGTATGCCTTCGTCTGCTCCCCAGCTTGTGCCAGCAAGTTTCCTCATGATTGTCATTCTTTCTCTGGCTTTCATTCGGTTTCTCTCAATCTGACTTTTCCATGTCATGCGCCGATCAAATGTGACTCCCAGATAGGTTGGGTTGTCGTTTGGCTGCAGGATTTTGCCATTTAGACTTAATTTGGTACTTTGGGGTTTTAATGAAAGCGAGAATATTGTGCACGTGGTTTTCTCCTCGTTTATTTTGACCAGCCATGAGTTCGCCCACTCTTCCAGCGATGTTAGGGCCGTCTGCATCCGATTTCTTGCTATGGTGAGATTCTTTTCAGAGGTCCACATAGCCAGATCGTCTGCAAACATTGAGCTATGGACTCTTCTTGGTATATTCTCTGTAATATCGTTTATATATACCAGGAAGAGTGTGGGTGACAATACTCCCCCTTGGGGTACTCCCTGCTCGAGTGTCACCTTTTTGCTCATCTGCCCTTGTACTTGGACTCTGGCCGTTCTTTGTTTGAGGTAGTGGTTGATCCACTTGTACATCTTCCCACAGACATCACTTCTTCTTAGCTTGACTCTAAGTCCGTCCTTCCAGACTTTGTCAAATGCCTTTTCCAGATCCATCCAAACAGCTACTGTGTGTTTCTGTGCCTGGTAGGCATCTTCTATCTCCTGGGCTATGAGGATGACCTGGTCCTCAGTGGATCTGTGCTGTCTAAAGCCGGCTTGCTGTGGAATTAGTATTCGTTTTTCTTCCAGATGCCACATCAGTCTGGTGTTTATCATCCGTTCCATCAGCTTGCCGACACAGCTCAATAGGCTGATTGGCCTGTATCCATTTGGATCTGTTTTATCCTTTCCTGTTTTTGGTACTGGTACCAGTATTGCGTCTTTCCACGCCTGGGGTACAATACCCCTTTTCCAGCTTTGGTTCAGGACTGATAGTAGTTTCCTCTTCGCTGTTTGGCCCAGCCCCATCAGCATTTCGTTTGTTATCCCGTCTTTTCCGGGAGATTTCCTTTTCTTTAGCGTTCTCATAGCCTCTTCCATTTCGCGCATTGTTAGTTTGGCCATCATGTGCTCTTCGGGAGCCGTATTTATGTTTTCGTGTCCCTTTAGCTCTTCGCTAATGTCTGTATGCTTATCTGTAGGGACCTCGATGTGGTTTGCTCTGGCATAGTGATCGACAAAGGCGTTTGCGGCTTTCTTACCTGTGATCAAGTTCTCGCCCTGCTTGATAGTAATTTGTTTATTTGACGGGGTTTCGTCGTTCATGGCTCTGACTAGCTTCCATAGCTTGTTCCCGTCTTTGTCCAGGTTTAGACTTTCCGTTTTATTTTTCCAGCTTTCTCTTGCTGTTTGCTTGAGAGTGTGTTTGTACTTCACCGCTGCGGCTTTGAGGGCGATGTTTGCCTCCATGGATTTTTCTCGCTCTGCCATGTTCCTAGCATTTGTTACTGCATCTTCCACTTTCTGCAACTCATCATTCCAGTAGGGCTTATAGTTTTTCCTAGCTCCTCTTGGGATGGTTTCAGTGGCGGCTTGCATTATTGCCTTGCTTAGGCTCTCTACCATGGGCTTCATTTTGGTGTTTCGTGTGTTGATGGTTTCACACAGCCCATCTGTCAGGATTGCAAATCTGTCCCAGTCGGCTCGTTTGTAATTCCAACGTGGGAGCGGTTTTTGTTTCCTGTGGGCCTACTTCCATGTCAATGGTTAGCCTGATCGGCCTGTGGAGGCTACCTGCCAGTTGGTTTAGCACCTGGCGGTCTATTTTATGGTGTATATCCTGTGTGGAGAAGGCCAAATCTGGAGTCGAGGTGGTATGCCAGAACAGATATTCAAAAGGACCAAAAGTGTTTTCAACTCTCTGCCGTATTTCTACGTTCGTGACACGATCTTTATATGTAACATTTAGGAGTTTTCTATAGCACCTCATTTTCATTACATGTATTCTGCCCTGGATATCTGCTGTAATGGTCCAGGCAAACAGAAATATTGATAGCACCAAAGAGCGCATTAGTCTAACTTTTATGCCGAGGGCGAGCCGCTTGTCTTGCCATATAGGTTTCAGCCGAGTCAGCGCCGCTGTTGTTTGTGCTATTCTTGCAATTACCTCTGGCTGCGATCCCTCTTCGCTGATCAACGATCCCAGATATTTGAAACGTTGTACTACCTCAAGTTCCTGCCCATTTGCCTCTATTACAGATTTAAACTCTTCTATATTATTAGTCATGAGCTTTGTTTTATCTGCATTTATTTCCATACCAAAACTCTGGGCCGCTCTATCCAATCTACCAATCAACTCCTGGAGTTCCCTTTCTGTGCCTGCCAATACATCAATATCATCTGCAAATCGGAAGTTTGTGATAAGCCTGTCACCTATTTTAACCGTGCCAACATGTTAGTAAGGGCCAAGCAAAACATACTGCTCAGACATGTTAGTCAGGGTTAGGCAAATTATACTAATCAGACTATGTTAATCAGGGTCAGGTAAAATACACTGACTAAGACCCCACACAACTTCCTCGCAGTTTTCCTTCAAACAGGCTGTTTTCAAGGCAGTCTCACTATCACGGGGAACCTACGTTATAGCCATAGTAGTGCGCGACAGGCAGATGAAGCCAAGCATAACACAATAGTTTTAAAGACGGTTAGGTTGTTTAAGAAATTTGGCACAAAGTCGTTCGGTTTTTTAAAAGAAATTTGCCACAAATTGATTAGGTTGTTTCAGAAATTTGGCACAAATTCGTTAGGTTGTTAAAAAAAATTGGGCGCAAATCCGTTAGGTTGTTTATTAAATTTTGCACAAATCGGTTAGGTTGTGTAAGATATTTGGCACAAATCGATTAGGTTAAGAAATTTGTCACAAATCGATTAAGTTGTGTAAGATATTTGGCACAAATCGGTTAGGTTGTGTAATATATTTGGCAGAAATCGGTTAGGTTGTGTAAGATATTTGTCACAAATCGGTTAGGTTGTGTAAGATAATTGGCACAAATCGATAAGGTTGTTTATGAAATTTGGCACATATCGATTAGATTGTTTATGAAATTTGACACAAATTCGTTAAGTTGTTTCACAATTTTGTCACAAATCCGTTAGGTTGTTTAACAAATTAGGCACAAATTAGTTAAGTTGTTTAAGAAAGTTTGCATAAATCAGTTAGTTTTTTTTAAAATAGCCAAAATAAGGTTAAGTTGTTTTAGAAATTTGACACAAATCAGTTGGACTGTTTACCAATATTGATACTAATTGATTAGGTTGTTTAACTATATTGATTTAAAAAAAAAACGTTTAAATGATTTAGTAATGTAGACAGAAACAGATTAGGCTGCTTAATAGTGTGTACCAGTTCTGTTGTTTAATAAATGTGTACATAAATTGGTTAGTTTGTTAAACAAGTTAAATGAAATCTGCTACATTGTTGTAAATATATTGACACAAATCAGATTGTTTAATAACGTCTACATAATCCATTCAGGCTTTTTAAAAATATAACTTGTGCATACTGGTTTATAAGACTGCAGGGTCTGTATACAACAAGTTTATTCTACTCAAATTGATCTAAAAATAACTGTGTGCATGCAATCTATTTTTGAATGAAATTAACTAACCTGCCCCCACTATTTCCCGTGGCATTGCATTTCAAGAATTCATTACTCTCTGGCTAAAATGTAATTTCCTAATATCTAGTTTGAACCTCTCTTTAGCTAATTTGTAGCTGTGCCACCTTGTTCTTTTAGCTGTTTGTAGTAAACTGTGTCACGACATTTTAGCATTACTGGGGTAATCTAGTGGTTTTTAAAGGCTTAGGAATATAGGCCGTTTCGCCACTGCTGTAGCCACGTCGAGTGCAGCCTATGGTTGTTTATTTCACCCCAACAGAAAAACAACATATACCTTTACGAGGATTCGATCTGCTGTCCTCCCCGTCATCTTCAGACATCAAAACCATTGGACCACGCACTCAACTTAGCCAGTTGTGCTTTGAAAAATGTCTTATAGCATCCTTTCCCTTGGCTATCTTATGTACCATTATTTAATCATCTCAAATTCTTCTCTTTTCTATCCACTGTAGGCCGGTTTTTCCTCATAACTGCAGTTCTTGAATTACACTACCACTTGTGTTGGTCTTGTTTGTACCCTTTTCAGAATGTTTATATCCCCTCTTTTGATAAGGACTCCACACTTGTATACAGTAGTATTTCAATCTAGGTTTAATTAATGCGTTATACAGTTTAACTTTCATTTTCTTGCTCCTATGCTTCCTTTTTATCACACCTAACATGGCATTTGCCGTTTTCACTGCTTTTTCACTTGCTTACTCACCCTACCTGTATGATTTATTATAACCTGTAAGTCTACATATACCGGCTAGGTGGTTCAACAATCTGGAGACATATATGCCAAGTTGCTTAGTAATTTGGGCATAAATAGATTAGGCTTTTTTCTATTTTAAAAGTCATATAGGATTAACATCATTTTCATAATCCGGAAAGTTCAAAATTTAACAAAAACACACAAACATTATTTGAAAAAAAATATAGAAATTAATGATATGAAATAAATAAAGGAATAACAAATTTGAAAAAAATTTGGAAGTTTATGAATTGAAAACATTAAGTATTAACACACTGTGGAAATATTCGAAATATTACAAGTTGAAATGCACAAAATATCACAGAGACAGAATCAAATTGTGAGTTTACAATTTAATGAAATCAAAACTTTTAATTCGCGAACTTGCATCTTCTAAATGGCAAAGTACGGATGTCAAACGTGGACCACCACACAAACACTTGTGAAACATATTGAATCTTTTGATACCACGGATAACAAAAAAGAAAATTGCAGATATCCTAAAAGAACTGGATATCGAGGAAAATTGGTTAGTAAACAATATCTTGTCCAGAAAACTAAAATATTTTGGCCATATCAAACGTCATAATGGCCTGAATAGAACGAAACTGGTGGGTATGGTGTCTGGAAAGCGGAGACCAAGTAGAAGATGGACACAAGACATCACGGAGGTCCTGAAGATGACAGCGATACAGGCGGAAGTTCTGATTAGAGATCGAGAGTCTTACAGATCGGCTGTTGTGATAGCGACGTTCGGCAAAGGGCATACTTAACTTAACTTAACTTAACTTAACGTCATTGTTCTGGTTTACAAGACTCTTCTGAGTCTGTATATAACCAGTTTCAATTACTTTTCAGTGCTTTAAAAGCTATACGCATCTAAGCTGTTCTTAAATGCCTTCATTACTTCCTGTAGCAATGCATTTCAAGCATTCACCACTCTGACTAAAAATTTTTTTTCCTAATATCTAATCTGGACCTTTCTTTAATTAATTTGTAGCCATGCCCTCTTATTCTTGTAGATGGTTACATTTTGAAGAAAAAAATTGTAATAGTCGAATTTATGTTTTCCTTTGATTATCTTATAAACCTGTATTAAGTCACCTCAAATTCTTCTTTTTTTCTTAACACCGTAGGACAGTTTTTCTGAGCCTTTCCTCATAACTGTAATTCTGGAATCCCACTATCGGCTTTGTATCTCTTGTATGTATACTTTCTAGCAAGTTTATATTTCCTCTACGATAAGGACTCCACACATGTACACATTACTCCAATCTGGGTCTAACTAATGCTTTATACAGTTTGACTATCACTTCCTTGCTCCTATGTTTAATATTTCTTGTTATCATACACAACATTGCATTTGCCTTATTCACTGCTACCTAGACTTGCTCACTCACTTTACCTGTATGATCTATTGTAACCCCTAGGTCCCTTACTTTTTCTGTCATTCTAATATTGTTCTCTCAGCTACATAATGATGATAATATGAAAGAATTGAAGACGCACACAATTTATAAATGTTGACAGAGATGAGAAAGATGTTCAGTGAAATGCATATGCTCTTAAAATATTGAAAAGTTATCAATTTTAGTACATACAAATGGAATAGAATTTTAAAATTAGTTAAAGATGGAATAAGAAAATGAAAGTAAATAATTTGAACATATAAATGATTAGTACTTTATGAGAAAAAGTAACATTTAAGAATGTGAAGAATTTACGAGGTGACGAATTTGGAAGATAATAATATGTATTATAATTTATATCAATTATAAAGGTTAAAAATAAACAATTTTTATAAAAAAGGGAAATTTGGAATAAAAATATACAACCCAGCAACACAGTTTTATTAAATTCTAAAGGATTACAGAGAATATACCAAGAAGAGTCCATAGCTCAATGTTTGCAGACGATCTGGCTATGTGGACCTCTGAAAAGAATCTCATCATAGCAAGAAATCGGATGAGTGGGCGAACTCATGGCTGGTCAAAATAAACGAGGAGAAAACCACGTGCACAATATTCTCGCTTTCATTAAAACCCCAAAGTACCAAATTAAGTCTTAATGGCAAAATCCTGCAGCCAAACGACAACCCAACCTATCTGGGAGTCACATTTGATCGGCGCATGACATGGAAAAGTCAGATTGAGAGAAACCGAATGAAAGCCAGAGAAAGAATGGCAATCATGAGGAAACTTGCTGGCACAAGCTGGGGAGCAGACGAAGGCATACTAAAGAAACTGTACACTGGAAGAGTGAGACCAGTTCTCGAGTATGGCATTGCGGCATGGACAACAGCAGCGAAGGCGAACTTCGATAAAGTTAACAAACTTCAAAACCAAGCCATGAGAATTATAACAGGTGGCATGAAGTCAACGCCAATTGTAGAACTTGAAAAGATTACAAAACTGCAATCCATGACCGATAGAAGAGACTGCAGATCCCAGCTGCAGTCAGAGAAACTCAGAAGACTGACGGACTATCCAATGTACCAGAGACTAAACAATTTGGGAAATGGGACACTAAAGCGGAGAAACTTTGCAGAAATAGCCAAAGCAAAGATGCACGAAGATCCCATAAACACACTAACAACACCAAAACCCATCACTACTGTACGAAAACCTACCTGGAGGCAGGATATATTTCCAGAGGTGGTAGAAAATATACCAGGTATTGCAAACAAAAACTGCGAGACTGAAAAAGAAAGGAGAGACACTACCCTAAGCTTCATAACGAAAAGCTACCCAAGCATGGACTGGACCCATGCATACACCGACGGTTCTGTAACAAACACTACACAGAACGGAGGGGCAGGAGCATTCCTGAACCTACCAAATGGCAGAAAAATAACACTGTCATTCGCTACTGGTAAGTACACAAGCAATTTCAGAGCGGAGGCAGAGGCACTGAGGGCGGCAGTGGAAGAAATGGTGACACACAGTGAAAATGAGAGCCATATAGTCCTGCTGACAGATGCTCTCGCCGTAGTCACAGCGCTAAAAAGCCAGAAAAACACTGAGCTTAATGACTTAAGAGCAGCACTCTGCAAACTGTGCCAGCAGTCCGCACCAAAAAGGGTAGTGGTACAGTGGGTTCCGTCACACTGCAACATCCAAGGCAACGAGGAGGCAGACAGACTGGCAAAAGAAGGTGCAAGACTACCACAAACAGATACCAGTATGACGTATGAAGAGTCAAAACGGCTTATCAAAGCCAGATACATGACCAAATGGGAAACCGAACATACTGGTTACACCAAAAACGATGCCTATTACCAGTTGAACCGAAGAGAGCAGGTCGTTGTCTTCAGACTTCGCACTGGCCACAACAGACTGAGGTACCACCTATTCAACAAATTGAAGATAGGGTGTACCGACGAATGCCCGTGCGGTACTGGTAAAATGACCACTGAACATCTGCTGCAGAGCTGCCCGACATACGAGGATCAGAGAGAGCAGATGTGGCCATTACCAGTGGAACTGCAAGACAAGCTCTATGGCAGTGGCGAGAGCCTCAGGATGACCGCCGCTTTTTTCGAAAAAATAATGGTTACTGTCTGACTGTGTACGCAGAAGAAGAAGAAGAAATTCTAAAGGGACAAATTTGTTAACATAGCAAAGTAGAAAAATTAAAAGTAATTTACATGTTTAAACGTTTTAAGACATAAAGCATTCACTGAATTGGTGGTATATAGAAACGTTTATATTTGAGACATGAAAGAACTACATAAAAATGATAAATTACTCAATTAAGTTTTTAGATGATTGTGTAATTACAGAATGTCTATAAATTAGCATTTGAAGATTTAAGATTACGACGTGAAAAGATAATATTTATAAATTTGAGAATGAAGATTTTAGATAACAAAGAGAAAACATTAATATTTAGAAATGAAGATTTCAGATCACAAAGTGAAAACATTATTATTTTTTGAAAGTGAAGATTTCAGATCATGATGATAAACATAATATTTATAAATAATGAAGAGGAGAGTTTGAAGGCACGTTATATTTATATTATTTGGGAAACTGTAAAGTGAAGATTTTCAGCATGTTACGAGTATATAATTGCAAATTTTGGGAAAATTATTAGTTTAAGATTTGTGGACATTATATACGAGGCGTGTTCAAATGAAACCGGACCTAACTGCACCAAGAGAACATAAGTACGATGCCCATGATGATGCCATTTCAGGTTAAATAGCACATACAAACCGTCAAGTTTGCAAAATTTCATAATGCTCCGACTCATAGTTTCCTCAGCAGACCGTTGCAAACATGGCGGGTGTGATACGGAATCCGCCCAGAGTTGATCAGCGAGCGGTGATTCGGTTTCTAACAGCTTAAGGATGTCGATCAATTGAACACAGACTATGTATGGAGACAAAAGTGTGTCGAAGACAACAGTGAAGAACTGGACAACAATGTTTAAAGAAGGACGTGAGTTAACGGCAGATCTTCCGAGATCAGGTCAGGCGCATATTATTGCGTTAACTCACGTTCTTCTTTAAACATCGTTGGTCCAGTTCTTCACTGTTGTCTTCAACACACTTTTGACACTATACACTGCCTGCGTTCTACGATGAATGTCAACTGGTCGACATCCTTCAGCTGCTAGAAACTAAATCACCGCTCGCTCATCAGCTCTGGACGGATTCCGAATCACCACCATCATGTTTTCATCGGTCTTCTGAGGAAACTGTGAGTTGGAGGATAATGAAGCTTTGCAAACTTGACGGTTGGTATATGCTGGTAACATCAGAAGTGACGTCATCATGCGCATCGCTCGTATGTTCAGTTGCTGCAGTTAGCTCCGGTTTCATTTGAACATGCCTCGTAATTTGGTTGTCGTAAAATGTTTTTACTCTCATAATCTGTGTTTTTGTTTCACTGTGCACCCTCAGACCTAATTTCAGTGACAATTTTGTATATTTTTTTTTTTTTTTTTTACATTTGGTTGTGAGACAGAAAAGCCACGTCATCATCAAAGTCCATATCATCAAGCATTTGTGCTAACAGCCATGGCCTTATATTTTACTCGTGTTCTTCATAATCCTGTCGATTGCCAGTAGAAAGAGAAATGACAATTAAGAGACATTCCTCTAGAACTTATCTCAAAGGACTCAAAGAGCTCTCCATTATGTACAGCACATTACTTCCTCTTTTCGCATGTTCACCTAATTATGTTAGGAGTACTCCATAGGGCCTGAGCAATTTTTGGATTGATTCCCTGCCTGTCACTGTCAAATACCTCCTCGTGCAAAGTTGCATTCTCCATTGTTTTCAATAATTATACTCAGCATAGCTATCTGATCTAACTTAACTTAACTTCTTTACACTGGTTTAGAAGACTGCAGATTTTGTAAACAACCAGTTTCTTTCACGTCACTTGCTCTAAAAATAATTATGTCCATCAAATTTATTCTTGTATGCGTTAATTGACCCTGCCTCCACTATTTCTGGTGCCAATGTATTTAAAACATACACTAATCTCTGACTAAAATAATATTTTATGGCATCTAATCTGGACCATCCTTTAATTAATGTGTGGCTGTGCCTTCAGGTAGGCGGCAGTATTTTGAAAAAAAATTGTTATACTCTAATTTATCCGTTCCTTTGGTTCTCTTATGAACCTATATTAAATCACCTCGAATTCTTCTCTTTCTAGACACTGTAGGCCGGTTTTTCTGAGTCTCTTCTCATAACTGTAATTCTGGAATCCCACTATCAGTTTTGTCGCTCTTCTAAAGTGAATCTATTGTGCCGAAAAGTCACCTGTTCGTCCCTCAATTGTTTATCTATAGCCAATTTCAACAACTCTAATATGATCCGGTTCAATATCATACAAGGCGCCGATAATAGCACAGCATTTGTGCAGTGTTGCAGATCCCGCTTCTGCTGTAACTTGGCTACATCTGAAATTTGAATGTTAAAATTATAATATTGAGACCATTTTACAAATTAGAAATGGAAAACTTTTGAGGGATATTAAAACCTGTTTTGGAGAAATTGGGAAAAGAAGTACTTAAAGAAGACCATTAGCGACAGATTAAAAGAAATAGTATATGGGCACTTATAATTTGAAAATATGAAAGCATTTAGAAAGTGACAAATTTAAAGAAATTAGAAAGTGACAAATTTAAAGAAATTAGAAAGTGAAAAATTTAAAGAAATTAGGAAGTGAAGAATTAGAAGAAATCAGAACGAGACAAACTTTAGGAATTTATCAAATGAAAAATGTGACCAAATTAAGATTGAAGAAACTGAACACACCAGAAAGTGAAGAAATTTAGCAGTTTTTGGAAGTGAATAGTTGAATGAAATCAAAGAGTGAAGAACTTGGAAATAGACAGTGAAAAATTGTAAGAATTTAGAGAGTGAAGAATTTACAGAAATGAGAAAGCAGGGAAGAAATTAGAAAGGGAAGAATTATTAGAAAGTAGTGAGTGAAGATTTTGAAGAAACTAGTAACAGAAGAATTGGAAGAAATTAGAAACGAAAGAACTAAGAAATTATAAAATTAAGAATTGACAGAAATTAGGAACTGAAGGCATGACATAAATTAAGAAGTGAAGGATTGACATAAATTAGGAAGTGAAGGATTGACATAAATTAGGAAGTGAAGGATTTACATAAATTAGGAAACGCAGGATTGATATAAATTAGGAAGTGAAGGATTGACATAAATTAGGAACTGAACGAATGACATAAATTAGGAACTGAAGGAATGACATAAATTAAGAAGTGAAGGATTGACATAAATTAGGAAGTGAAGGATTTACATAAATTAGGAAGTGAAGGATTTACATAAATTAGGAAACGCAGGATTGATATAAATTAGGAAGTGAAGGATTGACATAAATTAGGAACTGAAGGAATGACATAAATTAGGAACTGAAGGAATGACATAAATTAGGAACTGAAGGAATGACATAAATTAGGAAGTGAAGGATTGACATAAATTAGGAAACGCAGGATTGATATAAATTAGGAAGTGAAGGATTGACATAAATTAGGAAGTGAAGGATTGATAAAAATTAGGAACTGAAGGAATGACATAAATTAAGAAGTGAAGGATTGACACAAATTAGGAAGTGAAGGATTGACATAAATTAGGTAACGCAGGATTGATATAAATTAGGAAGTGAAGGATTGACATAAATTAGGAAGTGAAGGATTGATATAAATTAGGAACTGAAGGATTGACATAAATTAGGAAGTGAAGGATTGACATAAATTAGGAAGTGAAGGATTGACATAAATTAGAAAGTGAAGGATTGACATAAATTAGGAAGTGAAGCATTGACATAAATTAGGAAGTGAAGGATTGACATAAATTAGGAAGTGAAGGATTGACATAAATTAGGAAGTGAAGGATTGACATAAATTAAAAAGTGAAGGATTTGAAGAAATTGGAAAGTGAAGAATTTGAAGACACTAGAAAATGAAGAATTTGAAGTAAAAAAGTAAGTGAAAAGTTATAATAAATTGATAAATGGAGAATTTGAAAAGATTTGAAAATGAAAAACTTAAAATAATTGCAGTGAAGAGTTTAAAGAAATTAGGAATTAAAGAAGAATTAAAATAAACTATGACGTGAACAATAATTTGAAGCAATTAGGAAGAGATAGAATTTAAGAAAATTATGACGTGAAGAATTGGAAGAAATTAGAAAAAGATAGAATTTCGGAAAACTATGACGTGAGGAATTGGAAGAAATTAGGAAGAAAATATGGATATAATTTGAATTAGTTACAAAGCGAAGAACATCAAGAAAATAGAAAGCCAAGAACTGGAAGAAATTAGAAAGGCAGGAATTAAAAGGAAATTAGAAAGTAAAGAATTATAAAAAAAATTAGAAAGTGAAAAATTAGACGAACAATTGAAAGTGAAAAATTAGAGGAAAAAATAGAAAGTGAATAATTGGAAGAAAAAAAAGAAAAGGAAGAATTAGAAGAAATTAGAAAGTGAAGAATTAGAAGAGACTAGGAAGTGAAGGAAGATAGTGAAGAAATTCGGAAGTGATGGAGATGTTGAAGAGATTAAGAAGACAAGAATTTGAGGAAAATTAGGACGTGTAGAATTTGCAGAAATTCGGAAGTGAACAATTTAAAATAATTACAAAATGAGGAAATAAGAAAATTAGAAAGTGAAGAATTTTAAGAATTTTGAAAGTGAAGAAAATTAAGTTGTGAAAAATTAATAAATGATGCAGAAATGAGAAAATGATGCAATTAAAGAGATTATGAAGTTGGTAATTTAGAGGCAGGGTAGATTAACAAGAGTTTAGTTACATTTTAAAGTCAAAAACTTTTACACATAAAGCATTAATGAAATATGAATACATTTGAAAATGAAGAATTTCGAAGCCATGACATGTTGACAGGTTTTTAAACACTGATAAAATTATGAAATTGAAGACATGATTGAGTTAGAAAATGTAATGGCACAATTTCATTCAAGGAAGCCAAGACCATGAACCTACATGCGCCAATGGGAGCAGAAAAGAAGTGACAGTTACAAAATGAAGTAAATTATTAAGCGTCTGTAGACTCCATTGGAAGAGCAACTTGACAGCTCGGTTTTATCCCACTTTTTGAAAAAGGAAAAGCCTCAAGAAAAGCCGTAGACATATCGTTAGTTCTGTGAAGGAAATAGGTGAGGATATTCGAGTGAATAACTTAATGGGAATGCATGAAAGATGGCGAGCACAGACTATCAGTTGTATCAGATGAAGCAGGAGAAGCGTATATATGGCAACGCAGTGGTTAAATAACATGAGATACGTATGGAAGAATTCGTGCAAAACAAAAGAAAGTTATGAGGACCTAGATCTCCCATTGAACAGCGTATGGACGCAAAACATGGACTAACACACATACAAAAAAAAGAAGAAATAAATGTCATAGCTACTTCAGAAATACAGTGGCAATAACATATTGACAAACTAAACACTACATATACGGAATACAGAATGAAAATCAATGGAAAAAAGAACTGATTTCATGAAATATCTAGACGAGCAGGACATACCAATATCTTCGTTGCAAAGCAGCAGATCAAACAGGTGAAAAATGTCACATACTCAGGGAGCACGTTTTCAGCAGACGGAGGAATCGCAGCAGAAATCCAACAAAGATGCAATAAGGCAAATACTTAAATGATAACATCAGAAACGATGCATTAGGATTCTGATAGGAACAGCACTAGTATTAGACTACGTCAAAAAACAGCAACTAAAATGGTTTTTGCCACGTAACAAGGCTACAAGGACACATAACCCCCCCCCCCCCCCCCCCCCCATCCCAAACAAACAATGCTGTTTAGATACAACGCATTCGGTAGCAAGATGCTGAGCAGCACATGAGCTGCAGTGGTCAGCGACCCACAGCTGATTGCTAGCCTCAGGGCCAGCGAACCAGAACTGCCAAGACCCTTCTATACCTCCACGCGGTGATCCTGGATAACAGGCTGCAGCAGGGCAGACTGGCTAATATGAAGAGATCGAAGAGGGAATGCTAACCCGGTATTTAAAAAATGCTTGCTGAAGTCGGATATGTTGGACCGAAAGGTGCAAATATCGCAGTCAAGCTGTAAACTACGACACGACGCATTCCGTTCTCTGGACTACATTCTGCTACTTAAGCGCTTTCATGGTTTGGTAGCGGGAGATTGAAAACGAACGACACCAAGCCAAGCCAAGATACAACACGTTCAAGGCCAAAGGCCGACCACAAAATAATTGTCTTGTAAAAATATATAAAACGGTGAACGTCACTGCACATTAGGCACTCAGTATGTCTCGTTCAACAGATGTCTTCACAGCCTGCCGCTGAAAGGCAAAACAGGATAACTCAAAAGGAAGAAAAACAATAAAGAAGAAAAGTGATCTTTTCGAGATAAAATTTCACAGGAAAATTCTTAGAATATCATGAACAGCTTACAATAGAAACACAGACGACCTAAATGAGCTGATGCAGATCAAGAGAATAGAATGGTTCGGACACCTGACAAAAAAGCAGCCAGAGTTACCAGCGGCTCGTATTTACAATAGCAGACATCAAGGCTGCAGGGCAAGAGGCAGGCCACACAAAAATATGGATATATAGTATCGGTAAGACACTGAAGAAACACGGAAGGACCATAACATTGACGACAAATCTGGCATACGACAGAGAAATACACGTTCCCACGTCGACTAACTGCACAAGTGGATAGAAGATGATGATAATGACAGATCAAGATTAGCTGGTAGACAGTGGGGGAGAGAAGGGAATAGGTCCAAACTTCTAGTCAACGAGTTGTAAACAAAGAATGGTTGTTCGTGAGAACGATCACAAGACACGTATGTTACTCGAGCGCAGACCTTTTTCTTCGTTCGTTCGTTCTCAATCTTCCGCTAGTAAGCCCAGGAAAGGGCTTCGCAAGTAGCAGGATGTTGTCCGGAGAACAGAATGCGTTGTATGTTAGTTTACAGCTTCACTGCGATATTTGCATTTTTTTGTCCGACACATCAGACTTCAGCAGGCATTTTTGAGTACTGGGTAAGCCTTTCTTCTAGCCTTTAGCTTTTCCCATTCTCCTTACCCAGTCGATTATTGGAAGGATAAATTGTATAAATGGGTTCTGATTCAGTCCGGGAAGTAAAAGCGGCGAGAGAGAGGAGATGGTTACCGCCCTCATTTAGCCGAGCCTTTGAAATGTGAGGTCGCTAACACCTCACACCCCTACGGCAATAATGCTATGGGTTACTTGACTTTACTTTACTTCTTCTTCTTCTGCGTTCGTTCACAATCTTCTGCTACGAACCCGTAAACAGGGCTTTGCGAGTAGCAGGATGTAGTCCAGAGAACGGAATGTATTGTGTCGCTAGTTTACAGCTTGACTGCGATATTTGCACCTTTCGGTCCGAAACACTTTAATTTACTAAATTGTGAAAGGACGAGAAATGTCTGCCCTTGAATCATCAAATTGGAGCGTAATACACTTTCTAATGTTATTGTAAAGTTTGTAAACGAAGACAAAGATGTATTTATGTTATAAATGTCTCTCCAATGTTAGCTTATAAGTAACAATCAAGAAGTTAACATGAACTTAACGTTTAGTTAGTTGTTAGAATGAAAACAGGACGAACGGGATCAAGATGCTGAGCAGCGCATGAGCTGCAGTGGTCAGCGACTCATAGCTGACTGATAGCGTCAGCGCCAGCTAACCAGAGCTGCCAAGACCCTTCTACACCTCCACGCGGTGATCCTGGATAACAGGCTGCAGCAGGGCAGACTGGCTAAGAAGAAGGGATCGAAGAGGGAATGCTAACCCGGTACTAAATAAATGCTTGCTGAAGTCGAATGTGTTGGGCCGAAAGGTGCAAATATTGCAGTCAAGCTGTAAACTACGACACAACGCGTTCCGTTCTCTGGACTACATTCTGCTACTTAAGCCCTTTCAGTGTTTGGTAGTGGGAGATTGAGAATGAACAAAGCCAAGCCAAGCCAAAACCGGACGAACAAACACAACAATAAAGGCACACTTGTTTCATCTTCAGATTACCATTAAGCTTTCATTTTCGTTCGAAGGATCCACAAGGAGGAATTATAGGGATGAGGTATAAAGGTTTCGCACCGCTGCAGTCACCACGCAGTATACAGCAAGATGTTTATTTTAATTGCGATAGAAAACAAAAATATTCCACACTGAGGTTATGAACACACGCCCTCGTGGTGAGAAGTCACACACATACAAACGACTCGGTCACACGTTCACCATTATTGTTCATTATTTTCACATTTACGCACCCAGTTCGGCGGCGGAGAGGAAGCACACGGACGAACAAGAAGTATGAGTGTATTGCATTGTATAAAATATTTTCAAACCGTACATGGGAGCTCAGTGGCGCTGAAAGACAAAACAGGAAAAGTCAAAAACTTCGTCTTTCGTCTTGAAAAGCTGTTTTTGTGGGGAAAGGGGTATCGGATTTGCATTCCCTTAGCCAGACTACATTAGTGCAGCCTGTTTCAAAAGCCGCCACTTGGAGGCGGAATAGGGTCTTGGTCAGCTCTGGTTCGCTGACCCTGATGCAAGAAACCAGCTACACGTTGCTTGCTGCTGTCAATTCATTCACTATGCTGCATCTTTGGGCCCTGTAAGAATAAACACATGGATTAAAAACAGTTCTTTGCTTGGAGGCAGACCTGCACACATAGCCCCCTGCTCAGATTGCAACAGAAAGGCACGCAAACATGCTCCGTGGATAACTTAAAATCATGATACTGGTATGGAAGGCTCCACAGACTCTGTATAAAGTCAAGTAACCCATTGCATTACTGCCGTAGGGGTTTGATGCTGTTAGCAATCTCACATTTCAAAGACTCGGCTATATGAGGGCGGTAGAAATTTGCTCTCCCTCGTCGCTTTTACTTCCGGACTGAACGGAACCCATTTCAAGCTGGGTCGACCCGGAAAAAACATTTCCTCCTCAACAGGGGAATGAGCACAGGATCACTCAGATGCGAAGCCAGCTCGCTAACAACTGCGCTACGCGGCTCCCTGAGCCTGCATACAACCAGTTTATTCGACACTTCCCATCCTAACAATAACTGTGAGCATCCAATTTACTTTTGAATGCATTAACTGACCTTGCTTCCGCCGCATCATGTGACAATGCATTC
Source organism: Ariolimax columbianus (assembly GCA_036924085.1). NCBI lineage: Eukaryota > Metazoa > Mollusca > Gastropoda > Stylommatophora > Arionidae > Ariolimax > Ariolimax columbianus. The sequence goes on from JAVGWX010000014.1 coordinate 47,042,193, forward strand.
CATGCATTCCCCACTCTCTGACTACAACAAATATTTCATAATATTTAATTTGGACCTTCCTTTAGTTAATTTATAGCTATGTCCTCTTGTTCTTGTGGGTGGTTGTATTTTGAAGAAAAAAAAACTTGTTAAAATCTAATGTATCCTCTCCATTGTCTTATAAACCTGTATTAAGTCACATCGAATTCTTCTCTTTTCTAAATACTGGAGGCCGGTTGTTTTAGTATTTCCTCATAACTGTAATTCTGGAATCCCACTATCAGCTTTGTCGCTCTTCTTTGTATCCCTTCCAGCATGTATATCTCATCTACGACAAGGACTTCATACCTGTACATAGTTTTCCCTTTTAAGTCTAACTAAAGCTTTATACAGTTTGACGATACTTTTCTTGTTCCTGTGTTTAATATTTCTTTTTATCCTACCTAACATTGCATTTCCCTTTTTTCACTGGTGTATGAACTTGCTCACTTACCTTGCTTGTATAATCTATTATAACCCCTAAGTCTCTTAGCATTTCAATTTTTCTAATATTGTTCACTCCTATTCTGTAATCATGCTCTATACTGGATCTGTCCATGTAGATGACTGTACATAAACTCCATTTGCCAGCTCACAGACCATTCTTGAATTTGATCTAAATCCGACATCAGTATATACAAATCTGCTTTAAATGAGACAATACTGCATAGGTTTGTGAATGTTCCAACCATGGATCCGATGTCATTGTCCAAATCGTTAATATATATCAAGAACAATTCTGGAAAAACTCCACCCATGCAAAACAAGTTGATACAGTAGTGAAAGAGATGGACAGGATAGTGTCGGGGTGCCTTAAACCCAATCCCAGAAATAAAATATATCCCTTAATTGGCATTGCACCACCTGATATAAGTAGAGGTGTAGCTGCGGAAATCGAACGAGAGAAACAGGAAAACGACCCTAGACACCCGATGTTTGACTATGAGGAACAAGCCACAAGAATTAAATCAAGATATAGTTTCTTAAAATCGACAGAGACCATTCAGACAAGCTCGGAAGGTCGACGCATTGAGAGGTGGCTCGAAACAATGCAGGATCAATGGATAGAGCTCGAGGAAGAGGCTGCGCCACCTGCCCTATGCTGTATGGAAGGCAATGAACATAATTCGAACTGGTGTGTCAAGATGCAGAGCGAACTTGTATAAATGGGGATACTCAGATATGGATACATGTGAATGCGGCGCAGTTCATGACCAAGATAATCTCACGACCTGCCCCAACCTCCCTAAAACATGTGACATGAACGACAAAGCAGTTCAAGTTGCTGAATACTGGACGGATGCTGTGTGACATGGTGTTTGGACACGGAAAGTAAGTAAGAACAAAACTGGCCCGAAAATCGAACGATATGTCACTCCACTTGTTACTTCACACCACTCAAAGTACTCCGTATTTAAGTACAATCTGCCGTCTTGTCGTTAACCAATTTTCAATCAGTTTGGCAACTTAGCAACCTATTCTATGTGATTTTAACTTTCGAAATAATCTTTGATGAGGTTCTCTATATCAAAGAGCTTTTGAAAATCTAGATAATAACATCCATTGGCTCCCCTCCATCTATCATTTTAGTAACCTCCTCCACGAATTCTAATAGATTTGTTAAGCACGATCTCCCTCTAGTAAACCCATGTGGCTATTGATAATTAAATTAAACTTGTCTAAATGCATTAGAATGTTTTCATTTGATTATTGACTCTATCAATTTACATTGTTGCTCGTTAAACTCACCGGTATATAATTTGCTGGATCTGATTTGGTTGCACCTTTTGTACAATAGAATCCCCCTCGTATCTTATCAATCCTTTGGAACAATCCCTTTCGCAAGTGATTGAGAAAACAATGGTTTTGCTAGCAGGTCTCTAATTTCAAGCAGCAGCTTTGAAGGAATACCATCTTGACCTGAACATTTTGTCCACCTTAAATTTAAAAAAAACTATTTCCTCCGTAATACAGATTGATCTTAAGCTCACTCTATCCATGTATCTCTTGAAAATATCTATGGGCTGTGGAATCTTGGAGCAGTCTTCTTTTGTGTAGACTGTACCAAAGTACTGATTGGGTAGATTAGCTGCTTACCTATTCTCACTCATTATTTTTTCAAGCGTGCCTCCTAACTATGTGAAATCTTTCATTTCTGCTTTGCAAGGAAGATATATTTTTGTCCTGCCTATCTAGATGATTTTTTTTACCTTATTTTTTAATATATTGATTTACATACTGTATTCTTTACATTGTGTATTTAATTTGTCAATATGTTGTTGTAATTGTGTTTCTGAAGTTGCTATGACTATCGTCTGCAAAAGGAAGTTCGTTTAAGAGTTCACATATGTTGTTTTCTTCATTTGGGTTGGCTGTTTCACACATGTGGTCTACGGGATCAAGATGCCGCGCAGCGCATGGGCTGCAGTGGTCAGCCACCCATAGCTGACTGCTAGCGTCAGGGCCAGCGAACCAGAGCTGCCAAGACCCTTCTATACCTTCACGCGGTGATCCTGGATAACAGGCTGCAGCAGGGCAGAAGGGATCGAAGAGGGAATGCTAATCCGATACTAAAAAAATGCTTACTGAAGTCGGATGTGTTGGACCGAAAGGTGCAAATATCGCAGTCAAGATGTAAACTACGACACAACACAATCCGTTCTCCGGACTACATTCTGCTACTTAAGCCCATTTCAGGGCTTGGTAGCGGGAGATTGAGAACGAACGAAGCCAAGCCATATGTGACGAACAACAATGGCGATAGCACACATCCTTGCCATCCTCCATCTTTATCTGACATTTTTGTGAGAGTATTATTGTTTTCCTTAATACAAAAATAGTCCTCTGCTAGAATGACCACAGTTTCTTGTATGCAGCCTTCTAGAAATAGAAACTACTCAATTTGCAGACATTATTTTCTGTTTTAGTTTTAAAAAATGTGGGTCAGGAAAAAGTGTTCTATTACATAGGATTTGCATTTGGAACAGATTAGTCTAGGACGTACCACGTATTTCCACGTATTTCAAATTGAGATGTTTCTATTGGCGGTTCATGTTTTAAAGTTTTTCCTTTGTTTAAAAAACACAAAGAAGATGTTAATTTATAACGCTTGCAAAGGTATGGAAATCGGCCATTTGTAATTTGATTTGAGCCGGCTTGGTGTGTCGTCACAAGATTGTCTGTGTTAGCTACGTGTGTTCTGAGCTTTGTGGTTAGAACCTGATGTAGATAAGTGTTCAGTAACGCCATACTGGTAGAAGACTCTCTCTTCTCTCCTCACTCATTTGACTCTATCCCACAGTCACACTCTTGCACAACTTTCCACGCGCCCTCATTGTGAGGCCTTTTCATTGCACTTTGGTTGGGCTAGCTTCTGAGGGCGCACAAACCAAGCATAAGTACATACAGACGCACACATTCATCCAAGCACTGGTTTATGCGTCCTGATATTGCCCAAAGGACTAAGGTCTGGGATGGAATAGGCGCGCCTCCGCCAGTAGAAACTAGTGAGGCAAACGCTTAAGAAAGAAACAAACAAAATGTTCAGTAACGTGTTTCCGTTTACTTGAGCTGCTAACGCCGCGCGGGGAGCTTAAATCGTCTGTCTTCGGCCAAGTCGGTTGCTTCGGTGTTAGAAACCGCACCAGTTGAAGAGTTTATTCTGCTCTTTAACTAATCGATGCGATTGAACTCTGGGCAGACACATAGGTGCTCAGTCCTTCTTAGCAAATGGTGAAGAGTGGAGATACTGATGGTTCATATAGCTCGCTGGTTGTACACACTCCTGCTCCGCGATCTCAGGCACCATTCTCTGCTGCATCCGCGAGTGATTTTTAAAATCCTATAATCTGTGCTTTGCTGGTTCATCTACTGCAGTGTCTTTATCCAAATGGTGGTCGTTGATCAAATTAGAAATATCATCTCTAACTACTGCTGATGTCTCCACTGCGGTTTCTCTTGCCATGATGTCAGCTCTTTTATTGAGGCATCTCTGTCCACTATCACCTCATGCTACAGCACGCTCTTTTGCGCCTTCGGAAGTAAGGATTCTTTTTCTGCTTCGTTCTTAAATTCCCGCTACCACGCCTTGAAAAGGCTTTGCAAGTAACAGGATGTAGTCCGGAGGACTGAATGCGTTGTGTCGTAGTTTACAGTTTGACCACGAAATTTGCACCTTTCGGTCCGACACATCCGACTTCAGCAGGGCATTTTAGGTACCGGGCTAACCCTCCCTCTTCGATCCCTTCTCCTTGACCAGTCTGCTCTGCTGCAGCCTGTTATTCAGGATCACCACATTGAGGTGTAGAAGGGTCTTGGCAGCTCTAGGAAACTGACCATGACGCTAGCAGTCAGCTTTAGGTAGTCGACCGTTACAACCCATGTACTGCTCAGCATCTTGATTCCCGGAGCAGGGAAATAAAGTTATAGACGATTGTAGAATGTATATTATGTACTCCATCCACAAGCCGCATCGTCTTCCTTGTACATTGTAACTGCACCTTCTTGTGTTATACGCGTGCAGTGGTACCTGGTCAGATTCCATTCTTACGAGATACTGAACTACCAAATTGTTTTTCCTGCTATGTATTCAGGACAAATTATAGTCCTTCTCTCCAGGATAGGTTAATCAATCAATCAATCAATTAATCGTTCAATCAATTCGCGTCGCTCTTTCAGGGCAGAGATCCTTGACAACCCTCATTCATCTAGTTCAATCTGGAGCCGCCATTGTTGCCTCTCTTCAGGAACCGAAGCTCATCTTCACAGTCACTTCTCCTTGTGTATCTTGGCCAACCTTTTTTCCTCATTTCCGGCGAACTCCATGTTAGGACTTGTCTGGCCACATTTGATAGTGCTTTCCGTAGTGAGAGTCCTATCCAATCCCATTTCCCATGTTTAATTGGTTGCTCTACTAGTTGTTGTTGTCTCCTCTCCCATAAGTCTTCATCCCTCACCATGTCTTGCCAGTCTGTACCCATTATCCTCCACAGGCTGGTGTTTTCTCTGTGTTGTCTGTATAGTTTCTGCTCGGTACAGGAGTGCTGATTTGACATTGGGTTAATTAATATTAACTTAGTATTAGTCTTTGTCTCTCGCGATATCTATATATTATTTATTAATGAATTAAAACATTCTAACTGTGGAACTGAGACGCTAGTCCGGTCAGGTACAATATACTGACCAGGACGTTGTGTCGGCGTCATGGACAATACATTGACCAAGATCACATTATATTGTTATTGATATATATATATATAAACGATTTGGACATTGATATAAGATCCATGATTGAATATTTTTCAGATGATTCAAAACTATGTAGGAGTGTCTCATCTATAGCAGAGGTGGATATACTGAGGTTGGACTTAGATAAAATTCGAGACTGGTCTGTGAAATGGCAAATATAATTTAATATAGATAAATGTACAGTCATCCACATGGGTAGATCCAATAGGGAACATAATTACAGAATGGGCGAGAATAATGTTAGAAAGATAGATAAGGAAAGGGACCTAGGGGTTATAATAGAGCACACAGGTAAAGTGAGTGAGCAAGTCCAGGTAGCAGTGAATAAGGCAATTGCAATGTTAGGTATGATAAAAAGAAATATTAAACATAAAAGTAATGAGGTGATTGACAAACTGTATTAAGCATCAGTTAGACTTTGATTGGAGTACTGTGTACATGTGTGGAGTCCTTCTCGGAGAGGAGATATAAATATGCTGGAAAGGATGCAAAGAAGAGAGACAAAACTGATTATGGGATTCCAGAATTAGTGTCTAGAAAAGAGAAGAATTCGTGGTGACTAAATACAGGTTGATGAGATAATATCAGGAAAGGTTAAATTAGACTATAACAAGTTTTTCAAAATACAACCAACGACAAGATCAAGAGGGCATAGATACAAATTAACTAAAGAAAGGTCCAGATTGGATATTAGGAAATATTTTTTTAGCTAGAGTGTGGTGAATGCTTAGAATGCATTACCACAGGAAGTGGTGGAGGCAGAGACAGTTAATGAACGCATTTATGAATAGATTGGATGTGCATAGTTTTTAGAGCAGGGTAATGCAGATGTGACTGGTTGTCTACAGACTCTGATGAGTTTTCTAAAGCAGTATAAAAACGTTAAGTTAAGTTACAATCTCTCTTTCATGTAGAGTTCATTTGAAACGGGTTGTTATCTAGACATTCTGGCTGACAAGATGTGGATCAACGTGATTCCTTTAGTTGTTAGCGTCACGCAGATGAAACAAAGCATAGCACAACCGCCATGAGGACTACGGTCCACCTTCATCAGCACGCTCGGGATTTGGGAAAAAACCACTACAACCCGCCAGAAAAAAGTAAACATACTCATTATTCGCATTAAATAACAACAACAACAACATGCTAATTAAATGTTGTAGCAAAGTATATATTTATTCATTGTGTTAGAAATTTAAACTGGAAAGGCCTATGAAGTATAAGACTAAAGATAGGCCTACAATAGGGTGCTATAGAGGATGTAGTCAAAGGGGAGAGTTGGTGTCAGGGAAGTGTGAAATAAGTAGTGGAAAAGCAAACAATAAAATGATAAAGCAGAAGCAAAAAGAAGAAAACCAACAACATTACAAACTAAAATGTTTTTATGCAAATGTGAGAAGCATAGTAAATAAAAGAGAAGAATTGGAACTGTATGTAGAAGAACAAAAACCAGATATAATAAGATTAACAGAATCATGGACACATGAGGAGATTGCATATAGTGAACTTGAAATAGAGGGATATACAATGTTAAGGAAAGATAGGATAGTTGGAGACAAGACTAAGGGAGGTGGCGTTTTATTATACTGTATAAATTCTGTTAATATAACGATCAAAGATGATTTATCATGTGGTAACACAAATGAAAGTGTTTGGGGAGAAATAGAAAGTGGGGGTGAAAAAATGGTGATTGGAGTGTGCTATAGATGTCCATACAGTCAAAAAGAGAAAGATGAGGAACTGATTAGTAGCATAGCAAAGGCAAGTGAAGGGAAATTATTATTAATGGGAGATTTCAACTTTCCAGATATGAAATGGGATATGGCAGAAACACTTGTAGAGTCAAAACCTTTTGTTAAGTACATAACTGAAAATTTTTTAATTCAACATGTAGAAGCAGCCACCAGAGGCAAAAACATACTCGACCTAGTTTTTACTACAGAGGAAAATATGATTGAAAACTTTACCGTTGGGGAACTGTTTGGCTCAAGTGACCATCAAATCATCCGTAGGGATCTTATTGCAGGGAAAGAAGTAAACATAAACACGCGAACATACGACTACTCTAAGGATGTTAAGATGGTAACAGGATGAAAGAGGCAGCGAACCACATAATCTGGAAAGATATTGTCGTAGGAACAGATGTTGAACAGGAGTGGGAGAGTTTTAGAACAGTTCTAGAAACGCTAAAAGATGAATGTGTTCCATGTAGGGAGGTAAACCCCAAACGTAAAAAGTGGATAACAAAATTTGTTGTGAAATATAGAAGAGCGAAAAATAAAGCATGGAAAAAATATATAGAGGCAGGTAAATCAAAAGAAACATATTTAAAATACTTGGACAAGCAGAACATATCTCAGAAAGCGAATAAAACAGCAAAAATAGACTTCGAAAAAAAACTTGCTCAGAGGATCAAGACTGACAGTAAAAGCTTCTTCTCTTACGTTAGAAATAAACAAAGAACGAAAGACAAAGTAGGCCCTTTCATAGACAGTACAGGGAAAATAATAAGTGAGAATAGGGAGGCAGCCAATCTACTCAATCAGTACTTTGGCACAGTCTACACAAAAGAGGACTGCTCCAAGATCCCAGAGCCTATAGATATTTTTCAAAGAGACATGGATACAGCAGGATTAAGATCAATCTGTATTACAGAGGAAATGGTTTAAAAAAAATTGGATTGGTTGAAAGTGGATAAATGTCCAGGTCAAGATGGTATTCATCCAAAATTGCTGTATGAAATTAGAGACCAACTAGCAAAACCATTGGCTATATAATGTTCTTAATCACTAACAAACGGGATTGTTCCACGGGATTGGAAAGATGCAGGAGTGATCCCCTTATTCAAAAAAGGCATAAAATCAGATCCAGCAAATTATAGATCGGCGAGTTTAACGAGCATAGTCTGTAAATTGTTAGAGTCAATAATCAAAGAAAACATTGTAATGCATTTAGACAAATTTAATCTAATTAGAAATAGTCAGCATGGGTTTACCAGAGGGAGATCATGCTTAACAAATCTTTTAGAATTCATGGAGGAGGTTACTAAAATCATAGATAAAGGGGAGCCAGTGGACGTTATTTATTTAGACTTTGCAAAGGCCTTTGATAGAGTACCTCATCAAAGATTATTTAGAAAGTTAAAATCACATGGAATAGGTAGGGAACTTGCCAAATGGATTGAAAATTGGTTAACGGGAAGAAGGCAGAGGGTGGGCATAAATAAGGAGTACTCTGAGTGGTGTGAAGTGAAAAGTGGTGTGCCACAGGGCTCGGTTTTGGGACCAATTTTGTTCTTGATATATATAAATGATTTGGACATTGATATGGGTTTCATAATTGCAAAATTTGCTGATGACACAAAACTATGCAGTAGTGTCTCATCTAAAGCGGAAGTGGATATATTGATGTCGGATTTAGATAAAATTCGAGAATGGTCTGTAAGCTGGCAAATGGAGTTTAATGTAGATAAATGTACAGTCATCCACATGGGTAGATCCAATTTGGAACATAATTACAAAATGGGAGAAAACAATATTAGAAAGATAGATAAGGAAAGGGATCTAGGGGTTATAATAGATCATACATGAAAGGTGAGTGAGCAAGTTAAGGTAGCAGTGAAAAAGGCAAATGCAATGTTAGGTATGATACAAATAAATATTAAACATAGGAGCAAGGAAGTGATCGTTAAACTGAATAAAGCTTTAGTTAGACCTAGATTGGAGTACTGTGTACAGGTGTGGAGTCGTTATCATTGAGCGGATATAAACTTGCTGAAAAGAATACAAGAAAGAGCGACAAAGATGATAGTGGGATTCCAGAATTACAGTTATGAGGAACGACTCAGAAAAACAGGCCTACAGTGTCTCGAAGAGAGAAGAATTCGTGGTGACTTAATACAGGTTTATAAGATGATCAGAGGAATGGATAAATTAGAATCTAACAAGTTTTTTAAAATACAGCCACCCACAATAACACGAGGGCATAGCTACAAGCTGACTAAAGAGAGGTCCAGATTAGATATTAGGAAATATTTGTTTAGTCAGAGTGGTTTTCTGCTTGGAATGCATTGCCAGGGGAGGTAGTGGAGGCGGGGACAGTTAATTCATTTAAGAATAAAGTGGATGCGCAATGCTTTTAGAGCAAGGTGATGTAAATGTAACTGGTTGTATACAGACTCTGCAGGGTCTTCTAAACCAGTATAAAGACATTAAGTTAAAACACACGCACATGCTATGTCTACCTGCTTTACCGTTTTGTATATGTGGACTGAATAAATAAACTGCATAACAAAATGTAATTGGACTGCCCTCTGTATAGCCAATTGTGAAAGACTAACTGGCTTAATTACTCAAAACTAAAGTTGTACAAGTGAAATAAGGAGTTCCAGAAGACCTTCAAGTTTTTCATCACGCGACCTCATCTGACGGAACAGAAATAAATGAGTTTAAACAAACGTGTAAAGATGTGGTTCAGATAACGTACAGATGCCCTGGCCGTAGTCACATCACTAAAAAGCCAGAAAAATACTGAACTTAATGATTTAAGAGCAGTACTCTGTCAACTATGCCAGCAGTCCGCACCAAAAAGGGTAGTGGTGCAGTGGATTCCATCCCACTGCAACATCCAAGGCAACGAGGAGACAGACAGACTGGCAAAAGAAGGTGCAAAACTACCACAGCCAGATACTAGTATGACATACGAAGAGTCAAAACGGCTTATTAGAGCTAGATACATGACCAAATGGGAAACCGAACATACTGGCTACACACAAAACGATGCCTATTACCAGTTGAACAGAAGAGAGCAGGTCGTGGTTTTCAGACTTCGCACTGGCCACAATAAACTGAGGTACCACCTATTCAACAAATTTAAGATAGGTGGCACTGACGAATTCACGTGTGGTACCGGGAAAATGACCGCTGAGCATTTGCTGCAAAACTGCCCGTCATACGAGGATCAGAGAGAGCAGATGTGGCCATCACCAGTGGCAACACTAGACAAGCTCTATGGCAGTGTCGACAGCCTCAGAATGACCGCTGCTTTTTTCGAAAAAATAATGGTTACTGTCTGACTGCGTACGATGAAGAAGAAGAAGAGATAACGTACTGAGATGAAAACAAAAACGAAATTTACGTTACGACCATGCGAAGATGGATGTGTCGGATCGAAAGGTGTAAATATCGTGGTCAAACTGTAAAAGAGAGACACAACACATTTTGTTCTTCGGACTACATCCTGCTACTTGCAAATCCCTGTTCAGAGCTTGGTAGCGGGAGACTGAGAACTAACGCAAAAGAAGATACGTAACGACCAAAATGCCTTCTTCGAGGACAACAGGGAACGAGAATATAAGCTAACATAATATGGAAGAAATTTGAATGCATCAAAAAGAGATGGAAAGCGCCTACAAAAGATATACAATGGTATACAGCGATACTTCTTGAGCGACCCCATTCCAGTGTTTCTATGGGGCGAAAGACAAGCACAGGAAGTTAAAAACAAAGGGAAAAAGTTGTCACGAAATTGTACAAGACAAAAAGATAATCTTAAAGCAGCACAACGGGAAAACACGGTGTGGTAGTATGATAAGAAGTCAATACATAAACCAAAGGTTGGGAACAAAGAAAGAGACAGGCAAATGGATTCAGGGAGGAGCGGAGAAGCGTCTAGGAAAAAGGTGTGGGGTAATATTGATGCAATGCGTTTGAAGGCAGCTCATGGGAGTGATCCCTCTATTTTCCAGCGTGAATCATTGACGCTCGCCCAAGGAGCAGGAGACATTGACATCAGCTTTCCTCTAAGTTTTCCTCCAGTGTCCATAGCCATTGAAGTGGTTGGAGGCCGGAAAACCTGAGTTCTAGAAGATGTCATAAAGGTATTCTTGTGAGCATGCACGGAATTTCTACAGTCTCCTTAATGTGTGTCATGAACAATAATTGAGCGAACACAAGATGAAGGAAAAGAAGCAGAAGAAGACACCACTTCTAGTGCTATTATTTCAAATTTGTCCCTGCTGAAAAAAAATCAGAATGACACTCAATCTGAACAACATTAGCCGGTTCAGTTTGGAATTAGCGAGTCGCAGGAGTTGCCAGAATAGCGATGGAGCCACCACTAGACTGCCTTAGGGACACCAGCTCCGGATCTGTTCTGATACCTACTTCCCTTGTCCTAGCATCACGTCATACAGCATACATCCAGTATTCACCGACATTCATTGTCCTGCCATTTGCCCCCAGCATGTCGCATCTATTGCATGTTTCATGGAGAATGGGGCAGATCATCAGGTTGCCTGGGTTCTGTATTGTGTCACAGTTACATGCTGCATCATCTGTGTATCCCCATCTCTTTATGTTCCTCTTGCACCGTGATATTTTTTCTGATGATGGTTATAGTAACAAATGATAACCTCTAGCCTCTCAAGATCAAGGCAGCGGGTTCAAGCCTTGTTATCAACAAGCTCAAATTGACCCAGTTGTAAATGAGTGCATTGCTTACTGTTAGGGATAGAAATGAAACAAGGAAGGGAACTGGCCACCCCACCTCATAAACAAGCTAAGATGTCGTGCAATGAAGTATCCAACACTTCCTCCCCGAGAGCAGTGTTTGTTATAGAAGCACCGCTGGTGTTATATTTAATGATTTTGACGTGGCACCTGTTGTGGTTTTACAACGAAGAAGGTTCAAGCTTTCAGTAAGCAATTCCTGCGCCGAAAATAAGGAATACAATGTTATGATAAAGTCACAATATAATACTGTATTGTCGAATCGGACAGATATTAGTTGAACAACAGGAAGAGAAGATCTTCGTGACGGATAGGAAACGGGTTACGGAAACAGCTGAACACATTGTTGGTTAGTTAGTTTTTTTTTCCATTAATGCCGTTAAGCTGCATGGGGAGCTTAAGTCACCAGTCCTGCGTCAGATGTGGTGCGCCAGTCAACGTGAGCTTATGTCGGTGAATAATCACTTTATTGTCATCTGTCCATTTCCCTTGCGAGCCGCCTCCTTGCATTGTGGCCAGCGTTAGAATCCATCAGGGGAAGTTAATAAGGATGTATTCTCATGAGATGACCAAACCAATGTATTTTGTGCCTGGAAATGTAATCAGCACAAGACGTAGTGCCGACCATACTGCGAGTGTCGTCGTTCCACATTCTATCTTTCCCGGTAACACCGATGACCTTCCTCAAAAATTTCATTTCACGCGTCGAAATTCTGCTCTCACGCGAAATGAACAGAGATCATGTTTGGCACTGGTAGCACCGAGTAGGCGTAGATATACTGTTTATCAGCTGTTGCTTTGTTGCCAAACTAATGCTCTGGTGCTCAATCAGTGATCTTCTTCTTCTTCTTTCGTTCGCTTTAAAATATTGTCTATATCTTCATGTTGCGTATTTGCGTGTCATCCTGATTGCAGTGGTGCGCGTTTTGGCTGTTGTCTCCGTCTTCAGCACCTTAAAGATGCTTGGGAAGACTGTGGTCTTGCTCGAAAGAGTGTGATGATCATGCTATGATGAACTTATGGACCCATTTTTCAAGTATCTCCGAATGAAGGCAGTCCAGTGTGTATGTGTCCCAGGATCGTCACGTCCTGCCAGAAACGTAGCATTTACATGTGAATGGGGTATCTCCTTACTCCTCTTTAGTATTCTCGGCTCCTCTGCAGTGATGGTACGCCTAGAATTCCCCGCCACCTGGGAGGTTGTCACAAAGGGACAGAGGTGCAATGTCCGCTGGCCTGCATCTCTTCTACGTCCATTGATATGACTGATAGAAGACAAAAGTAAAGAACTAGGCAAGAATGCATTTAACCTATGAAGTGGGGGTGGATTGGTTTAGCCCAGAGAGTACCACTCGCCGGTGGGTTCTGCAGCTCCACATAAAGGGCTCCACCGGTTCCTCTGCCTCTTAGTCTAGCCCCTCTTAAAGGACCTGTCCGGCTTGGGTGACCCCAACAGGAGTAAAACTCCCGCCGGCATAGCTCCCTGGATCATTGGTACGCGCAGGCTCTCCAACCCCGTCAAGGTAAACCTCCGTATGGAGAGTAATCAGTGATGACAGCTGATAAGTTGCCACAGATGCTTTCTGACACCTAGTCTCGATTTCCGTGTCGATCCTATCGTCTGCTAAAAACAATACTGCCCAAATACTTGAACTCCTGGGCCTGCTGAAGAGCAAGATCAGTTACACTTATGTTGAGTGGCCCAGGGGTTCTACTAATTCTCTTAGTTTCTGTTTTCGTTTCGTTAATTCGCATATTGTGTTTAGCACAGGTACTCGCAAGCGCGTTTATTGGATTTTACAGTTTATTTGCATCGTTGTACAACAGACACTGATCATCTGCAAAGAGTAATTCGTGTGTTTGGTTCGGTTCAGATGTCTCAATTTGACTCGTCTTTGATGCGATTTTGTCCATGAATATGTTGAATAGCAGAGGAGAAGGAACACACCCCTTGCCTCACATCGGTAGTGATTTCAAAAGTATCTGTAACACCATCAGTCCTTCCGACGACGTTTCTACTCGAACCATACAGTGTTCTGACATTATCAAGGAGCCGGCCTTGTACTTCATAATCTTCAAGTATCCTCGACAATTTACTCATCTCTACCATATCAAACGCTATAAAAAAATGTAAAATAAGGCGAGGCTGCGGAGGAACTGTGGGTTAAAATAAAGTGTAAGAGAGAAACATGGATAAGCATTATGAGATTCAACGCTCAGATCAAAACAGAAAGGGAACCTTATCTGCGACCAATAAGTCTTCATCAAGGACAACGAACAACAATAGAATAGCAACAATAGCAACAATAGTCTTTCGTAGTAGACTGTAGTGTTCTAATTAATGAATTTAAGAATAAATTGGATTGGCATAGCTTTTAGAGCAAGGTAATGTAAATGAAACTGGTTGTATACAGACTCTGCAGAGTCTTCTAAACCAGTATAAAGACGTTAAGTTAAGTTAATAATGAAGAAGGGACTCCGCGACACGCGATGAGCCATACGACGATTGATTGTTCTCCAGCTTATTACGTTTTCAACTCCTTTATATGTTCACATCATCCATTTATGATTCTTCTTTGATTCACCAGCTCATTATTTGTGTTGTTTGTTGTTTCTGATACAGGTCTAATGGTCGAAACGTAGGTTTCTTTAATGAGTTTATCTTAGCGCAGATCCTGACCATGCATATTTCCTTTTTATACACATTAAAAGTAATTTATTACTCTGGAATCTTCAACGCAAGACTAGTATTGGCAGACAAACACTCATTCAGAAGAGAGTATAGTGAGATTTGAGAATTACAGTTATGAGGAAAGACAGAAAAACCGGTCTACAATGACTAGAAATGAGAAGAATTCGAGGTGACTTAATTTCGGTTTATAAGATGATCGGAGGAACGGTTAATTATACTATAACAAGTTTTTTTTTCAAAATACAAACACCTACAAGAACAAGAGGGCATAGCTACAAATTAACTAAAGAAAGGTCAAGATTAGATATTAGGAAATATTTTTTTAGTCAGAGAGGGGTGAATACTTGGAATGCATTGCCATAGCAAGTAGTAGAGGCAGGGACAATTAATGCTTTTAGGAATAGATTGAATGCGCATAACGTTTAGAGCAAGGAAATGGAAATGAAAATTGTTGTATACAGACTATGCAAAGTTTTACACCAGTATAAAGACGTTAATTGACCTAGATTGGAGTACTGTGTACAGGTGTGGAGTCCTTATCATAGAGGGGACATAAACATGCTAGAAAGAATACAAAAAAGAGCGACAAAGATGATAGTTGGATTCCAGAATTACAGTTATGAGGAACGACTCAGAAAAACGGGCATACAGTGTCTAGAAGAGAGAAGAATTCGTGGTGACTTAATACAGGTTTATAAGATGATCAGAGGAATCGATAAATTAGACTATAACAAGTTTTTTAAAATACAGCCACCTACAATAACACGAGGGCATAGCTACAAGCTGATTAAAGAGAGGTCCAGGTTAGATATTAGGAAATATTTTTTTAGTCAGAGAGTGGTGTCTGCTTGGAATGCATTGCCAGGGGAGGTGGTGGAGGCAGGGACAGTTAATGCGTTTAAGAATAAACTGGATGCGCATAGATTTTAGAGCAAGGTGATGTAAATGTAACTGGTTGTATACAGACTCTGCAGGGTCTTCTAAACCAGTATAAAGACGTTAAGTTAAGTTAAGTTAAGTTAAGTTAAAAAGTTTAAACAGACACAACAACCGCAGGAAACATGTTGGCAGGTCTGGAATGACGGCGAATAGCCAGGAAGACTGGGCGGGTATTTCTTGAGTGTTCATGTTCCATAGTTAAAAATATTTAAACACACAAAAACTAAAATTGTGGCAAAGGACAGAGTAGTGAACGAATCCAATATCGTCACAGAAAACGTTCAAACAAATCATGCGAATAAAATGTGAGTATTTAGGAGTCACAGACAATAATTCTGAAGACTGTTCAATAGAAATTAATTCCCGACTTGCATTTACCTTGCACAGACTACCTACGGTGGATGAAATATGTATGGCAGATGATAAGCAAGTATACTCAGATCCAACTAATGAGGATATGTATTTTCTCTGTGATAACGTATGGTAGCGAGAGATGGACATTAAACACAACAATTGCAACAAGAAAAAAATAATTAAAAGAATAACTTTCGAAATGATGTGCTATAGAAGGATGCTGAACATATCGTAGACAGATAAGAGGGCGACTGGAGAAATTACTAATTGTTGTTCATCTCAGACAAAGATGACCAAATTATCAAATTTGGGCTGCGAGATGGGATCACAATTTTGGTCAAGTCACCGCGATAGCTGGCCAGCCTTCTTGTCCATTAACACCGTCCTGGACGGTTGCCAAAACCAGAACCTACGAATCTCTCTTCAATTGCACCATGCTCCCTACGATGTGCTACGGTGCTGGGACATAGACACTATCAAAATCACTGGAGGACAAATTGACAGTGACCTGGGCTTCTCTTGAGGGACACTTGGTCTGAATCAGTCTCTGGAACCTATGTATGCAAAAGCGCCTAATTCCAATATAGAACGCTTGTTCTTGGTGAATGATGCGGTAATCTTTGCAGACAAGGCAACAAAATATATGGGCATGCTGGGACGATCTGATGGTCGATAGAGCACGGCGACAGCAATCTAGTACATCCGAGGTAAAAAGATATTAGGGGAAGACTTCCAATGCGTTAGCCAGACTCCCTTGCTGTGCACAACATCAGAGACGCCATTGGAGGAGAGCTTATCATACACTGAACTTCCGTTGCTCAAGACAGGGTCAGCTGGAGACGAAATTGGGACCCATATCTACCCTGAGAAACAGGTCGTCAAGATCAAGAAGATATGATTTCATATGATTGTTAAGCCCAATCCTGGCACGGTAACTCTGTCGTACATGTAACACACATGTCAGGAGTCGGCTGTGGGGGTCGTCGTGTGGTGTATTCTATATCAGCGATGATGCTTCGCTCTGCTATCTGAGAACCTTGTGTGATGCTAGCGCGCTAGGTGGAACGGTTTTGTGTAAGCATCTCCCAAGAGGGGATATCAATGATGAAGTTTTTCAGATATTTTTAAGGAGTCGCTGTAGCTTTTCTTCTGTCTCCAAGATGAGCATCTGTCTGTTCTTAGCTCACCAAATAACAGCTGCTTGGGGAAGTGCCCATCGGGCATACGAACAACATATCCTGTCCATCTTATCTGGGCTTTCTGCAGAATCGTATGGATGCTGTTTCTTTGTTCGGTCCTGTTGAACGGCTGGACCAGAAACCCACGGCCCATACGATACTTGACAAGTTGCTCCCCAGCTCCTAAAGTTCTCCGATCCGACTGGAGACGCAGAAAAGGCCGTCCCCGAACAATATGTATCCAGCTAATAGCAACCTCCACATCCACACTGGACGAGTCCTGGAACCAGCAGGGGCTCATGGACGTGGCCGACCGAAGAAACGGGCCTCAGACGCCGAAATGAACATTATTATTATTATAGAAGCTCAATTTGCTTGACTTGTTGAGAATTTCAGTTAGCTCCTATGTACTTTAAAACATGTTGCAACAAATAAATATATTATAGGCAGCACTAACTGGAAGAAGCAAAGATAATTTGCTCATAGGAAAAGACACACATGCTGATTGTGGAAGGATTGGTGCCTGTGAAGAGGGGAAAATGGCAACCAAGAAGGAGATTATATCAAAACATTTCTGATGGTTCTAAGATGTCGTCCTTGCATGACGCTGACCAACTTGTTCGAACCCACAATCTGTTCATTGCTGCCATCACGGAGACTAAATTCTGGAAAAAAATTGAACAACCATAGATCCACTCTACAAAATTCAATGCAGTACTATCGTACAGTCAAATTTGCTGAATTAATATATAAACCTCTTTACGATAGATACTGCAGAACTACTAAAAGACAATTTATTGTTTTAGAATATGAACTTCTTTACGAAAGGGTTTGCAGTACTATTGACAGTCAAATTATTATTTTAGTATATAAACCTCTTTACGACAGATAATGCAGTACTAATAAAAGCAGAATTATCATTTTTGTAAATAAACCTCTTTACCACGTGTAACGCATTACTACAAAATAGTCCATTTACAACTAACTTGATGTAGCTACTTGAAGGAAAATAGTATTTATTCAGCAATTTTCTACAAGATCCTTCTACATAACTTTCGATGATGTCTTGCATACTATTAATAGTTGTGTTGTTTGCAACCACTCGTGTCAAATCCTTCAATTTTGACGAGTTCTCTCTGATGGTATATTAACTTCTTATTCTTCTTAGTTCCCTGGTGATTGAGTGTGTACCAGGTCAGAGACCATCATGTCTAATTGCGTTTTTAAGGGGTGCAACAAATTCCTTCCACTTCTTAGTTCCATGGTCAGTGACTAACAAAGGGGTTGGTGACCGTCACGTCTGATTGCGTTTATAAGGGATAGGAACCCACTCCCTCCACTTCATCCCGCCTGCAGTCGCCCTTCGTACAGTGCCCCAACTTTGATTCATTCGAGAGTAATTCTCAACTCAGGTTGTACAGTTCTTCGCTAAATTCGTCAGCCTCGACTTCGTCTTACCGTACCCAAATATGCCGAGATGCCAACCAACTTCTCATATGAAGTCAGAATAGTTATACAATGGATCCCTGGTCACTCAAATACATCGGGCAATGCCAAGGCAGACAGACTAGCTAAGAAGGTATCAAGTCAAGAACAACAATACACACCAACAGCCCTACATCCAGTAAAACAGCTACTGAGGACTGCAAACAAAGAGACCTGACTGAATAGATGGGCAATGGGAAATACTGGGATATAAATCTACAAACATATGGCATCCCAAATCCCAAATATCAACCTCCTGAAAAGGAGAGACCAAAGCACTATTTTCTAACTTCGCACTCAACACATACAACTTAACAGTTATTTGAACAGAATCCATTCAGAACATACTCCAGAGTGCGGCTGTACACATATCCCTATGAAACTGTTGAACATCATCTTTTTGAATGTCTGGCGCTTGCCAGTGTTAGGAAAGAGCTTCTTCCTCCGAGGCCAGACAAATGGAACACATGGTACGGAACTAAACATCTCACAAACACTTGCAGATACCACTATATGGCATTGGGCCATATGCCAGGAGCCCACAGGCCGTTTGATCAATAACCAGCCAACCAACCTCCACACCAATGCATCCCTGGTGACGGTGTCTGGTTCTTGCCTCAGGACAGGGCCTTTCTAACTTTAGTATCGAGCGATTATGATGGTGTTCGTGCTTTCTTGATTGCTCCGGGCAAGTAGTTCTAGGTTTTTGATGGGGTTTGTGCTTTCTTGATAGCTCCGGGCAAGTAGTTCTAGGTTTTTGATGGTGTTTGTGCTTTCTTGATTGCTCCGGGCAAGTAGTTCTAGGTTGTTGATTATGTTTGTGTTTTCTTGGCTGCTCCGGGAAAGTAGTTCTAGGATATTGATGGTGTTCGTGTCTTATTTGTCGCTCCGAGCAAGTAGTTCTAGGTTGTTGATGGTGTTCGTGTTTTCTTGCTTGCTCCGGGCAAGTAGTTCTAGGTTGTTGATGGTGTTCGTGTCTTCTTGGTTGCTCCGGGCAAGTAGTTCTAGGTTGTTGATGGTGTTCGTGTCTTCTTGGCTGCTCCGGGCAAGTAGTTCTAGGTTGTTGATGGTATTCGTGTCTTCTTGGTTGCTCCGGGCAAGTAGTTCTAGGTTGTTGATGGTGTTTGGCCACACAATTCTATAAATATTTATTTGGTGTGTGGTATTGATGTTTTTCTTACCGTTACACGCGACAGTGACTCATCGTATATCTCGTGGCGTACTGAAGTAGGTGTGCCTAGGTCTAACTGACTAGTGCAATGCTAGGCTTCTCAAAAAGTTCGCTATTACAGGGATTACAGTGACGATTGCCACTTCGTGTGCCAGACAGCTTCCAGAGCCAAAGCATGAATGCGAGTTGTTGGTTTAGTTCTGTATGTTTCACCCTACATTGACGCGATAGACTTTAAATACACTATTAATCCACCTAAGCTAATAATAGCTGTTTTTTACATGATCATGTAACCATGACCATGGATGAAAATCTGGGCACATGCGTCTTATCTCTGCCATTTAGTTTAGGCTTCGGTAGCCAATGCTTTTCATGAAGTTGTGAGTTATAAGAATAACCGTTAAATAGTCACCTTTTAAGACATCCATGCATAACCATGTATAGTTATCTGTTTTGACATCCATGTATAACTATTTATAGTTATCTGTTATGACATTCATGTATAACTATTTATAGTCCCCCGTTATGACATGCATGCATACCGATGTATAGTCATCTTTTACGACATGCATGCCCAAACAGTGTCAGAGATGGTCCGCCGCCCCCTGTCTATGTTTGGTCACGTGGTCTGGGAAGTTCCGTCTCACCAGATCATGTTCAAGTCTGCTTAGTGTAACAATGGTCTTCCACCGACCGGGTAGGGGCGTGGGAGGGGCCGACCCCGTTCTACATGGCTCCGACAGGTAACAGTCTCTTTTTCGGCACTGAAAGCGGTTTGGCTACACGCTTCAACGGTTGGACATGGTAGTGGTCGATCGACGCAACGGGCCCATGATGCCTAGGAGAACATTATTATGTACAACCATTTATAGCCACCTTTAAAACATGCATGAACGAGCGGTTGTCCAAATACATCTCTGGCATCTACAAGGAAGCAGAATAGCTATAGGTCACGGGAGTTTCAAGGACATACATACGTTTCTAGTGTTTTATAAAGGAAATGAACATATGTTCACTGATAGACAGAACTGAAGACGAAGTGAACGGGTTTATGTCGGTTAAAGACTTTTAGTTGACTGTTTATGTCAGGGTCAGTGAACCAGAGTTGTCCAAGAAAACCTGGTTCACACTCAAGTATCATCCGTGCAGCCTAGCTGAGAAGATAGGGATCATGTAGGAAAGGCAAACTGGGTCTTAAAATTATGTCGTGCTGAAATCAGATGTGTCGTGCTGAAAGGCGCAGATTTCGTAGTCTTGCTGTGAACTACAATACAGCGTAACAAAACGTCATTTTCAGAACGTGCGACGAAAAAGAAGAACCGCTAAACAAATAAAAAACAACCAGGAAGACACATCAGCTCCAAATGGAGCATATGTTTTCATATGTTTGTGAATTACCATTCTCCTATGAGAACTGAGACGTTAGTTTGGTCAGGCACAATAAATCTGACCAAGTCGTCGCGTCAGGGTCAGTCACAACATATCGACCAAGCGGTCGCGTCAGGGTCAGTCACAACATATCGACCAAGACGTTGCATCAGGGTCAGGCACAACATACCGACCAGGACGTCACATCAGGGTCAGACACAACATACTGTAGAATGACTGTCAAATCGAGAGCACCTTCGTGGGGTCCAATAGTGAACATGTGCTGGTATTAGACCCACGTAAGACAGGTCAGTCTCTTAACCCCCTAATGAAAGAGCGCCTGCTACGGTAATCTGGTCTTAACCCTGCAGAAATCGCCGGTTCCAGAAACTTGGTCATTGACAAACTAAACGCCCTCTATTGATACGTCCTGGCTAATATTGAACGGGTGCTGGAAATAGACCCTCGGAAGACAGGTCAGTTTTACCCTAATAATGACAGGGCGTTGCTACGGTAATCCTGCTTAACTCGAGAGGAGCCGCAGACATTTCGTTCACGTACTAGGCTGATAAGCCAACGGCGCGAGGCTACAAGGTGAGGGATTACGGCCGAACGCCTCTAAGCCAAAATCCCACCAAAAAGCAGCTCAGCACGAATGCAAAGGGAGGCTTTGACATGGTGGGGACCTGGGGCCCCCGCTCCAGCCCCGCCCGGTCGAGCCGCAGAATGAGGTCTCTGCCGTCCGCTGATCAAAACGGGCGGGAAGCTGCTCGATATTCACCCCATACGGCGATGAGGTATGAAACCATTTGTAGAAGACTTAGTTCTCGGTCGGGGTGCCCTAAGCAGTAGATCAGCTACCTCACTGCGAACTGCTGAGACTCAACCCTTGACCATGAGATATGTCCGCTCACCAGGCGAACAACATCTCCGTGCAAGACCAGGCTTGTCCCGTGGTCAAATGCACTATTTCGAGAGGAATCACAGGTCGCTGACATTTGGTCCACGTGCTTGGCTGATAAGCTACCATCTGAGGGATTACGGCCGAACGCCTCTAAGCCAGAATCCCGCCCTAAATCTCAGCACCGCTGTGATGGGAGGCTACGACATGGCTGGGGCTTGCGTCTCAGCCCAGCCCGATCGAGCCGCAGAAATGCACCTGGCAAAATGCACTCCTGCCTCGCTCTTTGCCTCTGTCTGCTATCAGTCATCCCAATGGACGCAGAAGAGATGCAGTCCAGCGGACATTGCACCTTCTGCCCTATTGTGACAACCTCCCGGGTGGCGGGGAATGCTAGGCGTACCATCACTGCAGATGAACCGAGAAAATAAAGGGAGCAAAGAGATACCTCACTCACATGCATATGCTACGTTTCTGGCAGGACGTGACGATCCTGGGGCAAAGTCACATTGGACTGCCTCTCTTCCGGGATAGTACAAACTAGAACATAGTCCATCATATCATTGCCAAACCCTATAGACACGAGTAGGGAAGACTCGATAGTCCTGCAAGACAACTTCCCAAGAGAGACAACTCTGACCAAAAACAACTGATGCCTTGCAGTTAGGCTGGGGACAGCCAAAGGCTAAGGAGGGCAACCCTACAGAAACGCCTGTTGAAATCGGATGCACTGAGCCACAGGCTTAACAAAATAAAACAGTGCAACGTAAATATCGCTGTAAACAGCGTACGATGAAGAAGAAGAAGACGCAACATACCAATTCAGGACGTCGCGTCAGGATCAGACACAACATACCAATAAAGGACGTCGCGTCAGGGTCAGACACAAAATACCAATCCAGGACGTCGCGTCAGGATCAGACACAACGTACCAATCCAGGACGTCGAGTCAGGGTCAGACACAACATACCAATCCAGGACGTCGCGTCAGGGTCAGACACAATATACCGACCAAGACGTCGCATCAGGGTAAGACAAAATATACCGACCAAGACGTTGCGTCAGGATCAGACACAACTTACCAATCCAGGACGTCGCGTCAGGTTCAGGAACAATATACCGACCGTGACGTCGCATCAGGGTCAGAAAAAATATACCGACCAAGACCAAAATCTATCTCCCATGTAGAGTTCACAAGAAGCAGGCCGTTTTAAAGACAACCGGACTGGCGAGATGTCGATCGACGTCATATCATTAGTAGTAAGCGTCATGTAGATGAAGCCAAGCATAGCACAACCACCTGGAGTACAGCGATCCACCATCACCAGGACTCTCGGAATGTGAGGAAAGCTACTACAACCCGCCATTTAACGCCCTTTTCAGGACGCACGAAAGAGTTATTGTTCTTGTTTGAGAAATGCCCACAATGAGGAGGTTACTCTTTTGTGCGTCCTGAAAAGGACGTTAAGTGGCGGGTTGCCAAAGAGTCCTGATGAAGGTGGATGAGGCGGTTGTGCTGTGCTTGGCTTCATCTGCGTGTCACTCACTACTACGGGGATCACGTAGATACCTCATCTCGTTAACCAGGCCGCCATGAAAACAGCCCGTTTCCAGGGAGATCTACTAGAAAGCCGAGGTGAGTGGCTTGACCAGTATGTTTTGCATGACCCTGACTAAAATTTCTGATCAGTATATTTTGCCTGACCAGACATTAGTCTTCCTCCCAGCATGAAAGAATAAATTTACGTATTTTGGGCATTCAACAGCAACAAAATCAACCATTCTTTGCCCGACATTTCGTCCATCCATTTTTCTTTCGAGAACACATCCAAACAGTTTATTTCTAACTTCACCAAATTAATCCATCTGGACCACTTGAAAAATATCGCTTCAACACATTTGCTCTACACCGTGAACCAGCAAGCTGCGACGCGCAGTTTGGGCCTGGTCGACTATCTGTAAACATCTCGCTCTCAACCCAAATCTACAAATAACATCCATCTGCCAACTGTGGTCCTAAAAATGACTGGAGTATGCATTTTTAATGTCATTACAGAACGGCAGGATATTCATCAATTATATCAAATTACACGTACATAAATAAATGCAAACAGCTTCTCATATCTTGAAAATATAAAAACTTAAGGAAGATGAGAAATTCATAACAACAAGACAAAAGGGACGGCCAAATCTTGTTTACTAGCATGCATCCTAAATTGACATCCAAACAAGTAACTTTCACATTAAAAATGAGAAAGTTATGAATTGCGTATATTCGTCGTTTCTGTGTGGCATAGAAAAGTTGACAACGAACAAACAGTTGGAGAATGTTTGGAATGCATTGCAACAGGAAATAGTGGAAGCAGGGTCAGTTAAGGCATTGAAGAATAGATTAGATACGCATATAATTTAGATCAAGTGAAAGTAAAAGAAACTGATTGTATGCAGACTGCAGAGTCTTCTAAACCAATATGAAGACTTGAAGTTTAAGTTTTTGAAAAGAATTGATACCTTTGAAATGAGAATATATAAAGAAGATAGGGTAAAATAAGTACATATTTGAGAAATTATGGTTGCTAAAAGAATTGATACCTTTGAAATTAGAATATATAAAGAAGATAGGGTAAAATAAGTACATATTTGAGAAATTATGGTTGCTAAAAGAATTGGTGAACAAAATGAGATTCAGACAGTCCACATTTTTCGACCACATCAACAGAAATTACACCGGGCTGAAAACAAACTGGAAGAAAGGGGGGACAGAAAGGTTGTCACATGTAAACAAAACTACATTAACCCATCAAAGCCCGTCGCTTCTCTCAGTGGATAGACCATTGACTACATCGGACCAACATACCCGGTACTGGACGGCTCTTTCTGACTCTCTCCAAGTGTAACCGTTTAATCGTAGTCCCCTTTCACATTCTCTACTCTGTGTGTTTGTAGGTCGACCTCGCTTTCTCTTTCCTTGTGGATTCCATGTGAGAGCCTGCCTAGATAAGTTAAACATTGCCTTTCTAAACGGAAAGTGGATTTCTAAATTGCCAGCCACTTCAATGACCCTGAGCACCGGGGTAAGGCTGACGTTAGTGTCACTGGTCTAGTTTCTTGCTTCTCTGACACCAGGGTAAGGCTGACGTTAGTGTCACTGGTCTAGT
This sequence comes from Ariolimax columbianus, assembly GCA_036924085.1. NCBI lineage: Eukaryota > Metazoa > Mollusca > Gastropoda > Stylommatophora > Arionidae > Ariolimax > Ariolimax columbianus. The sequence continues at coordinate 47,067,213 of JAVGWX010000014.1, forward strand.
TTCTTGCTTCTCTGACACCAGGGTAAGGCTGACGTCAGTGTCACTGGTCTAGTTTCTTGCTTCTCTGACACCAGGGTAAGGCTGACGTTAGTGTCACTGGTCTAGTTTCTTGCTTTTCTGACACCAGGGTAAGGCTGACGTTAGTGTCACTGGTTAAGTTTCTTGCTTCTCTGACACCGGGGTAAGGCTGACGTTAGTGTCACTGGTTAAGTTTCTTGCTTCTCTGACACCGGGGTAAGGCTGACGTTAGTGTCACTGTTTAAGTTTCTTGCTTCTCTGACGATCGTCATCGATTCGCCCTAGAGAATAGACCAGCATGGGTTGCCTCTAACCATATGGCATTAATATCTTCCATACCTATTCTTAAAATCTCGTACTGGCACCATTGTCTCCATTGCTGGTGTAGTAGGGTTTTAAAGGCTGAGGACTACAGGCCGCTTTGCCACTGCTGTCGCCAAGCCGTGTCTGGCTATGTTTGTTTATTTTACCCCCAACAGGAAAAACAACATATGCCTTACCGGGAATTCGATCCGCGGCCATCCTTGTCGGCAGGCAGGCATCGAAACCAATCAACCACGCGCTCCGCCAGTACTACTGGCCGGATTCTCGTTCACTCCGTGAAAACAAGGCATATGACGCTACCTGATGAAAGCCAGTTAATGAAGGTCATGCTGCTGTCCTACTTCGGATGATGATAGTAAAAACCAGTTTGAAGTATCAGAAAACTATACGAAACGGGAAAGACGGCACAAGGTGTTAAAAAAATGAAGTTAAGTACAAGTTGAGTCTCCTGTGTCTTAGCTTAACTGAACTTAACGTCTTTATAATAGTTTAGAAGACTCTACAGAGTCTGTATACAACTAGATTCTTGAGTTTGGTTTTTACCTATGTTTTTTTCCCTCTTAATAGAATCACACATTAGAGCTAAGTAGACCCGCAGGCAGTTGGGCGCCATTTATAGCTGTTCTTAACCAACCACCTGGGGAAAGGTACACATCATTTGGGAAGATTTTTAATTTGAATTTTGTCTGTCAGTGGCCGTTAAGCCTACTCTTTTCGATTTCCAACTGCCAATGAATTGTTAATGTGCTCGACACTGAACACGGGAGTCTGGTCTTACTACCCAGAGAACAGTGGAGTTTTTAGTACAAGATCCATGTGAAAATAATCCTGGTCTCCACCGGGATTCGAACAGGCGACCTCCGGCACCCGAGGCGGACACTTTACCTCGAGACCACTGAGTCCCTCACCTGAGGCGGACACCTTACCTCGAGACCACTTAGTCCCCCACCCGAGGCGGACACCTTACCTCGAGACCACTGAGTCCCCCACCTGAGGCGGACACCTTACCTCGAGACCACTTAGTCCCCCACCCGAGGCGGACACCTTACCTCGAGACCACTGAGTCCCCCACCTGAGGCGGACACCTTACCTCGAGACCACTTGCAGAAGTAAGATGGAACGGTGCAGGATACGCCGCACTAAGTACATGATAAGCCATCATAAATTTATGGCACGAAGAACGTGCGTACGTAGGAGCTCTCCGTCATGTTGTCAATGGAAGCAAGGAAGCCCCTATCGAATGGCAACCAATATCAAACAGAAGAATAACGGGAGGATTTCACTCAGAAAAAGGAGAAAAACAAACATAAATGCAAAAAAAGAAATATTTTTTTTTGCCCCACGGAACTCTGGACAAGGTTCCGCGAAGAGGGGCCAGGATAGTTATGGGAGATCCAAATGCAAAAGTTGGAACATGAAACAAAAAACAAAAATGAAAATGCAGAACGCTTAATCAACGTATGTTACTTTTATGTTCTGGTTATAGAAGGCACTGTCATCTCACACAGAAGTGCATATCAGCTCACCTGGTGCTCACCAAATGAGCACACTGAAACCCAAATTGGTCGTTTCACAATAGATCAGAAATGGAGACACCGGTTACGGGATGTGAGCGTTAAAAGGGGAGCAGACAGGGCATCAGACCTGTTCTTAGCGACTGCAGCAAAAAAGCTGAGCTCTTTCAATGATAGAACAATTAAATCAAGCCATAAATACAGCTCACGAAACCTACCAAATAAAGACAAAGTAAACTAAATCTGAATGACAAATTTGAAATTGTTGGTAGCCTCACAGACAAAACCATAACAGCGATTAGTACAAGCTTGAGGAAACAGTTCAGAACACGTCTGGTGAGATTCATGATGAACGTCGAAGAAGAATAATAAATGGGTCTGCCAATTTACCTTTTTTTGGATTCTTTTTCTTCTTCTTCTTCTTCTTCTTCTTCTATCAAATGTTGATATGCTTCTAGCCCGGTGAGGTTCACGAAGTAGAAAGTGGGTCAGTCCTGCAGAATATGCTCTACCACTACACTTTTTTCTTCTGATTCTGCGTTCGTTCTCAATCTTCCACTGTCAAGCCTTGAACATGTGCTTTCCTGGCAAGTTACAATGTTACGTTCCTTTGTTCCCATTTTCGGATCCTGGTAACCACGCTACAATTAAGAAGAGTAGTTTAATGTCGTTTTCTCCAATAGCTTTATAGCTCCACATTGTATTGCTGGACTCAGTTCTACAGTGAGTCCCATCTCACTGTACCATTCAAGGCAACGTGGAGGCAGTCAGATTGGCGAAAGAAGGTTACCACAACCAGATTCTAGTGTGACCTACGAGGAGTCCAAAAGGTTTATTAGGGTCAGATACATGGAGAAATGGCAAACAGTGCATACTGACTACACATGAAACTATGCTTATTACCAGTTGAACAGAAGAGAGCAGGTCGTGGTCTTCAGACTCCACACAGGCCACAACAGACTGAGCTACTATCTTTTCAATAAACTGAAGGTATGTGCTACTGACGAGTGCTCCTGTGGTACTGAGAAAAGGACTCCTTAACATCTGCTTCAAAATTGCCAGGCATACGAGGACAAGAGAAAGCATATGTGGCCATCACCAGTGCCAACACTAGAGATGCATTGTCGACCTACTGAGGATGACCGCTACTTTCTTTAAACAAAATCAACTCGATGTCTGACAGCGTACGAAGAAGAAGAAAAAGAGAAAGAAGAAGAGAAGAAGAGGAAGAAGAAGAAGAAGAAGAAGAAACAAAAGAAGAAGAAGAAGAAGAAGAGGAAGAAGTAGAAGAAGAAGAAGAAGACCAATCCTTGCAATCCAGAAAATCCAGCCCACGTATCTAAGAAACGTTTTAGCAGCATTGTGAATTATAAGACCCCACTTCTATCACGCGGTTGTCAAGGAAAACAAAACAGTACAGATTTCACATTTCTGAAGCTCAAAAGCTGGATCTATGGCTTAAAAAAGAATTACAAACTCGGGTTATTCCGCCCTGGCCCAGGCAACATAGTTAGGCAAGCGGGTGTCAGGTTGCGTCTGCTCTGCGCAGACAAAAAAGGAATTGTTATTTTGGCAGGCGAAAAAAAAATAACAACCAGAAAGGGGCTTCCTGTTTCGAAATGGATCTTATTCACGTGCTATTCCATTTTACTACTGCTCTCCGTGGCAGTGTCTATCGAAAGATGATTTAATATTCAAGTATGCTCCATGCCGGGAAAAAATCACACAACATAAACGACTTTAGCATGAAGAAGATTATATAATGTTTAGTACCTTTTGCAGACAGTGGATAGCTATGAGGCACAGCGGCAACATTTGTGCTTTTTAGCTATTATTTCTTTAATGCTGACGTTCTTTGTTCAATCCCTGATAAAGGTCTTCATTGGTTGGATTCTGGAAAGACGTCCGAAACGGTTCATATATGCGGGTTTATGAACTCAATCAATCAATCGATTCTCGACTCTCGATTTTACGCCAAATGTCGCAGAGCCCATGTATCGACTCTCGATTTTAGATCAGATGTCACAGAGCCCATGTATCGACTCTCGATTTTACGCCAAATGTCGCAGAGCCGATGTATCGACTCTCAATTGTACGCCAAATGTCGCAGAGCCCATGTATCAGTTCATTACTTTTTTTCCCAAATATACAAAACGTTCTCCATACCAAATGTCCTGTACGTATTAATATATTGTTTTCTGGAATTCTGTATAATTTTCAATTCTAACCGAAGATCAATAGATTTCAAGTACGTGATATTGTGCGGGACTTTTACAACCGCAGAAATGACGTAGCAAAAGGAGACATTCAATTCTATCAATGACGGCGATTGCGCATTGAGCACTGGGAGACGAACATTCACACGAACATTCCCACAAGCCTTACAGAACTCTTCGCTACAACAACCTTTTCTCAAAGAACTGAACTTCGCATGTATACGAAATAATACCAGGTAAAGAAGAAGAGGAAGAAGAAGAAGAAGAAGAATCATTGGTCACCTGCTTGATGATAACACTGCAATCAATGAAATATCGATCCACAGGTTGTAGGAGTTTGTGACATGAACCGCTGGCCTGTGAGATGTGTGCGGTCTGAAAGCTACAGGAGCTATTTTTAGCCTTATCCTTTTAACCCTTTACAATCCAATTGTCCATTGGGGTCAACTCGAGTAGCCCTACCTACTGTCTCATTTATCTGAAGGTACATATCAACCATATCTTGTTATTTAGCTAAATATTATTTTTAACAAAGACTATATCTTAAAACTTTGAATCATAATTTTAGGTTTAATGACTTTTTCTGTTAGCCACGAAAAATATACAATTACCGTTCTTGTCTTGGACATCTTGTAACTAAAACCTTGTAACCTTTATTGGATTGTAAACGGTTAACTATTTACTAGATAATACTGAGCACCGCTGGGTTTTCATTGAGTGCAGATATGTCAGTTCTGTATAATATAACATAATGTAGACCTAAATTAAGTACCTATTTTCTTTTGCGGTTTTTTTTTTTCAGTGTCGAAATGGAACAGATTTTCGCAGTCTTCCTGCGTGCACAGACTAGATAGATTGAAATGTTAAAAGGAAAAAGGCATGCGATAGGGAAACGGTAAGTGATAAGCAGAAAATGTGAGAGACTGCAATAGAACACAGTATCATTATTGTATGAAATTCAGCAAGGTTAAAATATAGGTTTAAAGTTAAAACCGTGTAGCAAGCTATGCAACGCCAAACTAAGCGTGCGATACGGTTAACATGCAGTTTTACAGTTGTTGTTGTAATTGTTGTTGTTGTTGCTGAATACATCCATACGATGGGTAGTATTTACTCTTTTGTGCGCCATAAAAAGGACTTTAAGGGGCGAGTTTTCGTAGCTTTCCTCACATCCTAAGCGTGCGGATGAAGGCGGGGATTACGTCGATCTCTCACCTTGTTAGCTAGGCTTCCACGAAAACAGCCCGTTTCCAGGAAGATCTACAAGGAAAACGAGGTGAGGGTCTTGGCCAGTATGTTTTACCTGACCCTGACTAACTTGTCTGATCAGTAAGTTTTACCTGACCAGACGCCAGTCTTCCTTCCAAAATTTTACAGTTAAAAATGTGACATACACTCAACTAAATATATGTGCGTATGCATGGGGGGCGTACGTTCTGTGACCCCGTATAGTTATTGTTGCAAAGAAACACAAAAATATACGTTAAAAAATATCATCATCCCAGACAACCTGTCTGAGTAAGGTCCATATAATACTCTGGCCAAGTACCATTACCAATTGAGAACTGCCTGCTTGGGGCAATCAGAAAGACATACAATGCATAACAGGTGGGCGCTGTACTTGGGTCATGTATATGCTAAGAACAGAGCATGGCGCCATCACTAGAATCCCTATCTGATGAACCGTATGGACCGTAGAGGGAACACGAACCCCCATCTAGATAATTTGGCGAAGAATTATGGAAGCCGAAATGGATATCATAGGTCAGAGTTGAGACGCTTAACGGAAGTTGGTCGTGGACCACGTGATGTGAAGGGAATTGTTGCTACCCTAAAATAGATCATTAGATGTGACTGTCGCAGAACACTTTAACGGTTAATGACTTACGATCTAAGAAGTGCTGGGACTTTTTGCTGCCCTTAAAGATGACATCAAAAGTGATGGTCACTGACCGCTTTACCAGTCACGGAACTAAGAACTAAGGAGTGAATGGAATTTGTTGCTGCATTTAAAGTCACCCCCAAATGTGATGGTCACTGACCGCTTTACCAGTTACGGAACTAAGAACTAAGGAGTGAAGGGAATTTGTTGCTGCATTTAAAGTCACCCCCAAATGTGATGGTCACTGACCGCTTTACCAGTCACGGAACTAAGAACTAAGGAGTGAAGGGAATTTGTTGCTGCATTTAAAGTCACCCCCAAATGTGATGGTCACTGACAGCTTTGCTAGTCACGGAACTAAGAACTAAGGAGTGAAGGGAATTTGTTGCTGCATTTAAAGTCACCCCCAAATGTGATGGTCACTGACCGCTTTACCAGTCACGGAACTAAGAACTAAGGAGTGAAGGGAATTTGTTGCTGCATTTAAAGTCACCTCCAAATGTGATGGTCACTGACAGCTTTGCCAGTCACGGAACTAAGAACTAAGGAGTGAAGGGAATTTGTTGCTGCATTTAAATACTTCACATGACGTCATAGTTACAGATGGCTTAACCAATCACTGAACTAAGAAGTGGATACGATTTTTGCTGCCCTTAAAGACGCCACATGATGGGATGGTCACTGATCACTTTGCTAGTGACTAAACTAGGAACTTGGAAGAAAATGTATAGAACCTTGTTATTTGTAAACGAAAACATTCTATTTGTAAAGAATATACCAAAACAAAAACACGACTGGGAAAGGGGGGGGTGGGGGGGGAGAGGGGGCAGGGGTCGGCTAATGTCTGGTCGGGACAAACATACTGATCATACATGTTAGTCAGAGTTAGACAAAACATACTGATCAGACATGTTAGTCAGGGTCAGGCAAAACATACTGATCAGACATGTTAGTCAGGGTCAGATAAAACATACTGATTAGACATGTTAGTCAGGGTCAGGCAAAACATACTGATCAGGCATGTTAGTCAGGGTCAGACAAAACATACTGATCAGACATGTTAGTCAGGGTCAGGCAAAACATACTCATCAGACATGTTAGTTAGGGTCAGGCAAAATATACTGATCAGACATTTTCGTTAGGGTCAAGCAAGACATACTGACCTAGACCCTTGCCTGGACTTCCCAGTATTCTTAGTCGTAGTCGACTACTTCTACAAGGATGGATGCCCCTGCGCGGGTCCAAGCTCTGACGTTAGCTGGGTATAGCCGGGAAGAGAATGTCCTGCCTATCGGCCTAGACGAGCAGCTTATTACTCCCATGCGTTGGGACAAGTGCCGCGAAGGGTGGTTTTTTTCGATGCGTAAATCCTATCTTAATAGACTCAAAACTCTAGACAAAGTAGACCCGCTGTCTGTTAGGCGCCATCAATCCTATCTTAATAGACTCAAAACTCTAGACAAAGTAGACCCGCTGTCTGTTAGGCGCCATCTATGTTGTTCTTAACAAACCACATAACTTATCACTTTTTGAGTACATAGCCGCTTGCCTCGTGGTCAGACGGTCGGGGTTCGATTTCGAGCTGCGACGGTCGGTCCATGATGTAAATTTTTTTTCCGTCGATCCCTGGGTTCATCGCTGGAGCTACGGAGTTCGTGCTTTGTGCGATGCTCTCGACAGATGAGGTACCCATCTGCCGAGAGAGACCGAGCTAAAAATGGGGAAAAAAGCCGAGGCAATGAAGTTGAGCCCCCGCTTAAAGTTTTTTGTTTTAATTTTTTTTTTCAACCAACCCTCTCCAAGAAGTCGGTCATGTGTTATTTTCCCAAGTTCTTTCAATCTTCTATCTTCTGAGTCTCACAACACATTGGAAAACAAAACAAAACACGTAACATAAACACGAATTATTAATCCTGATATTAGTTTAGATTAGTGCAATATTTTAAGGTATTTATTTTCGTTTGTGAGAATGCAACCAGACCACATTGTTCACGCAATGCTTCTCGTGAAAACATCAAGAAAAACGGCGAGAGGTAGAACGAGGAAATGGTGGATAGACAGCGTAAACTATACTTACCGTAAAATGTGGAAACATGTTACTCGGGTCACGAGAGAGGGGATAGAGAAATACATAACAGGACACTAGGCTACAATCCAGTAGAAAGTGAGACGACACTAGGCTACAATCCAGTAGAAAGTGAGACGACACTAGGCTACAATCCAGTAGAAAGTGAGACGACACTGGGCTACAATCCAGTAGAAAGTGAGACGACACTGGGCTACAATCCAGTAGAAAGTGAGACGACACTAGGCTACAATCCAGTAGAAAGTGAGACGACACTAGGCTACAATCCAGTAGAAAGTGAGACGACAAAATAAGAAGTTCTTGTTCATTCGGTCTTTGATAAATGTCTACTTAGGTCTGTGTCAATACGGTGATGAAGATCAAATGACATGACGTGATGCCAGATACCGCCGTTCTTCAAAGAGCTGATACAACTTAACAACTTAACGTATTTATACTGGTTTAGAAGACTACAGAGTCCATATACCACCAGTTTCTTGAGCTAAGTAGACCCGCAGCCAGTTAGGCCCTATCTATAGCTGCTATTAACAAACGACCTGGAGAAAGGTACATTTCCTACCGACTCTCTGTCCAATGACAATATCAGTGGGGCTTTTTTGGGGCCTCTAGACGGCTGTTAGGAGAGGGAGGCTCGCTTGGTGCGGTCACATATGGAGATCAAATGGTCTTGCAAGTACGATCCTCCACGGAGGGGTGCGGGGTGGACGACGGGGGCGGGGGGGGGGGGGGGTGGCTCAGAAGGAGGTGGAAGGACAACCTAAAAGAATGAACCAATCTCCGACCAGAAAAGGCACAGGCAGCGGCGGCTAACAGAGAGGGATGACATGGGGTTGTACTGATGATTTAATGTGTGCCCAAAAAACCTCGCCGATTACGTGATGACCTGATCTGACCTCTGTCCAATGTCTTTCCAGACCCATATCGGGGTTATCAGTCACCCTCGAACCAATCGACTGACCAAACATATTCCAAATCCAAATCCATGGCTTTATCACCCGTGCTGGATGAAGAGCAAATTAGGTCGAAACGTCTGGTCGATGATGTTAGTTCTCAAGTACATGATATCGCAAAGTAGAAGGAAAGACAAGGATGTGGTGGATATAACAGATGACTTATAAATGGCCGTGCATGCATGTCTTAAAAGGTGATTATAAACACTTGGGCATGCATGTCGTTAAAGTTGACTATAATTTGTTGTGTAAGCATGCCTTGAAAAGTGACTATAAACATTTTGGCATGTGTGTCATTAACGGTGACTATAAATACCGACAAAACATAATGTCAGCATACATTTTCAGTGGGTGATAAGGAAATAGATCAGGTCACACATTTTGAATATCTGGACTCCAGAATTGACAAAAATGGCGACTCAAATCAAAAGAAGACTAGCCATGGCAATGCAGAGACTGAACAGCCTGAAGAAATTATGGCAGAGCACCAACAAAATGATAAAAGTAAAAGTCTTTAGAGCCTGTGTTTATCCTGTGGTAGCTTATGGCTGCGAATCATGGACGATTATCAAAACTTCCAGACACAGAATCGAATCCTTCGCGTCAAAATGTTACAGAAAGATCAACCGAATACCTTGGACAGAGAAAAAGACAAACGTAGACATTCAGCAAGAGTTTAGCATAGAGGAGATCTGGTTTATCAATTCCATTTTGGCTAGATAATGCAAAAACTTTAGCCACATCAAGAGACACAACAGTCTCGAGAGAACAGTGGTGGAAGGTATGGTGCCAGGCAAAAGAGGAAGGGGTAGACCAAGAAGACGATGGCACCAAGATATCCAGGAATGCCTGGGTATGACTGTGGCGGAGGCTGGAGTTTTGGCAAGGGAACGAGTTGCTTTCAGACAGACTGTCATGGAGGTGACGTTTTATAAAGGACTTGCTACATGATGATGATAAATGCTGCGCACGCATGTTTTAAAAGGTGACTATAAATGGTTATGCTTATGACTCACAACTTTATCATGAGAAGCATTGGCTACTGAAGCCCAGACAGAATGACACAGATAAGACGCATTGGCGCAGCATTGAACTCGTCTGGAAGACTGGCATTTCTTCTTCAGTACGACCGGAGATATAAGAAGAGCCACTGTAACGTGTGATGGTAAGAGAAATACCAACACGACCTGTATATGATAGATTCATTTGTGTTTGTGTGTCAACGGATGTTTCAGTGAAACCGCAGTCTAATGAAATGGTTGTAATTAACTGCTTATGTCCCTTAGTTATTTCATCCTAGGTTTTGAAAACAGTGTTTTTGTGTTATATTTGTTGTTATATTTTTGTTCATTAAATGTTGTGATCGGTTAGTTATTTAACAATTGTATTGTTTCTTTAAGAATTAATGTTGTTAAATAATTGGTTATGTAACTGTGGTATTTTCTTCTCAATAATAAATTGTTTTACCTAACTGGTTATGAAGCAATTTTATTTTCAACTCAATAATTAATTGTTTTATATAACTGGTTATGTAACAGTTTTATTTTCTTCTTTAATAATTATTTTCCTTAATTATAATTGATTGTAATACAATTTATTTTCTCCTCAATAATTACTTGTTTTGTGAAACTAGTTGTGTTACAGTTTATTTAACAACAAATTATATTTGTGTGTGGTTGGTTATATGACAATTGTATATTATTTTTATAATTATTTTTGTGTATGGCTGGTTATGTTTGAAGTCCAGTAGCGCTTTTCTCTTTGCTTCAGTTAGTGGGATAAGTGTCGCTGCTTCCATCCGGTCTTTTTGGGATGATTTCCTGACGCCAACAGCGGAGACAGCACAGTCGTAAATATTTGTTTTGAAGATACTCAACGCGCCGTTTACTCTCAATGGAAATCTCCTAACATCAACCAAAAATGTCAGTCACCTCGAGTCAACAATTACTAGCGACCTCTCTCTCTAGACGATGAAATACAAATAAGAATTGGATGAACCGCGACTAACTTACTCGGCCTTTTCAAGAGGATGTGGAGAAATATTATCAGGCCTGTGTTCTCAGCCCCCTAGCTGTACGCATAAGAGACATGGAAGACATACTCTAGGCGCGAAAGACATGGACGACATACTCTAGGCGCGAGAGACATGGACGACATACTCTAGGCGCGAGAGACATGGAAGACATACTCTAGGCGCGAGAGACATGGAAGACATACTCTAGGCGCGAGAGACATGGAAGACACACTCTAGGCGCGAGAGACATGGAAGACACACTCTAGGCGCGAGAGACATGGAAGACATACTCTAGGCGCGAGAGACATGGAAGACATACTCTAGGCGCGAGAGACATGGAAAACATACTCTAGCCGCGAGAGACATGGAAGACATACTCTAGCCGCGAGAGACATGGAAGACATACTCTAGGCACGAGAGACATGGACGACATACTCTAGGCGCGAGAGACGGCTAAACGCTTTTCACCTCCGCTGCCTGCGGAAAATTATGAACATCCGGTTGCAGGACAAGAAAACAATGGAAAAAAGTAAATGAAAAAGAAATGTTAAAGTTGATTAAAGTCAAGTTTAATAAAAGTTTTTAAATGGGTACTGTCAGATACCGCACCGAGATGAGAACACAAACATGAGAACTCATTCCGGCATTCCTGCAGCTGAGCTGGTGCCAAATTTTCATGCTTTGTATTCCTTTGGATTACACCAGCGAGGCCGAGAGGGGGATCCTGCAGTTTGGGCAGACCAGGGTCTCCATATTGAGCGCCAGGCTTGCGCCCTGAGCGGCTACTCACAGGGTGACACTTGCATGGTCTGCAAAGACTGAGACGGCTTATGAAGTTCTATTGACAACATGGCCAGATTTTTTTTAACCACAATGCACTCATTATATGTCTCAAGTAATTCTTTATCAATTTTAGTTCATTAAAACTTCTCTCACGGCCTGTAGCACCAACAGCAGTTGTGAGAACAATTTGTTGTAGTATAACAATAGTTGGAATTTGGAGTTCCCAAGACTTTATTTGTGAATAAACTCCAGAAGTTCATATGGGCCCTTTCTTCAACGCCGTTTCGTTTTGCAAGAGCAAAGATGTTTTAACTTATGCAACAGAAACACGCATTAATATGGTTAATGTTCCCTTGTGTAGCTTTTTTTACTTCTTAAATGTTTGAGATTATAATTATTTCGCACTTTTAGTCAGAATGGACTCGTTAGGTTCTGTAGTAACACGGTAATCAGCTGTAAAGAATGGTTGCTAAGGAATATTACGCGAATCATGATCACGTGTACATGCGTATAATGAAAACACAAATGCTCTAAAAACGTGTCTATGTTTCTGCACGGTGGTAAACACGCCCTGATTTAACGGAAAGCACCATGCATGACGTTGATAACCCAGTACCAAGCCAAAATGGGGAATAAATATTTGTCGAATGACGTCTGATGTACAGAGATTTTTTTTTCCTTACGGAGTGTGTCAACCCTCTTAGTTTAAATACAATCCATAAGTTTTCATAGTATTCTATTTTCATTCTGCTCCCTTCCATTTCCCTCTCTTATTTGTATTCATTATTCATTAATTCGTGTACCCGTATCGTTGTGTACCCTTATCAGTGTGTACCTGTGTCTCAATATATATATATATATATATATATATATATATATATATATATATATATATATATATATATATATATATATATATATATATATATGTTGTTATTGTTGGTGGTGGTGGTTTGGTTTTTGTGATATGTCCATGTTTCATCTGTTTTTTGCCTGTGTGCGATCATATTGACCATTTCTGGTTTATATCATCCTATTTCATAACTGGCATGCTGTGACTCACATTTTTCTGACTCGTCGTGTCTCACACTATCCTGGCCAATCCTGTAATTTTTGCTCATTTGACACCATTCCTCGTGTTTTGTTTTTTAGATGTGTTAGTTGTTTTCGTTCTTTTTTTGTTTTTGGTCTCTGATGATGACCTCCTGATTGTAACGTATGTATAGTTGTGTCTGGTGCGATCACTGAGCCAATAGCTATATGTTTTATCAGCTGATGTTAGCATGGCATGTTAACCTTGTAAGAGTTTTCCAACAACTATCGTTTAGAGCCAGTGTTTACCAAAAGGGAACCTATAATAAGAACGTGCATTCTCATTGCTTAAGTCCATCCGCCATTGGCTTTGTTCGTCTTGTCAGTCGATTGTAAGTTGTGCTTTGAAAAAAAAGAAATCGTCTTCTTCTTCTTCTTCGTACGCTGTCAGACGTCAACTTGAATTTGTTCGAAGAAAGCAGCGGTCATCCTGAGGCTGTCGACACTGCAATAGAGCTTGTCTAGTGTTGCCACTGGTGATGGCCACATGTGCTTTCTCTGGTCCTCGTATGTCGGGCAATTTTGCAGCAGATGTTCAGCGGTCATTTTCCCTGTACCACGAGTGCATTCGTCAGTGCCACCTATCTTCAGTTTATTGAATAGATGGTACCTCAGTCTGTTGTGTCCTGTGCGGAGTCTGAAGACCACGACCTGCTCTCTTCTGTTCACCTGATAATAGGCATCATTCTTTTTGTGTAGCTAGTATATTCTGTTTCCCATTTGGCCATGTATCTGACCCTATAAACCTTTTGGACTCTTCGTAGGTCACACTAGAATCTGGTTGTGGTAGTCTTGCACCTTCTTTTGCCAAAAAGAAATCTCACTATCGCCTTTAACGATAACGAATGTCACTCATAAAACCAACCGGAGCAGCGATACGTCTACTCCTGCATTTTAAATTTCTTTTCGTTTATCCCGTAATGGCTTTCATCGTCAGGTTATGACGAGATCTCTAGAACGAGCTCGTATGTGTGCCTCATGCACAGTAGCATTGACTGCCTCAGATAGTTCTGTTAGCCACCTTTTTCGTGGTCTGCCTTTGAATCTGTTGTATGTAAATAGAATTGCTTGTTTGAGGGAAAAAGGGGGGGGGGTGGTGGTAGTCCTGTTACGTGACCAAACCATTTTATTTGCTGTCTATTAATGTAGTCCAATACTGGTGTTGTTCCCACCAGTCTCCTGATATCTCCGTTTCTGATTACGTCTCTCCTTGTTTCGCCCACTATTTTTCGCATAGCTCGTTCGCTGTGACTCACACTTTTCTGACACGTCATGTCTCACACTATCGTGGCCAATCCTGTCATTTCTGCTCATTTTACACCATTCCTGGTTTTTTTAAATATTTTTTTTATTGTTGTGTTAGTTGTTTTTGTTGTTTTTTTTTGGGTCTCTGACGAAGACCTTGTGACTGTAATTATTATCTTTGTTGTTATATGTACCTTCATTCATTTGATGTTAGTGTTCAATTTTGACATTGATAGCAAAGTGTGGTTACGAAAATCGTGTTGTAAAAAGCTCTTTTGGCAGTTATTGTATGTGCAATATTCCCAAGCATGCGCAAGGAAAACCAGGACTTTGTATTATTACATGCTACTTACTTACTTACTCATGTCCGGCAACCTCATACATTCTTCGCATAAAAACAGTCACCGTCTGTGCTCTTTCATTTGCCACCATCAGGTTCTCCACTGTATAGGATTCCTGCATACTGGGACATATAATCAGGTGTTTCCGGTCCTGCACGGCTCCATATTCGCAAAATGCATCGTCTGCATATCTCTACTTTTTTCAGGTGAGACCCACATCTGGACACATCTGTTCTTAACCTATTCAAAGGTCTCCACGTAGAATATGGCAAATTATGTCCTGGTACAAGTTCTTCTTTGATCTACATCCAACCTTCACCGTTTTTTTTTTATGCGCCACTTTTCGATGCGATTTCTCCCGGGGTTCTGTTGTGAACGCAGTTCTGTTTGCTGTAAGGTTTCCTCAATTTCAGTTCTACTTTTTCTGGTGTAAAAGGTTGCTTGTTATAAGTCTTTACCCTGACCATGAAGGAGTAAGCAGAAAAAGTTTAAATTTGGCACAGTGCTTATTCCTTCTCAATGTAGCCACCATCTGAATTTATACATTTCTGCCATCTCTGCGTGACCTAGAAAAGATCTTCAGAATAAAGTAATCTATTTTTCGAACTGAACCAGTTATCACAAGCCAGTTTGACATCTTCGTTACTGTCAAAATTATTTCCTTTCAGCTGTTTTTAAAAAAAGTTTTGGCGAAAGAAAAAATCTGGGTCTTAATGGTGAACCCAAGTCTCATCTATTGTCACCATGGTCGACAACATGTTTTTTGACCGACACATTTTGATCAACTGGCCACAGCAATCAACCCTTGTCTGTTTCTGTTCACATGTCAGCAGACGCGGGACCCAGCG
The DNA here is from genome assembly GCA_036924085.1 of Ariolimax columbianus. NCBI lineage: Eukaryota > Metazoa > Mollusca > Gastropoda > Stylommatophora > Arionidae > Ariolimax > Ariolimax columbianus. Next base: position 47,082,526 of record JAVGWX010000014.1, read on the forward strand.
GGCACACACTTTTCTCATGTTCAGTCTGTTGTTATAATATATGGAGGTACGATCCCAGTGATTGCATAGACCTTTTACGTTTGTGTCGGTTTAAGGCATCCTGTTACAATTCGGTAAGTCTCATTAACTGCCACATCGACCTGTTTCGTGTGTGTAGATACATTCCGTACATTTGTCGCATATTCTGCCGCTGAGAGACATGGTTCACCGGCTGATATTCTGAGCACCATAAGGGATGCTCCCCATGCAGTGTTTGTCAACTTGCGAATTATATTGTTTTTTGCACTGGCTTTTGTTTTACCGTATTGCAGTTTGCCTTGTAAGATGAATGGAGGGGCGTGTCTTCTCAAACGCAGAGTCCTTAGCCTATATGCAATCAGCATCTCTTGTGTCTGTATTCCATGCTTAATCCTGTCCCTCCATGCAACACGATCCATGGTGTCCTGTTCCTATGATTCCAAATCGATGCCTGTTTCATTCATACCCCGCCTGCACACGTCTGCGCACCAAATATAGTGAGCAGCCCTTAGACCTTTTGTCACAACTGTAATTCTCTATAGAGAAGATCCTTTAGTATTAAGTTTACTGGTAGCTTTCATATGGTTTGGGAATAAAGGCGGATTGCTTGTTTGAATTTAGCCTGTACATACTCACACATGCCGATCAGCAAGTGAAGTCAGGAATAGTGAAGACAATATCTTTTGTCTCAGATTCCGCTATCCGTGGTGAGAAAAGCAGTATTCTCACTGGCAAATTCTGCTCCATCTATACAGTTGAGGTTCAGGCACATGAATCGGGTGCGATTAGGATCTGTAACAACAATTGTTAATGTCACCTGGTCGTAATCATCTGTATTCACAGATGAACTATTTGTGCTGCAAACTCTTAAGACTGGCAAACTCCCGCGCCTGTGGGATTAAACAAGGACACAGTCAGAAGACAAATCATACTTCAGTTACGGGATCAGGATGCTGAGCAGCACATGAACTGCAGCGGTCAGCGACCCATAGCGGACTGCTAGCGTCTGGGCCAGCGAACCAGAGCTGCCAAGACCCTTCTACACCTTCACGAGGTGATCCTGGATAACAGACTGCAACAGGGCAGACTGGCTAAGGAGAAGGGATCGAAGAGGGAATACTAATCTGGTACTAAAAGAATGCTTCTTGAAGTCGTATGTGTTGGACCGAAAGGTGCAAATATCGCAGTCAAGCTGAAAACTATGACACAACGCATTCCGTTCTCTGGACTACATTCTGCTACTTAAGCCCTCTTCAGGGTTTGGTAGTGGGAGATTGAGAACGAGCGAAGCCAAGCCAAGCCATACTTCAGTGACTACCATTCCATTGTATTGTAGATATTATGAAATATTTTTGTAGTCAGAGAGTGGGAAATGCTTGGAATGCATTGTCAAAGGTAGTAGTGGGGGCAGGGTTAGTTAATGCATTCAAGAATAGATTGGATGCACGTAGTTATTTTTAGAGCAAGTGGAGTAGAAGATACTAGTTGTATACAGACTCAGCAGAGTCTTTTAAACCCGTGTAAATAAGGCATTGTGCCTGGGAAATGTGGGAGAGGGAGACCAAATAAAGAGATGGGTGTACAATACAAAAAAGTGGATACTTACCTCAACTCCATTCCCTTCTATCCACACACTCTTGTTTCATTTTACTCTGTCCAACAATCACACTCTTGTTTCATTTTACTCTGTCCGGGGACAGCGTGGGCTAGTGGTTAAGTGGCATGGCTCACAACCGGAAGGTGCTGGGTTCGATCCCCATCACAGCACTGGCCGTTACCCCGGGGAAGCAAACCCTTAGAAAATGCAAACCCGCCATTTTATATGTCACGTGACTTGCTCATGACATGTGGGCCACTTAGCAGTAAAAGGAAACATGTCCCCGTAACTAATGATAGAAGTTCCAGCATGCTATAACCCATTCAACAGAGCTAGAACAAAACGTCCTGGTTTGATTTGAACATCTCTCGTGAGAAAGTCTTAGAATTCCCTCAGAGGATCCCAGAGTCTCTTACTCTGAGGATGGAATAGGACCACTGCACATTACTCAGTACCCGTGCATCGCGTCATGAAAATCTCATCCCAAAGCAATGTATAGAAATGGAAATGCTGACTGATTATAAGGAGCCAATCTATTGTGATGAAACGTCTTAATCCCTACGGAGATCTCAGAAATAGAAAAGAAAAATTGTCAGACTGCTCGCCTAACAATCCTAGCTCAGGTGATGATTGGAGGTAAATTCAGTCGCAAGGATTGAAATTATGTATACATAAACGGATCAGCAGACACCCCAGTTAAAGTTGGTGAAGGAGACAAATTTGTAAGATACAGCATTGGAAAAATAATCCATAAGGCGTTCCCTTCTGGGAAGATTTCTTCCAGTTTTATGGCAATCTATGACACTCCTACGAGCAAAACCAATGATCATGTGACGAGACAAAGATTCGCCAACTCATATTGTAATCTTTACAGATTACTACTAGAAGAATTACAAAACACCAGCAGTGAACAAATGCTGCAGTGAATCAGATCTTAGAACTCCACATAACCTCAACAGTTGATCTTCAGTGGAAACCCTCCCACTGGGGAATCACAGGAAAGCGAGAGAGCTGATTCCCGGTCCAAAAACAGGTGGCAGGATGGAGCAACGTATCCACAAAGTGTCTTACAGAGAGGCAAAAACAATCACCCACTAATCAGTTCAACTCAAAATGTGAAGCAAGACATGGACGGGAGCAACAGACCTGACTCAATCCACCAGCTCCACAGACACCAACAAACCGCCAGCTCCACAGACACCACCAAATAACCAGCTCCATAGAAACCAACAAACCACCAGCTCCACAGACACCAACAAACCACCAGCTCCACAGACTCCAACAAACCACCAGCTCCACAGACACCAACAATCCACCAGCTACACAGACACCAACAAACCACCAGCCCCACAGACACCAACAAACCACCAGCCCCACAGACACCAACAAACCACCAGCCCTACAGACACCAACAAACCACCAGCTCCACAGACACCAACAAACCACCAGCTCCACAGACACCAAAAAACCACCAGCTCCACAGACACCAACAAACCACCAGCTCCACAGACACCAACAAACCACCAGCTCCACAGACACCAACAATCCACCAGCTCCACAGACTCCAACAAACCACCAGCTCCACAGACACCAAAAAACCACCAGCTCCACAGACACCAACAATCCACCAGCTCCACAGACACCAACAATCCACCAGCTCCACAGACACCAACAAACCACCAGCTCCACAGACACCAACAAACCACCAGCTCCACAGTCACCAACAAACCACCAGCTCCACAGACACCAACAAACTACCAGCTCCACAGACACCAACAATCCACCAGCTCCACAGACACCAACAATCCACCAGCTCCACAGACTCCAACAATCCACCAGCTCCACAGACTCCAACAATCCACTAGCTCCACAGACACCAACAAACCACCAGCCCCACAGACACCAACAAACTACCAGCTCCACAGATACCAACAAACCACCAGCTCCACAGACACCAACAATCCACCAGCTCCACAGATACCAACAATCCACCAGCTCCACAGACACCAACAAACCACCAGCTCCACAGACACCAACAATCCACCAGCTCCACAGATACCAACAATCCACCAGCTCCACAGACACCAACAAACCACCAGCTCCACAGATACCAACAATCCACCAGCTCCACAGACACCAACAAACCACCAGCTCCACAGACACCAACAAACTATCAGCCCCACAGACACCAACAAACCACCAGCTCCACAGTCACCAACAAACCACCAGCCCCACAGACACCAACAAACCACAATCGTTTGTCTTGTAGCAGGCTACTACAAACTAAAGAGCAACGATAATGTTGCTAACCCTACGAAGAACTCTCTTTATTTTTTTTACTTTCTTCTCAGATATTTAGATCTTCAATTATTTCCTCGGTAGACAATCCCTTATCCCACACGTGTAAGAATCGATTTTACTTGAACAGCGTGTCATTGATACGCTTTAAATTTATGCGCAATATAACTGCAGTGGACCTATGATCCATCAAACCATGTTTTGATTTCAAAATAATTTGTTAGCGCTTATAACAGACGATATCCACCTCCAGCTAATGACTTATCCAGCTGTGACTTCGGATTTAATATATTCACACCTGTTGTATATATCTCATTAATTTGAACAAGTACTTCTTCAAAACGGGACGCCAAGAGTAATTGAGAAATTCAAAAGGTTTTACAGCTGAAAGACATGGCTGTTTTTACGTTCAATCTAAGCGTTCTATTTAATAAAGATGATCTTTGTATCCTTTTACTGTTATCAGATATGGCAGATTCGATAATACAGTAAGACGGTTTTCATAATATATTTCTTCTTCTTTTGCTACTTCTTCGTCTCTTTTCATTATCAAACTCCAGCGGGGGGACGGCGTGGGCTAGTGGTTAAGTGACACGGCTCACAAGCCGAAGGTGCTGGGTTCGATCCCCATCACAGAACCGGCCGTTACCCCGGGGAAGCAAACCCTTAGAAAATACAGGAGGAAGCAGACCCTTACTTTAGATGCGTGCCGAAGTCGGATGGACTGGACCGACAGGCGCAAAATAAAAACATAGCGCGACGCACACCTCCTTAGAGAATAGAGAAATAAGGCGAACGGCAACAAACAAACAACAACAACAAAAACTACAACCACGAAGCTCTAAAAATGGATTTGCAAGTAATAGGATGTTTTCCAGAGAACGGAATTCGTTGCCTCGTAATTTGCCGCTTGACTGAGATATTTGCACTTTTCGTTCCAACACATCCGACCACAGCATGCCATTTTTTGGTACATGAACAGCATTCCGTCTACGATCCCTTCTCCTTAGCCAGTCTGCCCTACTATCTTATTAGCCAATCTGCCATCCCTTCCCCTTAGCCAGTCTGCCCTCCCTTCTCCCCTTAGCCAGTCTGCCCTCCCTTCTCCCCTTAGCCAGTTTGCCCTCCCTTCTCCTTAGCCAGTCTACCCTCCTTTCTCCTTGGCCAGACTGCCCTCCCTTCTCCTTAGCCAGTCTGCCCTCCCTTCTCCCCTTAGCCAGTTTGCCTCCCTTCTCCTTAGCCAGTCTACCCTCCTTTCTCCTTGGCCAGACTGCCCTACCTTCTCCTTAGCCAGTCTGCTCTCCCTTCTTTTTAGCCAGTCTTCCCTCCCTAATCTCCTTAGCCAGTCTGCCCTCCCTTCTCCTTAGCCAGTCTGCCCTCCCTTCTCCCCGTAGCCAGCCTGCTCTCCCTTCTCCTTAGCCAGTCTCCCTCCCGTCTCCTTAGCCAGTCTGCTCTCCCTTTTCCTTAGCCAGTCTGCTCTCCCTTCTCCTTAGCCAGTCTGCTCTCCCTTCTCCTTAGCCAGTCTGCTCTCCCTTCTCCTTAACCAGTCTGCCCTCCCTTCTCCTTAGCCAGTCTGTCCTGTTGTAGCCTGTTGTCCAAGATCACTACGTGGAAGTTGATGAGGGTCTTTGCAGCACTTGGTCGCTGCCTCTGACGCTAGCAGTCAGCCTTTGTGTCGCTGACCATTCCATCTCATCCACTGCGGCTCAACATCTTGATCCAAAATCTGACAGCAAAAAAAAAATAAGCTGCTGCCTTTCAGATAGTTGTGGACAGTCAAAGACTTGGTAAGCAGCCCAAAAAATGAATGCTATAGACGAATGCATTAGGCCTCCAAGCGCAGTACATAGTGCAACCCATCTCGCCTACAAAAATATTCGCGAGCATGGTTTAGTTGGATATATTTAAGTGAATGGCGAACAAGGAGGCAGAAACGGGTGAAATTCAGTTCTTGATAAATAAAATATAATAACATCGGCTGGCTAATGATTGACTAATTATGATCGACATTTTCTTGGTTCGCCTTAAAACTTCGACATTCATTACTCTAATAAAAGCATCAGTCAGCCCGAGTTTCTGGATATCTCCATACAATTTAACGTGTAATAACTTAACTTAACTTAACTTAACATCTTTATACTGGTTTAGAAGACCCTGCAGAGTCTGTATACAACCAGTTACATTTACATCACCTTGCTCTAAAATCTATGCGCATCCAGTTTATTCTTAAATGCATTAACTGTCCCTGCCTCCACTACCTCCCCTGGCAATGCATTCCAAACAGACACCACTCTCTGACTAAAAAAATATTTCCTAATATCTAACCTGGACCTCTCTTTAATCAGCTTGTAGCTATGCCCTCGTGTTATTGTAGGTGGCTGTATTTAAAAAAAAACTTGTTATAGTCTAATTTATCGATTCCTCTGATCATCTTATAAATCTGTATTAAGTCACCACGAATTCTTCTCTCTTCGAGACACTGTAGGCCGGTTTTTCTGAGTCGTTCCTCATAACTGTAATTCTGGAATCCCACTATCATCTTTGTCGCTCTTTTTTGTATTCTTTCTAGCATGTTTATGTCCCCTCTATGATAAGGACTCCACACCTGTACACAGTACTCCAATCTAGGTCTAACTAAAGCTTTATACAGTTTGACGATCACTTCCTTGCTCCTATGTTTAATATTTCTTTTTATCATACCTAACATTGCATTTGCCTTTTTCACTGCTACCTTAACTTGCTCACTCACCTTTCCTGTATCATCTATTATAACCCCTAGGTCCCTTTCCTTATCTATCTTTCTAATATTGTTTTCTCCCATTCTGTAATTATGTTCCATATTGGATCTACCCATGTGGATGACTGTATATTTATCTACATTAAACTCCATTTGCCAGCTAACAGACCATTCTCGAATTTTATCTAAATCCGACATCAATATATCCACTTCCGCTTTAGATGAGACACTACTGCATAGTTTTGTGTCATCAGCAAATTTTGCAATCATGAAACAAGTTCAAGTGTCAATCCTTTGTCCGAAGTAATTTTGTTTTAAAAATTATTAGGTACGAACTTTTACAAATTCCTATTTCCTAGGATACTTCACGGACAGTCATGCGCTGAGTTGCATGAATCATAGAGCTCACTTTCTCAATTTGATCATTATTCGTAGACATTTAAGGTCGTCCTATTTGTAATCTTCTTCTGGGGAAGTTCTTCCTGGTTTGGAACGATGGTATCAATTGGGACATTGCGAATGGCTCAAACAACTGTCATTATTTGCTTAGTTCAAAGTTTGAAAAGTTTAAGTAAACGATGTATCTAATTTGAAACCAAACTGCACGCTAACATGTTGCTCTTCGAGATGTTTCATTGCCGAATTTTCACAAAACAGCCAAGTGCACTTTACGTGTATTCATTTCACCCGATGCACATTGAAAGCTAACGGAAGGTGGCATGATTATTATGCGGCTATTATTTAAAATGAAGGTCAATGTCACTGGGGCACATACAAACAAGTAACTAGGTTGCTGTCTCACTTAGTTGCTGTGCCGTTTTAAAAGGCTGGTTTCTTCATCGACTGCCCTCGTATGAGGAGCAGGTCAGTTACAGGTGTTCAAGTAACAGGGGATCAAATCTAAATTCTCAATTTTGAATTATCATACAGATGTCTCCTCAATATGCAGTGTTCTGTACACAGTCTAAAAAGATATAAAATGGTCACGCCTGGAAAGTCGTTCATACCGTCACTTAAAAAGAAATATTTAAACTAGATAACCACTTTCTCCCCATTTGGCTATTCCTTGTAAGTCTACTTTTGGCTTATCCGGTCTTCTCCCAATTGTCCCCACTTGATAATCATTGTCACTTCCAGTTTGCTATATGTGATCTGTTTGCTACATGCAAATAAGACTGAAAATGATGTAGTATTTTTTATCCAACTAAGTACCTTGTTTTACTCCATTGTGTATTCATACCTTTATTTAATGTATTCTTCGATTCCTCTACGAGTCGTTATCTCATATCTTTTTGTTGTTCGTTGTCCTTGACGAAAGTGTTTTGGTCGTAACGTAGGTTTCGATTTTGTTATCAAATTAACGCGTTATTTTATCATATTTTATATGTCTTTTTACACTTTAGTTTAATCTACAGTACCAACGCAGCCTCGCTTTATTTAAATGTTATTTTCACTTTGATCTAACTGTGGCTTGTATTATTGTTTTTTGGTATCTTCATAGGTTCTTGCTGTGTTATATTGCTGTATGATTCCTCACTGTGTGACAAGATAGTCTACTACTTTGTTGCCTGTGATGCTACAGCTAGCTGGTATCCATTGAATTGTTCTCAATTTGAAACACATGATCAAGCATTAATGTGAGTTTTTTTTAGGAACTAATGATATTTTTTAGTTGACTCTCCAGTGGTGTTGTCACTGAGATGACATATGTGAAGATGAGCACTTCTTTCTCTGCATAGGAGACGAAGACTAAAGTATGGTCAGGCAAAACATGCTGATCGAACATGTTAGTCAGGGTCAGGCAAAACATGCTGATCAGACATGTTAGTCAGGGTGAGGCAAAACATGCTGATCAGACATGTTAGTCAGGGTGAGGCAAAACATGCTGATCAGACATGTTAGTCAGGTTAAGGCAAAATATACTGATCGAACATGTTAGTCAGGGTGAGGCAAATTATACTGATCGAACATGTTAGTCAGGGTGAGGCAAAACATACTGATCAGACATGTTAGTCAGGTTAAGGCAAAATATACTGATCGAACATGTTAGTCAGGGTGAGGCAAAACATTCTGATCAGATATGTTAGTCAGGTTAAGGCAAAATATACTGATCGAACATGTTAGTCAGGTTATGGCAAAATATACTGATCAGATATGTTAGTCAGGGTGAGGCAAAACATACTGATCAGATATGTTAGTCAGGGTCAGGCAAAATATACTGATCAGACATGTTAGTCAGGTTACGGCAAAATATACTGATCGAACATGTTAGTCAGGGTGAGGCAAAACATACTGATCAGACATGTTAGTCAGGTTAAGGCAAAACATACTGATCAGACATGTTAGTCAGGGTCAGGCAAAACATACTGATCAGACATGTTAGTCAGGGTCAGGGAAAACATACTGATCAGATATGTTAGTTAGGGTCAGGCAAAACATACTGATCAGACATGCTAGTCAGGGTGAGGCAAAACATACTGGCCAAGACCCTTTTCTCGACTACCCCGTAGTTCTCCCTGCAAACGAGCTATTTTCATTGTAGCCTGACTAACGAGGTGAGGGATCGACGTGATCCCCATAGTAGTGAGTTACGCGCAGATGTAGTCAAACATAGCACAATCGCCTGGATGACCTCGGTCCACCTTCATCAGCACGCTCAGGATTTGAGGAAAGCTACAACAAACCGCCACTTCCTTTTCAGGTCGCACAATATAGTAAATCTACTCATTGTGGACATTCAACAACAACAAAAACAACAACAACAACTCTACCTGCATTTTACAGTTTATATGGATTTAAAAACAAAGTTCCCTAATATCGTCGATTGTTCTTCAATGCGAAAGTACAGATGTACCGGCCATGTGGCCCGCATGACTGATGGTGGATGGACAAGGAGGGTATATTTCTGGTGGACCCAACTGCAACTGCCCGAGTGTCGTCCCGTCAACGAAATATATGTAGTTGATCTGCAACATGCCTTTAGAACCATCATGACACTCCAGAGGCGAAGGACAGGCACAGACTCAAGCAGCTTTTTGGGGACGGCATGGGATAGTGGTAAAGTGATACGGCTCACAGGTGCTGGGTTCGATCCCCAAGACAGCACCAGCCGTTACCACGGGGAAGCAAACCCTTAAAAAATGCAGGAGGAAGCAGACCATTACATAAAATGCATGCCGAAGACGGATGCAATGAGCCGACAGGAAGAAAATCAAAACCGCAATGCAACGCACACCGCCTTGGGGAATCGAGAAATAAGGCGAACGAGTTTAAAAAAAGCAGATTTTAACTACATGGCAGTAGGAGATCGTGCTTGATTGAATACCACGATTCAATTATTCTAAAGGGTTTAAAAACAACGCAGTATTTGCGTTACACTAATTGCTCCCTCATATTTTTGTGATTTGTTGTCACTGATGAAGACCTTTTGGCTCTAGCGTGGGTTTCGTATATGTTTTCGTCTTACCAACGATCTGATCATACATATCAATGTTCTCTTTTAACTTGTGTAAGAGTGCTTTCATTTACTACTTGTTTTATTTGTTATGAAATTAAGGTTGTGTCGATCCATGATCCAGAACAAGTTAACATGTTTAAATCCCTAGGAAACATTCATAACATCAGGTGGAAGCTGGAATTACAAAATAAAATACAGAATAGCCCAAGAAAAATCGGTCTTCCAGACCAAGAAAGGAATATTTTGCAACAAACCTTTGCCGCTGGAACTGAGAAAGAGAGTCTTTGGATGCTACGTGGAACCAGTACTGACATATGGCAGTGAATCATGGACAATTACCAAGCACGTTCTTAGATCTTTGGAAGCAACGAAGATGTGATTTTATAGAAGACTAAAGAAACAGTACTCGAAGAGGCACAAACACAAAGACAACATCAGAACAAGGCAGTCATCCTTTTTTGAGCATGTTATGAGAAGAGGCGGCTTGGAGCACGCCATGACAACGGGAAAGATAGAAGGAATGAGAGACAGAGGAAGGCAGAGAGAGAGAAAGCAGATGCTGGACAGCTTGAGAGATTGGCACCCGGAGACACACGTGAGAGAAATGGATGGCGGTCCATGATCACCAACGCCAACCGGCAGGGCACCTAATGATGATGAATTAATTTTATTGCATTGTCTTATTACATTTTCAGTTTCAGATCTGTTCAATTGCCATTCCCACATCAAAAGTCGGCTGATCAGTTCAGTCCAGGTTCCATCATCAAAAAGAACTTCTTGACATTTTCCAGTCATCTTCTTGTTCTTCTTCGATCAATTGATGCTTTTGCTTTTAACCGGGTGAAGTTCGCGAAGGAGACTGTGCATTTCAGGTCTTTGCTGGCCCTGAACAGCTTTTCGAGAATGGTCGCTTCCACAAGCCAGGCTGCATCTCTTTAGTCTGTAAGTAGGGCAGTCCTTCAGGATATGTTCTGATGTTTGCATGGGTGCTCCACAATCGCTTGAAGCGGTGTCTCTAAGATCCATTCTGTAGAGGCGAGCCTTGAGTCTGCAATGTTCCGTTCTGAGTCTGAAGATCTTTGTCTGACAATCTTTGCCAAATTTGTCTATGCTGTCATTTTCTGGCTTGTGTATTTTGTTCTGGTCTCCCCATTCCGTCCTCATGATAGTTGGATTAGTGTCTTTGTTTATTTATAGCTCTATGGATAGCCTTTTCCAGCATATGGCCGTCTATTTCACATGGGGAGGGGAGGCAACCGTCTGGAAAAACACACTAATCGGCCATGATAATTAGGGACAAGTAAAATTTACTGGCCAAGACTCCCTCCTCACTTCCGTGCAGGTCTCCCTGTAAGCGGGCAAACTAGGTGAGTGATCGATGTGATCCTCATAGCAGTGAGCGTCTCGTAGATGAAGCCAATCATAACACAACAGCTTGGAGAACCCTGGTCTACCTTCATTAGCAGACTTGGAGTGTTATGAAAGCAACTACAATCCGTCACTTGGATGCCTTTTCATGTGCACAAAAGAGTAAACAAACTCACTGCTGTGGACATTAAACAACAACGACAACAATATATATATATATATTTATATATATATATATATAGTAACACTGCCGAAGACGGATGTGTCGGACCGCAAGGTGCAAATATCGCAGTCAAACTGTAAACTAGCGACACAACGCATTTTGTTCTGTGGACTACATCCTGCTACTTGCAAAGACCTGTTAAGGACTTGGTAGCTGGAGATTGAGAACGAAGAAGAATAGGAAGAATAAGATATAGTTTCCCCTTTTCAGTCATGTCTGACTATAAGTTGATGCAACCATGGAGTAGCAACTCTCTATTGAGTTTTGGGTTTTTCCTTTTTTTTCGGCGTTGTCTCTTCACTTCCCTGTGTTGTCTCTTCACCTCTCTGTGTTGCATGAGATTATTTTCGCCGAGCCTAAGGTGGCTCTTCAGGTTACATCTCCATTTGAATCGGTCTGCAGCTATGTTATCCCAAGATGTCAGATCCACATCCAGAGCTTTCATGTCCCGCTTACATGAGTCTTTGAACCGCATTTGTGGCCGGCCAGCTGTTACTTTACCACACGCCAGCTGCCCATGGAGAATATCTTTCTTGGAAGCGACCGTCTTCCATGCAAGGAACATGACCAAACCATCGCAAGCTTCGTTGGCGAAACAGGGTGTACATACTTGGAAGACCGGAGCGAGAATACACCTCCGCATTTGTCACCCTGTCTCTCCATGAGATGTCAATGATGGATCTCTCCATGAGATGTCAATGATGGATCTCTCCATGAGATGTCAATGATGGATCTCTCCATGAGATGTCAATGATGGGTCTCTCCATGAGATGTCAATGATGGGTCTCTCCATGAGATGTCAATGATGGGTCTCTCCATGAGATGTCAATGATGGATCTCATTCGCCGTTGGTGAAATGTGTGAGTCTACTGGCATTGTAGACTAAGACCTTGGTCTTGGGTGTAAGTTTGGGGTTTTCCCAAACACGTATTGTGAGACAAGAAAATATGGTAGCAGCCCTGCGAATGCGATTGCCCAATTCGGGGTCAAGGGAGAGCTTATCATTGATTAGAGACTCCAGGTAAATGAACTGGTCCACAGTTGTCAGTTCATAGTTATCGATAGTTGGGGGGTGGTATCTACATCTTGTCCCAGCACATGTATTTTATTCAGGCTTATTGTGACGTCGAAATCTTTGCGCGTCTTGGGAAAGCGATCTATCAATCTCTGGAGTTCATTACGACAGTGAGTGACAATTGCATATATATATATATCAGATTTCGAGTCTACTTCTCTAATTTACTCATTCAAAGCAAACATTAAAGTTAACAAGACGGTACTGGACATCAAAACAGTTAATTGTGTCTAAAACGGAAAATAACGTATGCTGGTAGTTGCGAATGGGAAGTGAAAAATAGAAAAGCTATGGTCAAAAACACATTTTAAAAATTGAGAAATAAATTGACATTCAGGCAGTTAATAAATAAATTTCAAATAAGAGTCATCATGTGTTATGTATTTATCATTAATATAAGGGGAGACAACGCGTACGATTAGCGAGCAGTTAGTGGAAATATACTCCTATATTACGTTACGTGCGCGTACGTTCAGGATTTATTTTGTTGTGTTGGGTAATGTTATGTTATGTTGTGATGAGGTGGGGTATGGTGCATTGTGCTCTGTTATGGTATGGTATGCTATGATATATTGTGTTGGGTTGTGTTATGTTATGTTGTGCTGTGTTACGTTGTGTTCTGGTATGGCATGGTATGCTATGGTGTATTGTGTTGGGTTGTGTTATGTTGTGTTGTCCTGCATTGTGTTCTGTTATGGTATGGTATGCTATGATGTATTGTGTTGGGTTGTGTTATGTTATGTTGTGCTGTACTGTGCTACATTGTGTTATGTTTAGTTATGCTTTGTAATGCTATGTTGAACTGTATTATGT